>CM053028.1:318882852-320082852 GCA_028564925.1 Lithobates sylvaticus | reverse complement strand
ATGGGTGGCATACCTGGTGGTGACTAGTGGTGGGCATCCCTGGTAGTCCTGGTGGCGTCCCTGGAGGTACAGTGTGGGCATCCTTGGGGGGCTGTGCTGATAATCAATCAGCACAGACCCCCCTGTCAGAAGAGCAGCTGATGGTCTCTTCTCTACTCACGTCTGACAGACGTGAGTGAGGAAAAGCCGATCAACGGCTCTTCCTGTTTACATCGTGATCAGCCATGATTGGACACGGCTGATCACATGGTAAAGAGTCTCTGTCAGAGATTCTTTACCTATATGGCAGTTGTGGTGTGTCAGACTAATACACCGCAACAATGATCGCTGTGATGTGCGCCCCCCGGGGGCACACATCGGCTTGTTATCCTGGCAACGTCATATGACGTCCGGTCAGGATATCGCAACAACTTTGCCGACGTCATATTGCTATATGACAGGCGGCAAGTGGTTAATCTATAAATCGAAAAGTGGAACCCCAACTAAGAGGATATCCTTGTGCGGATGCATCATCAGTATTGTTAGGGGAACCACAAGTAGTCCAACTTTTATATTCAACGCTATATATGTATTGTGATATTGTGATATATATGTATATTAATAAATTAATTTTGTTAAAAAATCTATATATGTGCCTTTAAAGTCCAGAGAGAGAGAGAGAGAGGGAAAAGACACTCATATTTAAGGTGAAGATTTTTTTCTTCACACTGAAAACACATTACATAAATAAAAGCCCTGATTATGTTATTCATCTTTTCATACTATTTAGAAAACACAGGGGCCAAATGACTGGCACAAAGCCACCATAACACATGGGCATAATCATAATCAGCCTACAGAAATTGTTTGTAGGTATTGAGGCCAGCTGGCGAAGGGCATATATCACTCGGTCCTACAGACAATGGATTAGGACAGCAACATGTGGTAATAAGTTCCGAATTTTATTTTAGGCTAAAGCGTAGCAGATGCACTCTCTTCATATCCAACATAAGTAATGAAAAAATACATTATTTGCTTTAGCATAAAAAGTTTTGCACCTGCTCTAAGGCTATAGAGAAATGACATGCAGTACTACTAACCTTTATGAGAGAAGAGCGGTTGGAGTATTTTTCCAGCTTAAGCAGTGACAGTACAGCAGCAGTGCCCTTTTGTGTTTTACAGCAATATACCAGTTACAAAGCTCTGTTATAATCTTTTCTTGCAGGCAATTATCTAGGTTTAAAATAAACAATCGCCCAGCACAAGCCCTTTTTTTTATGACCCTACAGCACTCAAAACAGAACAAATAAAAAATAGCTTATCCTTTATATACTTTTTCGTTGATGACACCAGTTTGGAAGCATGAAAGAAAGAAAAAAAAAAGATTTTATTAGCCATGAGAAAGCAAACAAGATAAAAAAAGCAATTTTCTAGCTAATTTTCTTAAAGTACTGTTGGTATCGTTAGACATATTAACTAGATTCGTAACTGCATGGTGTTATACTGGAGAAATAAATAGAAATTCTTACAGATCTTTCTTCAGTAGAAACACATTGTATGCTTTTATCATTTAACTGAATCTTGCATGCACTTCATAATCAGAGCTATGGCTGGTGTCAAAGTTATATATATATATATATATATATATATATATATATTTACTCTAATTGTTTGGTATCAAATGTAAATAGATTTTATTGTATAACCTGGTAATGTAATTACAAAACGTCTAACAAAAAACATTAGCTGTGCACTTTTTTTTGTTAATTTTTTTGCACAAATTGGGGAAATTATATTTTTTGTGGTCTGGGCATCTGCTAATGTTTCTGCCCAACCATAGCTTGCATAGAACATGCTGCAGCAAAAAAGGTCATGTCTAAAGAAAAAACAATTATCAAATCACATTTAAAAATCACATTTAAAATTGACTCACGGTTGCATATTGCTATTGAGAAAAAATGGCTTGGCCCCCCAAAATCTATACCAAATGCTTATCCGAGCAAGCAGGCTTGCAGGTCAGGAAAGTGGGTGCGCCCCACCTGAATCATACCAGGCAACGTACCCTCAACATGGGGGGTGAGTGCTTTGGGCTCCACCCCCCTGGAATCTGAATCTGGAAGCCTCCTTTACCAAGGGGGCCCCCAGATCCCACCCCCCTTATGTGTATAAGTATGGCTACCCATACACCAAAAAAGTGTCAAAAAGTAATAAAAACACAGAGACAATTTTTGACAATTCCTTTTTAAAAAAAATAAAAAAAAATAATGTTCCCCAATTTAAATCTATTGTCAATCACTGCTGACATGAAAGCTGGCCGCCTACTGTAGGTTAAGCCATCTGACAGTTCTTATATAGGTATGGGGCGGGGCTACTTGGCTACATCACCTGGTGGCACCACCCATTCTGATGTCACTGACCGGCACATACTGGGTAAGTGACGTCAGAAGTGGGCGGTGGGGCGACCCCATTGCGTTTTTCATAAAAAAATATTTTTACACGCAATTTAGTTTTTTTACTCAGTAGTCAGCAGGAAAGCTCATTGACAGCTGATGACTCATCATTTGTTAAGGATGCCACGGCCGGCTTCCAGGCCCTGCTCCTCAATAACCAGCTTATACTGCGCCCTAATTGGCTAAAGCTTGGCCCAATCAGGGAGCAAAATGCAGTGTGCAGTGCATTGCAGGGCATTCCGTGGGGGGGATCACCCTGCAAATTGGGGTGTTCCCTGAATGGGGCAAACAGCCAATGTTCAACCGGAACTGATGCTCAGGCTGAACCATTCGCCCAACTCTACTCAAGAGGTCAAATAGCGCTTTAGAATGATTGATCCCGCCTTGATGGATGGATCCAGCTCCCTCCCTCACAGTTGGATGCACCTCAAGCCTGCAACACTTCAGAATGGCATGCCCCACACATCCACTGGATCACTTCACATACACATGCCTCAACAACATTAACACATAGCCAGAATGAAGCAAGCAAATGCCATAGTGAAGTACAGTTAAAACTGTTTAATAATTGTATTAATAAAATTGATGGGTACTCTCAAGAATAACAATATCAAATAGCATATCGTGCATCCACCGGCTCTCTGGAAGGACGTGCTGGCATCACCGCTGAGCTCTGCCCTACATACATATTATCTGATGGGACGTATTACAGGAGTACTCTCCTCATCAGCTGAAATGAGCTTGTAGATGTGCAATATGTTATTTGATATTGTTTTGCTTGTGAGTACCCATCATTGTTGTTAATAAATCAGTCCCCTAGTACATACTGTGACATTAGCACATGGCAGTTTCATGGTGAGGCTATTGCTTATTTCAATGCAGCTATCTGTCCAAAAATTTGCATATATAAGTAGATTTTTACAGTTTGGAGTTCCTTATACAGCAGAACATATTAATTCTAAGGCTTACCTAGTAAATAGATAATGAGATGCAAATGAACAGAATTTGCAGTGAGCTGATTTTGCAGACTAAAGCACTACTTTAGGTATCATGGATGGGAGCCTGTATCAACTAGGAACAGGCTGACCAGGGCTTGGGGCCTATTGCTGCATTGGGGTGCTGTGTATAAAGAACACTGATGTAAGAGTCTCTTGCAGCAGTAGGGTGCTTAATACACAGAACACTGATGTGAGAGTACTGGGATGCTGAGAACGCAGGAGTACATGGGTGAGAGGCTTTTGCAGCACTTTGATGCTGAGGACACAAGAACACAAGGGAGAAAATCTCTTTCAGCACTGTGATGCTGAGAACACAGGAACACAAGGGAGAAAATCTCTTTCAGCACTGGGATGCTGAGAACACAGGAACACAGTGATGAGGGTCTCTTGCAGCACTGGGGTGGAGTTCTGCAAGCAGAAATGCTGAGGGCCCACTGGAAGTACACAGATCAAACAGGTACAGGAATGCTGGAGGATCTCTTGAAGTACATAAGGATTTGCAGGCACAAGAGACAAATTCTGGAGACAAAGAAGCCTTGCCAGATAAATACTGACATTGAGCATTGAGCAATATGGATGCTTTAAGATAGTGCCTGAAAGCAGATTGGCTGTAGTTACATAGTTACATGGTAGCATAGTTATTCTGGCTCAAAAAATACACAAGTCCATCTAGTTCAACCAATAAAAGGAAAACAAATGTACCGTATTTATCGGTGTATAACACGCAGCGGCGTATAACACGCACCCCAAGTTTAGGAGGGCATTTTAAGGAAAAAAAGTTTTAGGAGGGAAGTTTAGGGAAAAAAAAACAACTTACATTTAAGCATCATTTGCAGCTTGCCCAGCGTCATTGCAGCTTGCCCAGCATCATTGCAGCTTGCCCAGCGTCATTGCAACTTGCCCAGCGTCACTGTAGCTTGCCCAGCGTCATTGCAGCCTTGCCCAGCGTCATTTGCAGCCTTGCCCATCGTCATTTGCAGCCTTGCCCAGCGTCATTGCAGCCTTGCCCAGCGTCATTGCAGCCTTGCCTAGCGTCATTGCAGCCTTGCCCAGTGCCATTGTAGCTTGCCAGCGTCATTTTCAGCCTTTTCCGTTTAAATTTCCCGCCGCCGAGACGCTGTCACTAGCGCCGCCGAAAAAACCCAAAGCACGGCCGAAAAAGACCGAAGCGCCCCCGGTAAAAGCCGAGCCGACTCGGACGGCTAAGCTCGCGGCCCCGCCTCCCTGCTGTTTCCGGAGCGAGAGCAGGGAGGCGGGACTACGAGCAGAGCAGAGTCTGCTCGGCTTTTTCCGGGGGCGCTTCGTTCTTTTTTCGGCCGCGCTTCGGATTTTCTCGGCAGCGCTCGCTATTTTTCCGCGGCGCTTGCAATTTTTGTCATTTTTTTGGGGGGTATCAGCGTATAACACGCACCTACGACTTTCCCCCGATTTTAAGGGGAAAAAAGTGCGTGTTATACGCAGATAAATACGTTATATGTATCTCATTCATCCCTATTTCTGACATGTGTTGCTTTATATATATTATAACATTATACAGTATATATATTTTTAGCAGAGACCCTAGAGAATGAAATGGTGATTATTGCAATATTTTATGTCACATGGTATTTGCGCAGTGGTCTTTCAAACACACTTTTTTGGGAAAAAAATACACCTTTTTTGGGAGAAATATTGCTATCACTCTAACGATTGCTGCGATACCGCACATGTGTCATTTTAACACCGTTTACATATGCGGGCGCGACTTGTACATGCATTTTCTTTGCTGCGCAAGCTTGTGGTGACGGGGGCGCTTTAAAAAAAAAGTCTTATTTATTATATATTTTTTTACATCCCTTGTGACAGTAATAGGTGGTGACAGATACTCTTCATGGAGGAATCGGGGGTCTAAAAGACTCCAAATCCCTCTTTTGCACTTCAAAGTATTCAGATCTGCAAAAATGGCGATTCTGAATACTGTCATTTTTTTTTAATTGGCGCCATTGGCAGCCGACTAAACCGGAAGTGACATTGTGACGTCGCTTACGTGTTTTTACATAGGAGACTAAAATAAAGCCATTTCCGGCTTTTTTCCAGTCTCACTCTAGCCGGAGGAAGTGCCAGATCGTGGATCTGGTCCCCCAGTGGGACAGGAGGCCCGGAAAGAGTGGCGGAAGGACGTCCCTTCCCACATCGGTTGTTATCCCTAAAGATCCAATCGCCCCCTCTAAAAAATGGTACTGTGGTGATGCCTACAGCTGCAGGCATCACCCTGGTATAACCCCTTCAAGCCGAGGCCAAGGCCTCATATGTGTGTATGGGCAGCGCTAAGGGGTTAAACTGTGTATATATATATATATATATATATATATATATATATATATATATATATATATATATATATATATACACAGTGTATGTGTAGTCCTTTAAATACAATCATTTACCTACAGTTGATCCAGAGGAAGGCAAAAAAACAGCAAAGCATGATTCAATTTGCTCCAGCAGGGGGAAAAATTCCTTCCTGATCCCCCAAGAGGCATTCATATATTCCCTGGATCAACTTTAGCTATAAATTTTAATATCCAGTTATGTTATGTACATTTAGGAAAGAATCTTTTTTTTTTTCATTCTTTTTATTGAAATATTTTAATTAGTTACAAAATAGAGCCTATTGGGCATACCCATGCTTGAACGAACAAACAGCAGACATAACTAAAACAAAACGTATAAAACTAGAACACAACCCCTAAAAACTTGGTACGCTTGGACTACCTATACAGTTTGAATCATATCTGCTTCACCGGTTAAACCTCAGAATCTAGCGCACTATGAAGATCGATTCCCTCTCAGACCTTAGTTACCCATAAGATTTCTGACTAGCGCAACAAGAATTCAAAGTTCCATTAACTAGGAATGGTTGAATCATTGTACGGATATTTACTAGTCATCTACAGAGTCCACATTTGTAGGCTTCCACCCATATGTCCCAAAAGTTATGAAATTTCCTAGCACATCCTCTGGATAAATAAGTGGCCTTATACCACGGATGGGCAAAGTTAATCAGCCGTTTGCAGAGATTGACGGATGGTGTAGTAGAAGATTTCCACTGGAGTACAATGGCCTTGCTTGCATAGTAAACTAATAATCCCAGGAGAGTTCTGACTTCTCGACTATGAGCCAGTTGGTCGACAAGACCCATCAGGCATACCTCCACCATTAGTGGGATCTGGATAGTGGTAACAGTGGAGATAACCATAGCTACCTCCCTCCAAAAAGGTTTAATTTGAGGACAGGTCAGAAATACATGATTAAAACCTGCCCATGGAGCAACACACCACCATCACGAAGCTGGGACAGAAGGATATATTTTATGTAGACGTCAGGGTGTGTAATACACTCTATGCATGATCTTTATCTGGATTAGTCGGTCTCTTGCAGAGACCAATTGCATGAGGACCATTCCCATGCCTCTTCCCAATCATCCGTGTCCATTTCAGGAAAGTCCTCCATCCACTTGGCCCTTAAGAGTTTCAAGTAGTGTGTGTATATTAGGTGACAATGTTTTGTATATGTTGGATAGAGGCTTGGTTATAGATCGGTAACTGGGTAGGTCTTCCAGAGGCTAAATCTAAAAAGCAACTTGAGAATTTTCGAATTGAGCATTAAAAGCATGCCTAAGTTGAAAGAACCTAAACAAGTATGAGTTAAGCAGTTTATATATTTTTTTCAATCCATCAAAGGTCAGCAGTCGACCCCCGGTACAAATCTGATCCACATATGTAATGCCCTTAATTGCCTAGATATTGGAATCCGGAATTGACATAAACTCCTACAGTGACGGATTAAACCAAAGAGGAGTATGTGGTGAGATATGTCCAGAAGGCAGGGGGCGCAGAGAAAGAGCCGCCAACCATGCCCTCAGAAAAGTTCACATAGCCACTGTCAGGTGGAAAGGTGCAGAGGATCCACGGTAGATTAAGTTCCGCAACGCCTCATAGTAGCCCACACTTGCTGCCTTCAGAACCACTGCTGCGTTTGACTCATTAGAGACTACCCAATTGTTTGTGTGTGACAATTGAGCTGCCAGGAAGTATTTATATAAGTTAGGACAAGCCAATCCCCCTCCTTCCAAGCTCTCTGCAACACCGCAAACTTAAATATCTTCTGGCCTTTTCCCCAGAGAAAAGCAAGCAAGGTAGTATTCATTAGACGGAACACCTTCTTGGGTATCCACAGTGGAGAATGTCTAAGAACATAGAGAAAAACAGGCAAGAGCTTCATCTTGAAAACATTAATTCACCCAATCAGTGAGAGGGGGAGCTGAGCCCATGCTTTCAGTTTAGCCTTCATATTTTGTATCAATGGAGCTATGTTTAATGTATAATAGCAGTAGATGAGGAAATGTAGATACCCACTTAATTTTATTGGCCCATATTAATGGGAGATTAGGGTCTTGTAAAGATTTTGCCGCAGTGTCAATTGGCAATATTTGGGATTTGTCCCAGTTGACTTTGGGTCCTGAGCAGTCAGTGAAACTGGAGAGGATGCTTAGAGCCGCTTGAAGGGAAGGATCTGGGTCCTTTAGAAATAAAATTAGATCGTCCACATACATGGTTAGTTTTTCATGTATGGAGCCGACCTGTATGCCCCTGACCATGTTTGCTTGTGTACTGTTCGAGGCGAGTGGCTCCATCATCAGGGCAAATAGTGGCAGTGATAAGGGCCAACCCTGCCTTGTACCTCTGCCTATTGTAAAGGGGGCGAGAGGGCACCACCTAGCTTCACCCGTGCTGTTGGGCACCTATATAGAATCTCAATCCACCTGCAGAATACCATCCCAAATCCCATGACCTCCAGAACTGAGGACATATATGACCGAGCTACCGAGTCAAATGCCTTCTCTATATCTAATGTTACTAGTACCCTAGTGGAGTTTTCAGACAGCGTTAATTGCAAAAGGGTGAAAACTCTGCGCAAAGTGATGTCGGTTGATTTCACTGGTATAAACCCAGTTTGATCTATGTTGACCAGAGATGGGATGATCGTCTGTAATCGAGTTGCCAACATTTTGGTTAATATCTTTAAGTCATAATTCAGTAAAGAGATCGGCCTGTATGAGGCACACTGGGACTTGTCCATACCCAGTTTATTAGGTGAGACAATATGAGTTTGGTACATAGAAGGGGGCAGGGACATTTACACTCAATGAATACCTGTAACAGTTTAGGTGCAATTAATGCATTATATGTTTTGTACCAATTGCCAGGAAGGCCATCTGGGCCCGGAGTTCTGTTGCCTGAGAACGAGCTAATTGCTGCTTCTACTTCCTCGGCAGTAAACTCCCTATACAGGGATGCACAGTCCTCCTGTGACAGAGTGGGTAAATGTAAGGACTGCAGATAGTCCGTAATCTGCTCAGCTGGCCAATTAGGGGGTGCTGTATATAGATTTTTATAAAAAAACTTTAAATTAATTTAGGATTTGATCGGAATCAGAGATGACTCTGCCATCTGGACAACAGATCTCGGACACTACTGTTTGCATTTTAGTTTCCGCAACCAGATTTGCCAGAAGCTTGCTATTCTTGTCTCAGGACTCATAGATCCTTCCAGCCAGAGAACCTAGGTCTAGGTGTGTGGCCGAAGTAAGAGGAAGAGACAATGCTCTTCTCATCTCGGCCAATTGGCTGAAGTGATCAGGAGTTGGGGAGTCAGAAAATGCCTCGACAGCCTCAATATCTCTGGATTGAAGCTGCTGCAATTGAGAGGACATTTCCAGATCTGACTGACTTGATAGCTGAGATGTACTTTCCCCTAGTGTTGTCCTTTAAAGCCTCCCAGACCTCATGAGTTGAGGCAGAGCCCTCATTAAGGTCCCAGTATTGTTGTAGTGTAGGGGACAACATCTCTTCAACCTTAGGGTTCTGCAACAATTTAGCAGCCAGACACTAGCATCTCTCTCTCCTGTTCTCCGATAACACCAGCTTAATTTCCAGAGGGGCATGGTCTAAGAGGCTGCAGGTAGGTATGAGACCTCCCCCACCGCTGTCAAAGCACAGGTGTTACCAAAGACCAGGTCCATCCTAGAACCTGATTTGTGAGAGGTGGAGTGATAGGAGTATGCCCTGTTATTTTGGTGTTTCCATGTCCAAATTTCAGTCTAGTTAAAGTGGAGTAAATCAGGTGTATAAACTCTATTACGAATAGACAAGTCTAAAGATGGGTCTAAAGTGGAATTAAAGTCTCCTGCTATATAGAGTTTGGAGAATTGCAGTGTGGACAATTTTCCATATACTTTGTACAAGACCCGCTGGTTGAAAGGAGGAGAAACATATATATTGACCAGAGCATATACCATCGCCTTAATTATCAGTAAGAGAATAATATACTGGGACATGGGGCACAGGAGGGGCTGCAATGATGGGCACAGTGAGGCTGCATTCATGGGCACAGTAAGGCTGCATTCATGGGCACAGTGAGACTGCTTTCACAGCACAGTAAAGCTGCATTTGATGGGCATGGTGAGGCCGCAATGGTGGGCACGGTGAGGCCGCAATGGTGGGCACAGTGAGGCCGCATTCACGGGCAGAGTAAAGCTGCATTTGATGAGCACAGTGAGGCTTCATTTGATGGGCACAGTGAGGCTGCATTTGATGGGCACAGTGAGGCTGCATTTGATGGGCACAGTGAGGCTGCATTTGATGGGCACTGGCGAGGCTGCATTTGATGGGCACTGGCGAGGCTGCATTTGATGGGCACTGGCGAGGCTGCATTTGATGGGCACAGTGAGGCTGCATTTGATGGGCACTGGTGAGGGTGCATTGAGCTCTTGTATCACGTCTGCAGTCTCTGACCATCTCCTCTCCTGTATCTTGTCTGCAGTCTCTGAGGGAGTCTGAAGAGGAGTCAAGAGTGGGAGCGCCGCCAGGATGGGGGTCATGGGAGAAGTCAGACGTGTGTGGACTGTGGAGAGGAGACTATAGGATAAAACCAGAGCCACCAAGCTGGAGCCGACTGACTGAGCCCTGCTTGGTGCACCTGAGAGGAGGCCAGTGACAGCACAGCCAGGCCAGTCTGAAGGGGGGTCACTGATGTAAGGGGGGAGAGAGGACAATAATGTAAGGGGGCACTGATATAAAGGGTTTCCCCCTTATATCAGTAACCCCCCCTTACCTTAGTGTATTCTTTCTGCGGTTCTGAGTTCCTGAGTTCTGAGTTCCTGGGGTCCCCCTTGATGATTGACCACTTTTAACTGGAATTTGCTTATATATATCCCTATGTGATTTCATATCTGTCTTTTTATATATAATACACTCTTCAAATGTGCTTTAAAATGTATGGTTTTCCCTTTCTTGAACCAGAAAATAATGACGTTATGCTGTTGCGCTGGTATAATAATGCTGTGGGGCTGGTATGAAATTTTTTCCAGGGCTGAATTTTATTCCCAGTCCGGCCCTGATCCTAGAACCTGATTTGTGAGAGGTGGAGTGATAGGAGTATGCCCTGTTATTTTGGTGTTTCCATGTCCAAATTTCAGTGTAGTTAAAGTGGAGTAAATCAGGTGTATAAACTCTATTACGAATAGACAAGTCTAAAGATGGGTCTAAAGTGGAATTAAAGTCTCCTGCTATATAGAGTTTGGAGAATTGCCACTCCCTTTGCATAGCTAGAGTATTGCATGAAACGAATGCTGCACCCAGGGCCTACGGAGGGCAAGAATTTTGTTTGCCCAGGAGATACGTCTCCTGTAGAAACAGAACATGCAGTTTGTGATGATTTATGCATTTGAACATCAAAGCTTTTTTAATTTTATCATTTAAACCCCGGACATTCCAAGATATCAGTTTTAGTTCCGTAGCCATCTTGGACATATTGTAAAATTACCGGATGACATGTAGATAAGGGGCTTCATCCCCTTTGAGGTCTGAGAGGGAAAGCAAAGTAGGGCAGATCTGAGGCAAATGAGTGCCATTCTAGCATAGGAAAATAACCAATCGTGCAGTGGATGCAGAGCATATAAAACTAAGAACCAAAAAAAAAAACTAAACTCCCTAATGACCATGGAGTACCCAACTAAAAAACTAGGTCAGTTTACCCTTAAAATTATTCAGAACCCCCTACTGGCCAGAACCCCAACAAAAATATCCAGTCAGTTTTATACCCTGAATTCAACTTAAACTATAGCTATTATAAACTCATTACAGGTGAGTGGAGAATAGTGGGTCAGTACCTTCTCAAAACTCCCGTCCGAAAATCCAATATAATTAAGGTTGAATCTGTCATTGAAGGCTTATGGTGTCTGTCGAATGTTCGAAGAAGATTTGACGGAGCAGCTAAACTGTATGACGCCTCAATCGTACATTTCCGGTCGAATGTTTTCCGCCTACAAGCTATAGTAGAATTCTAATGTTGTATGACACTAGTAATAATTATATTTATTAATTATTATTACTAGTTAATCAACATTAGAATTCTTCTATAGCCTATGGGCAGAGCATTTGACCATAAATGTCTGCTCGCCGCGACTGCTTCATGTCGAATCTTTTCTCTCTATGTTGAATAATCTTGGACTAATAGAGTTAGGTTAGGCACATTCAACCTTTTTTGCTATTGTCTCTATAATGTCGAATCGTTTCTCTCTGTCAAATCTTTTCTCTCTATGTAGAATAATCTTGGATTAATAGAGCTAAGGTTAGGCACATTCGACCACAGGTTCGATGGACACAGATCACTATTGTCAGTGTCATGTCGAATCTCCTATCCATATCAAACTGTTGTCACAACGAAAATGAAAACAAAGCATTTGTTTATGTCGGATCTTTCGGTTTTCGGATTCTGCGCATTCGTTATCGTTTGTTAAAACGATAACAAAAATACCTGAAATTCGGACGAAAATGCATTCGGACGAAAACAAATGCATATGTCTAGAACATAAACAAACCGTGAGGGACAAGTGTGAGTCACGTGTAGAAGTACATTTGGGGTGGCTCCTGTATTTGCCGAAGGTTGAGTAGGTTAGAGCGAACAAGGATATGTATTATCCGTGCATCAGGTAGATTTAAAAAGAAGAATCCTTTACTGTAGGCTGATCAGCCAGTCGTCTGCATCCGCAGGGTTGTCAAAAAAACGGATTGCCCCATTGAGTTGGACCCACAGGTGGCTGAGGTAAAGCATGCTGTATTTAATTCTCTTATCTCTGAGTCGTCTGTGAACATCATTGAAGGTTTTCCTCTTTCTCTGCAAGTCAGCAAAAATGTCTGGGAAAAATAGAACCAAGGAGTTTCCATATCTGAGAGTGGGATTTTTCCAGGCTTCAGAAAGGATCCTGTCCCTGTCCCTATAGTTGAGGAAGCAAACCAGAAATGGGCGGGGAAGATTCCCTGGAATGGCACGACCCGTGGGCACCCGATGAGCCCTTTTAACCACGTAAGTCGGGGGACATCCGTAAGGCCCAGGAGAGTAAATAACTTCTCCACAAACTCAGCAGGGCGATTCCCCTCTTCTCTCTCAGGTAGACCCAGGACTCTGATATTATTGCACCTCAGTCTGTATTCAGCGTCGTCAGATTTTGCAACAAGGGACTGTACTGTCGCTGCAACTCAGCGATGGAATCGGCATGGGTGGCTGTAAGATCTTTGGTGGCTGACACTCGGTCATTCTCCCTCTTATTTTGTCGAGGTCATTCCGTATTAAAGAGAAGTTGCGCTAATAATTAATGAGTGTTGACCAAGGATGTCACAATCAAGTGAAAACAATACTAAAAATAAATAAAAATTTTTTTCAAAAATTGCTTACAGAAAAAAATTATAAATAAATACAAGGTATACAGTGAATAAGATAATTAACCCAATAGTGAGTATATTAGTAAATTATTATGAATAAATTTAAAAATAAATTTAAAAAGTCCCAGATTAGAGGTTCCCTATTAATAGTCCTCAAAAAACAGGGGCAAGGTGTATTGGTGTACAGGAGACTAAGTCCTTCCAGGGAGGTTCAGAGGTGATAGAAGTGTTCTTAGCAAATCAATATCTCAGCCTTCCAAGTAATATGCTTACCAGAAATAAGCAACAATTCCGCAGTTGGCCTATACCCGGCCTGGGCCTTTAGATGAATCAGGAACCCGGAACTTAAGATACTCGAAAGTGGCGTATGCCTCCAGTGGTTATTACCCAAAAGAAAAAAGGGGAGCAGACATAGCGTAATATTGTCAAAAAAATTATGAGAAAAGAGTTATATATAAATATATATACAACACTTTTTCTGTATAAAATTAAATAAAATAAATTAAAAGAGAACACCCAGTGTGGAAAACCAAAAATATAAAATTTAAAGCGTGTTCAAAATAAAGACTCCTCCACCATTTAGATATTGCGCTTACCAGAACACAACAAAAACAAAACGACTGGCATTTATCCCAGCAAGAAGGAGTATCAAACACATACACCAGTGATCCAAAAAGCAAACGACTGACACGTATCCCGTCACCACACAGAGGGGCTCCTTACCAGAGACCAACGATAATCAATGCATATAATCTCCCAGATAAGATAGGCCAGTAGTTGGTAGCAAAAGGTCCTGGTCCACTTCAAAGATCGGTACTCACTCTCCTAAGCTCAGCGGCTCATATTTTACCCAAAGGGAGAAAAAAGCAGCAGACCATGGTGGAGTACGTTTGGCAAATTTATTGTAAAAAAATTAAAGGTTACACTTACATAAAAGAAGGTTGTTTTAGGCATAAAAGAGAAGCCGGCCGGCAACATAAACAGAAAATCCCGTCCTCAATGGCGTGGTGACGTCAGCACGTACGTCCCAGACGCGTTTCGTCATAGGTTGATGTTTTCAATGGGTACGGGTAGCGTGCTGAATCACCACCGTTATATAGACACAAAAACAAAACAAGCCTCGTTCTGAGCTCCGTATTGAGACGCACAAACAACCATTTTAGGTGTGGGCAAAACATAGCTGTATTGGGCCAGGTATTGGAAACTAGTTCGTTGCAAGAAATACATTAAGACATCATTTAATAATGTCAGTTTTAGCCGCAGCAAACCTTAATGCTCGGCTATTAAAAAATACTAAGAGAAGAAATTAATTAAAAATTAAAAGAATTAAAGTTTATAAATTATTATCGCTGAACCCGGGGAGATCACCCGCTCTTAAATGAAACAACGAAGCATAGTAGATAAAAAGGAAGCATAGTATGCAAAAAAGTTTTTTATCTTTTTAAATGAATTTGGATTCAAGAAATAGAGAAAAAATACTGTAATTCTCTATAGCATATATATTAACCACAGGTAGCAGGTAAACTCCATAAACCATTGGAATCTACCTCTATGGCTAAAAAGAGACAATAGTGCTGGGAATAATTTTTAAAAAAAAAATTTTCAAGACCAAATCAAAATAAAAGGGAGAAAAGTGTAATCTTTTCCCCAACCAGCATACTTTCAAAAATGTGAAAAATTCTAACAAAAATTGAAAAATGGAGTATAGTGTGTGTTTAACACATGCAGCTCAGAACTAAATCATATCAACTATAATCTGGAACCAGCAAAATCATGAGTTGTCAATGAATGCGTTAACATCCACATCTATGTTTAACCCATAGGGGACATATGTTTTAACCCTATGGATCCAGGACATTTCAGATTTGGATATTTCTCGCACCAGAGAGCTCCCCCTCCAATTAGCACTAAATTTGTCGATCCCTAAAAAAAGTGTATTAGAGGGGTCTCTGTTATGTTTGAAAAGGTAATGCTTTGAAACCGAGTGATTCCTAAATCCAGCCTTAATGTTTGTGATGTGCTCATTCAATCTTATTTGTAATGGGCGTTTAGTCCGCCCAATATACTGAAGGCCACAAGGGCACTGTAGTAAATATACTACCCCTACTGTACAGCAAGTAATAAACGCAGTTATGGTATGCTGAACTTGAGTGCTCGTAGATAAAAACTTTTGTGTCCTTCTATTTTTGCAACTATTGAATGAGCAAACTCTACATTTCCTGCATTGGTAAAAACCAGTTAGCTGATCGAAAAAAGTTAATTTTTTAGTGGGGGGATCGAGAATGTTAGGGGCCACTCGGTTTCTAAGCGAAGGGGCCCCCCTAAAAACTACTTGAGGTCTTTCGGGTAGAATTTTACTCAATACTCTATCGTTGTTAACAATGTGCCAATGTTTAGAAATGATTTGCTTGATATTTTTATGTTGGAGTGAATAGGTAGTTACAAAAGGCACCATTGAGTCACAGAATGTTTCTTGGGGGGCTTTTTCCTTTTCTTTAAGAAGAGACCCTCTATCCATCTCTTCCACTTCCTTAAGGGTCGGTAAGAGAGAGTTTAGAGTATAGCCCTTTTCGAGAAACCTTTCAGTGAGTATGTTAGCCTGACTTGAAAATTCCTGTTGGTTCGAGCAGTTTCTACGCAGCCTCATATATTGGCTTTTTGGTACACCGTTAAGCCAAGGCCGATGGTGGCAACTATCCAAAGCAATATATGAGTTGGGATCCGTACTTTTAAAGTAGGTCGACGTAGAAAAGGACCCATTTTTGATAGATAGGGTCAGATCCAGAAAATTAATCTGAGTCTGGCTCATCTCAAAATTAAGGTGGATACCGCGATCATTCAGATTCAAAGATGTTATGAAATCTTGTAGATCCTGACCATCGCCATCCCATAGGAGGAGGATGTCATCAATATATCTAGCCCACAGGACCAGCTGAGGGGTCCTATGGGCATAGATGACATCCTCCTCCCATTTGGCCATAAATAAATTGGCCAAACTGGGGGCATACTTAGCCCCCATAGCCACTCCACGGCTCTGACGGAAAAATTTTCCAGAGAACCAGAAGTAGTTATGGGTAGCAGCATATATAAGTAACTCCATAATGAAGGATATCTGACTTTCAAGTAGTCCCGAATCCCTGTCTAGAGAGATCTTAACTGCCTCTAGACCCTTATCGTGCGGTATAATGGTATAGAGGGAGGTGACATCCGCGGTCACCATCCACATACCTGGTCTCGGGTTTATCTCTGACAGAAGATTCAAAACCTGGCGGGAATCCTTTAAGTAGGATGGCATCTTACGGACCAAAGGCTGTAAGTAAAAATCAATATATCTGCCCACCCGGGATGTGATTGAATCTATGCCACTAACAATAGGGCGTCCCGGGGGGCAGATAGGGTTCTTATGCACCTTTGGAAGGTAATAAATCGTTGGTGTTCTCGGAGCCCTAGGGATCAAATAAAAACTCTCTCTCTTATTTAGGATCCCCCGTGTTAGACCCCTTGAAACAATGGTCTCCAATTCCTTTTGGTATTTTAGTTTTGGATCACAGGGGAGTGGGGTGTAGGTGTCGACATCACCAAGGATCACATCCATCTCAGCCATGTAATCCTTGCGGTCAAGAACCACAATCCCACCCCCCTTATCGGCCGGCCGAATAACAATATTTTTGTTCTCACACAAAGAGTCTAGGCCTTCCTGTATTAACTTAGAGTTCCTAGCTTTTTTGATCTCCAAAGCTTCTAGGTCTCTCAAGATGACATCCCTAAACACCTTCAAAGATGGTGCAAGGGCACCTGGAGGGTTAAATAGGGAGGCATTTGCCAGTCCAGAATGTACAATGTCACTGTGAACTGGTGTAGGAGTGTTACGTGGTTGATTGGACATATATCTCTTTATATTCAATTTCCTTACGAACCTGTGAACATCCATGTATGTCTCAAACTTGTTCATACTTTTAGGAGGCACAAACTTCAAACCTTTGGCTAAAACTGCCTTTTCCGGTTCTGTTAAAACTTGGGTACTCAAATTAAAAATGCCTTTATCATTTACACTCTGGACCTTTTTTGTTCGCATGCGCCTCCCCCCTCTAGTTCCTCGCTTTTTTCCACTGGCCTTTTTATGCCTTGATTGGGTTTGGAAAAACCCCAATTTCCTTGGCCATTAGGGCCTAAACGTCTAAAATTAGGCGTGCCCCCATTTTGGATTTGGGATGGGAATAAGAGGGAAGAATTATCCCTGGTTTGATGATCTTGGGCATCACTTTGATTGTAACCCTCATCTAAGACCCTATCTCTCAGAGGGAAGAAATTATTCTGGGTAGGTATATTATATTCCCAAGCGGGGTTTTGAAAATCCTGATATGGTAGACCTGAAAATGAATCACTGGTCTGTCCATATCTCCACCAATCTGAATGATCATTAGTATGACCATAACCTCTGTTGTTGGTTTGATACCCTCTCCCTCTACCATTTGGATTCTGTGTGGTCATCCAGGGCGGGGGGGGAGGGAAATTGGGACGAAAATTCCCCATAGGTTGGTTATAATTATATCGCATGGGGGCTGGAGTTTGATAGGAATTAGGTTGGGCAGCTTTAGATTTCCCTACTGAATTCCTGAAGGGAGACTGATTTGTATGGGATGCTTGACCTCTTTGGGGTCTTGACCCAGGTGGAGCTTTTTTTGTAGTTGTGTTCTGCTTGGGGATTTGGGGTACCTTCGGTATGGTTCCAGTGGTGGCAACAGGGACCTGGGTAGAAATTTCCATTTCATTATCCGTCTGTCCTGCCAAATCCTCAAGAAGTTTTTTCTGCCATTCAAACACCAGATTATTTTGATAATCAATAAGATCTCGGTTATATTTTTTCTTTTTCTTTAATCTTTGTTCTTTATCCTCCTTTTCCAAAATTCTTAATAGGTTCTGGGATCTCTCTCTATATTCGTCACTTTCTTTACTTGGACCGAGTTTATCCTTTATGGTCTTAATTTCTGTGTCTAATTTAGTTAATTTGGTAGTTTTTCTCTCTATAAGAAACCGTAGAAAAGAAATCCCAGCTGTGTTGAAATACCTAAACCATTCCTCTAGTTCCGTATCTCCTTTCTGAGGGCAAATTTCCCATCTCAAGCTTCTCGGTACCATGGAACTTTTGATATATGTTTCGAGGTACGCTATATCCCATTGGGTATGGGTTTCGGAGATCATGAGGTTCTTTAACCTCATAAACAAACCACCAAGGTCATTCTCATTTTCTTTATATGACTCAAAAACACCTTCAATGTTCACGACTTTTTTGGCCCTAAACTCAAAGATGTCCATAATTGACAATCAATGGGTACTTGGTTAACAAGCAAAAAACCAGCTGCAGTAATGTTATCAGAGACAAAAGGTAAAAGGGAGAAAACTGCGCTTGGAACGGGGGAGGGGAGTGTATGGGTTCCCTATAGGCGCCCTGTATAGATAATTACAAAAAAAGCTGCAAACTTATTGTGGGATATACACAAAAATACAAGATAAAAAAGAGAAGTTGCGCTAATAATTAATGAGTGTTGACCAAGGATGTCACAATCAAGTGAAAACAATACTAAAAATAAATAAACAATTTTTTCAAAAATTGCTTACAGAAAAAAATTATAAATAAATACAAGGTATACAGTGAATAAGATAATTAACCCAATAGTGAGTATATTAGTAAATTATTATGAATAAATTTAAAAATAAATTTAAAAAGTCCCAGATTAGAGGTTCCCTATTAATAGTCCTCAAAAAACAGGGGCAAGTTGTATTGGTGTACAGGAGACTAAGTCCTTCCAGGGAGGTTCAGAGGTGATAGAAGTGTTCTTAGCAAATCAATATCTCAGCCTTCCAAGTAATATGCTTACCAGAAATAAGCAACAATTCCGCAGTTGGCCTATACCCGGCCTGGGCCTTTAGATGAATCAGGAACCCGGAACTTAAGATACTCGAAAGTGGCGTATGCCCCCAGTGGTTATTACCCAAAAGAAAAAAGGGGAGCAGACATAGCGTAATATTGTCAAAAAAATTATGAGAAAAGAGTTATATATAAATATATATACAACACTTTTTCTGTATAAAATTAAATAAAATAAATTAAAAGAGAACACCCAGTGTGGAAAACCAAAAATATAAAATTTAAAGCGTGTTCAAAATAAAGACTCCTCCACCATTTAGATATTGCGCTTACCAGAACACAACAAAAACAAAACGACTGGCATTTATCCCAGCAAGAAGGAGTATCAAACACATACACCAGTGATCCAAAAAGCAAACGACTGACACGTATCCCGTCACCACACAGAGGGGCTCCTTACCAGAGACCAACGATAATCAATGCATATAATCTCCCAGATAAGATAGGCCAGTAGTTGGTAGCAAAAGGTCCTGGTCCACTTCAAAGATCGGTACTCACTCTCCTAAGCTCAGCGGCTCATATTTTACCCAAAGGGAGAAAAAAGCAGCAGACCATGGTGGAGTACGTTTGGCAAATTTATTGTAAAAAAATTAAAGGTTACACTTACATAAAAGAAGGTTGTTTTAGGCATAAAAGAGAAGCCGGCCGGCAACATAAACAGAGAATCCCGTCCTCAATGGCGTGGTGACGTCAGCACGTACGTCCCAGACGCGTTTCGTCATAGGTTGACGTTTTCAATGGGTACGGGTAGCGTGCTGAATCACCACCGTTATATAGACACAAAAACAAAACAAGCCTCGTTCTGAGCTCCGTATTGAGAAGCACAAACAACCATTTTAGGTGTGGGCAAAACATAGCTGTATTGGGCCAGGTATTGGAAACTTGTTCGTTGCAAGAAATACATTAAGACATCATTTAATAATGTCAGTTTTAGCCGCAGCAAACCTTAATGCTCGGCTATTAAAAAATACTAAGAGAAGAAATTAATTAAAAATTAAAAGAATTAAAGTTTATAAATTATTATCGCTGAACCCGGGGAGATCACCCGCTCTTAAATGAAACAACGAAGCATAGTAGATAAAAAGGAAGCATAGTATGCAAAAAAGTTTTTTATCTTTTTAAATGAATTTGGATTCAAGAAATAGAGAAAAAATACTGTAATTCTCTATAGCATATATATTAACCACAGGTAGCAGGTAAACTCCATAAACCATTGGAATCTACCTCTATGGCTAAAAAGAGACAATAGTGCTGGGAATAATTTTTAAAAAAATTTTTTTCAAGACCAAATCAAAATAAAAGGGAGAAAAGTGTAATCTTTTCCCCAACCAGCATACTTTCAAAAATGTGAAAAATTCTAACAAAAATTGAAAAATGGAGTATAGTGTGTGTTTAACACATGCAGCTCAGAACTAAATCATATCAACTATAATCTGGAACCAGCAAAATCATGAGTTGTCAATGAATGCGTTAACATCCACATCTATGTTTAACCCATAGGGGACATATGTTTTAACCCTATGGATCCAGGACATTTCAGATTTGGATATTTCTCGCACCAGAGAGCTCCCCCTCCAATTAGCACTAAATTTGTTGATCCCTAAAAAAAGTGTATTAGAGGGGTCTCTGTTATGTTTGAAAAGGTAATGCTTTGAAACCGAGTGATTCCTAAATCCAGCCTTAATGTTTGTGATGTGCTCATTCAATCTTATTTGTAATGGGCGTTTAGTCCGCCCAATATACTGAAGGCCACAAGGGCACTGTAGTAAATATACTACCCCTACTGTACAGCAAGTAATAAACGGAGTTATGGTATGCTGAACTTGAGTGCTCGTAGATAAAAACTTTTGTGTCCTTCTATTTTTGCAACTATTGAATGAGCAAACTCTACATTTCCTGCATTGGTAAAAACCAGTTAGCTGATCGAAAAAAGTTAATTTTTTAGTGGGGGGATCGAGAATGTTAGGGGCCACTCGGTTTCTAAGCGAAGGGGCCCCCCTAAAAACTACTTGAGGTCTTTCGGGTAGAATTTTACTCAATACTCTATCGTTGTTAACAATGTGCCAATGTTTAGAAATGATTTGCTTGATATTTTTATGTTGGAGTGAATAGGTAGTTACAAAAGGCACCATTGAGTCACAGAATGTTTCTTGGGGGGCTTTTTCCTTTTCTTTAAGAAGAGACCCTCTATCCATCTCTTCCACTTCCTTAAGGGTCGGTAAGAGAGAGTTTAGAGTATAGCCCTTTTCGAGAAACCTTTCAGTGAGTATGTTAGCCTGACTTGAAAATTCCTGTTGGTTCGAGCAGTTTCTACGCAGCCTCATATATTGGCTTTTTGGTACACCGTTAAGCCAAGGCCGATGGTGGCAACTATCCAAAGCAATATATGAGTTGCGATCCGTACTTTTAAAGTAGGTCGACGTAGAAAAGGACCCATTTTTGATAGATAGGGTCAGATCCAGAAAATTAATCTGAGTCTGGCTCATCTCAAAATTAAGGTGGATACCGCGATCATTCAGATTCAAAGATGTTATGAAATCTTGTAGATCCTGACCATCGCCATCCCATAGGAGGAGGATGTCATCAATATATCTAGCCCACAGGACCAGCTGAGGGGTCCTATGGGCATAGATGACATCCTCCTCCCATTTGGCCATAAATAAATTGGCCAAACTGGGGGCATACTTAGCCCCCATAGCCACTCCACGGCTCTGACGGAAAAATTTTTCAGAGAACCAGAAGTAGTTATGGGTAGCAGCATATATAAGTAACTCCATAATGAAGGATATATGACTTTCAAGTAGTCCGGAATCCCTGTCTAGAGAGATCTTAACTGCCTCTAGACCCTTATCGTGCGGTATAATGGTATAGAGGGAGGTGACATCCGCGGTCACCATCCACATACCTGGTCTCGGGTTTATCTCTGACAGAAGATTCAAAACCTGGCGGGAATCCTTTAAGTAGGATGGCATCTTACGGACCAAAGGCTGTAAGTAAAAATCAATATATCTGCCCACCCGGGATGTGATTGAATCTATGCCACTAACAATAGGGCGTCCCGGGGGGCAGATAGGGTTCTTATGCACCTTTGGAAGGTAATAAATCGTTGGTGTTCTCGGAGCCCTAGGGATCAAATAAAAACTCTCTCTCTTATTTAGGATCCCCCGTGTTAGACCCCTTGAAACAATGGTCTCCAATTCCTTTTGGTATTTTAGTTTTGGATCACAGGGGAGTGGGGTGTAGGTGTCGACATCACCAAGGATCACATCCATCTCAGCCATGTAATCCTTGCGGTCAAGAACCACAATCCCACCCCCCTTATCGGCCGGCCGAATAACAATATTTTTGTTCTCACACAAAGAGTCTAGGCCTTCCTGTATTAACTTAGAGTTCCTAGCTTTTTTGATCTCCAAAGCTTCTAGGTCTCTCAAGATGACATCCCTAAACACCTTCAAAGATGGTGCAAGGGCACCTGGAGGGTTAAATAGGGAGGCATTTGCCAGTCCAGAATGTACAATGTCACTGTGAACTGGTGTAGGAGTGTTACGTGGTTGATTGGACATATATCTCTTTATATTCAATTTCCTCACGAACCTGTGAACATCCATGTATGTCTCAAACTTGTTCATACTTTTAGGAGGCACAAACTTCAAACCTTTGGCTAAAACTGCCTTTTCCGGTTCTGTTAAAACTTGGGTACTCAAATTAAAAATGCCTTTATCATTTACACTCTGGACCTTTTTTGTTCGCATGCGCCTCCCCCCTCTAGTTCCTCGCTTTTTTCCACTGGCCTTTTTATGCCTTGATTGGGTTTGGAAAAACCCCAATTTCCTTGGCCATTAGGGCCTAAACGTCTAAAATTAGGCGTGCCCCCATTTTGGATTTGGGATGGGAATAAGAGGGAAGAATTATCCCTGGTTTGATGATCTTGGGCATCACTTTGATTGTAACCCTCATCTAAGACCCTATCTCTCAGAGGGAAGAAATTATTCTGGGTAGGTATATTATATTCCCAAGCAGGGTTTTGAAAATCCTGATATGGTAGACCTGAAAATTAATCACTGGTCTGTCCATATCTCCACCAATCTGAATGATCATTAGTATGACCATAACCTCTGTTGTTGGTTTGATACCCTCTCCCTCTACCATTTGGATTCTGTGTGGTCATCCAGGGCGGGGGGGGAGGGAAATTGGGACGAAAATTCCCCATAGGTTGGTTATAATTATATCGCATGGGGGCTGGAGTTTGATAGGAATTAGGTTGGGCAGCTTTAGATTTCCCTACTGAATTCCTGAAGGGAGACTGATTTGTATGGGATGCTTGACCTCTTTGGGGTCTTGACCCAGGTGGAGCTTTTTTTGTAGTTGTGTTCTGCTTGGGGATTTGGGGTACCTTCGGTATGGTTCCAGTGGTGGCAACAGGGACCTGGGTAGAAATTTCCATTTCATTATCCGTCTGTCCTGCCAAATCCTCAAGAAGTTTTTTCTGCCATTCAAACACCAGATTATTTTGATAATCAATAAGATCTCGGTTATATTTTTTCTTTTTCTTTAATCTTTGTTCTTTATCCTCCTTTTCCAAAATTCTTAATAGGTTCTGGGATCTCTCTCTATATTCGTCACTTTCTTTACTTGGACCGAGTTTATCCTTTATGGTCTTAATTTCTGTGTCTAATTTAGTTAATTTGGTAGTTTTTCTCTCTATAAGAAACCGTAGAAAAGAAATCCCAGCTGCGTTGAAATACCTAAACCATTCCTCTAGTTCCGTATCTCCTTTCTGAGGGCAAATTTCCCATCTCAAGCTTCTCGGTACCATGGAACTTTTGATATATGTTTCGAGGTACGCTATATCCCATTGGGTATGGGTTTCGGAGATCATGAGGTTCTTTAACCTCATAAACAAACCACCAAGGTCATTCTCATTTTCTTTATATGACTCAAAAACACCTTCAATGTTCACGACTTTTTTGGCCCTAAACTCAAAGATGTCCATAATTGACAATCAATGGGTACTTGGTTAACAAGCAAAAAACCAGCTGCAGTAATGTTATCAGAGACAAAAGGTAAAAGGGAGAAAACTGCGCTTGGAACGGGGGAGGGGAGTGTATGGGTTCCCTATAGGCGCCCTGTATAGATAATTACAAAAAAAGCTGCAAACTTATTGTGGGATATACACAAAAATACAAGATAAAAAAGAGAAGTTGCGCTAATAATTAATGAGTGTTGACCAAGGATGTCACAATCAAGTGAAAACAATACTAAAAATAAATAAACAATTTTTTCAAAAATTGCTTACAGAAAAAAATTATAAATAAATACAAGGTATACAGTGAATAAGATAATTAACCCAATAGTGAGTATATTAGTAAATTATTATGAATAAATTTAAAAATAAATTTAAAAAGTCCCAGATTAGAGGTTCCCTATTAATAGTCCTCAAAAAACAGGGGCAAGGTGTATTGGTGTACAGGAGACTAAGTCCTTCCAGGGAGGTTCAGAGGTGATAGAAGTGTTCTTAGCAAATCAATATCTCAGCCTTCCAAGTAATATGCTTACCAGAAATAAGCAACAATTCCGCAGTTGGCCTATACCCGGCCTGGGCCTTTAGATGAATCAGGAACCCGGAACTTAAGATACTCGAAAGTGGCGTATGCCCCCAGTGGTTATTACCCAAAAGAAAAAAGGGGAGCAGACATAGCGTAATATTGTCAAAAAAATTATGAGAAAAGAGTTATATATAAATATATATACAACACTTTTTCTGTATAAAATTAAATAAAATAAATTAAAAGAGAACACCCAGTGTGGAAAACCAAAAATATAAAATTTAAAGCGTGTTCAAAATAAAGACTCCTCCACCATTTAGATATTGCGCTTACCAGAACACAACAAAAACAAAACGACTGGCATTTATCCCAGCAAGAAGGAGTATCAAACACATACACCAGTGATCCAAAAAGCAAACGACTGACACGTATCCCGTCACCACACAGAGGGGCTCCTTACCAGAGACCAACGATAATCAATGCATATAATCTCCCAGATAAGATAGGCCAGTAGTTGGTAGCAAAAGGTCCTGGTCCACTTCAAAGATCGGTACTCACTCTCCTAAGCTCAGCGGCTCATATTTTACCCAAAGGGAGAAAAAAGCAGCAGACCATGGTGGAGTACGTTTGGCAAATTTATTGTAAAAAAATTAAAGGTTACACTTACATAAAAGAAGGTTGTTTTAGGCATAAAAGAGAAGCCGGCCGGCAACATAAACAGAAAATCCCGTCCTCAATGGCGTGGTGACGTCAGCACGTACGTCCCAGACGCGTTTCGTCATAGGTTGACGTTTTCAATGGGTACGGGTAGCGTGCTGAATCACCACCGTTATATAGACACAAAAACAAAACAAGCCTCGTTCTGAGCTCCGTATTGAGAAGCACAAACAACCATTTTAGGTGTGGGCAAAACATAGCTGTATTGGGCCAGGTATTGGAAACTTGTTCGTTGCAAGAAATACATTAAGACATCATTTAATAATGTCAGTTTTAGCCGCAGCAAACCTTAATGCTCGGCTATTAAAAAATACTAAGAGAAGAAATTAATTAAAAATTAAAAGAATTAAAGTTTATAAATTATTATCGCTGAACCCGGGGAGATCACCCGCTCTTAAATGAAACAACGAAGCATAGTAGATAAAAAGGAAGCATAGTATGCAAAAAAGTTTTTTATCTTTTTAAATGAATTTGGATTCAAGAAATAGAGAAAAAATACTGTAATTCTCTATAGCATATATATTAACCACAGGTAGCAGGTAAACTCCATAAACCATTGGAATCTACCTCTATGGCTAAAAAGAGACGTCACCACGCCACCACGCCATTGAGGACGGGATTTTCTGTTTATGTTGCCGGCCGGCTTCTCTTTTATGCCTAAAACAACCTTCTTTTATGTAAGTGTAACCTTTAATTTTTTTACAATAAATTTGCCAAACGTACTCCACCATGGTCTGCTGCTTTTTTCTCCCTTTGGGTAAAATATGAGCCGCTGAGCTTAGGAGAGTGAGTACCGATCTTTGAAGTGGACCAGGACCTTTTGCTACCAACTACTGGCCTATCTTATCTGGGAGATTATATGCATTGATTATCGTTGGTCTCTGGTAAGGTGACGGGATACGTGTCAGTCGTTTGCTTTTTGGATCACTGGTGTATGTGTTTGATACTCCTTCTTGCTGGGATAAATGCCAGTCGTTTTGTTTTTGTTGTGTTCTGGTAAGCGCAATATCTAAATGGTGGAGGAGTCTTTATTTTGAACACGCTTTAAATTTTATATTTTTGGTTTTCCACACTGGGTGTTCTCTTTTAATTTATTTTATTTAATTTTATACAGAAAAAGTGTTGTATATATATTTATATATAACTCTTTTCTCATAATTTTTTTTGACAATATTACGCTATGTCTGCTCCCCTTTTTTCTTTTGGGTAATAACCACTGGGGGCATACGCCACTTTCGAGTATCTTAAGTTCCGGGTTCCTGATTCATCTAAAGGCCCAGGCCAGGTATAGGCCAACTGCGGAATTGTTGCTTATTTCTGGTAAGCATATTACTTGGAAGGCTGAGATATTGATTTGCTAAGAACACTTCTATCACCTCTGAACCTCCCTGGAAGGACTTAGTCTCCTGTACACCAATACACCTTGCCCCTGTTTTTTGAGGACTATTAATAGGGAACCTCTAATCTGGGACTTTTTAAATTTATTTTTAAATTTATTCATAATAATTTACTAATATACTCACTATTGGGTTAATTATCTTATTCACTGTATACCTTGTATTTATTTATAATTTTTTTCTGTAAGCAATTTTTGAAAAAATTGTTTATTTATTTTTAGTATTGTTTTCACTTGATTGTGACATCCTTGGTCAACACTCATTAATTATTAGCGCAACTTCTCTTTTTTATCTTGTATTTTTGTGTATATCCCACAATAAGTTTGCAGCTTTTTTTGTAATTATCTATACAGGGCGCCTATAGGGAACCCATACACTCCCCTCCCCCGTTCCAAGCGCAGTTTTCTCCCTTTTACCTTTTGTCTCTGATAACATTACTGCAGCTGGTTTTTTGCTTGTTAACCAAGTACCCATTGATTGTCAATTATGGACATCTTTGAGTTTAGGGCCAAAAAAGTCGTGAACATTGAAGGTGTTTTTGAGTCATATAAAGAAAATGAGAATGACCTTGGTGGTTTGTTTATGAGGTTAAAGAACCTCATGATCTCCGAAACCCATACCCAATGGGATATAGCGTACCTCGAAACATATATCAAAAGTTCCATGGTACCGAGAAGCTTGAGATGGGAAATTTGCCCTCAGAAAGGAGATACGGAACTAGAGGAATGGTTTAGGTATTTCAACACAGCTGGGATTTCTTTTCTACGGTTTCTTATAGAGAGAAAAACTACCAAATTAACTAAATTAGACACAGAAATTAAGACCATAAAGGATAAACTCGGTCCAAGTAAAGAAAGTGACGAATATAGAGAGGGATCCCAGAACCTATTAAGAATTTTGGAAAAGGAGGATAAAGAACAAAGATTAAAGAAAAAGAAAAAATATAACCGAGATCTTATTGATTATCAAAATAATCTGGTGTTTGAATGGCAGAAAAAACTTCTTGAGGATTTGGCAGGACAGACGGATAATGAAATGGAAATTTCTACCCAGGTCCCTGTTGCCACCACTGGAACCATACCGAAGGTACCCCAAATCCCCAAGCAGAACACAACTACAAAAAAAGCTCCACCTGGGTCAAGACCCCAAAGAGGTCAAGCATCCCATACAAATCAGTCTCCCTTCAGGAATTCAGTAGGGAAATCTAAAGCTGCCCAACCTAATTCCTATCAAACTCCAGCCCCCATGCGATATAATTATAACCAACCTATGGGGAATTTTCGTCCCAATTTCCCTCCCCCCCCGCCCTGGATGACCACACAGAATCCAAATGGTAGAGGGAGAGGGTATCAAACCAACAACAGAGGTTATGGTCATACTAATGATCATTCAGATTGGTGGAGATATGGACAGACCAGTGATTCATTTTCAGGTCTACCATATCAGGATTTTCAAAACCCCGCTTGGGAATATAATATACCTACCCAGAATAATTTCTTCCCTCTGAGAGATAGGGTCTTAGATGAGGGTTACAATCAAAGTGATGCCCAAGATCATCAAACCAGGGATAATTCTTCCCTCTTATTCCCATCCCAAATCCAAAATGGGGGCACGCCTAATTTTAGACGTTTAGGCCCTAATGGCCAAGGAAATTGGGGTTTTTCCAAACCCAATCAAGGCATAAAAAGGCCAGTGGAAAAAAGCGAGGAACTAGAGGGGGGAGGCGCATGCGAACAAAAAAGGTCCAGAGTGTAAATGATAAAGGCATTTTTAATTTGAGTACCCAAGTTTTAACAGAACCGGAAAAGGCAGTTTTAGCCAAAGGTTTGAAGTTTGTGCCTCCTAAAAGTATGAACAAGTTTGAGACATACATGGATGTTCACAGGTTCGTGAGGAAATTGAATATAAAGAGATATATGTCCAATCAACCACGTAACACTCCTACACCAGTTCACAGTGACATTGTACATTCTGGACTGGCAAATGCCTCCCTATTTAACCCTCCAGGTG
Organism: Lithobates sylvaticus; assembly: GCA_028564925.1. Classification (NCBI taxonomy): domain Eukaryota; kingdom Metazoa; phylum Chordata; class Amphibia; order Anura; family Ranidae; genus Lithobates; species Lithobates sylvaticus. The sequence continues at coordinate 320,054,063 of CM053028.1, read as the reverse complement.
CCCTTGCACCATCTTTGAAGGTGTTTAGGGATGTCATCTTGAGAGACCTAGAAGCTCTGGAGATCAAAAAAGCTAGGAACTCTAAGTTAATACAGGAAGGCCTAGACTCTTTGTGTGAGAACAAAAATATTGTTATTCGGCCGGCCGATAAGGGGGGTGGGATTGTGGTTCTTGACCGCAAGGATTACATGGCTGAGATGGATGTGATCCTTGGTGATGTCGACACCTACACCCCACTCCCCTGTGATCCAAAACTAAAATACCAAAAGGAATTGGAGACCATTGTTTCAAGGGGTCTAACACGGGGGATCCTAAATAAGAGAGAGAGTTTTTATTTGATCCCTAGGGCTCCGAGAACACCAACGATTTATTACCTTCCAAAGGTGCATAAGAACCCTATCTGCCCCCCGGGACGCCCTATTGTTAGTGGCATAGATTCAATCACATCCCGGGTGGGCAGATATATTGATTTTTACTTACAGCCTTTGGTCCGTAAGATGCCATCCTACTTAAAGGATTCCCGCCAGGTTTTGAATCTTCTGTCAGAGATAAACCCGAGACCAGGTATGTGGATGGTGACCGCGGATGTCACCTCCCTCTATACCATTATACCGCACGATAAGGGTCTAGAGGCAGTTAAGATCTCTCTAGACAGGGATTCGGGACTACTTGAAAGTCATATATCCTTCATTATGGAGTTACTTATATATGCTGCTACCCATAACTACTTCTGGTTCTCTGGAAAAAATTTCCGTCAGAGCCGTGGAGTGGCTATGGGGGCTAAGTATGCCCCCAGTTTGGCCAATTTATTTATGGCCAAATGGGAGGAGGATGTCATCTATGCCCATAGGACCCCTCAGCTGGTCCTGTGGGCTAGATATATTGATGACATCCTCCTCCTATGGGATGGCGATGGTCAGGATCTACAAGATTTCATAACATCTTTGAATCTGAATGATCGCGGTATCCACCTTAATTTTGAGATGAGCCAGACTCAGATTAATTTTCTGGATCTGACCCTATCTATCAAAAATGGGTCCTTTTCTACGTCGACCTACTTTAAAAGTACGGATCGCAACTCATATATTGCTTTGGATAGTTGCCACCATCGGCCTTGGCTTAACGGTGTACCAAAAAGCCAATATATGAGGCTGCGTAGAAACTGCTCGAACCAACAGGAATTTTCAAGTCAGGCTAACATACTCACTGAAAGGTTTCTCGAAAAGGGCTATACTCTAAACTCTCTCTTACCGACCCTTAAGGAAGTGGAAGAGATGGATAGAGGGTCTCTTCTTAAAGAAAAGGAAAAAGCCCCCCAAGAAACATTCTGTGACTCAATGGTGCCTTTTGTAACTACCTATTCACTCCAACATAAAAATATCAAGCAAATCATTTCTAAACATTGGCACATTGTTAACAACGATAGAGTATTGAGTAAAATTCTACCCGAAAGACCTCAAGTAGTTTTTAGGGGGGCCCCTTCGCTTAGAAACCGAGTGGCCCCTAACATTCTCGATCCCCCCACTAAAAAATTAACTTTTTTCGATCAGCTAACTGGTTTTTACCAATGCAGGAAATGTAGAGTTTGCTCATTCAATAGTTGCAAAAATAGAAGGACACAAAAGTTTTTATCTACGAGCACTCAAGTTCAGCATACCATAACTCCGTTTATTACTTGCTGTACAGTAGGGGTAGTATATTTACTACAGTGCCCTTGTGGCCTTCAGTATATTGGGCGGACTAAACGCCCATTACAAATAAGATTGAATGAGCACATCACAAACATTAAGGCTGGATTTAGGAATCACTCGGTTTCAAAGCATTACCTTTTCAAACATAACAGAGACCCCTCTAATACACTTTTTTTAGGGATCGACAAATTTAGTGCTAATTGGAGGGGGAGCTCTCTGGTGCGAGAAATATCCAAATCTGAAATGTCCTGGATCCATAGGGTTAAAACATATGTCCCCTATGGGTTAAACATAGATGTGGATGTTAACGCATTCATTGACAACTCATGATTTTGCTGGTTCCAGATTATAGTTGATATGATTTAGTTCTGAGCTGCATGTGTTAAACACACACTATACTCCATTTTTCAATTTTTGTTAGAATTTTTCACATTTTTGAAAGTATGCTGGTTGGGGAAAAGATTACACTTTTCTCCCTTTTATTTTGATTTGGTCTTGAAAAAAATTTTTTTAAAAATTATTCCCAGCACTATTGTCTCTTTTTAGCCATAGAGGTAGATTCCAATGGTTTATGGAGTTTACCTGCTACCTGTGGTTAATATATATGCTATAGAGAATTACAGTATTTTTTCTCTATTTCTTGAATCCAAATTCATTTAAAAAGATAAAAAACTTTTTTGCATACTATGCTTCCTTTTTATCTACTATGCTTCGTTGTTTCATTTAAGAGCGGGTGATCTCCCCGGGTTCAGCGATAATAATTTATAAACTATAATTCTTTTAATTTTTAATTAATTTCTTCTCTTAGTATTTTTTAATAGCCGAGCATTAAGGTTTGCTGCGGCTAAAACTGACATTATTAAATGATGTCTTAATGTATTTCTTGCAACGAACAAGTTTCCAATACCTGGCCCAATACAGCTATGTTTTGCCCACACCTAAAATGGTTGTTTGTGCTTCTCAATACGGAGCTCAGAACGAGGCTTGTTTTGTTTTTGTGTCTATATAACGGTGGTGATTCAGCACGCTACCCGTACCCATTGAAAACGTCAACCTATGACGAAACGCGTCTGGGACGTACGTGCTGACGTCACCACGCCATTGAGGACGGGATTTTCTGTTTATGTTGCCGGCCGGCTTCTCTTTTTTGCCTAAAACAACCTTCTTTTATGTAAGTGTAACCTTTAATTTTTTTACAATAAATTTGCCAAACGTACTCCACCATGGTCTGCTGCTTTTTTCTCCCTTTGGGTAAAATATGAGCCGCTGAGCTTAGGAGAGTGAGTACCGATCTTTGAAGTGGACCAGGACCTTTTGCTACCAACTACTGGCCTATCTTATCTGGGAGATTATATGCCTTGATTATCGTTGGTCTCTGGTAAGGAGCCCCTCTGTGTGGTGACGGGATACGTGTCAGTCGTTTGCTTTTTGGATCACTGGTGTATGTGTTTGATACTCCTTCTTGCTGGGATAAATGCCAGTCGTTTTGTTTTTGTTGTGTTCTGGTAAGCGCAATATCTAAATGGTGGAGGAGTCTTTATTTTGAACACGCTTTAAATTTTATATTTTTGGTTTTCCACACTGGGTGTTCTCTTTTAATTTATTTTATTTAATTTTATACAGAAAAAGTGTTGTATATATATTTATATATAACTCTTTTCTCATAATTTTTTTGACAATATTACGCTATGTCTGCTCCCCTTTTTTCTTTTGGGTAATAACCACTGGGGGCATACGCCACTTTCGAGTATCTTAAGTTCCGGGTTCCTGATTCATCTAAAGGCCCAGGCCGGGTATAGGCCAACTGCGGAATTGTTGCTTATTTCTGGTAAGCATATTACTTGGAAGGCTGAGATATTGATTTGCTAAGAACACTTCTATCACCTCTGAACCTCCCTGGGAGGACTTAGTCTCCTGTACACCAATACACCTTGCCCCTGTTTTTTGAGGACTATTAATAGGGAACCTCTAATCTGGGACTTTTTAAATTTATTTTTAAATTTATTCATAATAATTTACTAATATACTCACTATTGGGTTAATTATCTTATTCACTGTATACCTTGTATTTATTTATAATGTTTTTCTGTATATCCCACAATAAGTTTGCAGCTTTTTTTGTAATTATCTATACAGGGCGCCTATAGGGAACCCATACACTCCCCTCCCCCGTTCCAAGCGCAGTTTTCTCCCTTTTATCATTCCGTATTAAGTTGCACTCCTCAGCAAGATGGTCAATGCGCACCAGCAGCGAGGTCCTACTCTGCTTGATCGCAGCAAGGATCATGGCTGTACTGTCTTGAGACAGTGGGGCTGACCCTTCTGCCATCTGAGTTTCTCTAGGCTCCATTTCAAGATCGGCCAGCAGGGCCAGAAGCCGATCAGAATAGGATCCGTTTGCGGGGAAGTGGGCAGTGGCGGCCGGACCGGAGTGTTGGTCTAAGTGGTTTTGGAGTACCCTTTCCCTTTTTGGAGGAGGGGGACATCTGGTATTTCTCCCAGGGAGACCAATATAGTGCTGGCTGTAGGCATCCAGACCCTGGCGTTCACAAGGTGGACAGGCAGTCAATGTTCACCAGCAGCCTCCCCCCTCACATCAGACACACAGGTGGGGCAAGGTAGTTAGGATGTGGGGCTGGGAGTGCCAGTGTGGGGAAGACCCAGAGCATTGTGTCAGAGGCAGCAGCAGACTGGTGACACTAGGCCACAGGATTCCCCAGCTCGGACAGGCAGTACTTGGTAGCACACCAGGCCATGGCAGGGACTTGGAGGGGTGACAGGGTGGATGCAGAGAGGAGACCCTCGCCTCCGAGGTCGGGCCGGACCGGCCGCGGTGCACTCCCGTGGGATAACAGCCTCAGGAAACAGCAGGGATTCTCAGGCCTCACCAGGCCGGACCAGGCCACGGCCGCCGCAGATGTCACAAGACTCGGCTCAGCCTCTGGACCGCGCCATATAGGTGGATGATTGGCAGGTGGGGACGAATGATGGTCCATTACCTTCAAATCTGCTAGAATCGAGGCTGGCAAGATGGCGGCGGCCGCGCGTGTCTAAAGGCAATGTCTTCCGCTCCAAAATGATGGCACAGGATGCTGCAGGGGACTGAGATGAGCAGGCTGGTAGGTTTTCAGCTCTTTAATGGTAGTTAGATGCACGGATTGCGGCAAATTCAATTCAGGATTCCCAGAGCTCCTCACAAAAACATCTGCCACCGCTCACATCAGGACACATCCCTCAGGCCTTTCTTTAAACAATCTACTGAACTAGCCAGGACCAGCTCTTGAGGGAGTCTACTTCACATTTTTAGAGATCTTACTGTGAAGTAGCCTTTCCCTATTTGAAGATGAAATCTCTTTTTCTCCAGCTGTAAAGAGTGCCCTCTTGTCCTCTGTGATGCCCTTAAAGTGAATAACTCACAACTAAGTTCACTATATAAACCACTTATGTATTTATACATGTTGATCATATCCCCCCTTACCATCCTCTTCTCCAGAGAAAATAAATTCAGTTCAGCTAATCTTTCCTTATAGCTGAGCTCATCAATGCCTCTTATGAGTTTGGTTGCTCTTCTTTGCAATTTCTCCAGTTCCCCAATAACCTTTTGATGAACTTGTGCCCAAAACTGAACTGCATATTCCAGATGAGGTCTCACTAACGATTTTTACAGGGGTAAAATGATATCTCCCTTTCTTCAGTCCATGCCTCCCTTAATACAAGAAAGGATTTTGCTCGATTTGGAAACCGCAGCTTTGCATTGCATGCTATTATTAAGCTTATGATCTACCAGAAACCCCAGATCCTTCTCCACCATTGACTCCCTCAGCTGTTCCCCTCTAGTATGTATGATGCTAATATGTAGTGCCTCTGATTGGATGCACACATGTGTCCTTGAAATTAAGGAAAGAGCCAGAACTGTAATGAGACATGGGTAAGTGTAACATTATGTTTTGAACACTAGTTGGTCAAGGCCGAGTTGACGAGAGGGCTGCTCTTACAGCTCTTGTCCTGTTTCTCCTGGGGATTACACAAGGGTACAACAGGGCACAGAGAGGTGCAGGTGCCTGTAAGAGATCTGGTTCAGAATATCTTGATAGCAGATGCAGAGCTGATGTAGACCAGCTGGCAGCAGGCAGATTTTGCATCTAGGACATGTAGTTGAATGGGTAGTGGTCAAAAACTACTGGGCAGCAGGAGTACAGAGATGGGAACCAGGAGCAGAGTCAAAGCCAGGCCAAGGTCAGCATCAAGTGAGCAGAAGAAGTACCATAACAGCAGGCAGGAAGCAGGTTCAAGTCAGTAACAGAGTTTCAGGAACAAGCAGAAACAGCAAGCCAGGTCAAGGTACAGATGAATGCAGGATCAAGTCACAAGCAGAAGAAGATGATGACCACTCAGCAATGAACCTGACTCCCGTTAGGCTTTCAATAGACCACTGGGAGCCAAAGTCCATCAAACAAGGATGCTCGCATGAATAAGCACAGAACAGAATGCTAGTAATAACATGCACATGCATGCACACATGCTAGTGTAGATGCATGTAGCGTCCTAATGCTGTGTACAGTTCTATGGACCCTTCTGCGCGCATGCACTTTTGTTTGAGCATGGGCTTTCCTTTGAGCAGGAGCATTCCTTTGAGCACAGACATTCCATTGAGCATGGTCTTGAGCATGGTCTTGAGCATGGCTTTCCTGACAACTAGTGGCCAGAAAAATAATTATTTTTAAAACTGAACTCCAGGTAAACAGCTGATCGCACAACTGAAACATATATTTTATCCATCCTGTCTTGAGACGTTTGCAGTTCTACAGATGACCTCACTTTTCCAAGCATTTTAGCTTGATTACCTAAGCCTTTGAATGGACACCCAAGGATTGATGAATGTACTCCCTTGCTCTTTTACTTTCAGCACATGTGAAATAAGCACAACTGATTGGCCCGTAAGATTGGCCTCCCTCTCCTAGAGTGTTGCCCACAGGGAATGATAAGCAGTTGAAATTAAGTCACGTTCTGTTTTTTTTTTTTAGTAGCTGCAGAAAATATATATTACATTATTTTAATAAATATGTGTGTTTATTTTATTTTTTTATTTTTTTTATAGTCTGCTTGGAATTCAGATCTGAGTAATAATGTTAAGCAGTTTATAAGTGTGGATATGTCAAATTTCTGTTTTAGGAGTTTATTCCTATGATCTCACACTGATACTACCTTTATTATAATGTAAAACATCTTTGCTGAAGGGTCAGGAATTAAAATCAATGCCTGTATGTCTGCTTGTGTCATTTTCAGTTGATGGCCTCTGGCAGGAATGGAGTGCTTGGAGCCAGTGTTCAGTGACATGTTCCAATGGTACACAGAAAAGACAAAGAGAATGCTCGCCAGCATCCCATGGTGGCTCTGACTGCAAAGGACCTTATAGTGAAACAAGAGAATGTCATAATCAGGAGTGCACGGGTAAATATTTAGACTCCACTCAATTAACCATACAACTTTGGAAAAACACTATAAAGTAAAATAAATTATCTAATCTAGGTTTTATAGATGGATAGAGAATAATATTGCAGAAATACATCACTTTTATGGTTGGTAATACTGCAAGGTATTGTGTTTTTATAGCTACAATGGTATCATTCATTTTATTTTGATACAACTGTAAATGTGTAATATTAGGAGAGCACCCAAAGAAATCTGTGATAATGGGAAAGTGTATCAATAAATATTTTCATTTGGCACAATACTGAATAATCTTTTTATAATTATAGTATATTATTAAATGAAGCCTCTTCAAGTTTTATACAGTGGCAAGTGATTATAATTGTGAGACTGAATAGTTTCATTTACATGCTTGCATTATGGTGTTGTCATATTTTTCTGTACATAATTATTAGGGATATAACCCCATTTTGAAGGTCATAATATTGGTAATTAATTATATTCTTGGTCACAGTTTTCTTTCACGCAGGAGGCTTTAAATTGGCCCAGACAATAATAAAATTATTGCACATTTGTGAGTGATGTTACCATTATATTTGACCTTTGTGTGACCTATCAGACAATAAATAATTACAACATGTGTATTTTCCCTTCTTATATTTACTAGGCTTATTAAAAGTCAGCTAGGTTGGACTCTAGAGATTTGTTTTTGCTAATAATTAGTAAAATCCCCTCAAATGGTGTTCCCCTTTGGCCACCAGTAGCTGCTGGCGTTGTTGTTCAAATTAGCCCATGAATTTCTTAGCAATGTACTCCTTTGTCAAAGGTCATAGAGCATACTCTTGATAGCATTAAAGTTTGTAGAATGGTAAACTGAGATGTGCATTGTTTTACATATCTTAGAGTTTAGCTGTTTAAATTATACAAGTCAAACAATGTTTTTTTCCATCAGTAAGTAATGTGAAATGCATAAATAAAAATATTGTAAAGTGAATTGAAATTTGCCTGAAGGAGATTCTTAGATTGGACGCAGTTTACATTTAACTACATTGTTATTAAACCATCAAAACTAGGAAGCAGTATCATTGCTGTAGATCTTGTAGACAAGAAATATTTTCTTGTTTAAAGAAAATATTTCAGTTGGTAATTTGGGGAGATGTCTATCATGCACATGGACACAGAAAACTCCATTCCATGTTGTATGCAATACATGGCTTTGCCAACCCAAATATCTAGTAAGCACAGCAGTGACATCACTAGTGTCCTGAACATCGCATTTTCAGAGAATAGAGTGATGTGTGAGAACCATCAGGTCCATCCCACTACAGGTGCCTGCAGAAAACATGGGAGGGGGGAGACTAGACAAGTTACCCTGCACAAGGATAGAGAGAGACAATAACCAGACCTTATTACAGATAGCTGTTTCACAGAGGCAAATTGCTAGAGTTAATTCATGCCGCACAATTTGTTATAGACACCAAACATCTCATATGGGTTTTATAACCTACTTTCAGTTTAGAAAATTTATAACGTTTAGGAAGAATCAGAGCAGTAATATAAATGATCTTTGGTTTTCATTAGGGGTTCCATATATTGTTTAATTGTGATTATTTTCCAAAAACTAACTATTGCCACTTGTGTTACCATTTTCAATACAGCTAATGGTCAGTGGAATCAGTGGGGACCGTGGAGTGGTTGTTCAAGATCATGTGATGGTGGCTGGGAAAAAAGAACTCGAAACTGCCAGGGAGTTTCCATTACTGGTCAGCAATGTGAAGGCTCCGGAGAAGATATTAGGAGGTGCAATGAACAGAGATGTCCTGGTGAGTATAACATAACTATGAAATATGAATCTGGCCAAAATTTAAAATATAACATTAATATTTTATTTAGCAGGAAGTAAATGCATTACCAAGGTAGGAAGAAATAAGCTAAGGCAATGAGCATGGTACCATTTTAGTATCAATTCGCCCAAAGCTGATATTTAAATCTTTCTCAATTTTTTTCTGGTAGGTCTTTTACATTTTAACCACTTGGTTCTCTTGGAGATTGCATTCATGAGATTTTTGCATTGGCTTTCTCAGGTCTGCAAGGCTGCCACAGCCATTAATAATTGCTTTTTCTCCCTCTCTCTGTTGCACTTATAGCTTATTTTCCATTATGAAAATCCAATAGAAATAATTAGAACACTTAAAGATGAGCAGCAGTACCTCATATCCAACCATAGTGAAGCAACAAACAATTAAAAGAGTGCTTACCGCTGCAGATGCCAAACACTATATTAATCCAGAAGATAACCCAAGCTCCAATTTTTACTAATAACTGAAATACTATTTTTAGGAGAACTGATCCTTAAAAAAGGAGTATAAATAAATTAAATTATACTTTATTTATAACAGTCTTGTATTCCTATACTTTTTGCTAGGGAAGGCATTCTGATATTTTGCATGATAAAAGGTGATTAATGTGTATAATTGTTCAAAGTTTTATCAGTGCGGGCAAGCTTTGACCCCTTGCCAGGTTTTTGATGTTGTAATAGATTTCTTCCACCTTCATCATGGCCATGATAGACTGGATAAGTTCCATTATGTCATCAACTCTAGTGAGTTCTCAATATTATTTTTTCCTTAAGAGAGTCCACTAGCGTGCACAATAAACACGGATCCTATGTTAAAATTAAAACACAGACTTAGCCTGTATTAGTTACATAGTTACATACTTAGCCTGTATTGGCTGAACTGTGGTTGGAGATATTCCTTGCATCAAGAATACTAGTAAATACTCAGTGGGGAATCGATCAACAGTTACAAATCACTAGCTAATAACTACTAAAACAATTTCTTTAAACAGTAAAGTTTTAATGTTTAATCATTTGTCAAAACTACTAGACCCCAGACTATTACAGACAGTATTTAAAGACTTAGCCGTGGCCTTGTTCTTTTATTCAAGCTTGGATTTCTTTAAGAAATCCTTATAGCCTTATAGCTCACAGTAGGAGGTCCATTACCCAATTTATTATGAATGTGTTGGGATATGGCTGTCCACAAGGTTCATAAATAACCCAACACTTGAAAATAAATGTGTTGGTGAATGAAATATTAAACTCCCAATGATAAGACAAGAGTTAATACATACTTAATCATCACTTTAACTCTTTGCAGAACAGACTGAAGAGTAGTGCTCATAAAAAGCATAGGGCTTAGTTAATTTGATAGCCAATAACATGAACTAGAGCTAGACATGTACATGGGTATCTGTTTGTTCAGAACCAGATGACTAGACTCTGAATAGTACATTCCTTACTGACCTTCACTATTTAGTGTATGTGGGTTGTTAATTAGTTGCAAGGCAATACTGCATAAACCTATGTTAAAGAGACCTTGTCACTAACTTAAAATATTTGCAGGTAAAAGCACTTGAAAAAGTTATTAAATGTTTACTTGCAGTGTTGTTTGCTCCAAATAAATTAGGTTTTATCCACTGGCAATGTGCCTCTGAACTTGTTAGCAAATGTTACTAGTCAATTCTCCATCACAACCACCTCCTTTTATGCCTCATCCTTCTCCTCTTCTAGGAGTGACTAAGAACTGTCTGTATTGGTCCAACTCCTCCACTCCCTCACCTCCTTACATAACCTTTCATGTATCAACTAAGGGAAAAGTACAAGGGGAAACCTATTGAGTGTCAGTTGAGTGACAACTGTGAGTCTGCTGGGATTCCTGACATAACATCCAAGATAGCAGTGCTCAGCAGTAACGATCTCAGAACTTTATGGGGGTTATTTACTAAAGGCAAATACACTTTGCACTACAAGTGCACTGCAAGTGCACTTGAAAGTGCACTTGAAAGTGCACTGAAAGTGACCTTGGAAGTAAAGTCGCTGTAGATCCGAGGGGGACATGCAAGGAAAATAAAAAAACAGCATTTTAGCATGCACATTATTGGATGATAAAATCAGCAGAGCTTCCACTCATTTCAGATCAACCCCTTAGATTTAGAGCGACTGCACTTCCAAGTGCACTTTCAGTGCACTTTCACATGCACTTGTAGTGCAAAGTGGATTTTTCTTTTGTAAATAACCTCCAATATGTCTACACAATGGAGGATTTTACTGGTAAATGCAATGCTTAAATATGTTAAAGGCATATCTATTATTAGGGGAAGATGTTTGTTGAAGTGAATGGTCGAACAACAGTATCTCTTTATCTCTATGTCATATGTTTTATCTTTACAAAAAAAAAAATATTCTATTCTGTCTGATTTGATACTTGAGGCATAAAAAGGGTTTCCTGCTTTTGTTGGTCTTAGGACATTGTCATATTATTTATCAGCCATAAAGTACAACAATATATTGCATCTTAACCACTTCACGACCGCTCACTGTATATATACGTCATTTTTTTGAAGAGGGATATCTCGGTAACGGCAGCAGCTGCTGCCACAATCGAGGTATCCCTCTTCACAGTGAGCGGTCCCCTTTCCGATAATGGTGGTCATCGCAGCGGATTCGCCGCGAGATCACCGTTTTCGGCGGCGGGAGAGGTGCCCCCCACCTCCCGCCGCTCTCCCGTGCCTTCCGCCGCTTACCGGAACCGTCGGCAGTGGCGGAGGCGATCGGGTCCTTTCCCCTGATGTGTATAGAGATGAGTGACGCTACGATGGCCGCCACTCATCTCTATACCATAGGAGGGCGGAAGCGACGTCAAAAACGTCACTTCCGCCCATACGTCTTAAAGGGGAATTTACAAATGTCATTTTTTTAAACAACATTTTTTTTTTTTTTTTTTATCTTTGAAGTCCAAATATGAGATCTGAGGACTTTTTGACCCCAGATCTCATATTTAAGAGGACCTGTCATGCTTTTTTCTATTACAAGGGATGTTTACATTCCTTGTAATAGGAATAAAAGTGATAAATTTTTAAAAATTTTTTAAACAGTGTAAAAAATAATACAATTAAGTAAAATAAATAAGAAAAAACAAAAAAATTTTTTTTAAAACACCCCGTCCCGACGATCTCGCACGCAGAAGCGAACGCATACGTGAGCAGCGCCCGCATATGAAAACGGTAGTCAAACCACACATGTGATGTATCGCCGCGATCGGTAGAGCGAGAGCAATAATTCTAGCCATAGACCTCCTCTGTAACTCAAAAAATGCAACCTGTAGAATTTTTTAAATGTCGCTTATGGAGATTTTTGAGGGTAAAAAGTTTGACGCCATTCCACGAGCGGCCGCAATTTTGAAGCGTGACATGTTGGGTATCAATTTACTCGGCGTAACATTATATTTCACAATCCAAAAAAAAATTGGGCTAATTTTACTGTTGTCTTATTTTTTTATTCAAAAAAGTGACTTTTTTCCAAAAAAAGTGCGCTTGTAAGACCGCTGCGCAAATACGGTGTGAAAAAAAGTATTGCAACGACTGCCATTTTATTCTCTAGGGTGTTAGAAAAAAAACAATATATAATGTTTGGGGGTTCTAAGTTTTTTTCTAGCAAAAAAAACTGTTTTAAACATGTAAACACCTAAAATCCAAAACGAGGCTGGTCTGGAAGTGGTTAAGTAGTACAAGAATGTGTTAAAAATGTAGGGATATTTAGGTTTAAAGCACTGTATGTTGCATGAAACCAGCTGTAGACTGAAGCTTAATCCATTACTGCAGCTCAGGGGTTTGTAAATGGTCACAAAGGTAGTATCATATGTCAAGGGAATATGTGAGTTAATGTTACTTGTTTCTGACTTTGCTATTTTAGATTGAGGAAAAAAGATCTAAGACTGTAATTATTAACAATATAATTATATACTCTTATCTATGGTAGCCAGTGCATTATTAGGTTTTATTGTCAAACTAATACGAAGATATCTGATTGTCTTTTATGAATTATTGAACTTTTTTTTATTTAAATAAAGGTCACACCACAACTAAATCAACAACCCAAAAACAATATTGGAAACCAAATATTTGAAAACGTGCATTGCTGTACTAAAAACAATTGAGTACTGTCCGTGATACTTTTTTTATTTGCATTAACATAAAATTTTTCAGCACACGCTTTTGGAGTATGTCCCCATCTTCAAGGTCCCAGCAGTACCTCGAAGAAGGGGACATAACCCAAAAGCTTGTCTATTTGTTAGTGCAAATAAAAAAAGTATCACAGACAGTACTCAATTGTTTCTGTCGCACGTGCACTAATACGGCTACAATCACCTCAAACATTGCTGTACTGAAAGCCCAAATGCATAGCAGTTTGATGTTTTTACCGATGTGTGTGCGTCTGTTAAGAATATATTCCTTATCTCAGTGAAGGCAGAAAGGGAAGGGTACTCTACCTAATGGGGACCATGATAGCAATAAAAATAATTAACAGAAATGTTACCATTTTCTCACTCTACTAAAAGAAAGTGACTTTACAGATGCCAGTGCTCCTTTTTGAGGGAATCTCCCAAATGGGGATCCCAGACAAGAGTGGCAAGCTGACTGGAGCTTTTAACCTTATTACTCTATTCAAAATAAAAATAAAATGTTGGTTGGTGTTCAGCTTTAAAGTGTATATAAACCCAAGAAAGAAATGTCCTTCTATTGGGTGGCTGCATTAGTTCTTTTTCAGGATTTCTTTTATTTTTCACTTGCTAATCTTCACACTTACTGACAGCACTTGCTGTACTGTAGCTACTCTATTGTATCTGTAGAGGAGGCACAAGGTCAAAATAAACCCCCTCTTTATCCCCATAACTGTACAGGACAGATAACACTGGCAACTGATAACAGAGAAGCAGAGGTACAGTACACAACCAGCTTACTGCATTTCTGTTAAGCTCAACAATTTTTTTTTGTACTTATTGAACAGATATAATGAAACACTTTTAATGGTATATTTAACTTTTTTTTAAAAGAAGCAAAAAACATTTATTGTAACGGTTTATGTAAAATGTATTTATTTCAACATTTAGTGCAGAACTATTTATTCTTCCCACTGTACCAGTGGAAGCAAAATACAGTAGTACTGAACTCTACCATTGCATAGGCTTTTAAAAGCATAATGCATTTCTACTATAGTGGAAGTCCAAATGTTGTCAACCTCCCTGTTTAATACTTTGTTCTAAGAATACTATTCCTACAAATATCTTTTACACATACTGTACATTTGATGGTCTACCAAATAAAAAAATGTGGATAACAACAAAAAAGCAACACCTAGAAGTCTAGGATTCAACAAACTTTGGTTACCATGATTAGTAAATCAGCATTCCGATCTGCTAATCAATCTGTGGGGCTTTATGTGACAAAGGTTTGCCTGTTACCAGTTAACAATCTAACTTTGAGATCATGAGATTACAAGCAAATTGCAAAGTGTGGAAGGGAAATACTGTATGTACTCAAGCATCTAAATGTATGGTTTGGTGAAAATCCGGCATTTTCATCTATAAAGTCTTTACTGTACATACACAGTTACTACAAGCCGTATGCCACATAATCACAAGTGCGTAGTAACGATTCTCGAGTCTTGAGTTTCTGACTTTAGGGTAAACAGGTAATAATGTCATTAGGTGACATAATGGGGGTTATTTACTAAAGGAAAATCCACTTTGCACTGCAAGTGCACTTGAAAGTGCACTGAAAGTGCACTTGGAAGTAAAGTCGCTGTAGATCCGAGGGGGACATGCAAGGAAAAAAAAAAAAATGCATTTTAGCTTGCAAATGATTGGTTGATAAAATCAGCAGAGCTTCCACTCATTTCAGATCTACCCCTTAGATTCAGAGCGACTGCACTTCAAAGTGCACTTTCAGAGCAAAGTGGATTTGCCCTTCGTAAATAACCTCCAATGTCACCGGTACAAAGTGGCCTTTCAGGTTGCAATATTTTCATTGAGATGTTTTTGATTATATATTGTTTTTCCAAAATTACAGTTGGAAAATTACACCAGGACACCCCTGAGAAAAGGAGACACCAAAGCATATTAAAATAAAAATAACGTAGTCATACTGGCACTTCTCTGATATTCTCTGATATTTTTTTTTTAAATATGATGCAAAATAGTACATTATTCCCTTTCCAGTGAAAACAAGGGAATAAAGCTTTTCACCATGTGATCATGCACATATTGTATGTCTGCATCTATGTGTGGCCCAGCAGCATACTAACTGTAGGATGATATTCTACTGCCTGTTCTCAGTAAGATACAGTATCTGCAAACATGCACCCACTCAAATAGGGATCAGGGTCAAGAACAGTTTTGTTTACCTGTTTTCTGGAAAGAGATAATGAAGAAAATACATTGCTACAGTCATTGTCATATCTAGCATAGCTGACACCCAGGGAGTATTATTTTTATCATCCCCCATGTGTCTCAATTATTTTCAGTAGTAGTCACAAAATGAATACTAATAATAGGCAAAAAACAAAACTGCCACTACAAGACACGGGGATAATTATACCTAAAGGGTAACTCCACTTTTGTGGAAGAAAAAAAAAGCTAATAAAAAAAATAATATTGCGACACATGCCATATTGCGATTGGATGTTATTAAAATTACACAGACGGTGTACAGAACACGCCCCAGATATGCCATGTCCAGCTTGTGTGATTTGCTTGCTGATTTTCCCAGAAGTCTGCACAAAGATACAAATTTAATTTTGAGCATTTCCTATAACTAAAAATTGCATTTTTTGCTAGATACTCCCAAAGGGAAATCCTGTCTAAAGGGATGAAGACCCTGTAGTTTTCCTCATTAGAGCTCTGCAGGTGCAGCAGCTGATTGATAATTACAAAACCACTCCCATACAGATTCCCTTTTCACATGGACACAGACAAACTGCTGTTTCTATAGAATAAGAAAATCTGGGAATCTGCTAAAATCCTTGCAATGTACATACCGTATATACTCGAGTATAAGCCGAGATTTTCAGCCCTTTTTTTAGGGCTGAAAGTCCCCTCCTCGGCTGATACTCGAGTCATCACCGTCTGTCTGCATGAACAGCGTGTCATGCAGACAGACGGCAGTGTTCACTATTTAAAAGCCGCGCCGTGCCTCCGCCTCCTCCAAATTTAAAAGCCGCGCCTCCTCCTCCTCCTTGTCCGTGATAGGCGGACACTAATTTTCCAGCAGTAAGTGTTCCGCCTATCACGGATGTCCTGTCATTCTCATCTCATGGACGAGGATGAGAGAATGTCCATGATAGGCAGAACACTGAACACTGACTGCTGGGAAAACAGAGTGTTCCTCCTATCACAGACGACGAGGAGGAGGAGGCGCGGCTTTTGATTCTGTAATGGTGCCTTACACGCTGATCGCCCGGATCAGCATGTGGGGGGACACAGAACGGGGAACACAGGACGGGGGACACAGGACATCCAGCGATCGCGATCGTGCCGACAAGGAGGCAAGCCTGCAATGGTGGACAGATCGGAGGTGACAGATAGGCACAGGTAGGCTGCAATGGGGACACAGTGGGGGGGGGGGTTTGTGCAGGACACAGGGGACATGCAGCTGCAGATGGGCATTTGCTGACCCTCTTTTCCACTTACAGTAGCTGCTGCATTTTTCACCCTCAGCTTATACACGGGTCAATACGTTTTCCCAGTTTTTTTGTGGTAAATTAGGGACCTCGGCTTATACTCGGGACGGCCTATACTTGAGTATATAGGGTAGATCACCTTGAGCGGAATGTTTTTAGTAGAGTTACTGTTTAATACTACCATAATTTATAATTATACGTAACATGGTATTTTGGGGTAAATGTAGACGCTGGAGTAATGGCAGACAAAAGACCAAGTGGTTCATCGAGTCTGCCCCAATTTTTTTTTTTGCAAGTTTTTTTTTTGTATTGTCTGTTTTTTAAGTATTGTCTTGAGTATAGATCTATGTTTGTTCCAAGCATATTTGAATCCACTTACTGATGACTTACTCGCTACCTCTGCTGGAAGTCTAGTCCAAGAATCAAATGCTTTTTTGGTTATAGAATTCTTGCTAAGATTGGTTTTGAACCTTCCTCCTGCTAGTTTGAGGTCACATCCCTGAGTTCCTGAAATTGGCTTCAAATTGAAAATACTGCCCTCCTGAAGCTTATTTGTCCCCTTGATGTATTTAAAGGTTTCAGTCATGTCTCCTCTTTCCCTTTCTCCAGACTGTACATATTAAGTTCCTGAGGTCCATCCTGATATGTTTATCCCTCAGACCTTTTACCATTTTTGTTACCCATTTTTTAACTAATTCTATCTTATCACTATATTTTTGTAAGTAAGCTCTCCAGAACTGGGCACCATATTTCTAATGAGGTCTAACTACAGACCTATATAGAGGAATCAGTACCTTTTTTTTTCCTGCTGGTTCCCCCTCTAGGGATGAATCCTATAATTCTATTCAATCTTCCCATTGCCTGACCAGACCGTTTGCTCATTTTGCAATCATTTGAAATAAACACTTTGTAGTGCTAGCCAACTCTATACCCCCAATAAACACTATCCAAACACTACCCTCAATATTGTACTCTGTCAAGGGAATTTTTTTTCTCCAGGAATATCAACCCTTTTGCACACTCTTGTGTCATCAGCAAAGAGGGAGTTAGAGACCTTAGCCTGTAAGTTCCTTGAGGGTACTTACAGGCTATATATATATATATATATATATATATGTAAAGCACTGTGTAAATTGACAGCTCTATATAAGTACCCATATAATAAATAATAAATAATACCTTACCCACCAACCCTTTAGTTATATAACATACATATAGAGTTAATACAACATAGACTAGAACCTAGTTCAGAACCTTGTAGTACACCACTAGGAACTGGTCTCTATTCTGAATGAACCCCATTTTCAATAGCACTATGCTATCTATCCTTTAGCCAACCACATGTCCACTAAACCACCAAAGAGCACTATATAGTCCTTGCTTGCACACATTTTTTATTAGATCGTTATGTGGAATTGGAAATGCAGCAAATGCTTTACTGAAAAAAAAGATAGGCTAGGTCAATAGCACCAAGCTAGGCTGGGTCTTTTTGAAAACACTGCTTTCCCACAGAAACAAGATATGTATACTGTTTGTAAAAGGGTTGTGTGTAAAAACCTTTTCTTGAAACTGCTTCTGTCCGGTCACGTGATGCAGAAGCTGTCAGGGAGCGCTTGAAAACCAGGGCTGAATTGTCAGAGCTGTGACATCACCCAACGTCTTCCATTGCCCCACTGTTGTTGGTGCTCCCTACTCTCCCTTGCAGCAGCCACTCACACAGTTTTTTAGATTGACTTAAATGTAGCCTTAACTTCCACTTAAATATTCTTGTTATACGTCATTATAGTAATATGATCCTCTAAATAGTGGTGACTTCACTGTGGTTGAAAATTTGTGCCTAAAATTGGTATTTGAAAACAATACACAGGCAGCAGTCAATGGTTTGCAGGCACCAAGTAGGCAATAATTACAATACATGGGCAGAAAGCATTGCACTTAGCACCAGGCAGGCATGTAGGCTGTGTAAGAAGAGCTTAAGCAGTGCAATTCACTCCCGGTAACATCAATGCAAGATTCACTATATTACCAAAAGTATTGGGACACTGCCTTTACACGCACATGAACTTTAATGGAATCCCAGTCTTAGTCCGTAGGGTTCAATATTGAGCTGGCCCAACCTTTGCAGCTAAAACAGCAACAACTCTCCTGGGATGGCTGTCCACAAGGTTTAGGAGTGTGTCTATGAGAATGTTTGACCATTCTTCCAGAAGTGCATTTGTGAGGTCAGGCACTGATGTGGACAAGAAGGCCTGGCTCACACTGTCCGCTCTAATTCATCCCAAAGGTGTTCTATCGGGTTGAGGTCAGGACTCCATGTCTTTATGGACCTTGCCGCCCATGCGTTAACGGTAAATCGATGCTTGTTTTAGCAACGCTTTTTGCCTGCTAGCGGGATGCTTTTAACCCCAAAGAAGGGGTTAAAAATGCCTGTGTTGCAGCACTTCGTAAGCGATTTTTTTTTAGGCACTTCCGAAGCACTGCTCATTCATTGCAATAGGCAGGGGCGTTTTGGAAGCGATGTATACAGCGCTCCCAAACTGCCCCAAAGATGCTACTTGCAGGACTTTTTCTAATGTCCCGTAGCACACTGCCCCAGTATGAAAGCACTTACACTCGGGCAGCATGGGAAGCAGTTTTCAGGCGCTTTACAGGCGCTATTTTCAGTGCTAAAACGCCTGAAAACTGCCTCAGTGTGAAAGGGCTCTTACATAATTCTAGAGGGCTCTCGCAGAGTACATAACTTGAATACAAATGTGCACATCTTGATTTTCTGCTGTAGAAAAATGTCTTTGTTTTGGAAAATCTATGTAATCCACAGGTAATTATACTGATCATGAACAATTCTTTGTGCCTCTCAATCTTCCATTCAGCATCCCAAACTGGCAGTAAGAGTTTCACAGCTAAGTGTACTTTCTGGAGCTCTCAAATGTAAGCTAAGACATTAACTACCATCTGGCACAGGAAACATGTTGGAGTGCTACTTATTTACTATTGTATGGTCAGGAAGAGATTAAAGTATCGTTAATATATAATTGAACCCTATAGTTAAATTTCTCCTGGTAAAAAAGTTTGACAATCACTAATAATCAAATATCCATTTTTAATCCCTTTTTTAAAAGAATCTATTTAAACCTATTTGTGGTCTCTTTAACTTACTCAAACAAGTACATTTAAAACTATAATACAACAATAAAACCTCCATCTTTTATTATCTCTGTACCGAGATAGTCCTTATCTTTAGGCGCCTTTCACACTTTATGGCCAACGCACTTTGTACAAAAATCCACGGGAAAGCTTGTACAAAGTCCGATCGTGTGTATGAGGCTTAAGAATGAAAGAGTTTTTTATGGAATTCGGCTTGTGTTGGTTTTTCAGAATTAATTATTTTCCATTTATTTATTTGTTAATCATCCATAGTAAGCTTCATCTCAGAGATTATCCACTGAGTAAGGTCACTTTAGTCCATGCAATTGTGCATGTGGTACACTAGCAATGTTAGCTTTATTTTGCTTGTTTGGGGGGTGAACACTGCCCACTCTCTTTGGCTGCATGAGCTCATTTTAGTAAAATATCCTCAGAGAGAAACAGATGAATAGAAGGAAGGAGGTAGATAGATAGATAGATAGATAGATAGATAGATAGATAGATAGATAGATAGATAGATAGATAGATAGATAGATAGATAAATAGGATGATGGATGTACATGAAACTACGCAGGCTGGGGTATGTGAAGCATGTATGCTGATTTTAACACCTGCTATTTAGAACAATGCACATTTTATAATACCATGGTATTAGCCGCACTTGATTCATTTGTGGTTTCCTGCGCAGATAAAATTCAGCAAGGACATATTTATCTAATCTAAAAAGCAAACATGCAGGGCTTCCATTTTCAGATTTTATTTTAAACATCTGCATGTGAAAAATAAGAGTGAAAAAAAAAAAAAAAAAGCAAGAAAAGAAGCAGACCGCAATCTTGTTTTCAAAGGTTGCCACCTGCTGTTAATAGAACATTTTACAAACGCAACCATGAAAGCAATATTATAATGCTGCTTTACGATGCTAGATTTGTTAGCTAAATAGCACCTAAAATGCTGTGTACATTAGTATTACATTCACACAGTGAGCATTATACATTCTGTGCAACTGCAATTTCCAGGCGTGCATAAATATTATGGAGTGTTTCAGCAAAAAACTGCACATTATTAAATGGTTCATAGACATTTATCTTGATTCGTTGCACTGTCATCATTAAATCTGAATGTGGAACAGTGTTAAGAACACTGTAGCAGTATTGTCAAGTTGTAAATGTAATATATAATTTGTGTGAATAATTCACCTGGAATGTATTGTATTGTGCTTGGCAATGTACTTTTTAGCTAGGCAGCCTGTTCACTGCAAGAGCTCTTATAGCAATAGGGTATTCCTACTGTTGTCTGCAATGCTCGTCTTGTGTTATAACATGAAGTACCCCTCCTTGCTAGTGAATAAATCACATTTGTGATGTGGGAGGTTATGGTAGTTTATAAATGCTGAGCAATTTAAAATGTCAGTAAGTTATGGATTCCAGCCTGGTGACAGCAGGTTATGACCTGAGTTCTTTTGAGATTTCACAATTTAAGAGCAGTTTTCTGCATCACTGTTTGTTCTGATACAATGTGTCTTGTACTGTCTCTAAGGTCTCCTGACTTCTCCGCTATACTGGGTTGTCACTAAAGTGTTCACCGCCCTATCTGACTCTACAAATCATAGTTCTCCTGCAGAAAAGCCTTATTCCACCCTGTGAACTAGTTTATACATTCACAATATGATGATTTCATGTGTATACTGCAGCATTATTTGTTAGCAAATATTTCTAATTTGTATAAAAACAAAATATGTACACGTATAGTTGACCCTCTAACAATTTATTGTAATTGATATTATCATACACATATTAACATTTTTGGAGAATGTTTCTGCATAATAAGGGTAGCAAGGTGGTGTAGTGGTTAGCACTTTCACCTAGCAGCAAAAAGGGTCACTGGTTCAAATCCTGACCATGACACCATCTGCCAGGCGTTTGCATGTTCTCCCTGTGCCTGCATGGGTTTCCTACGGGTACTCCAGTTTCCTCAAACACTCTAAAGACATGCTGGTAGGTTAATCAGATCCTGTCTAAAATTTACCCTAGTATATGTATGAATGTGTGTTAGGGACCTTAGGTTGTAAGCTCCTTGAGGGTAGGGACTGATGTGAATGTACAATGTATATGTAAAGTGCTGCGTAAATTGACGGCGCTATATAAGTACCTGAAATAAAAATAAATAAGCAAGGAGCTATCTGTTTCTCTGAATGTAGCTATTAATTGTTTGCTTGAATTTATTGGGACTTTTCTTTTCTGTAGATTGGGTTAAAGCATAAAAACAGCATGATTTGTACCATCTGCTATACTATTCTCCTTTGTTAGTAGACTTTGCTTTAATGTTTAAACAGTGTACATTTAACTGATTGGAATACATTTTGGTAATGAACCTTGACAATGGGAACACAATTATATATTATTATTATAAAGTCCAAAAAAATTTGTTTATGGTTTCATATGTGAAACCATATGACTAGGCAGGGATGCCTACTGTCTCCTTTGCTCTTTGCCATGGTGCTGGAACCTCTGGTGGCCATGGTGAGAGCATCTCCTGACATAATAGGGTTCCATAGAGGTGAAAGGGTGGATAAACTTCCTTTATGCTGATGACATCCTGATATACCTGGGGGGCACAGTCGGGTCCCTTGAGGCTGTCATGTGACTTATTGAACAGTTTGGGCAACACTCGGGATTCCCCATTAATTGGCATACGTCTTCACTGTTGCCGTTAGACCCCTTGCCAGGTCCTCTCCCTCAAATAGACTCCCATGTAGTTGTGGTAGCTTCATTTAGATATTCGGGGGTCACAGTGATGGGGGATGTTGAAGAATATACAGTATAACGCTAAACCTCAAACTCATTCTGCAAAAATGTAAGCAGAAGTGCACCAGTTGATGCAAATTACCTTTGTCCATTACTGGCAGTGCCAATCTTATCAAAATGGTATGGGCCCCCTAGTTGTTGTATGTACTCCATAATGCCCCTGTATGGATTCCAAAATATTGGTTTGATCATATAGACTCCCAGTATAGGGATTTGCTCTGGAAATATGGAGTAGCTAGGGTTTAACTGACTACCTTGTAATAACCCAAGGATCAGGGGGGATTGGTGGTCCCTCACTCCCTTACATATTTTCTGGCTGCCCAGTTGCAGCATTTGAAGGGCTGGGACCTCCCGCTAGTGGTGGACCCCACGAGAACCTTGCTCATACGATCTTTGGTGGAGTTCTCCGCTTTGTCTCAGCTGGAAATGGGCCTGCCAGACTTACCTCCCCACTGTCCCGCAATACAGCTTTTACTGAAACTTTGGGTGAAAGTGAAGCGCAGACTGGGTCTCACTGGTTACCTTTCATGTACCCCTATTTGGTGTAATAAGTCCTACCAGGTACTTGTTAAGCTTGGAAACTATTCAACCAGCATAGCAGCCGGAGTTAAATATTTGACACAACTTTTTGTCGGACAGGAAGTGAAATCATTTGACCAACTTTGTATAGAGTTCCCCTTGCTTGGAAATAGATATTATATGTACATACAACTGCATCATGCCCTCATGATGCAGGTTAGGATCTCTAATGTATGGATAGAAGACTCCACATTCCTTAATGATATTTTTTCCACGTCCAGTAAGAAGGGGATTATCTCTAAGCCCCTATACACACGGTCGGAAATTCCAACCAAAAGATCCGTCTGATTTTTTCCGATGGATTTTGTCCGAAACTGGTGTTGCATATACACGGTCGGACAAAGTTGTCGGAAAATCTGATCGTTCCGAGCGTGGTGACGTTCAGTGTGTACTACGGAACTACGTAGAGGCTAGAAGCCAATAGCTTTGGTCTTGTAATTTGATGTGAGCATGCGTGGCACTTAGTCCGAATTCCCTTGTTGTCGGAAAATTTGAGATCCTGCTCTCAAATTTTTTCCATCGGAAATTCCGACGGAAAAAGCCCGCTAGAGCCCACACACGATCGGATTTTCCTACAACATAATCCAATCAGACTTTCTCCATCGGAATATCCGACCGTGTGTATGGGGCATTAGATATACGCTTTCTTGCTGTCCCATATTCAGGCCCCAGATTTGTTGCCTTGTAGGGATGGGCCCGATGTTCGATTCAAACCCATGTTCGGCGGGCCCAGAACTATTTGGGCCGCTCGCATCACATTCGTGTGATGCGAGCGGCCCGCAATGCATTACGCCAGTCGCAGTGCAATGCTGGCTGATGATTGGCCAAGCATGCACTGTGACCCCGCATGCTTGGCCAATCACAGCGCCGGCAGCGAGGAGAGCCATAATTGGCTACAGGCAGGATGCCTGTAGCCAATTATAGCTCAGGGGCTTTAGTACACGCCCCACGGTATAAGAGGCCGCCGCTGCGGCGGCCTCGCATAGTGTGATATTGTGTTTCAGTGTCAGCGTGTCAGTGTGCTGCTGACTGCTGACATTATGTGCTGTATTTATGGGGATTTGTGTGTGCGTGCTGTTAGTACAGCATTGCAGTATCACATCTGGGGGGTGTCTATAGGTTGCCTGTGAATGGGGGGCAGGTTTCCTCTGCTTAGAACTTTCCCTGCAAAAAGTGTCATTTTTGCAGGGAAAAAAGCTATTTAAAAGCACTCGTGGCTAATGAATTGATGGCTCCCATAACACAGATAACTGTCATTCATTGATAAAAAAAAAAAAAAAAAAAGCGTGGTGGTCCCCCCAAATTCAATAACCAGGCCCTTTAGGTCTGGGATGGATATTAAGGGGGACCCCAGCCAAAAAAAAAAAAAATGGCGTAGGGTCCCCCTCAATATCCATTCCAGACCCTTGAGGTCTGGGATGGATTTTAAGGGGAACCCCAGCCAAAAAAAATGGCGTGGGGTCCCCCTAAAAATCCATACCAGACCCTTATCCGAGCACGCAACCTGGCAGGCCGCAGGAAAAGAGGGGGGACGAGAGCGCCCCCCCTCCCGCCTGAACTGTACCAGGCCACATGCCCTCAACATTGGGAGGATGCTTTGGGGGTCTGAGACCCCCAAAGCACCTTGTCCCCATGTTGATGAGGACAAGGGCCTCTTCCCCACAACCCTGGCCGGTGGTTGTGGGGGTCTGCGGGCGGGGGGCTTATCGTAATCTGGAAGCCCCCTTTAACAAGGGTACCCCCAGATCCCTGCCCCCCCTGTGTGAAATGCTACCATTTCACCAAAAAAAAGTGTCAAAAATGGTAAAAATGACAGGAGACGGTCTTTGACAATTCCTTTATTAAAATCTTCTTTCTTCTTTCTTCTGGTCTTCCTTTCTTCATCCTTCGGTTTCTTCATCTTCTCCTTCCGTCATCTTCTTCCATCTTCTTCTTCCATCATCTTCTTCCTCCGATCTGCTTCTTCTTGCGCTGGTCTTCTCGTCCTTCTCGTCCGGCATCTTCTTCCATGGCGTCGGCGTCGGTGTCTCTTCTTGGGCAACTCCCCGCAATGGGAGGCTCCCGCTGTGTGAGGCTTCGCTGCGTCTGACAGGTCTTTTATAACGGAGGGCACCCATTGCAAGGAGCGGCCCGACGGAAGGAGAAAATGAAGAAACCGAAGGATGAAGAAAGAAGAAAGAAGATTTTAATAAAGGAATTGTCAAAGACCGTCTCCTGTAATTTTTACCATTTTTGACACTTTTTTGGTGAAATGGTAGGAAAAGTACCCCCTTACCATTTCACACAGGGGGGGCGGGACCTTGGGGTCCCCTTGTTAAAGGGGGCTTCCAGATTCCGATAAGCCCCCCGCCTGCAGACCCCCACAACCACCGGCCAGGGTTGTGGGGAAGAGGCCCTTGTCCTCATCAACATGGGGACAAGGTGCTTTGGGGGTCTCAGACCCCCAAAGCATCCTCCCAATGTTGAGGGAATGTGGCCTGGTACGGCCGCTCTCATCCCCCCTCTTTTCCTGCGGCCTGCCAGGTTGCGTGCTCGGATAAGGGTCTGGTATGGATTTTGAGGGGGACCCCACGCCATTTTTTTTGGCTTTTTTGGCTGGGGTTCCCCTTAAAATTCACCCCAGACCTCAAGGGTCTGGTATGGATTTTGCGGGGGACCCTACGCCATTTTTAATTTTTTTTTGGCTGGGGTCCCCCTGAATATCCATCCCAGACCTGAAGGGCCTGGTTATTGAATTTGGGGGGACCCCCACACTTTTATGCCTTGTAGAGAAAAACAGGAAGTAGATGTTGGCCCTATAGATGGGGACACTTGGGATCAGATTTTGGTGACTGAACCCCTGGTGTCAGTATCAGCATCACATACATTGTCTCATTTGTTTATCCTTCATTGAGCGTACCCCACACCAGTCCAACTACATAAGTGGGGTAGAAGGGATTCACCTATATGTCCAAAGTGCCAAATACATCAAGGTACTCTTATTCATATGTTATGGAGATGATATGGAGATGCCCCAAACTGGTTAAATATTGGCAGGATGTGGTCCAACTGATTAACAACATATATCAGGTTCAACTTGATTTTAACCCAGTTACATGTATTTTGGGTGGATTGAGGGAAGACCTCCCAACTAGTATTTACCAGGCTACTTCAGATGTGAGAAGGCCATATATCACTATGCAGGGTGAAACAGATGGTCGGAAGCAGATTAGGGTAACATATACTTCTGTAGGGATGAGATGTATACACTGCAAGAGTTTTGATTTTGAGTATTTCTTTTCTCCTATTTCTCTTTATGATTTCATGTGCTCCATTTGAGTGCGGTTTTGGTTCCCTTATTGTTTTATTTTTTTTATTTTTTATTGTACCACTCCTAGAAATGAAAATACTACTGTTTGAATAGTATGGACTCTTTGCAAGCAAGCTCATACTTTATGTAGAGTAAAACGTACCTTTGAATAACCAATAACTACATATGATGTCTATATTTGTATGTTTGTATTATATAGTTTTATTTTTGTACAATAAAAATTTTCTTTGATTGAAAAAAAAAGAAATAAAACTAGACCTTGTGGTTTAACTATTATACAACTGATTAAATAGACTGTCATACTGCTGGATCTAGAAGGTGACAATCAAACTCCACCCTCATTCAGAAGGTAGAGCTTGACTAAGTTGATCTAGGTGAAGTTCTAAGGGCTTGTATCAACAGGGTTTTGATAGCATAAGAACTGCTTCACTTCCTGTTTAAGACAATGGGAATGCAAAATCAGCTTGATTTCAACTGCAAATCAAATGCAAGGATCCTAATTGTAATTTAGTTTTATATTTAAGGGAACTCGGGAAGGAAAAAAACTAGCCATACATTATTTATACATTGGCTCTAAAACAAACTTTACTGGCTGTGTACTTAATTTTTCTTTACAAAATGTTTTCTTAGTAAATGCCTGGTTGATCTTGCCAGTTCTCTGGATGTCCTTATTGATAGTGGCAATGCTACTACATCTTCTGTGTTGCATGCTCCAGTTGCCCTCTGTAAGAAATCCATAAACCTTCTCTTTTATCATTAGCTAGCCACCCTGTGTAAACCCTATTGGCTTTCAGGACCTCTAACAATGAGTGTCACATGGGAGAGCTAGCTATGGACAGGGAGCCACTGTCATTTACTTTGCTGAAGCCGCTCTCCATGCTAGCTAAAATGGCCATGTGGGTAAATTTACCAGCAGGGTAAATGACAGCAGGTGTTGAAGACAATTCTGCAGGTAGCATTACAGGCTTTATCTTAGCTCCATCTATTGATTGCATGATTTTTTTGTAGAATAAGCTGCATAGATCAAGTAATCTCAAACTACAGAGCCCAAACAAAGGTGTGTCACAATATTTTTGTGATACTTTTATAATTAGATCTAGAGGCTGTTGTTTAAATGGTTTCATTTGTTTCATACATACAGTAGATATAATTAGCTAACAAACACTTTAGTGTAGGTTCAAGCTGCCTTCACTTTAAATACATATTCATGTGCAAGAAAAATGTAAAAAAAAAAATGGATTTTTTAATTGCATGGATGATTGAAGTGAGCACTGCATTACCTTATTTACAAAGCTCAACGTTCAGTTTGCAAAGTCAAAATTTATTTATTATTTTGCTAAGTGAACAGTCTTGATTCTCTTAGTAAATTGACCCCTTTGTCTTGGAACAAGTATGCAGGTTTGGTGTTCAGACCTAACTTGGACTCTCCTAATTTAGCTCATATTGAGCAAAGGTTAAACAAGTTCATCTGCAAAAAACATAGTGAAGCGCAAATTACTTACGTGGCACCACATCCAAAAAAAGTACAAAACAACAAAATAAGAGAAAAAAGGACTTTAAAAGGTTGCAACTCATTACCCCAGGTAAAGGAAATTAGTACTTGAGAATATTTTTAAAACACAAAAGTTTATTCACAATACAAATTCCATAAAATTTCTATAAAAGCCACAAACACTTCTTATACATGTAGCCTGTATTCCCCAGTGGAATTAGAGTGTATT
Source organism: Lithobates sylvaticus (assembly GCA_028564925.1). Classification (NCBI taxonomy): domain Eukaryota; kingdom Metazoa; phylum Chordata; class Amphibia; order Anura; family Ranidae; genus Lithobates; species Lithobates sylvaticus. The sequence continues at coordinate 320,025,864 of CM053028.1, read as the reverse complement.
TGACCTAAGTGAAAATGGAACAATGTTAACAGCCACTACTCTTTCTATTGACCAAAATAAAGTGAAAAGTGAAGTGAAGTGAAATTCATTCTCAGAAAGAGATCTTAAATACATTTCTTTTGTAATCACGATCAGAAGCATATTTTGGGAAACAGGCTTACTTCCATAATATATCCAACCCCCAGTCTCCTAAAAAAAATATGGACATTTCTGTGGTACCCTTAACACTACCCTATTAGTGGCATGAAAAAAAATCCTAACGCAAGTCCCCTGCAATAGAAATGCTGTTATACTGACCTCTCAGACAGCCTTTGTTTATTACATTCTTTTTGCTACAGTGCTGCATTCTCCTTTAAACTCTTACGTATTCCACACTTCTGGGAGTTTCGGATGCCTGTATCCTCTGCTGTGCACTGTGGTTTCATCCTCTGATACTTATATCAATGCTGTGCCCTATATTGATGTAAGAGCTGGAGGCTGGAACCACAGTGTTTTTTTTTTTTAGGAACACAGATATTTAACACTAATGAAAGTGTCAAATACTAAAGACAATGACTGAGGCTAGAGTACTGCAACAGAGGGAAGGTACGAGATATGGACAACTGGAGAGGTGAGCACACTAGCTCTTTTATTGTAGCAGACTTGCAATAGGATTTTTTTTATTTGACTAACATGGTTGCTTTAAGGATAACATATAAAAAACTGCTGATTATGCAGACAAAATGTAAATCCCCTTAATAAAAATGAATCTTAATGTATTTATCAATGTTCATATCTAAATTATATTTGGTTGAGGATTCCAATTTAAATGTCTCTTTTATGACTCGACACATTTTCATACAGTGTACTTTAATTGTTTATGCATTTTACTTATCTATTGAATGTGATCCATTAAAATATGATAACAAATTCTAATGAAGTCAGATATTAGGTAAAAATAAAAGAAGCCAGTTAATTTGAATAATATTAAATGCCGCACAAAGAAAGCCCAACGCTTGCAGTTATTGTATGCTCGCTTTGAAGTCAGGATCATATATTGTACTCTATTTAGCTCTAAAAGACAATTTTTCCCATAGTTGTACAGGTTTATTCATCTACACAAATAATTGTGGAGATGATTGTTTTTAGACCAGAGCTCATACATGAATAAAATAGTTGTCAAAAGCAACTGTCAGAAACCATGAATCAGACTGAGACAGTACAGTTAAACCACACTTCATCACACTTGTTTAATAATAATAAAAAAAGGTAAACAGAGTAAATGTAGTCAAAACATAGCCAGAGTTCAGGAATCGGAACGCATAGTGAGACAAGCCAAAACATCAGGGAGCCAGAGAACAGCGTAGTAGAACAGAAAGCAGGATCTGGAGCCAGAAGGAATGTCAACCAAGCAAGAATTTAACAGGAACACAGGAGAGCATCTCTAGAGATGTGACCAAGGCGAAGGCAGAGATCATCTTGACTGGACGGCTTAAGTAGGCAGGACTGACGAGCAGGATATCATCAACAGGTGAGTCACTGTGGAGAGATAGGAACTGGCAATTAGCCGACAGCTGATCGGCCAGCTCAGAAAAGGGATAAGCCGCTTTGCTGCGTTTAGCAACATGTTTAATGTGTTCATTAAAACCAGATTGTTATTCTGATTAGGTTTCTATGGATCCTATCATTACACTACAGACAAACACACCCATCTCATTTAGCATAAGTGCATTTGTAACTCTTATAAATTCACAATAACACATACATATGTATTATGTATACATATACAAACTCTTGCTGCTGTCACAGTTGATATTTGGAAAACATATAGGTGTTATGAGCATGGTAGCTTTTGAAGTTATAAGGCAGGAGTGCATGCCTAACCCATTTTCTGTAACACACCTTCAGACAAAGGAAAAAATCCACAGTGCATCTAATAACTAGTTGTATTTCCACATTGATCCTCTAACCTGTGCCAAAATGTCAGTAAATACCTTACTGGCTTTCTATTGACAAAGGAATGTGACCGATTTACTAAATAAAATGGCAAAAGCAGAGATACGCTGGTAGGATAGGACTATGTGTCTTCATAGGTGAGAAAATCCCAACAACAACACTTTCTTTCTGGTGTTTGCATGTTCTCCCTGTGCCTGCGTGGGTTTCCTTTGAGAACGTAAGTTTCCTCCCACACTCGAAAGACATGCTGGTAGTTTAATTGGCTCTTGTCTATATAATACCTGTAACAAAGAAATGTGCATAAACATTCACTCACACATTCAATTGCAATCTATGAGCATGTGTAGCTGATTGTACACTGATGTTTATTCAGATATTTATTATAACACAGTATGATCCTCATTTCCCATGTATAACTGGTGTTTGAACTTCTAGAAATGTGCTCAAATATTTGCATATGTACAGTACAATATCCCCATGTGTATGTTTCCTTGTCGCTTTTTAGAGGTAGTATAATTGTATCATTATGGTGAGATGGGACTAAGGTAATCAAAAAGTCCTCTAACTGAATCAGCGTATAGCACAATGAAGCATTTTAAGAACAGAAGGCTTTCACATTTGTCATTCACATAGCCCAACAATAAAATAACAATTCCTCATTTCAGGACAGTGGGTGGAGCCATGCAAATCATTGCTTTATCCCCCATCAGGCACATGCCCATCCAGAACCTCTGGTGTGTAGTGTTAATACAGCCTAATATGATAGAGTCCTTTATTCCAAACTGCATACAGCTTTTTTTCATGCATTTTATTGACCACATGTGCAGGGTATGGAAACCATAGCTTCTATGGAGTGGGACTTGAGACCCAATGAGTCAGTATATACTTGCAGGTTATAGTGTAAAGGAACTAAAGCAATAGAAAAGAAGGCTTTACTGTGTGGTGCACTAATTCGGTTGGAGAGAACTTTGATTGCTTTAGTTCCTCCTCACCATAACCTGTATGGCTATAGTGTCTTATTGGGTTCCAAGTCTTACTCCACAAAAGCTATGGTTTCCTTAAACTGCACTGATGATGGCAAACAAAGAAGGAAAAAGCTGTATGCAATATTGCATAAATTACTTTTTTTTTTATTTTTTTAGGCTATATTTACACTATCAGCAGTTTTGAATGGGCATTTGGCTGTCGGGGTGTAAAATAATTATTTGCATTGTTCCACTCATTGTCTTGAAACAAGAAATAATCCTCTTGTGACAAAATAAGACATGTGAATGCTTTACTGTGCTATGCTTCATTTAAAAAAAAATATATAAAAGTTTTTTTACAATCTTTTATATTTCTAAATTATTTCTGTATTAGGCAGGCAACATTTTAGCTGACATTGGTTTGGATGCTAGTAAATCACTCTTATCAATAAAGTCTGTGTATATTTGCTAGATCCTGCATGCAAACATTTACACACATCGTCAACAAATGGTAAATGCCATAGATCAATTTGGTAAATCAGGTTGGCCAAAAAAAATATACAATAATTTTTACTTAGTTTGTAAAAATACCAATATCCTTCTCTATCAAACCTTGTTCATATACTATAAGAAGCCAATATATTTTATTGGATATACTCCTTCTGTCAGGTTATGAGGAAATAAAAAAATGCTTCCTTGATGTTTATTGGATTTTTTTCTTGAGAATGACTTTTTCAAAATAAACATATTGTCATCCTATTTTGTATAAATTAATTTTAATAAACACAGAGGAAGATCAATATTTTCCTACTACAACAGCCTAAATAAATACTGTGCATTGTAATATTGAAAAAAATCAATGCATTTTGAAGCAATCAGTTTTAATGAAAAGCCAGAGGTCCTTTAACCAGGAAAATAATCTGAGATAGAAAAGTGGCCATGCACTTCTTAAATGACTTTGGGAAATATTTAAGGTCATATGTTACCTTTTTTGTCATGATTTCTTAACCGAACAAGCTGAGAAGGGATATTTTTTATTCTGTAAATAAGTTTGTTTGCATAAAGTATACACATAAAACTGCATGCTTTCTCCCCAGTATTCTATAACTAAATTTGATGTAGTTAATAAGAGACACAAGGGCAGTGTGACATCTCCCTCTGGCCTTCTTAGCCATTTTTCTAGACCTGACTCAGTGGCTTCTGCCAGTACCCAGCTTTTACAGAATATGTCATGCATATATAAATTTTAATAGCTCTGATAATATATAGACTGAGAGATCTGCATATATTCAACCACTATTGTCCCATTAACCTTTTCCACCAATTCACACTTCATGCAGCTAAACTGCCTGCATTATGAATTTAAATAGAGTTTGTGCTGTTAAGCCTATCCACAACAATGTCGTTTTATATGCTGCATTGTGTTACATTTAAAAGAGTAATATTTTCATTGTGCGTGTTTCTTAATATCAAAAATTGGAATAACGGTACTATATTAATATAATTACTTTACTAAAATGAATAGGATGCCATATGTACCATTCCTTTTAGGGACCCAGACACCCAATGAAGGCTTTAGCATTCAGATTAAAGTGGTTGTAAACCCTTTACAACCACTTTAAACAACAGGCAAGCCTATAATTAGGCTTACATGTAGCTGCACTGGATATCTCCTAAACCTGCATGGTTTAGGAGATATCACTGTATTTGCATGTGCCGACGTCATGCAGCACATGCGCACTTAAGGCAACCTAAGCAATGGCACGAACGTGCCATTGCTTCAGTTGCACTGTGCCATTCCCAGAGTGACGTCATCGCGGCTCTAGCCAATAACAGCGCTGGAGCCGCGATACCAGGAAGTAACCTCCGGTATAGATGTGTCTGGCTGGAGGGGGAGACGAGGACGGCTGCGGGGGCTTTGTTCTCAGGTAAGTAGTTCATAATGAGCTAGTATGCCATGTTCATTATGCCTTTATCTTGCAGGGTGTTTTTTCAGGAGGGTTTACAACCACTTTAAGGATGCTATTAATGACATCAGCCAACTAATATTCATTGATGACATGTAAAATATCCTGTCTTACATGTGACACATTTTTTCTTGTCAAAATCCTAATGTAAAGATTTAAAGGAGTTATGAAAATATGCATTTGACCAGTGTTACCCTTACAGTTAAAGGGCTGGTTAGACATGATGCATATGTAGCTTGTAGTAATTCAGATGTCCCAAAATAAAATAGGATCCATCTGAAAAGCTGCACTGGGGCCATGTGCTATCTTTATCTTAAACTAATGACTATAATGGTCCCTCAAAGGTGTAATTATGAGAGACTCTTGCAAGTGGTGCAGCTAACAGCAAGCTGAAGAAGTCCTCAGCACAATTGTGCCAGCCGGCACCCTGCGTCACGCCAGCAGCTTGACAAGAACATGCACAGATAAATACAATAATAGTTAGCCTATAAGACTAAGCCATACAGTGTTCAATTATTGTCATTCATCCTACACCTGGTGAAACCTCATCCTGCTTCCAGCAAAAGATAATGAAGTGTCCCACAAACATTCATTCTACAATATAACAAATATGACTACATATAACAAGGCTTCATATTAATACTACTACTACTACTGAAAAACCCTCCGAAGCACACCTCACTGAAACAAAATGTTGTTTGTGAAAGGACTGCAGAATAAAATACTTTTTTCCTTAACATTGTATGTGTGTAGTATACACACATGCTCATTGCTGCATGTAAAACTTGGAAATCCTCTGATGAAAGAAGAAAATGGAACTGTCCAGGGTGCTAATCCAAAAACGAATAGCACTATTTCTCAGTTACAATTTTTCAATGTTTTGTAACCATTCGTCTTAAAAATTGAGGACATTGCATTCTGCCAATGAAACTCCTTTAAACAATATATAGCTTGTTTAGAAATGTAATCTAGTATTAACAATAGCACTGCCTATGGTGATAAAAGCCAGTCTATCATATGTACCTTTTAGAGGAAGGAAAAATAAAGGAGAGCCCGATATTCAGTAGATGGAGGTTTTAAAGACATTTTATTTGAAGTCACAACAATAAAATTAGGCCAATGCGTTTCCGGGGACCAAGGACTCCCCCTTCATCTGGGCTGTTTGGAAGCATATGATTATAAAACAACAGGTATATAGAAAGATATACAATCAAAAATGAAAAGTCACAATCAGAGAAAATGCTTTCCTAATATTATACAAAAGCTCAAATACTGTAAAGAGATGGAAATATGCTTACTTGTATAGTTGGATAGTATTTATCAATATTACTACTAAAAAAGGTGCCATATATAAACATTATATTTATACATATATATATTTGTTAAAAACTATTTGCTTAAACTTAAAAAAAAGTAAAAAGGATTTAAATGAATTTAAAATGAAATGGGGTATATATGGAACAGGAATCAAATTAGAAGTGGATAACTTTGCATGCTGAACTGTCAGGATTGGATAGCAAAAATGTAGCTATATGGACTTTTAAATGCATGTCATTTGTGTGGATAAATGTATGGTACTTTTTTGGGACACTGGTATTGTGCAAACGGTATGCAGGGGAATATCAACAACGACCTGCTGTTGCGAGTTATTAAAAAATTGACCTGTTGGGGGCTGCCTTTGGCACAGGGATCTGTGAGGAAAAAATGTATATTGAAATGCAGAAACTTGGAATGTGGAAAGGGGAGAGATGGACTACTGCTTGAGGGTGAGAAGGGAAAGAAGACTGGAGAAGAGAAGTGGATAAAAATGTCACTTCTTCTCAAGCATACGTGGAATTGACCACATGCCATACCCCGAGGTAGCAGCCCAGGCCCTAACAAGGCCCGCCACCAACTTTTCCTCAAACCAGGCATGAACCTCTGGAAACAAACCCTTCCTATCTGCCCACACCTTTGCATACCCTACAGCAGTGACTGACGAGTCAGTCCAGCGTGACCTTCACCCCCCCTCATAAGCCATATGTACCTTTTAGATATACAGTAGATATAGAGAATGATAAAGAAGTAGTATGTAGTTTCATGCCTTTAAATGGTTAAAAAAAGAAGGAGAGGAGCTGGGCAACACTTGGCTATAACCTCAGAGTTCCATTTTTTTAAGCGCCCTGTCCCAACGAACTTGCCTGAAGAAGCGAACGCATATGTGAGTAGCGCCCGCATATGAAAACGGTGGTCAAACCACACATGTGAGGTATTGCTGCTATCGGTAGAGTGAGAGCAATAATTCTAGCCCTAGGCCTCCTCTGTAATGCAAAACATGCAACCTGTAGAATTTTTTAAACGTCGCCTATGGAGATTTTTGAGGGTTTTGATATTTGCATTAGACTGAGAGCCCCATTTCACAGAGAGCCGATTTGTAGATAGCTCCACTTCATCAGGACTGGCAGTGAAAGGGTTACAAGACATCCATGCACTTTCATAGATCTCAGGATAGTGGTCTCAATTAGTTTATGGCATAATATTGTTACAGTAATCTAAAGATACACTAATTTCCACAAGGAAATACATGTTGTAGCTATGTGGTTACTCCTATATGGGACTGAAGAATAGGGAGGTCTGGGACATAATGTTGTCTTGCCACAAGGTGGAAGTGTTTTAGAGGACCTCCCTTCCCACATAATAGAAATGAGCCCAAAGAGTGTCATGCCTTTAGTATGCTGACATACGAACTACAAATTTGGTGTTGATCAAGCATAGAATCTTTTGACTGCCATCTCAGCACCCTAAAGACAAGTCGTGGCAATAAGCTGGTCATAGACAGGTCTTCTAGACATATTCAATCAAAGGTAAAGAGCCAAACACATGGTTGAAATATAATATATTATTACTGGTTTAGTGGCCATGGGAATTGTAATTTTGCATAACCGTTCCTGATAAACACACATCTCTGCTAGTCAGTAAGGTCACTCTGATACTTTCTGGGTAAGTTCTCTGGGTAAGGAGGTGATGCCCAATGAGAAGGCTGGAGATGGAATGATAAAATAGGAGGCTAAAAAAAAAGAAAAGAAAAGAAAAGAGGAAGGGCGCACGACCTAGTGCATTACCACTGGTAAACCTTCATTAAAGCATAAAACAGCAAAGTGTATACTCACAAACGAGCATTAGTAGAAGGCATAAACAATTGAGAAGGTACGCTGTTCTGAACACCAACAAGCCAGGACCTGACGTCGAGTGGATCGAACAATACCTCAAGATGGCTGACGTGTTTCAGGGTAGAACCCCTTTCTTCAGAGCCTAAGCGGGCAATCATTTCCAATGTTTTTTCCTTTAGCTCATGAATACCCATTATCCTAAGGAGGGCTGCAAGATGGCAGGCATTACTGTATGAAGCTGGTAACATCACGTACTGAAGAACTAGACACCCCCCCCCCCCCCCAACGCAGAAGAGAGTTCTAAAATAGGAGGCTAAACAGATAAATAACAAAATAAACTTGAGTAATAAAAAAAAGGGGGTTCATCTGACTGACAGTGCAGTATTGGACAACCACAAAACTGGCTGTACAGAATGACAGAGTGAACATATATGCCTTTTAACTCTTTAATTTGCTGGTAACCTAAAATTTTGCTACATATCTAGCTTAACATATCAAAAATCTAAGAGGATTTTCGTTTTCCATTGTTTTTCTTCTATTGTTTATATTACAGCTCTAAAAATGCTTATATAACTGTCATAAAATATGCATGTATTGTAAAACATGTTTTTTTTTTCTGCACCAAGGAAGAGCAGAGTGGAAAACAACCGAGAATAGAAACAGAGGATTAATAATTACCAATTGTAAACTAGTTGATGGAATCCTTCACAGGCTTTGTGCTGCTCAGAACAGAGAGTGCACCTTGTTTTCTATGTGATGTCCTTTCACAAAGGAGTTAACAGTTAGAGGCAGTCAGTCTGTCAGCTTGATAATCAGTGGGCCAGATTAATCTGCCTGATTCAGTGAACTATTGTGATTTATTCTGTCATCAGCTGTTACTGCACTGCTGACATCTTAGGATTTTTAAAGTGTGACTTGTGTAGCACATAGCATTTTATCTTAGCCTACTTCTGTTGAAATCATTTTCTGTCTATATGTGCCACATTGTCCATCTGTCTTTCCTTAAACACAGCATTTAGAAATAGTTTATACACCGTTTGTTTCAAAAGGACACTGGACACTGATCTTCTTTAAAAATGGATGGAAACGATTGAACGACTAGTCATTTATTTGGTGGCTGTGAATTTTGTATCCTTTCCGTCAAAGGGGCTGTGATGGGTTGTGTAGGAAAACCATGAAGACACTCTCTGCATACTGCAAAAGATTAGCATTCTGGGCAGAGATGTGTGTTTCATTCAAAAGTTTTTTTTTTTTTTTTTGCAAAGCTATCCGTGTTTGGCAGTCGCTTTCCATGGAATTGGCCTTTCTGAAGGCAATAATATTATGTAATACTATCATGGAATAGTAAATGGGTGGCTGTATAAAAGCATTGCTGTTAACTGACATGAAGCACAAATAATTAAAGCTGAATTGTAGGTATGGGCTTTTTGCATAGTAAGATTGGTTCGACCAATTAAAAAATACTTATTCCATACTTGGTTGGTCCCTGAGGAAGCAGAGAGTTTCATGCCAAAAGGCTCCCTGCTGCATAGTAACCACAGGGGGTCACTTGCTTGGCATGATTATGTTAGTTATAGAACTCCTTATGTTTTATCTATAAATGGAAAGCTTCTTCTGATTGAACACAGTGGAGAGGTGGGGCAGTTAGGTCATTTTACAATGGTCCAAACTATATAAATTCTCACCTGGAATTCAGCTTTACTTTGTTTTACTTTACTTGTTTTGCTTGTTTGTTTTTTTTGTGTTACTTAGTTTTTTCCTCTTGGAAAATGTTCCTTGAGAGTTTTTAATTTTTAATTAGTGCTGTAGGTCAGCTGGTTGTTGATCTATGGGACTGTGTTAGGTCAGATCATGTTATCTATTTCTGGGGAAATGTGCTCTTCTTAGAGAAACACTGTGGTGTAGTGGGTAGCTCTCTCACCTAGCAATAAAAAGGGTCGCTGATTCAAATCCCAGCCATGACACTACCTGCCTGGAGTTTACATGTTCTCCCTGTGCCTGCATGGGTTTCCTCTGGGTACTCCGGTTTACTCCCACACTCCAAGGACATGCTGGTAGAGTAATTGGCTTATGTCCAAAATTGGCCCTAGTATATGAATGTGAGTTGGGGACCTTGGATTGTGGGCTCCTTGAGGGTAGGGACAGATGTGAGCATGCAATGTATGTGTGGGTACCTTAAATAAATAGGGATAATTGTAGACACACACTTACTCAGGTTGAACTGGATGGACTGGTGTCTTTATTCTACCTTACTAGCTATGTAACTGTATGATGTTGGGTCTGTTGCAACTACCATTTCTACCAATTGTAATGCATTTGTTGTTTTCATTCTTATTATGCTTGTGTTAACCTTAAGTATTTGTAAGATTGACAAATGTGGACACTTTCGGGGGAAATCTATCATAAAGACTGTGGTTTTTCTTAATTCCTGAAGTTGTTGTAAAGCCTAAATGTTTTTATTAAATAAAAAAAGATGCTATACTTACCTGCTCTGTACAAGCATATTGCAGAGAGCAGCCCCTTACCTCTTCTTTTGGAGCCCCGCACTGTCACTCTCCACTTCTCCCTTCCTGTGTGCGCCCTATAACAAGCTACAGGCTATGAGGGCATTAGTATGCACACACTCTCAAACCAGACTCTGTGCGCACACAGCCCAGCCACACACCCCGATCCCTCCTCCCTGCTCACCCCTCACAGGACTTGGCTGACAATAGCAGGAGCCAACTGCTCCCACTGCTGCTTGAGTCTTCTGTGAGACTGAGAAGTGAAAGGAGAAGACCTGCAGCTAGGCACAGCGTTGGATTGCTGATAAGCTCAGGTAAGTGTTCAGAGGGACCAGTTAGTGGGGAGGTTTTTTTACCTTAATGCAGGTAATGCATTAAGGTTAAAAAAAACTCATACCTTAGAATCTTTTTAATGTTTGCTCCTATATCTATTGAAATCTAACTACAACCTGTCCATAAGTTAAATTTGTACATTGGGCATTATCTGGCATTACTGCTGTCTTAGTAATTTCCGTAGTGGGAGGACTGCTGTTTCTATATTGGTCTCATCATGAATTTTCTGGATCTGCATAAGTTATCAGGAACAACAGATCTGTGTGCCTGGACACTGTCCACTCCTGCCATGGGAACTAGGATCTAAAAATTCTGCAGCTAGCACTACCAACTAAGTCTTGTTGGTGAAAAACAATGAATATGCAAGGGGAGAAGTGCACAAAGGTGTATATGGATACATACACTATATTGACAAAAGCATTGAGATGCCTGCCTTTACACGGACATGAACTGTAATGGCATCCCAGTCTTCATCCGTAGGGTTCAATATTCAGTTGGCCCACACTTTGCAGCTATAACAGCTTCAACTCTTCTGAGAAGGCTGTCCACAAGGTTTAGGAGTGTGTCTATGGGAATGACGGAGCTTCCTGAAGACCAATGATTGGCTACGGAACACGTAGAGGCTTCTGGGTAATGCCAACATCACTTTCTGCCCCAACCCACACCATATCGAGACTTGAACCTTATGCCGATCCCGGGAGATATAACGGCGCTAGCTAGCCCCAAATAACACTGCTGGAAAGACACTGTGCCGATCTATAGGCACTGCAATTGTGAGTGTAAATTTTAAATACCTATTCTATTGATTGAATACATTTTAAACATGTTGCACAATGATGGCTGTCTGCTTTTCATGAGATCCTGAGATTAATGTGGAGGTGCATGGAGTGATCACTGGCAACTAATTTGGGAATCTTCAGACATACATATATGAGTGGAGTGGTTAACCCAGCATAAACCAAAGGCGCATTTTTTTCTTTGTTTCTGGTCAGTGTCCATTTTAGAAGGTGGTGGTGTCTCATGAATTGATGAAACGTTTTCCAATCACGGATGAGAATTTTTGCACGTGGAATTCAGATAATCAGCTTGTGAAGAGGATTGACTGACTGATTCATTTATTTATAATTTTTGATGAATCACAGATACAAATCATTCACACTTGTTTGTGGTAAGATACATATATTATTTAGGGTCAGCGCAGTTACACTTTTCACTGTACTATGCGAATGTTTGACCATTCTTCCAGAAATGCATTTGTGAGGTCAGGCACTGATGTTGAATGAGAAGGCCTGGCTCACAGTCTCTGCTCTGATTCATCCCAATGGTGTTCTATCTGGTTGAGGTCAGGACTCTGGACTGTTCTGGGCAGTCAAGTTCCTCCACCCCAAACTTGCACATCCATTTCTTTGTGGACCTTGCTTTGTGCACTGGTGCTCTGTCATGTTGGAACAGGAAGGGCCATCCCCAAACTGTTGGGAGCATGAAATTGTCCAAAATGTCTTGGTATGCTGATGCCTTAAGAGTTCCTTTCACTGACACTAAGGGGCCAAGCCCAACCCCTGAAAAACAACCCCACACCATACTCCTCCTCCACCAAATGAACTGGACCAGTGCACTAAGCAGGGTCCATAAAGATATGGATGAGCAAGTTTAGGGTGGAGGAACTTGACTGGTCTGAACAGAGTCCTGACCTCAACCTGATAGAACACCTTTTGCGAGGAATTAGAGCAGAGACTGCAAGCCAGACCTTCTCATCCAACATCAGTGCCTGACCTCACAAATGCGCTTCTGGAAGAATGGTCAAACATCCCCTTAGATGCAATTCTAAACCTTGTGGACATCCTTCCCAGAGGAGTTGAAGCTGTTAAAGCTACAAAGGGTGGGCCAACTCAATATTGAACCCTACAAACTAAGACTGGGATGCCATTACAGTTCATGTGTGTGTAAAGGCAGGTTTCCTAATACTTTATAGTGTGTATATATATATATATATATGTGTGTATATATATATATATATTATATATATATATATATATATATATATATATATATATATATATATGTGTGTGTTATATATATATATATATATATATATATAGTATCTCACAAAAGTGAGTACACCCCTCAAATTTTTTGTAAATATTTTTACAACACTGAAGAAATTACACTTTGCTACAATGTAAAATAGTGAGTGTACCACTTGTATAACAGTGTCAATTTGCTGTCCCCTCAAAAAAACTCAACACACAGCCATTTATGTCTAAACCACTGGCAACAAAAGTGAGTACACCCCTAAGTGAAAATGTTCATATTGCGCACAATTAGCCATTTTGCCTCCCCAGTGTCCTGTGACTCGTTAGTGTTACAAAGTCTCAGGTGTGAATGGGGAGCAGGTGTGTTAAATTTGGTGTTATCGCTCTCACTCTCTCATACTGGTCACTGGAAGTTCAACATGGAACCTCATGGCAAAGAACTCTCTGAGGATCTCAAAAAAAAAATTGATGCTCTACATAAAGATGGCCTAGGCCAGGGGTGCCCAACCAGTGGCCCGGGGGCCACTTGTGGCCCGCGGAGCCCTCTGATGTGGCCCTCGACCTCCTGCTCTAAGATGGAAGGTTGGAAAGCCCAGATCACGGGTTGCCGACCCGCCATCCCAGAGCAGCCGTTTTGTGAATGAAGCCGCTTGTAGTGGAAGCAAGTGGCTGCGGAGCAGAGCCACATAAGCCAATGCTTCCTGTATAGCGCCTGCTCCTGTCACAGGCAGAGTGATACCAAATGCACTCCGCCTGGGAAAGTAACAGCCAGCGATACCAGAATGGAAGACAGTTATTAAAGGTAAGTTTACTACTAAATTCACAGTATATATGGATATATCTGTTTTGCAGTGGTTACTGGGATGCTTTCAAGCTGATCTGCAGGTGCAGAGCAGCTGCGGATTACCTGCATTGAGCCATAGACTTCTGTTATTACCTGCAGGTTTGTTGTGCCTTTAGAAAGTGCGCCACACCTGTAGGATATAATAGTTTACAGCAAAGTGCCGCTAACCCGCAGAAAATCTGCAGGTTCACTGCGCTGCACCAGTGGTTTGAGCAAATCGCAGCGCATCAGTGACAAAGCAGCCTTAGGCCCCTTTCACATGATTGGTCCGACCCACTCTGACTTACTATTCACCTCTATGGAGCAGCAGATGTAAATGGACTTGTGTCTGTTTACACCCGCCTACAAAAAAAATAGAAAGGGATCTGCCCCTTCCGTCTGGGCGAATTGGATTGGATCAGAGGGCCCATAGAGTAGAGTGGGCTGTGTCCGTGGACACGGACCTGTCATCCTACCGCTCCACTCATTGTGGCCCGCGACCAGTTACCAAATCGCTTAAGTGGCCCTCGCTCTAGCGTGTGTGGTGGCAACCAGGTGAGGCGTACAAATACAAGTGTGTCTTGCCTACAGTCAAGCATGGTGTTAGGACTGTCATGGTCTGGGGCTGCATGAGTGCTGCCGTTACTGGGGAACTGAAGTTCATTGAGGGAACCATGAATGCCAACATGTACTGTGACATACTGAAGCAGAGCATGATCCCCTCTTTCAAAGACTGGGCCGCCGGGCAGTATTTCAACATATTAACAACCCCAAACACACCTCCAAGATAACCACTGCCTTGCTAAAGAAGTTGAGGGTAAAGGTGATGGACTGGCCAAGCATGTCTCCAGACCTAAACCCTATCGAGCATTTGTGGGGGATCCTCAAACGGAAGGTGGATGAGCGCAAGGTCTGTAACATCCACCAGCTCCGTGATGTCATCATGGAGGAGTGGAAGAGGACTCCAGTGGCAACCTGTGAAGCTCTGGTGAACTCCATGCCCAAGAGGGTTAAGGCAGTGCTGGAAAATAATGGTGGCCATACAAAATATTGACACTTTGAGCCCAATTTGGACATTTTCACTTAGGGGCGTACTCACTATTGTTGCCAGCGGTTTAGAGATTAATGGCTGTGCGTTCAGTTATTTTGAGGGGATATTTACACTGTTATACAATCTGTACACTCACTACTGTACATTGTAGCAAAGTGTAATTTCTTCAGTGGTGTCACATGAAAAGATATAATAAAATATTTACAAAAATGTGAGGGGTGTATAGGTATATATATAAATATATATATATATATATACACATACACACATACATCTTGTATGTATACAGTGCTGCTCCCCCTGCATAGGCATCAGTTATCTGGATGCAAATTTTCTGCGCCGCCCCATAAATCAGATCTGCAGGTAATATACAGTCATGTTATTTGTGCTTTCTTGTTGAGGGCTCATTCAAACTCTGCCATTCTGGTGCATTGCGTTATTGCATGCATGTTAACTTCTAGTAGCAGCTCGCATGAGCGTGTCAGGATACCTGTATTGTATGGATCCAGTTAACAATGTAAGCAGATATACTAGAACTGTGGTTTGAATATTTGTCTTCACTGAATACTTCACAACAGAACAGTGATCAGGCTACAGGTACAGTTTAGGAACACCAGGTGGGCATCTGTATAAGCCACTAATAATGCAGCAATAATACTGTACTGTGCATATACAAAACATTACACACCTGTTTCTTGATTTTTAAAATGACAAACCAATATAGAACATCAGTATTTAATATTCAAAACAAAAAAATGCATTGCAGAGTAGAGTGTTTCTTAACAATTTAATACATCATACATTTAGCTCTAAATTAGTGATACAAGTTGGAATGTTGTTTTGGATTCAAACTTCTACCCTAACAGTGACTGCAAGCTAGATAGCACTGGCACTTTTAAAGGAGTTTTTACAGGTGACATACATTCTTGCAGATAAATAAATAGTGTTCAATACAAGCTAAATAGAGCTGGAAAATACTGCATAACCAGCTAAGATCACCAGGTGGCAATGCAGAGCTCTTACTTTCCAAACCATTCATTATACAGTTATTACTACTTAGATGAGCAGAAGATATGTTCTGCATACCGAAGCCAAAGTGTTCATCCAAAAAGGATGATATATATATATATATATATATATATATATATCTATATATATATATATATAGATATATATAGATATATATATATATATATATATATATATATATACTGTTTTAAAATTTCTGTAGAATCTGAACCTTTCTGTTAATTCGACACATGATATTTAGTTTTTTTGTTAATCAAATCAAAACTTTTTTTTTTTTAGTATTGTTAATTGCTTGGGTCTATTCTCTATTGCAAGATACACTATACTCGCAAAAGTATTAGGACACCTGCCTTTACACGCACATGAACTTTAACCACTTCAGCCCCGGGCCAATTGGCAGCCAAAGGACCAGGCCCCTTTTTGCGATTCGGCACTGCGTCGCTTTAACTGACAATTGCGCGGTCGTGCGACGTGGCTCCAAAACAAAATTGGCGTCCTTTTTTTCCCACAAATAGAGCTTTCTTTTGGTGGTATTTGATCGCCCCTGCGGTTTTTATTTTTTGCGCTATAAACAAAAATAGAGCGACAATTTTGAAAACAATGCAATATTTTTTGCTTTTTTTTTCTAAACATCCCCAAAAAATACATAAAAAAAACATTTTTTTTTCCTCAGTTTAGGCCGATACGTATTCTCCTACATATTTTTGGTAAAAAAAATCGCAATTAGCGATTATTGATTGGTTTGCGCAAAAGTTATAGCGCTTACAAAATAGGGGATAGTTTTATAGCATTTTTATTAATTTTTTTTTTTTTACTAGTAATGGCGGCGATCAGCGATTTTTATTGTGACTGCGACATTATGGCGGACACATCGGACATTTTTGACACATTTTTGGGACATTTGTCATTTATACAGAAATCAGTGCTATTTAAATAGCACTGATTCCTATGTAAATGACAGTTGTAGTGAAAGAGTTAACCACTAGGGGGCGGGGAGGAGTCAGTGTGACGTGTTGTGTTTTTTTTTTACAGTAGGGGGCGTGGCTGTACGTCTGACGTCATTGATCGGCGTTCCCGATGACAGGGAACAGCCGATCACTGACAGTCAGTGTAGGAAGCGCGGGGAGAGGTTTGTTTACACAAACCTCTCCCCGTTCTTCAGCTCCGTAACCCGATCGCGGGATACCAGCGGCGATCGGGTCCGCTGGTCCCGCGGCCGGGGTCACGGAGCTCCCGACCGGGTCGCGAGCGCGCCGCTGGCGGTGCGCGCGCGACCCACAGGCAGGCACATGCACGATCACGTACAGGTACGTGATTTTGCCTGCCCGTGCCATTTTGCCGACGTATATCGGCGTTAGGCGGTCGGGAAGCGGTTAATGGCTTACTCCGTAGGGTTCAATATTAAGCTGGCCCTTTGTAGCTATAACAGCTTTCACTCTTCATTTGTGAGCTCAGACACTGATGTTGGATGAAAAGACCTGACTTGCAGTCTCGGTTTTAATTGATTTTAAAGGTGTTTTATCGGGTTGAGGTCAGGACTCTGTGCAGGCCAGTCAAGTTCCTCCACCCAAACTCATTATCTATGTCTTTATGGACCTTGCTTTGTGCACTGGTACACAGTCATGTTGGAACAGGAAGGGACCATCCCCAAACTGTTCCCAAAAACAACCCCACATCATAACCCCTCTCCACTAAATGATTTGGACCAGTGCAAAAAGCAAGGTCCATAAAGAAATGGGTGAGTGAGTTTGATGTGGAGGAATTTGATTGGCCTTTCATGATCTCAACATGATAGAACACCTTTGGGATGAATTCGAGTGGAGACTGTGAGCCAGGCCTTCTTGTTCAACATCAGTGCCTGACCTCACAAATGCACTTCTGTCAAAAATTCCTATAGACAAACTACTTAACCTTGTGGGCAGCTTTCTCAGAAGAGTTAAAGCTGTTATAGCTGCAAAAGGTGGGCCGACTAAATATTGAAACCTACAAACTTAGACTGGATGCCATTAGTTCATGTGTGTGTAAAAGCAGGCATCCCAATACTTTTGGCAATATAGTGTATATTCAATAATGACAGCTTACCTATCTTGATATAAGCTTTTTAGGTGTCAGCAGATGACCTTTTAAGCCCCATACACACGCTCGGATTATCCGAGGACCAGGTCCGTCGGATCGTACTTTGTCCGATGTTGGTTTTGCGTACACACGGTCAGACAAAGTTGTCGGAAAATCCGATCATTCTGAACGTGGTGAGGTTTGTTGCCTACGACGGGACTACGTAGAGGCTAGTAGCCAATAGCTTTGGTCTTGTAATGTGATCTGAGCATGCGTAGCACTTTGTCCGTCGGAATTCGCTACACACGATCGGATTTGGTGTGATCGGACTTTGTTGTCAAAAAATCTATCCAGCAGGAGATAGGACTTTGTCCGTCGGACAATCCGATGGAAACTGTCCGATGGTGCCTACACACGGTCGGAATTTCCGACAACATTGTCTGATAGGACAGAATCCATCGGAAAATCCGACCGTGTGTATGGGGCTTTGGTAGTCTTAAGGCAGTCCATAGATGAGTCTTTTTTTTTTTTTCATTCAACCAGTTTGAATTACAAAAAGTACCACCACCACCCCGTCCCTTTAGAATGTAAGCTCTACGAGCAGGGCCCTCCTGTACCCTTTGTATTGAACTGTACTGTAATTGTGTTGTCCCCCCTATACATTGTAAAGCACTGCATAAACTGGTGCTATATAAATCGTGTATAATAATAATTTAAAAAAAAGTACTCGATTTCTCTATCCACACATTTGAGGTGGATGGGTAAATCCTCCCAGCTGAGCTATTGTATTGTGACAGCGGGGAGACAATCAGAATACAGTAATCAGCATTGCAGGCTAAAGCCCAAAGCACTGATTGAGTGGATAAAAAAAAAGACAGGGCAGATGTACAGAAGTCAGTCTATAGATCGCCCTTTATAAATGAACACAATGCCCATACTTGGATCAAAATTTGTCCGGTCCCTGCTGAGCCCGCCAAATTCTGATCCATGTATGGCTGGCTTAACCACTTGCTGACCACACTATAGCCAATACACCATGTTTTTTCAGATCTGGGAGGGCGTCTATTGACGTCCTTCCAAAACCCTGCCCCCTGCATGTCCTCGGGGCATACTCTGTCATCAAGGTAAAGGGCCAATCACAGCAGCACTTTACCATGTTATTATCTATGTCCAAACACAGCTCATCACATGTAAACAAGGGCATTGTCCCCACAGCCCCATGGTTGTGGGGGTCTGTGGGTGGGGGCTTATTGGAATCTGGAAGTCCCCTTTAACAAGGGGGCCCCCAGATCCTGTCCCCTATGTGAATGGGTATGGGATACATTGTACCCCACCCATCCCCCCCAAAAAGTGTCAAAAATGAAAAACCACAATAGACAGTTTTTTACAATTCCTTTATTAAAAAAGAAAAAAAAAAAGGGTCCCACGATGTCCATCCATCTTCAATTACACCGCCCAATGGACCCAAATAATAGAAAAAAAAAAGGTCTGCCTCCATGGGAGGCCTGACGGCGACTGCTGTCTCTTGCCTGTGACAGCTGTTATTTAGGCAAGGACGGGGGCCACCCAGTGACATAACTGAGTGACCCCACTCCTTTAGACATCCTGTGATGTCAGGTGGGGAGGGGTCATCCGGTTACGTCAGCGGGTGGCCCGCCCTTGCCTACATAACAGCTGTCACAGCCAAAAGACAGCAGTCGCTGGGTGGTCTCCAATGGAGGCAGAGTTTTTTTGTTGTTTTTTTCTATTTTTCATGTCCATTGGTCGGCGTTATTGATGAGGGATGTACAACGCGGGACAACTTAATAAAGAAATTGTTAAAAACTGTCTATTGGGGTTTTTACTTTTTGACACTTTTTTGGTGAATAGGTAGGGGTACAATACCCCATACCCATTCACATAGTGGGGGGGTGGGATCTGGGGGGCCTCCAGATTCTGATAGGCCCCCCACTCGTAGACCCCCACAATCTTCTTACAAGGTACCCCAGAGGTACCCCAGAGCAATAATACTGAAGTCTGGTGTTGTCTGTTTTTTGCTGAATTTCCAGAATGACTGACTACTTTTTCATCTTCTGTTCTGTCCTGTCCAATGGGGCAATCCTAAAGGTCTTAACCCTGGGAAAGCTCTTGTCTCTTGCCATGGGGTGGCCAAACACCTGGTGATTATGTTTTCTCCTATTCCCCATGCATATAAATGTAGAATTTAAAAAATGCAATACCTACAGTATATTGAGCCAATCAAATATTTCTGCATGATGCTTTCTATTCTGTTATGTTGCTCAAATTTTAGTACTTTTTTGGATTTTATTCAATGCCAGATGATCTTAGTAAATGTTTTAGCAAGAGATTTTATATCTTTTATTTTAGTCGTAAAAGTAACGTGAATTAATTATAGAATCTTCGGGAAGTAGACCATTGTTAAAAGCATGCATCTGCCTTAATCATTTAAAATGCTTGGTATAAAACTACATAAACTCTTGTATTATAGCTTAAATTGCCTGAATAATATTCAGCCTAGTCATTTGTGTGATTTTTCTCTTTTTACATTATGAATAAAGACATTTTTATTAAAATATTTACCTTTAAACGCTTCACACTGGCAAAACCATTAAGCCACACCAAAAGCAAAAAATTACTGAAAGTGTACCTAGCCAAAGCATTTTTTTTTTTTGATAAGGGGGGTGCAGGAGTTTGATCCTTTCAGATTGTTATTACAGTCTATGTAGTCACTATAGTTATTCACCCATTGCTCCAACTATCATTAGGATTGAATGTAAGGGGAAAAAAACTAAAATTGAAGTTGTCACTAGCATAAAATAGTATGCATTACATGGTGTGGGTGTCCACTTTGTATTCTACCGTGAATTAGGAGAACTGGTAAGAGGTCCTTTGTTCACATCGAGTAGCATGATCTTTAGGGCAAATTGTATCCAAAATAATATGTTCAGCAAGAAGGAGAAATTAAGACAATTCAGAAGAGTTCAGGAAGTAAGCATGAACAAAGGCAGGCTAACATACAGTATACTTGTTTATAAATTTGTTTACTATGAACCTCCATGTAGTTCTGTAATACAATATTTTTGTATATTTTAAAAGATTACTTTTCATTATGAATATTTTGGGAATCTTCATTAAAATAGCATACAGTATTCCAATATTAAGAAAACTGCTTCACATTTAAATTTTCAGCAATGATATATTGATACTTGATTGGTTTTGAGCTATATTACATATACACTAATTATACAATAATATACACTAATATACAATAATTGCCAAAATTATTGTGAAGCCTGTCTTTAGACACACATGAATGTTAACGCCACCCCAGTCTTAGTCCGTAGGGTTCAATTTTGAGTTGGCCCACCCTTTGCAGCTATAACAGCTTCAACTCCTCTGGAAAGGCTGTCCACAGGGTTTTGGTGTCTAATGGGAATGTTTGGGAATGTTTGACCATTCTTCCAGAAGCGCATTTGTGAGATCAGGTACTGATATTGGGCCCCAGACGCCTTAAGAGTTCCCTTCCCGGGAACTAAGGGGCCAAGCCCATACCTGAAAAACAAGCCTGCACCATTATCCCACCTCCACCAAATGATTTGGACAAGTGCACAAAGCAAGGTCCATGACCTTAACCCAATAAAACACATTTCGGATGAATTAGAGTGAAAACTGTGAGCTAGGCTTTCTTGTCCAACATCAATGCCTGACCTTACAAATGCATTTCTGGAAGAATGGTCAAACGTTCCTATAGACACACTCCTAAACCTTGTGGACAGCCTTCCCAGAAGAGTTAAGCCCCATACACACGGTCGGATTTTCCGATGGATTCTGTCCTATCGGACAATGTTGTCGGAAATTCCGACCGTGTGTAGGCACCATCGGACAAAGTTCGGACAAAGTTCTATCTCCTGCTCTATAAATATTCCGACAACAAAGTCCGATCACACCAATTCCGATCGTGTGTAGCGAATTCCGACGGACAAAGTGCCACGCATGCTCAGATCACATTACAAGACCAAATCTATTGGCTACTAGCCTCTACGTAGTCCCGTCGTAGGCAACAAACGTCACCACGTTCAGAATGATCGGATTTTCTGACAACTTTGTCCGACCGTGTGTATGCAACACCAGTGTCAGACTAAATCCGTCGGACCAAATCTGATGGATTTGGTGGTCGGATTTTCTGACCGTGTGTATGGGGCTTTAAAGCTGTTATAGCTGCAAAGGGTGGACCAACTCAATATTGAACCCTACAGAATAAGACTGGGATGCCATAAAGTTCATGTGCATGTAAAGGCAGACATCCCAATATTTTTGGCAAAATAGTGTACATATACTGTACATATGTTTTTCTAACGTGTCTCATAGGACCAATTCTTTTTCTATTCTTAGCAAGAATCAGGAAAGCAATTGTATGCTTTCATGGAGATGCACCAGAAAAGGAAAGTGAAACTATATAACAGAAACATTTTACTTTTTACTGATACAACATACATGTTGGAATATAAAAGTTAAATACTTACAGATATAGTATATATTTTTTACAAATTTCACCATTGTATGGACAACAGGATTTGCTATGTAGCATATCATAAAGTTATCATAGGAAGCTCAGATAACTGTCTTCCAAATTGTCTCCAATGACATTTTAATTTGCCTGAATATTTGTATGCAGATCTATCTGATTTCTGAAGAAACATGCAACTCAGGAATGAAATTGGAATTTATGAATTGCATAATAATTGGAAAGACTGGCTTAATCTGCATGCACATATAGCAAGAAAACTATTTGCAGGCCAGAATAGCCTGTTTAACCCCAAGGATTCCTCAATAAAGTAAAACCACACCAGCAGTACAATTAGGCCTAATTAGGCCAGCTGTTCTGGAAATCCAGTGGTCAACTGTTCATATCAGTAATGATGTTCAATGTTGTGCTAGTTTGCTTGCACATCACATCTCCAAATAATGTTTCTTTTGTGCCTTCTGTTTTGATAAGGTGTACTAAGATGTTTCTGTGTGTGTTAACATTTTACTTGAAAAAACAAACAAAAGTAATGTGACAAGCTTGCCAAGCAATGAAATGCACTTTCACCAAGCAAAGCTGTAGGTCAATAAGACCTGCACACCATGCTGTCGGAGCAAACGAAGCAGAATATGGTATTTATCTTTGAAACCTAAATTCCAAGTAGAAGAATTTGAAATCCTGTACGTGCCATAAACTGCATTTTTATTTTTAATGTGCCTTCACTTTGCTGACATTTGGATTCTGGACCATATACTCCATAGCAAACTACTCTACTAAGTGAATTGCCATGGTGTGCGCCTGCATCAAGGGAACTCAGTAAATACCATAAGGATATGATTTGGGTATCCATGCATCATTTATGTGTTTTTGACATCTTTATGAAAATTCTTCAGATTTTTTCTACTAAATAGTTGCTCTAACAGTTGCGGCAAATAGTTCTCCTTGAACAAAATCAAATGAAGAGACAAGGAGTTGATTTATATATTCATTTTCTGAGGTTTATCTAAATGTGGTGGCATTTTCTTCACTCTTCTGTAAGCTTTGAACTTGTTAAGAAGTTTCAGAATTGTAGCAAGATAAAAATTCTTACATGAATCTTACACTGTTTGTTTAATGAGAGACATCACCTCTCTATTGTCCTATTCTCTGCCTCTCTTGATTTTCTAAAGCAGGATTCACAGACCATTTTATGTGATATAGCTCTATGCCCATGAACACCACAATGATCCATGTCTGCTTTTTTTGGTGTTTAAATGAAGAGGAGGCTGATGTTGTGTTGTTGAGAAAATGTTCTGTAATAACTATAGTGATGAGGCTTATGTCATTTGTTGCATGAAGAGAAGCATTTATATTTGAAGCTGGTAAAGAATAAAGAGTCATATATTTTAGACTTGCTGAGATGTTATTGGATGAAGTTAAAGGGAATGGTCAGATGTGTACTTTTTTAAAGAAAAAGAAATTTAAAAAATATATTATTTTTTATATTATATAGTATTTAGTAAAAAATATTCTTTATGTATTGGTTGTGCGCTCCTAAAAAGTTCCTGTACAAGTAAAAGAAACATACATACATTCAGAATGAGTGATTAACTTAGAGAAGTTAAATTCTACTTGAACCCTTCATTGGTGCAGTTGATGAAGGATGCAATCATTAAAGGTCACAAGCACAGAACAGCAGCAGCAGTTTTATAAGATGGCAGTAGCAGGAGCTAAAAATGCTAAGCACCAAAGATTATTGAGATAGGTCATGGCAAGGGAGGAATAGGACATTAGAGTGCAGGTGAAGGAAATGAGAGAAACGTAAGAAGACATAACATAAGAAGAGGCTGGAAAATGCATCATGCATTCCAATAAAAGGGCAGGGAAAAACAAAGGACAGATTATAAAAATAGGTATAGCGAAAACATGGAACAGTTACAACCTACAGCCATATAGGACTGTTGCCACGAGTCCTCCACAGCTAACCTTGTACTAAGTGGGTCACTGACACCGCTGACGTCTGCTTAGGCCTCCTCAGGACTCCTTAGGCCTATTAAAAAGAGCTGCCAGAATACGTTGCTCACACTACAGCTACAAAAGGATGAGGGAGGATTGCACTACCACATCCGTAGAGCTATTTTCTGACAGCACAGTTACATCCGTTGGGGGGAGCAACAGACCTGGGAACGGTGAAGTAGGTAAAGACTTGGTATGATCAAACACATCCCATAATACAGTAGTGGAGGCAATGAAGGCAGATTCCTTCTCTGTTAGGAGCCCAACCCTGGTATTGATGGTTAAAGTATGGGAAAGAGCTAAGACCTTGGATTTACAGAATACTCCCCCTTTGGAATGATAAAAAAATACATGAAGTACAGATAATAAGGGAAATTAAAGAATGGGGATATTGTGGCATAAGTCGCCTCACCCATATGTCAGTGATGCCCCCAACATGCGGAAAATGAGTAAAAGTCATAAAGAAAGCAATAAGGAAAGAAAAGTTTACATACATTAAAAGGGGCAACTTAAAAAAAATTGAAAATATTTGGAGACTCTGCTTGGATGCAAATGGAGAGCCCCCCTAGAGAAAGAGAGGAGAATTCATAAAGGATAATATATATAGAAGGTAGAAGGACCATACCATTTTAGTCTAAGGGAAAAGGTATATTTAAAATATAAAGGGAAGGTAACAGCAAATGGGTTAATAGATGAGGTGTGTTGTATTAATAAAGAGAAACAAACAATGGGAATGTATGAGTGAGTGAGAAAAGTAGGGGTTATTGCAGAATGAGTGAAGTATGAATGCACAAGACAATAATGCCATAAATAGGGATCATGGTTGATTAGGAAGGAGTTTTTTGATGGAAGTTTTGGTGGGTGGGTAGGAGGAACTAGGGGAATATAGTAATTGGAATAAGCATGTATTATAAAGTGAAAGCTACTGTATGAAAGTAATATATTCCCTTAGAGAAAGGGGTGCGGAAGGGTTGAAAGGGTAAATGTTATTTTATGGTTTGTATGTAAATTTACATTTTTTCAATAAAGAATACTGAAGTAAAAAAAAAAAAAAAAAGATAGTTCTCAGTAAAACAGATGTCATATTAGATGTTGTCAAAATAGTACAATTTTGTATTTCCCATCATTCCAATTATTTCCCTGGTGAGAATGGTTGCCTGAAAAAGCAGAGAGGATGCATTTTCCAGTTTTTACACACACACACTCTTTTTTTCTAAAAAAAAAAATTCTATTTTTTTTTACAATAACACAGCAAATAACTAAGGTCAACTCATGTCAATCTTAATATCTTTCAAATAAAATGATAAGGCAAACATACTTTGAAAAAGATTCCATAAGACTCCTTTTAATGTAGGTTTCCACCAAGATAAGATAGATCTAGTCTTATCTCTAAGTGAGAGGTTATATTCTAGAGCAGACAGTCCTTCCTTTATATTTCCTCATTCACAAACGTCTCACTGTGTCTATGCTGTTTTCACATTTGCAGCTGTACATTGCTCCATTGTTCAAACTGAAAACTTCTTGGATGATCAGCTGCTCCCATAAAGCTGAACAGAAGCATAACTGTAAAGGGCAATCAAATGAAAAATACTTTGAGAAGGGAGCAGGTTAAACTGAAGGAGAATTTTTAATTAGTTATGATTTATTTTTAACATCTTGGTAATAAAAAGGACATATTTCTATCCTGTGTACAAATCAGAGCAATTACAGCTGAATCTGCTTACACAGAGAAATCAGTCTGGTTGGACAAATGTGAGCCATAATTTGACCGAGGTAAAGATTGGTAATTGGTTGAATGATTAGTATTATTATTACCAAGCATGGTTCAAGATATTTTGGAAAAAATATTTGCTCTGGTTATATTATGGATGAGCAGAGGTTTGATAATATATTATAGTAAATATTTGTTTGGACCGCCTCCATAAGGGCAGTTTTTTGACTGCCTTTGGAGTACATCAAACAGCATGGACAGTGCGCTCTATCACAGGTGGGACCTGAATCTGCATCCCAATTGATGCACCACCCTCCTGCATTGTCTTTTTGCAGTCTTCAGTCTTCTATATGTTTAATTTTTCTTTTCTCCTCTACGCCCCCCACTACTTTCCTATTTTTTTTTGTGATCTATAGTATATATATATACAGTTAGGTCCATATATATTTGGACACAGTCACAATTTCATACTTTTGGCTCTGTATGCCACCAGAATAAATTTAAAACAAAACAATCCAAATGAATTGGAAGTGCAGACTTTCGGCTTTAATTCAAGGGGTTGAACATAAATATCAAGTACAAATTTTAGGAACTGCAACCATTTTTATACACAGCCCCCCCATTTTCAGAGGCTGAAATGTAATTGGACAATTGAATATAATCATAAATAAAATGTTATTTTTTTATATTTTATTGGAATCCTTTACTGGCAATGACTGCCTGAAGTCTGGAACCTATGGACATTACCAAAGACTGGGTTTCCTCCTTTCTGATGCTTTGCTAGGCTCTAACTGCAGCTGTCTTCAGTTTTTCTTTGTTTGAGGGACTTTCTGCCTTTAGCTTTGCCTTCAGCAAGTGAAATGCATACTCAGTTGGGTTGAGATCAGGTGATTGACTCGGCCATTGCCGAATATTCCACTTCCTTTCCTTCAAAAGCTCCTGGGTTGCTTTTGCAGTGTGTTTTGGATCATTGTCTATCTGTACTGTGAAGCGCCGTCCAATCAACTTTGCTGCATTTGGCTGAATCTGGGCGGACAGTATATCTCTAAACACTGCAGAATTCATCCGGCTGCTTCTGTCTTCTGTCACATCATCAATAAACACTAATGACCCAGTGCCACTGGAAGTCATGCATGCCCATGCCATCACACTGCCTCCACCATGTTTTACAAATGACGTTGTGTGCTTTAAATCATGAGCTGTTCTAAGCCTTCGCCACACTTTTTTCTTCCTGTCATTCTGGTACAGATTAATCTTAGTTTCATCCATCCAAAGAATACTTTTCCAGAACTGGTCTGGATTTTTTAGATGTTTTTTGGCAAAGTCCAATCTGGCTTTTCTATTATTCCAGCTTATGAATGGTTTGCCCCTTGTGGTGAACCCTCTATATTTGCTCTTATGAAGTCTTATCTTGATTGTAGACTTTGACAAAAAACACGCCCACCTCCTGGAGAGTGTCCTTCACTTGTCTGGATGTTGTGAATGGGCTTTTCTTTACCATAGAGAGGATCCTGCGATCACCCACCACTGTTGTCTTCCGTGGACATCCAGACCTTTTTATGTTGCTGAGCTCACCAGTGCATTCTTCTTTCCTCAGAATGTACCAAACTGTTGATTTGGCCACTCCTAATGTTGCTGCTATCTCTCTGATGGTTTTGAAGCCTTACAAAGGCCTGTTTCACTTGCATTGACAGCTCCTTTGAACACATGATGTAGGTTCACAACAATAGATTCCAAATGCAATTATCGAACTTAGAATCAACTCCAGATCTTTTACCTGCTTAATTGATGAAGAAATAACAGAGGAATAGCCCACACCTGGCCATGAAAGCCTTGGAATCAATTGTCCAATTACTTTTGGTCCCTTAAAAAGGAGGGGTGGCTATTCTTAAGAACTGTAATTCCTAAACCCTTCCTCCGATTTGTATGTACATACCCTAAAATTAAGCCAGAGAGTGTGCACTTTCAGCCCATATCCATTATATAACTATAACTATAGCTTAAATATGTTTTGGTACATACCTGAAAAAACTAAAATTGTGCCTGTGTCCAAGTATATATATATATATATATATATATATATATATATATATATATCTATATATATATATATATATATATATATATATATATATATATATATATATATATATATATATATATATATATATATATACATATATATATATATATATATATATATATATATTATATATATTTTTTTCTTTGTTTATAAAGTTTACTCAAACTTAGTTAATTATTATACTTAAAGTTAAAGTGTTTGTTAACTCAAACATGAAATTCACTGGCAGACCCTCTATTAGAGCTAAGCATACCACACAGTATACATCTTTTTTCAAAACGAGTCATGTAGTTAACTTTTTAGAGCGATCTTTAGGCCGGTCACATGACTCACGGTCATTGTACACCTCCAATACATGGCTACCGCAGGAGGGGCCAAGATCTCCCTCTGACGTCAGCCGGGGAGATCACATGGCTGCTCAGCCCCTCCTGCAGTAGCCCTGGAGACCAGCCAAGGGTCACGTGACCGGCCTGAAGATCGCTCTAAAAAGGTATTTACATGCCTGGTTTTGATAAAAGACTTATACATTGTGGTATGTCTAGCTCTAATAGAGAGGCTGACAGTGACCATTTATGGTATAAAATTATTCCTGCGCTACCATGAAAAAGGGGAAGGAGAATGGGGAGAGGGGGGGGAGGGGAAGAGAGGGGATGGAAGGGGGGAACTGCTGCAGACACCGAATGTAGGTCAGACCATACATACTAAAAATAAATGGTAAAATGAGTGATGTTGCGCTGTTCCCAGGGGGATATAAGAAACACCTGCTAAAGGTAGCAGTATAAAGGTAAGTATCTGCTGCTAAATAGCAGTGTATAAATGAGACACCTAGGTGGGAGACTGTCTCCAGCAAAGTCTATTCCTGGTGGTATTACTCCAATAATAGTCCAATCTCGGGACTGGGCTGCTAAAGGTAGCAGTCCAAAAGAAAAGTGTATATACAATGCATAAATTACTACTGTCACAAAAAATTAATATTGAAACTAAAGTGCAAATGCTTGAATTAGCTAATAGCCTGTGCTGCTAAAGGTAGCAGTCAAAAGGAATGTGTATACACAGTGTATAAATTACTACTGTCATAAAATAAATAAATAATGTCAAATAAGTGCAAATGCTTAAAATAGCTAATAGCACCTAAAACCACAAATTAGAAAAAGAATAAAATATATAAAATATATTTATATATAAAAAACGTGATAGCAAAAAAATATGGCGCAGAAGAATATAAAAATGTGCAAACGAGCAGTATATGACAGTGAGTGAAAATAATCGCAAAGGTGCTAATGTGAAAGTGCACAGAATGATGGGTGAAAACTGCACGGTAAAGTGCAAATAATGAGATTGATGCAATCACACTAAAGCCCCATACACACGCTCGGATTATCCGAGGACCAGGTCCGTCGGATCATGTCCGTCGTACTTTGTCCGATGTTGGTGTTGCGTAACACGGTCGGACAAAGTTGTCGAAAAATCTGATCATTCTGAACGTGGTGACGTTTGTTGCCTACGACGGGACTACGTAGAGGCTAGTAGCCAATAGCTTTGGTCTTGTAATGTGATCTGAGCATGCGTAGCACTTTGTCCGTCGGAATTCGATACACATGATCGGATTTGGTGTGATCGGACTTTGTTGTCGAAAAATCTATCCAGCAGGAGATAGGACTTTGTCCGTCGGACAATCCGACGTACACTGTCCGATGGTGCCTACACACGGTCGGATTTTACGACAACATTGTCCGATAGGACAGAATCCATGGGAAAATCCGACCGTGTGTATGGGGCTAGGATGTGTGATAGGTGATATGAGAATAACAATCCAATTGTGCTGGTAGCAGTACAGTGCAGAATGCGAGAATTAAGCACTAAGAACAATAAAGTGCAGATATGGAGATGCTAAACGGTCTGTGCAGATTGTACGGTGCAAACACCTAACACAGTAATAGCGTACACATAGGTGCAAATTTGCTCCATGCAAGTCCATAAAATGCAAAACAAATGCAGTTGAGAGTCTATTGTGCGATTTTTCTTCTTCCAGTGAAAGCGCATACAGGTGTGCAAAATATGCAGATATTGGGCATGTGCTTATAATAGTGGGGGTGTCTCTAGCAGTGGGGATTTCTCCTCTTCGTGTGGATTTACACTCAGGTAGGTAGTGGACCCTTACCTTGCCGTAAGGGGTTTACCGCAAATGAACTGGAAATGTCAGCTTCCTCTCCACTCTGTCACTGTGCCTGGATGGATCTCCTATCCCTGGGTCCAGATGGTATTTTCCTTTTAATCTCACGGTAGATGCCGGGATGGGTAAAGAAAAGGGGAGATGCCGTATAGTGTAGTATGTTTAAAACATTCGGGCGTTTATTATTAAGTAAAAAGAGCGGTACTCACAAACAATAAATAACAAAGTTCTTATCTTTTACGAGTGCCGAGCTCGTTGCCTCCTTCAGTATGTTGTGCCTTTCCTTTCGAAAGGAAAGGCACAACATACTGAAGGAGGCAACGAGCTTGATTGCATCAATCTCATTATTTGCACTTTACCGTGCAGTTTGCACCCATCATTCTGTGCATTTTCACATTAGCACCTTTGCGATTATTTTCACGCACTGTCATATACTGCTCGTTTGCACATTTTTATATTCTTCTGCACCATATTTTTTTGCTATCACATTTTATATATAAATATATTTTATATATTTTATTCTTTTTCTAATTTGTGGTTTTAGGTGCTATTAGCTATTTTAAGCATTTGCACTTATTTGACGTTATTTATTTATTTTATGACAGTAGTAATTTATACACTGTGTATACACATTCCTTTTGACTGCTACCTTTAGCAGCACAGGCTATTAGCTAATTCAAGCATTTGCACTTTAGTTTCAATATTAATTTTTTGTGACAGAAGTAATTTATGCACTGTATATACACTTTTCTTTTGGACTGCTACCTTTAGCAGCCCAGTCCCAAGATTGGACTTTTATTGGAGTAATACCGCCGGTAATTGACTTTGCTGGAGACAGTCTCCCACCAAGGTGTCTCATTTATACACTGCTATTTAGCAGCAGATACTTACCTTTATACTGCTACCTTTAGCAGGAGTTTCTGACAGTGACCATTGTAATATTTTAATTCTAATAATAGCGGCGGGGACAGAGACAGAGAACACAGAACTGACAGGCAAGGAGGAGGGGGTGAGGGAGAGAGGAGAGCAGAGAGGAGAGCTGTGTAGGACAGAGGAACGTACAGCAGCCCTAATTATCATGGTCAGCACAGAGTGGGGGGACACAGGAAGTGTCAGGTTCAGACAGGTTTTTTACAGTTTAGAGATGGGCAGATTATACAGCACAAGCACTGTGCTGTTTAATGTGCTTTAAGCGGACAGGATCTCAATTTTTTTTAGGTTAACCAACACTTTAATATCTGGATTTACTATTGATTTGTGTGTATTTTCTTTGCATTTTTGTATTGGTATGTTGTGCTACCAAAAGACTCACATGACTTGTAATTAATAAATGCATGGATTCAATTGTCTTTTAGATTGCCCTGCCTCTTTTTTGTTTGCTGCAGCTGTGGGTCATTGTACATAAATATTTGTTCATTGTATGTTTATTGTATTATGAATAAGGCCTTGACAAGAGGCTGAAACGCAGACATTTTTTTGCAAGGGATTGATTCCTTTTTATGTCTTGATGGAGAAATAAAATGATTACTTTAAATTCAAGATGGTCTGGTGCCAGACTCACTTTTTCACTGAGCATAGACAGCGCTCCTTTTAAAACCTAGTGTCCCCTAATGCAATGATCATCAACCCTGTCCTCAGGGCCCACTAACAGGCCAGGTTTGCAAGATAACTGAAATACATCACAGGTGATATAATTTGCTGCTCAGTGATTGCAGTATTCTAGTCTGCATCTCCCAAAGGTAATACATAAAACCTGGCCTGTTAGTGGGCCCTGAGGACAGGGTTGATGACCACTGTCCTAATGGATATAGACATTTGTCTACTCATCAGAGCATTCAAATCCTAATAATGACAGTGGTTATGGGAGCATATCAGTTTCTGAGTCTCCAAAGAGGCAAACATGTCCACACATATGCAAAATATGGCTTCCTTATGTTTATAAACAAAGTCATTTTAAAGTCTAATAGGGAAGGGATTGACAAAAAATGTCAAGGACAGCTGGGCACTGCCCTAGGGACATGTGCCAATGCAAACAAGCTGATCTTTTAGTAAGGATTACAGGGCAATTGCCTTAGTATCCCTGATTGCCAGTGACAACAGTACAGTGTCACCAGATAAATACAGCCATCCACAGCCCAGCTGCTGATCACTGTCACACCCCAGTACACAGTGTCACCAGACTATTGCAGCCAACCAATACCCCTACAGTAATTGCCACCACCCCGCTACTCTGCCACTAGACCAGTGCAGCTGGCAGCAGTGTCTTTGATCGCTGCCACACCAGTACAGTGTCACCAGACCAGTGCAGCCCACCAAAATGTATCTGATTAAGGCTACACTAGCACAGAGTTAGCAGACCAGTGCAGCCAGCCACAGTATTCCTGGTCACTGGCCACATCAGTGCACAGTTTTTACTAGACCATTGCACTCAGCCATAGTGTCCCTGATTGCCACCACAACCAGACCATTGTATCACTCTACAGTTTCCCTGATCATTGAAACACTATTACACAGTGTCACCAGACCAGTGCAGCTGGCCAGGGTCTCTGATCACTAGCCACACCAGTGATATGTATCCAGACCAGTTCAATCAGCCACAGTGTCTTTGATTGCTAGCCAGACCAGTACAGTGTCACTAGATTAGTGCAGCCAGAGAGTGCCCCTGATCACTGCCACACCAGTACAGTGTTACTATAGTAGTGCAGGCAGCCACAGTGTCCTTGGTCACTAATCACACCAGTACACAGTGTCACCAGGCCAATACAGCCAGCCACAATATCCCTGATCACTGCCATGCCAGTATGCAGTGTTACCAGCCCAGTGCAGCCAGCCAGTGTCCCTGATTTATACCATACCCTTACAGTGCCACTAGACAAATTCAGCCAGCCACAGTGTCCCTGATTGCCACCACAACCATACATGGTGTCATTCTACAGTTTCCCTGATCACTACAACACCATTACACAGTGTCACCAGACCAGTTCAGCCAGCCAGGGTCTCCGATCACTAGCCACACCAGTGATGTGTACCCAGACCAGTTCAACTAGCCACAGTGTCTCTGACTGCTAGCCAGACCAGTACATTGTCACTAGATTAGGGTAGCCAGAGAGTGACCTTGATCAATGCCACACCAGTACAGTGTTACTAGACCAGTGCAGGCAGCCACAATGCCTGGTCACTAGTCACACCATTACACAGTGTTACCAGACCAGTGCAGCCAGCCAGGTCTCTGATCACTAGCCACACCAGTGATGTGTACCCAGACCAGTTCAACCAGCCACAGTGTATCTGATTGCTAGCCATACCAGTACATTGTCACTAGATTAGTGTAGCCAGAGAGTGACCTTGATCAATGCCACACCAGTACAGTGTTACTAGACCAGTGCAGGCAGCCACAGTGCCTAATCACTAGTCACACCAGTACACAGTATCACCAGGTCAATACAGCCAGCCATAATTTCCTGATCACTGCCACACCAGTTCCAGTGCCATTAGATCAGTGTAGTCAGCCTCAATGTCCCTGATTTATGCCACACCAGTAGTGTCACCAAGCTAATGCAGCCAGCCAAAGTACTTCTGATTGTAAAAGAACACAAGAGGGTGCCATCATCTACGTGTAGGTTTAATAGATCAAAGGGTTAAAAACAATATTGCACTAACTTTGTGAGAGGGGTTAAAAACAATATTGCACTACCTTTATGAGACAAGTTCAGCTTGTCATTATGCTTAGGAAAAGATCTCCAGGGACCTTCTATAACTGCAGAGTTTGGCAGGCAAGCAGCTGGCCAATGCAGAGTTAAGCATCTCCGCAGCTTCTGGGTAGTGTAGGATGGTGCTGGCTGGATTCGGCTAGACTCGGCTCTAATCGGGATCCCTCGACTGGAAGTGACATAAATACAGGGTATGGCTTCATGTTTCAGAGCATTAGGACTGCCCCTTTATCAAACCAGGAAAGGAGATTGGTCAGAATTGAATCCCACTGTCTTCATGTAAAAAATGGGTGAAAATGGTGTGCTTGGACTCTCCATTTGCACGCATTATTCGGCTAGTACATGTAGCCTTTTGTGTTCCCCTCTAACTTTTTTGTGTTCCCCTTTAACTTTTTTTTTGTTTACTTTTTCCCTGGGGTAGATCACATGAGTAGCCAAAATAAAGCTTGTAAATTAAGAGACCAAACACACCAGTTTTGTCAATTTTTTTGCATAAATAGGATCCTGACCTCCTTTCCTGTTTTGAAAAATGGACAGTCCTAATGCCCCAAAACACATAGCCATGTCCTCTTGGCATGTTGAAATCACTGCCAACTGAGGGGTCCCGGTTGGAGCCAAGTCCAGCTGGTGCCATCCTACACTACCCAGAAACTGCAGAGATGCTTGTGCTCCAGCTTACAGCTGCAAAGTGGTTCTCTACCCACTCACCAGTAGCTTCCCAGTGTGGTCAGCCACAGTGTTTCTGATTGCTAGCCAGACCAATACCGTGTCCCCAAACCAGCCAGCCACAGTATCCTTGATCACTGCCACATCAGTAGAGTGTGGAGTGTTAAAAGACCAGTGCAGCCAGCAACAGTGTCCCTGATTCATAGTTATACTGGTATATTGTGTGACCAGACTATTGTAGCCAGCCATATTGTCCCTGATTGCTTCTGCAGCAGTCCCAATGTCTAGCCCAGTGTTCCTGATTGCCTCCACACCAACCCATTTGTTACCAGACCAGTGTAAACCAGCAACAGTGTTACTTATCACCTCAACACCACATCACAGTGTCACCAGATCAATGCAGCCAGCCACAGTGTTCCAGATCGCTAGCCACACCAGTGCCAATGTATCCAGAATTTCCAGCCACACCAGTGCCAGTGTCGCCAATGCCAATGTAAGCCATATAAAATCAAAATATCCACATGCAGCAATATATTTCCCTAATGTAGATCCAGCTTGCACCATTTATGTGTTTCACTCACATAAAATATACCAAATACAAAAACTAAAACAGTGCTGCACTCAAACGATATGTGAAACAAACTCAACTGAATAAATGTGCACCACTATTTACCATATATATATATATATATATATATATATATATATATATATATATATGCCAAAACAAGTGATACTAAATAAATACCCAATATTAAATCAGACATATAAAAAAAATCCACGTGAAAGTCCTAAGCAAACATTCAAGTGTGAAGTGATCAGTGACAAAACAAAAAACATTATCTCCAGTGTTCAAAAACCATGATGGAACAATACTTAGAATCCCACTCCTTCACCTCCACACTGTGTTTCTTCTTATCCTCTCCCAGCTCAAAACCTCTAAATAATAGGAGGTCGTAAAGGCTCAGATCAACACAACATACACTGTCTGATTTGGATCTTCCACTTTTCTCATGATCCTGGATAATTTCACCTGGTTCCTGGGTTTCCCCAATGAGAGACACTTCTCCCTCTGAAGAACAGAGAAACAAATGCAATCTAACGCTCTCCATAAAGTTGTTTTGGAAACATACTCACAGGGGTATAGCATGCAATAGCACATATATGAGAGTACCGCTGTGCGTGATGACATCACACAAGGGGTGGGGCTAGATCTGAGACATTGTGTCCCTGGGTGGGAGTTCCTAAGAGATATGGATGCCTTCCTCCACTAATACCTGGCTGAATCATTTCTTCAGCGGTACCCCCATATATGCACTATTGCATGTTATACCCTTGTACGTGTGTTTTCTAGCGTGTCTTCTCAATAAAACTACACAGGGAGCATTAGATTGCATTTGTTTCTCTGTTCTTCTCAGGGAGAGGTGTCCCTGCTTTGAGAAACCCAGGGACCGGGTGAAATTATCCAGGATCGTGAGAAAGGTGGAAGATACAAATTGGACAGTGTATATTGTGTGATCTTACAGGTTGGATCTAGGTCTGTATGACCTCCTATTATTTAGAGGTCTTGAGCTGGGTGAATATAAGAAACAATACAGGGTTTGATTTACTAAAACCGGAGACTGCAAAATCTAGTGCAGCTGTGCATGGTAGCCAATCAGCTTCTAAGTTCAGCTTGTTCAGATCATCTTTAACAAAGAAACCTTGAAAGCTGATTGATTTCTATGCAGAGCTTCACCAGATTTTGCAAGCTCTAGTTTTAGTAAATCAATACTACAGTGGGCAGGTGAAGAAGTGGGATTCTAAATATTGTTCCATCATGTTAATCTATGCATGTCCTCATTCATCTCATGAACATTTTGTAACATAACATTAATTAAATAGTTTGTTTGCCTCTTGATGTAATCAACTTGGTTGTTTAGTCTGCATTTTATTTATCCACCTTGTTTCATTCCTTAAAATAAATTGTTTGTGATTTAAACCCTACTAGTTAGCTAGCACATGGTCTATCCAACAAGACCTTTAAATGTATATACTGTTTAGCTAAAACATTTTGCTATCTGTGTTCTATTAGTCTTATCTTCACCTGTCTTGGATATGTAACAGAATAGATTTCAATGTCTGTGTTTAGTAAGTAATAGGTTGGTAGGTATACAGGTTTGAAGGGGTCCTTAACAGGCTTCTGAAAGACGAAAGTAATGGCTTCATACAAAGAGGTAGATAGAGAGCCTGATTCTAAAGCTGCTTCTAGTGTGTGCAGTAGATGGGGCAATAGTATGATAGAGTGCTGCAGGTAAATTTCTTCTGGAAGACCATCTATTCCAGAGGCTTTATTTGCAGGTAGAGAACGCCTCTATGAGCTTGTCAATGGTATAATCCTAGTCCAAAAAATGTATCATCCTATGTTAGTTTGGGGATTGAATAGTTTTCTCAGTGAAAGATACAGTAGCTTCATCCGTGTTTAGAATATGTATACCTACTCTAATAATTAGAATAATTTCTACAAATTCCAACTGCATACTGTATATTGAGTAAAGGGATACGGATTTGGTACAGTGCCTTGAAAAAGTATTCATACCCCTTGAAAGTTTCCACATTTTGTCATGTTACAACCAAAAAGGTAAATGTAATTTATTGGTATTTTTTATGTGATAGACCCACACAGAGTGGCACATAATTGTGAAGTGGAAGGAAAATGATAAATGATTTCCAAAATGTTTTACAAATAAATATGTAAAAAGTGTGGCGTGCTTTTGTATTCAGCCCCCCTGAGTCAATACTTTTTAGAGCCACTTTCTCTACAATTACAGCTACAAGTCTTTTTGGGTATGTCTCTACCAGCTGTGCACATCAAGAGAGTGAAATGCGTGCCCATTCTTCTTTACAAAATAGCTCAAACTCTGTCAGATTGGATGGAGAGCGTCTGTGAACAGCAAGTTTCAAGTCTTGCCACAGTTGGATTTAGGTCTGGACTTTGACTGGGCCATTCTAACACATGAATATGTGTTGATCTAAACCATTCCATTGTAGCTCTGGCTGTATGTTTAGAGTCATTGTCCTACTGGAAGGTGAATCTCCGCCTCAGTCTCAAGTTCATGCAGACTCTAGCGGGTTTTCTTCTAAGATTGTGCTGTATTTGGCTCCATCCATCTTTCCATCAACTCTGACCAGCTTCCCTGTCCCTGCTGAAGAAAAGCATCCCCACAACATGATGTTACCATCTCCATGTTTCACGGTGGGGGGTACTGTGCTCAGGGTGATGTGCTGAGTTAGTCTTCCGCCACACATAGAGTCTTGCTTTTAGGCCAAAAAGTAAAATGTTGGTCTCATCTGACCATAGCACCTCCTTCCACGTGTTCCTCACATGGCTTCTCACAAACAGGGCTTCATATGGCTTTCTTTCAACAATGGCTTTTTTCTTGCCACTCTTCCATAAAGGCAAGATTTGTAGAGTGCACAACTAATAGTTTTCCTGTAGACAGAATCTCCCACCTGAGCTGTGGATCTGCGGCTTCTTCAGAGTTACCATGGGCCTCTTGGCTGCTTCTCTGATTAATGCTCTCCTTGCCCGGCCTGTCAGTTTAGGTGGATGGCCATGTCTTGGTAGGTTTGCAGTTATGCCATATTCTTTATGTTTTCAGATAATGGATTGAACAGTGCTCCGTGAGATGTTCAAAGCTTGGGATTTTTTTTGTTCTAACCTTAACGCTGCTTTAAACTTCTCCACAACTTTATCCCCGGCCTATCTTGTGTTTTTCTTGGCCTTCGTAATGCTGTTTGTGCACTAAGGTTCTCTAACAAACCTCTGAGGGGTTCACAGAACAATTGTATTTATACTGAGATTAAATTACACACAGGTGGACTCTATTTACTAATTTCGTGACTTCTGAAGGAAATTGGTTCCACCAGATTTTAGTTAGGGGTATCAGAGTAAAGAGGGCTGAATACTAATGCACGCCACACTTTTCACATATTTATTTGTAAAAAAATGTGAAAACCATTTATCATTTCCCTTCCACTTCACAATTATGTGCCACTTTGTTTTGGTCTTTTACATAAAATCCCAATAAAATACATTTATGTTTTTGGTTGTAACATGACAATATGTGGAATATTTTAAGGTGTATGAATACTTTTTCAAGGCACTGTATGTCTTCCATCTCTGATTTTTCTACACCTGACATCAACTCCACCTCCCAATGTTTTTAGGGCCATTTAATCTATTTACTGTACCTCTTTTCTGAAAAGGTCCTAAATAATGTATTAAGTGTGTCCTATACAATATTGCAGAAGATTGCAGCAAATAGATCTCTTTACAGTCTAGAAATAAAGATACTGTATCTGCTGGAATATTATTGTCTGGAGAGTACAGTAGGAGCCAGAAAGGGTTAAGTTTACACATAGTTCCCCTAGACAAATCACCAAATGAGGAGTGTAGGGAGTTATCAGACAAGCTTCTGGGTTCAGTAATACATTGACGAACAGTAAAAGGAAGGCCTTATTACTCAGAGCTAAATCTATTCTTGACAGTGTAAAGCATACCTTATGTTATATAATTACAAATAAAAAGGAAGTAGCAGCAATCTAATACAGTCAAAGCACCAGAGAACCCCTGCTGCTAATATACTACTTGCTTTCTTTGCAGAGCCATACCACCGCTGTATCTATATGATTAAGGGTAGAGACATGTTTCAACCTCACAAATGTCTTACAAAGTGTCCACATAAATGCTTGTAAGAATGGATGAAAGGTAAAAAATACTCTCAGATCAGACCCTAACAGACCGAAAGCAAAAGCTTGCTTTTATGGTAGCCTCTCTCGTCATAAATCATTTTACAAAGATGTTCAACTCACTGAGAAAAGCGATAAGAAAGATAAAAGCATAGTCTGCCTTTCCCTTTACACAACTAACATGCATCTTTTACAGAAGCTTCATAATGGCATTGAAATACGTCTACAGACCTGGAACAAATTAACCCAAAGTAGGCAATCCAAATCTAAACTTTAGCTCTCGAATAACACAAATCTCTGCACATTAGACAAGTTGAACAATCCACAGCTATTTTATTTCCCAACAAATATTTGGATGCACTCTAGTCAAAAATTTAAACACATGCCATGGGGTTGATTTACTACAGGCAAATAGACAGTGCACTCTGCAAATGCAGTTGCTCCAGAGCTTAGTTAATGAGCAGAAGCTCTGCTTACTTCTATCATCCAATCATGTGCAAGCAAAAATGCTGTTTTTTTTATTTTCCTTACACGTGATTGGGTACTCTTTGCAAAGTGAAGCTTTGTCTCATTTACTAAGCGCTATTTTCCTTTAGTAAATCAACCCCTATGGTTCCCCAGTAAATATTTCAGTTTTCAGCCAAGCATAGCTGGGATTCTCAAGCTCCACCTGTTAAATTACTAATTCTATGAATATGCTAACTGGACTTTCTTAAGCCTGCTCATGATAGCCAACAAGCTAATGAGGTAGGGGCAAATCCAATGTTGAGTAAAGAGTAGAATATACTTAGCTTTCGTTCTTGTCTCATTGATATTTATTTAGAAGAATATCTATGGAGAATGCTGTTTTTTTTAACACCTGAAGGCAATCCATTTCAGACTATTCCCTGTCATTTTGTAGTACTTGATTAAGTTTCATTGGCTGCAATAAATTGTATGAGACAATTATCATAGGTCAATAAGAATGCCACCTGGTCTGGGAAAGCTCTTCTTCCTAATTCAGCCCCCTTTTGGATGAATTACCAGACTTGGATGGTACTCTGTTGTCCCATGCCTTTTTACCCAGCAGACTCCTTTCTGCATCCATAGCAGATAATGATATCGGTGTCTAGGGCAGCATTTCTCATTATTTTTATACTTGAGGAACTATTGAAACCATTTTAAGGTCTTGGGGAACCCCCTTAATAATTTTCCCATCTACAGCTCATTGTACATTAGAGTGATCAGCAATTTGTAATTACAGCAATGAATATGTAGATATAACAAATACAAACACTAATAAAACATAAGTCAGAAGTGCATACTAAATATCTGTCATAAAGCATAGTGAATTTGCATTAGTGCTCAATGGTAGCTCTAACTTTACACTAGACTAGTTTTCCATTGGTTCCCATTACAAAACTCACTCTGCATTGGTGCTCATTGCAATACTCCAACTTACATTGCTGTTCAGTACGGAATTCTAACTTTGCAATAGTGCTCAAGAAATAACTTTGCATTGGTGCTCAGACCAAAACATTAAACTTTGTCTTCCCCCAATATTACCCTCTGAAGAGCAAACCACAGTGAATCGCTTTCCAGAGGATATGTGACAGGAGGTGAGGAGGTGATTTTTTTGCCTCCTCACTGCCTGTTTTAACCCCTAAAAGCTTGCAGAACTGCACAGGGGGTTGAGGCACAGGCCTATTCATTTTAATAGGTTGAGTTCGGTGGGTGGCACCGCCTGACAAACATGCAAGGATAATTTTTGCTGTGCCATGATGCAAAGCAATGGAGATGTAGCAGGTGTATACCCATGGCTCAACTGCCTGTGTTTACAACTCCCTAACCACGAAATGTAAACTAAGCCCAACTTTGCATTGGAGCTCTGGGAAAACTCTGGCTGTGTATTTCTTAGACCTTCTCTCCTTCAGTTCTAGGACAAAAGAGCATGTGACAGGAACCACACATGTTCTCTGGGCTGAGAGTGCAATGTACATGTGAAGGGACTTTTGACAGCAGTTGGTTGTCAAGGAGAGTGGGACACCTGACGTGACATCACCAGAGAGACGGATATCAATTGGTGATAATAAATTAGCTGTAGGCACTGTTGGGCAGAAATAAATATACTTGAATGGCAGAGGAATACCTGGGGGCCTCTCAGGGAACCTTATGATTCCACAGAACCCCAGCCAAGAAAGCCTGGTCTAGGTTGCACTAATAAATATGTTCACAAGGCAACTGGTACACCTACAGGAGAGTACTGGGAGATAGACTTGGAAACCATGAAGGAGGTAAATAGAAAATAGGTTGGATGGTGATAGATAAAGTTTACAGAAAAATAAGACTTTATAAGACTTGACTTTGCTGGACAAACAGGAAGAAGGCAGGACCCAAACAGGAGCATAAACAGGGAACTTGTGATACTACGGAAGAAGAAAACACAGAGAGACAGAAGCAAGCAAACTGTAAGTGCTAGAACACAAAGCTGATGAGACAGGTCAGAGCAAACACAAAGTAAAGTCCATGGCTGAAGGCAACATTGCTACAGAAAGATAGGCATAACAATCAAATTAACATCACATAGCTGCTAGTAAAGCATTTACAGTAAATGTATAGGTTTTAGCACTGCTGGAAAGAGAGGCCATAGAAAATTGAGTAATGCAGGAAGGAAAAGAATCAGAATAGAC
This sequence comes from Lithobates sylvaticus, assembly GCA_028564925.1. Taxonomy (NCBI): domain Eukaryota; kingdom Metazoa; phylum Chordata; class Amphibia; order Anura; family Ranidae; genus Lithobates; species Lithobates sylvaticus. Next base: position 319,983,757 of record CM053028.1, on the reverse strand, counting down.
AGATAAGAGCAAGGCAGAAACACACAATGATAGACAAGAGACAATGGGGAGAGGAAAGAGGATAGTAGGAGAAAAAGAGGAGAAGCTGAAAGGCAGGAACACAATAGAGCGAAGAAATACAGAACATATAAACTGAACAGCAGGCCAAGGCCTAATAAAGGTTAACTGTAGAAATGCAGTGGAAGACTAACAAAGTAACAGGATAATTTAGCAGGAGAGACAAGAAACTCAAAAAGCAATTAATTACCTCAGATGGACATTAGAGCAGGGACAGCAGAAGAGCTGCAAAAATATGAAACTAAGCAAGTAAATAGTATACCACAGATCAGATGGTTGCAAACACTGTAATCAGAAGTATAGAGGCTGAAAGCCTGAAGCAAGAAGCTGAGAAAAGAATGAAACTTCGGGTAATATCAGTTCATAATAAACATACACATAAAGGGCATATCAAGGAGGAGAATTACCAAGAATAACAGACATAGAAACAGGAACCAGACAGAAGGCAAAGAGAATGTAGTGATATAAAGGTTAGCATTTTAAGTGGTGAATTGATGGCGCTGGAACCTTGAGTAGATAGATCTTTTGTGTTAAATTGATTTTATCACAACTGTACTAATGATAACCCAACAGGATAACATGGTATGTGGGCTGATATACAGAGGAACTGTCACAGATGTCTCAGGATGTAAATGCAATGTTTGAATCTAAAAATCAAAGTGCCACACTGGAGTCTAAAAGGTTGGATTTTATTTCAGACGTATATTAAATGATGAAGTCAGCACAATGTCCCTTTCATCAGTGCTACAATATGCATAAAAAAAAACACATCAATGGACTGGATTAAAATTGTTTAAAAAGAGGCAGTTATATGTAATTAAAAAAATCTAAAATTCTACCGTAGGCACCTATATGTATCTACGAATTTGACACAAAATCGGTGTTGTGACAAACAGCCCCTGTCAGTTGTGGATGGAGTATATTTGCAGCACAGGATTTTGAGGTTAATAAGGTACATGGGTGGCAGTGGAAGGTTTACAGCAGGACACAGGGGGTTAATAGTTTTATCTTTCCTTGTGTTAAAGCTGGGTTCCACTCAAAAGTGGAAGCTCCGCTTATCTGCCTCCCCCCCAGTGCCACATTTGGCACCTTTTGGATCGGAAGGGGGGAGCGGGTACCTGTTTTTGAAAAGTACCTGTCCCCACTTCCAGGAGACCTTGCAGCAGTAAATTCGGCCCCCCTCCTCTTTCTACCACCTCCGGGCTAGTCAGAAGGCAGGTTTCCCTTATAAGGAAAGGCGGCAGCAGCAAAAAGAGCTAAATAAATATTGGCTGGGGTGCTGACATTGTGGGACCCCTTGACAGGTAAGTGTCCTAATATTAAAAGTCAGCAGCTGCAGTATTTTGAGCTGCTGACTTTTAATTTTTGAAGGGGGGGTTTGAGCTCTGCTTTAATGAGTTGTTTCTGGAAAAGGATGCAAGCAGGCTGTAAGTTAACATATCTGCAGGTCTGAAGAATAACCAGTGGGGTCTATTTACTAGCCAGGAGGCTTATTAACTGTGTTTGGTGGACTTTTGCTTTGGACTGCTTCTTAACCCTGCGAGGGAATCCTCTTGTTCTTCTGTCACGCTGACCAATAAACATGTGCAGGAAGCCCTACTTGCGGCCTGGATTACCTCTCTGTGAGCTCTTCGCTTAAAGCTGAACCCTACAATTGGTGCTCAGATGTGGTTATGCTGTGTACCTGATGTTAAAGCTGCATTAGAATAAAGTGTGAAAACTTGTGTCAGCGGTGTTTGAAGGGACAATGGACTGTGTCTATACCACTTAAAGGCATGGTGCACTCTGGTGCAATTTTGATTCTGCACTATGGAGGACATGATAAAAGCTTTACTCCAAAGTAACGCTGCACATCAACAGACATATCACAAGGTTCTAGGTCAGCTTCACAACAAGAAACCAACAAACTATTGGCTGCCCAGCTAATGAGCACTGAGGCTCAGGTAACTGCTTTGGCCTAGGCAGCCGAGAGAGACCAACAGGCCTTAGCAGAAGTGCTACAGCAGCTGTCAGCCCAGACTATAAGTGTTTCCACTGTGTCCCCAGGTGACAACCTTTCAGGCACATGGAGCCATCTCCCACAAAACATGACATCCCAAGATGATGTAAAGATGCAAAGGCCTATATATGCACTTTTGAGAGAACTGCAGAGGGGCAGGCCTAAAAACTGCTTGCCTGCGCTGCTTGCAACACTATTGACAGTGGACTCCCAGAAGGCATACTTTGACTTGAACTGAGATTATGACAAACTAAAAGCTGAGAACTTGCAGCAGCTGGGAGTCACAACCTCAGTGATAGCGCAGTGAGTACACAGCTGGAGTTACAAGACAGATGGATTCTCCCACTCCCAAATGTATGACCTAATCAACCTGGTGAAGTGTGGGCTGCAGCCTGAAGTGGTCACAGGGCCTCAGATAGTGGAGAGAGTCGCTATGGACCAGTTTCTGAGAGTTATACCTCCAGTGCTACGAAGGTGGGTGGGTCAAGCTGATCCAAAGTGGAATGCTACTTTGCTGCACAGGACCTCTTTGCGGGGTCTACAGCCAAAAGGCCACCCCCCTAGTAACCAGCATAAACTGAGCATCACAACCACTAAAGCCAAAAAGGGGAAGTCCTGAGAGGCTGGTAATAGTAGTCAGGGGGCTGTCTCATGTGGACAGACTCCACCTGAGACAGTGCTGGCAGTGCAGTGTGTGGGGTCACATTGCTGCCAAGTGTTACTTGAACCCCGAGCCTATGAAGTGTGACATAGTCTGACACATGCCCTTGTCTGCTCGCCCAAGACTAGTTGTTGATCCAGACATGCCAAGCTCTATAGTAATTCTAGGGGTGAAAAGTGTGCATGTCCCCCTGTACGCTTAAATAGGGACAGAGTGATAGGGAAGCCCTCCTAGCCTTGGGCGATCAGCCACTGAAGAAAAAGGAAGGCGTAAGTGAGGTTCAGATTAGCACATAACAGAAAATTCAGCATTCTGTATAGAAGTCAATGCAAGCCACTCAGAAGTCGCCCCAAAGTAGTATAGTAACCTTTTTTCTAAGTCGGAGCGACTTGAATCACTCCTTATAGAATGGTTCCATTGTAATGCATTGAGTATGATTTGTCAGGCGGCTAAGTCACCTGACAGGTCGCCCTTGTGTGAACCGGCACTAAGATTTACTCTGATTTTACCTTTTGCTTCATTAGACCTTTAATGAATGAACAAATCATGTCAAATTGATTTGTTATTTTCGCTATAATTTCTTTCATATTCATTGAAATTTGTTATTTTTTTCTTCGGACATTCGGATGCAAAATTCAGCCATATTTAAATTTCTTACAAAACGAATTGCACATGTCTAGTTCAGATACCTAAGTCTATGTTGTTATAAAAAAAGCAGGATGTGAGAGATTTTCCACAGAGTAATTTCTTCTCAGATTTGCCAGGCTGCACAAATGTAATTAAGCATGACATTGTCACTGACTACCAGGTTCGAGTGCAGCTTAAGCCTTATCGTATTCCAGAGACCCACAGACAGACAATAGACAAAGAGGTACAGAGGATGTTAGAGCTTGCAGGGGTTTGAGAAGTCTAAAAGTGAATGGTGTAGTCCTATAGTCTTGGTTCCCAAAGCAGATGTCCTTAAGATTTTGTAATTACTTCTGGAAACTGAACAATGTGTCAATGCTGGACACCTACCCCATGCCCCAGGTTGATAGTTGGCCCCTGCCAGGTACATACCTACCCTTGATCACACTAGAGGGTATTGGTAGGTTGCCCCAAAAGAGGAAGCAAAAGAAAAAACATCTTTTTAGCTAATGGCCTGCTCCTGCCACTAAAAAAAACAAGTGAGAAAATGTTTAGGCATGGTGGGGTATTATCTGAGGTTCATTCCAAATTTTGCCACAAGAACAGCACCCTTAACTGATCTTACCAAGGCCAAAATCTCCTCTGTAGTGATTAAGTGGAATCCTAAAGTCCAAGAAGCCTCTCAAAGACCGAAGTGTAAACAGCTTTTGCTGGTAGCCGAGACTTTAGTAAAGAATTTGTAGTCCAAACCGATGTCTTGTCCCAAGTGATAGCTGGAGAAGAACACCTGGTGGTCTATTTGAGTCAGAAGCTTACCCCTGCACAGAGAATTTATAGTATTGTGGAGCAAGAGTATTTGGCTATTAAATGGGCCTTGGAGGTGCTACAGTACTACTTTCCGGAGCTTCAATTCCGACTCATAACAGAAAATGCTCTCTTAAAATGGATGGTCCAGACTAAGGACCATAATGCATGGATTACCCGTTGGTTAGTGGCCCTCCAAGATTTTTATTTTAAAGTGGAGCACCGGACTGGTCATAATCAGAAAACTGTGGATGCCCTTTCAGAACCCACTGTTTGGTAGCTGGTGTTCAAACCCACAGGTTCAAACAGAGGTGGGGGATGTGACAAACAGTCCCTGTCAGTTGTGGATGGAGTATATCTGCCGCATAAGATTTTCCTGTTCATGAGGTTAATGGGTGGCAGTGGAAGGTTTATAGCAGGTTGCAGGGGGTTAATCACTGACCATACCTTGTTTCCCCACCTGGGGTATTTGTCTTTTTCTATGTTAATGGGTAATGGGTTGTTACTAGAAAAGGATGCAAGCAGGCTGTGAGGTAGCATGTCTGCAGGTCTGATGCAGAACCATTGAGGTCTGTTGACTAGCCAGGAGGCTTAATAACAGTTTTTGCTGGACTTTTGAGTTTTGGACTCACCTCTATAGTTTTACTAATTTCACAAAATACATCTCCCTTCCTTCCTTCATCAACCACATCTTTTCTTTCACTATTCACAGTTCCACTTCCCCTAGTTTTTTTTTCCACTTAATCAATTCCCCCCTCCACATCTCCTAACTGATTAATACACCCACTAGCAGGAAAATAAAAACAATCTGGCAAATATTGTCCGATATCAGCTGCTTCAACAGAAACCGTCTGACATTTGGCCAGCATGTACAGAAGGCTGTCCAACAGAAGCCAGCCTAATGTCTGGCTTCTGTCCAACGAGCATGCTGGAAAACCAGCAGCCGATCGGTGTCCGGTCAGCACTTTAATCCAATTGCTGAGAGCGCTAACCAGTGTGTTTTGGTGAGAGGGAAGTCCCTCTGTCAGAACACAAATGCTCAGTGGGGAGATTGCTGTAATAACATTGCATAGTTAGTACAGCTAGCGCCTCAGTTTTTTTTTTCATTCAGCTCAAAAAAGTACAATGTGTACCAGGCATTACAGACCCCATCTCCCCGTCTATGCACTAGTTTGGGCTCCAGCCATTACATTCCCCTTCTACATCTCCTTGCCAGTTACTCTACCTGGTGCCAGGTTTAAAAACCCCAATCTTCCAGAAAGGGGAACAAACCTTTTAAATCAATGTTATTATTTGATCAAACTTTAAAGTTCTGTGATAAATTTACTTTTATGATGAATTAACACTTTAACTCATCATAGGTTTCCCTTGGGGTATTTAGCATTAATTGAAATCCTACTCATTAGAACACAAATTTTGCATCTTCTCTCATCCACCAAGTTATTGACATTAAGGTGCTTAATTTCATCATTGCTAGTCCAAGAAATATTTAGTGGCCAAGCCCCAAGTTGTTTTTTTACTTGGCTGTTTAAGATATTGCTTGAGTAAATCGTTAGGCGTTGTTTTACTAAAACCGGAGAGTGCAAAATCTTTTGAAGCTCTGCCTATAAACCAAGCAGCTTTCAGTTTTTTTTTATTGTTTTTTTGTTTTTGCCAAAGCTTATTTGAATAAGCTGAAGTTAGAAGCTGATTGGCTACCATGCACAGCTACACCAGATTTTGTACTCTTCAGTTTTAGTAAATCAACCCCTATGTGTTTTTAACAAGTACCGTGGTATTGTTTAAAGGATGCAACCCTAGGAACGGGCCACCAATTTGAATAGAGGAACATATTGTAATAGCGCAGACTGTAACCTATAGATAACTGTTAATTGAATATGGTATCTCAATGTCAAACGCTTGTGATTTATAAATGTACTTTATATGTTCAACATGTTGGAGTCTCTTCCCTGTATCCCAAAGCCTTTATACCTGACATCAGTTAATGAATAGTCAATTTAATTTAAAATTAAAGTTTCTTACTTTTAATGTCTAAAATCAAGGATAACCTTTTTTAAGGATCCAAAATGATTTATTGTGTTGTGCAATACTGCTGAGAGTCACCTTAAACCATTTTAAAGAAATTGTATGTCACATCTAGTGATAATGAAATCAATTTGCTTGAAAAGTATATTGCAGAATGTTAAAAATCTAAGCAGAAATGAAAACGATCACATAAAAGCTAATTGCCACTGTGTAACTTTGCATTTTAGAATACAGTAGGTTAGAGCCACTATTAACCATTTGCTTACTGGGCACTTATATGCCCTTCCTGCTCAGGCCAGTTTTCAGCTTTCAGCGCTGTCACATTTCAAATAACAATTGCGCAGTCATGCAACACTATACCCAAACAACATGTTTAGCAATTTTTTAACACAAATAGAGCTTTCTTTTGGTAGTATTTAACCACTTCAATACCCGCGTATAGTCATATGACGCCCACAAGATGGATCTCCCATCCTGGGTGGGCGTCATATGACGTCCTCGCATTCCCGGCCGCCTGGGGGGCGCGCGCATGGCTTCGCTCGGGACCCGGTGCGAGTGCCCAGTGGCCGCGCTGTCCGCCGGGCACCCGCGATTGCCCGTTAAAACACGGGACCGTGCGGGACCGTGGAGCTGTGTGTGTAAACACACAGCTCCACGTCCTGTCAGTGGCGAGGAGACCGATCATGTGATCCCAGTATGGAGGATCACTGATCGGTCTCCTCCCCTTGTGAGTCCCCTCCCCCCACAGTTATAATCACTTCTATAGGGAACACATTAACCCCTGCAGCGCCCCCTAGTGTTAACCCCTTCCCTGCCAGTCACATTTACACAGTAATCAATGCAATTTTATAGCAACGATCGCTGTGTTAATGTGAATGGTTCCAAAAATGTGTCAAAAGTGTCCGAAGTGTCCGCCGCAATGTCGCAGTCACAAAAAAAATTGCAGATCGCCGCCATTACTAGTAAAAAAAAAAAAAAAATCAATAAATCTATCCCCTATTTTGTAGACGCTATAACTTTTGCGCAAACCGATCAATATACGCTTATTGCGATTTTTTTTACCAAAAATATGTAGAAGAATACGTATCGGCCTAAACTGAGGAAAAAAATAGTTTTTTTTTTAAAAAAAATGGGATATTTATTATAGCAAAAAGTAAAAATATTGTGTTTTTTTTCAAAATTGTCGCTCTTCTTTTGTTTATAAAAAAAAAAAAACCGCAGAGGTGATCAAATACCACCAAAAGAAAGCTCTATTTGTGGGAAAAAAAGGACGTCAGTTTTGTTTGGGTGTAACGTCGCACGACCACGCAATTGTTAGTTAAAGCGACGCAGTGCCGAATCGCAAAAAGTGCTCTGGTAAGGAAGGGTGAAAAATGGCCCGGTGCTGAAGCGGTTAATAACCACAGTTTTTTTTTTTTATTTTTTGCTAAAGAAACAAAAAAAGATTGAAAATGTAGAAAAAAAATATTCTTTTAATAGTTTGTTATAACATTTTACAAACAGGTAATTTTTTTCCTTCACTGACATGCACTGATGAGGCTGCACTGATGGGCATTGATGAGGCTGCACTGATGGGCACTGATGAGGTGGCCCTGATGAGGCAGCACTGATGGGGACTGATGAGGCAGCACTGGTGGGCACTGATGAAGAGGCAGTGATGAGGCTGCACTGATAGGTGGCACTGATGGGCTCTGATAGGCAGCACTGAAGGGCACTGAAAGGTGGCACCTATAAGCGGCACTGATGGACACTGATAGGCACTTGTAGGCTGCCCTGATAGGCAGAACTGATGGGTAACACTGATGATGAGGCACTACTGGGCACTGATAGGTGGCACTGGTGGGCACTGATTGGCAGTACTGGTGGGCTGGTGGGCACTGATAAGTGGCACAGGTTGGCACTCATTAGCAGCACCGATGGGCACTGTGTGGACCGTTGTCCCTGTAACAGAAGCTAGTTACCGGCTTTCTTCCTTTCTCCTCATGCTGTCAGTGTGAGGAGAAAAAAAGCTGATGGCCTGCTCCTGTTTACTTCCGTGATCAGCTGTCATTGGCTGACTATTAAAGGGCTGTTGTGATTGGCCCTTTACCCTGTTCTGTGATCTGTGTTCTGTGATCACGACTCGACAATCAAAGAACACGGCACCCTTGTGCCGCAGTGGGCGTGTGAGCAGCGTGATTATGGAAGGACGTCTATTGATGCCCTCCCAGAACTGCAAGGCCGCGCTGTAGCCGTCTTTTGGCAATAGTGCGGGTCGTAAAGTGGTTAAGATTGTTAATAAAAATGTTTACAAAATGGTAAAAATGTGTGCCTTTTAAAACATGTGAGTACCTTAATATGAGGCCCTAAATTAAAATTATGGTCAAACTATAAAATCACACATGTCGTGTAGGCTGTCCATACCAGTAAGACTGGGCATTTCCTTTGATAATGTGACAGTTTGCCCTTTCTTCAGTTAAATCACTGCAGCATTGTCTCCCTTGCTGCTGCTGTAGCTGCTTAGATCTTGGTACTAAAATAGCCTTATGAGGGAATAGTCACACCTAGCTCTTCCAACAGCCATTTAGATTGACAGCACAGAACTCTGCATGTAAGAGCTTTGGGAAATGTTGTAAAGGCACAGCTGTTAGAAATCACAGGACCCCATATGGCCTTCATGACAGGGCTCCCCTCTCCAAAAATATCAAATTATATTTTTGCTAAAATGCAACAGCCACGATGCTATTCTTCACAGCCATGCCAGAAATTATACCCCCACCAAACTGTACCCATTCAAGTGAATAGCACTGCTCTGTGGGTACCCCACAGCTGTGTGAAAAGCATGTGGTTGTGGTGTGCAAGTTAAGGGTTAAAACCGGCAATGAGAAGGCAATGTGCCTTCTCACTGCTTGTCAAATTCTCTCTGAATAGCAATCCAAATGCTGACAGCTCTTCAGACAGCAAAGCACAATTTAACAAGTCCTTATTTTTTTTTTATTACTCTTTAGAATTTTTCATTTTTTCTTTTTCTTTTTTTACAATTACATTTTTAATTAATTTTTTTACTTTTTTTTTTCTTTTAACATTAAATATTTATTAAAGTTTAAATGAGTACAGGAAACAACAAAGTAAATGAGGTAGTACAAATTAAAAAGGGTAATGTGTATGCTTTTGTTTTTACATTTTTTAACTGACCTGTTGGGGGGGGGGGGGGGCTTTGGTGAAATATCAGGGGCCTAAATATAGACCCCTGATGTCTCACATTTGAGGTAGGGAAATGTACTGATAGGTACTGAGGACATAGATTTATCAGTTCCTTTCTTTGCAGTTGAGGCACTGGACAGTGAATAAATAGAAAGTGCTACGAGGCTTCATATTCATATAGGCCATGGTGGTGCCTATATTTTAAAAGGGGACAATGTCTTCACCAAGTAACTATAGACCTGTTTGTTTAACTTCTATAGTTGGGAAGATACTGGGGAGTTTAATAAAAGACCACATAGATTAGTTTTTGCCAGAAAAAATAAATACATTTTAAGCAATATCCAGCATGGATTCATGAAAGACAGAAGTTGTCAAACAAATCTAAAAACAATGTATGAGGAGGTAAGCAAAACCTTAGAAAAAGGGGTGGCTGTGGACATAGTATACTTGGATTTTTCAAAAGCTTTTGACACAGTTCCCCTCACATGGCTAATGTATAAGGTAAAGTCTACAGGCCTGGAAAAATAAGTTTGTAAATGGAGAGAAAACTGGCAGAGACCTGGTTCACACCTATGCAGGTTGCAGTTTGCATATTCCAGGTGCATTTTGCATTTTTCAATACACTTTTTTGATACGTTGAAGTCTATGGAACCGAAAACCAGAACAAAGTCCCTGGCCCTTTCCATAAAATGCACAGATGTGAACATAGGAAACCATGTTAAATGGAATGTAGTGTGTTTTTGCAATACTAAAAAAGCACTAAAAAATGCATAAGTGTGAAGCAGGCTTAAAAGATCATATTCAGGGTGTAGTGGTTAATTGTTCTTACTCTAAATGGTCTAAGGTTATCAGTGGTGTACCTCAAGGTTCAGTGTTGGGACCCTGACTTTTTTTTGTTTTAAATCAAGTAACACGTTTATTGAGATGTCATTGTTAACTACAAACAGCCAATACAGGTAAAATAGTACAAATACCCCCAATGAGTACATAGCCAGTCAGAATAACAATCAACATTGCAAGTCATCTGGAGTTACCAATCCACCACCACTATTTCCCCATCATTATCCCCTACAGTCCTATCAGTAGACACAAACAAATGGAATAGGACAACCCCCCTGGCAATCAAAGGAGTACTCTTTCCATAATTAAATCAGTTGGAGCCAAAACTGGAGTACTCAACAAGCTTCCCCATACCTTCTCAAATTTGAAGGGGCTACCCCTATGTTGAAATATATGTTTTTCAAATTGCAACACGGTGTCCATCTGCTCAAGCCACGTTTTAGCAGTAGGAGGGTCTGGAGAAATACAGTGTATAAGTATAATGCCCTGTATACATGATCGGACATTCCGACAACAAAATTCATCAGATTTTTTTCCGACAGATGTTGGTTCAAAACTTGTCTTGCATACACACGGTCACACAAAGTTGTCGGAAATTCCGATCATCAAGAACGATCTGACGTACAACACGTACGACGGGACTATAAGGAGGAAGTTCAATAGCCAGTAGCCAATAGCTTCCATCTCGTAATTTATTCTGAGCATGCGTGGCACTTTGTGCGTCGGAATTGTCTACACACGATCAGAATTTACGTGATTGGATTTTGTTGTCGGAAAATTTTAGATCCAGATCTCAAACTTTGTGTGTTGGGAATTCTGATGGAAAAAGTCCAATGGAGCCTACACACGGTCGGAATTTCCGACAACATGCTCCGATCACACATTTTCCATCGGAAAGTCAGACCTTGTGTACAGGGCATTAGTCTGTGAGCCTGAAACAGTGCCCTCGCTGTTGCCTCCCTTAGATATTTGTGACCCTTACTTTTTTAATATATTTATAAATGATAATGGGTCTGTGATTAAAAGTACCATTTCAGTAATTGCAGTTGACACCAAGTTATGCAGTGAAATAACCTTACAAGATGCCTCCAACTCACAAGCCAACCTCAATGCACTGTTTCATTGGGCAACAGTGTGACAAATGAGGATTAATGTTGATAAATGTAAAGTTATGAACTTAGTGGCTAAAAATATGCATGCATCATATATACTAGGGGGAGTACAACTGGGGGAATCGGTGGTGGATAAGGATCTGGGTGTGATGGTAGATCATAGGCTTAATAATAGCATGCAATACCAAGCTGCAGTTTCCAAATCCTTTATTATTTTAAAAGAGGTATGAACTGCAGAGAGAGAAATTACATTTTGCCCCTGTACAAATCATTAGTAATACCTCCTTTGGAATATGCAGTTCAGTTTTGGGCACCAGTTCACAAAGAGGATAATTGGGAACTTTAGAAGGTGCAGAGAAGGGGAACCAAACTGATAAGAGGCATTGAGGAGCTCAGCTATGAGAAAAACTGAACTGAATTTATTCTCTCTTCAGAAGAGACGATTAAGGGGATATATGAATAACATAAATACATAAGCGTTCTATATAATGAACTTGGTGTAGAGTTATTCACTTTAGGGTCATCACAAGGGGCACTCTTTACATCTAATGACGCATACACACGATCGGAAATTTGGCCAGCGAAAGACCGATGAGAGCTTTTGGTCGGAAAATGCGACCGTATGTATGCTCCATCGGACTTTTGCTGGCCGAATTCCAGCCAGCAAAAGATTGAGAGCAGGTTCTCAATTTTTCGGACGTAAAAAGTTCCGATCGGAAATTCCGATCAACTGTACCAATTCCGATGTGCTAAATTCCTATGCATGCTCGGAAACAATTTGACGCATGCTCGGAAGCATTGAACTTAATTTTCTCGGCTCGTCGTAGTGTTGTATGTCACTGCGTTCTTGACGGTCGAAAGTTGGCTGTTCCGACACACATTATGCAGGCATGCTCCACTGTTGTCACATGCAGAAAACACACCCGGAGAAATGCTGTGTAGCTATTGCTGGACAGGCATGTAGACAGGTAGTGACTGCAAAGAGGCTGCAGGAGATCGACAGCATTGTGATACACAGTGCTCTAGCAAACTAACTATCATTCACAGGTTTACATCTACTCTAAGTACACTTTCATTGAACACAGTACAGACAGGTGGATGGGGTTTAGTGAAAAAGTCATGGAAGCCAGACCTCTAGTAGAAAAAATAATACTAAATCGTAAAGACTGAGAGAAGGGTTTTATAGCTAGTGACAGACGGATTTATACAGTAGATAGTAGAGTTAAAATGGCATACAGGTTCATTTTATCGCCAGCATCACCTCATAGTACAGTGTTGCTGTATGGTTAAAATATATGTTTTTAAAAAATAGTAGAAAAATACAAACTATGTATAAGTAGTGCACTGGGACTGTGGATCTGAGGACAACTTGATAGACAGGCTTCTTCAGTTCAATAGATGTGTTTCTTTAGTAAAGATCAGGCATCCTGAAGCCTATATTAAAGACACATTCACCTGTCAATCACATACTAAATGATTAGATATCTGTGTAAGGGTCCAGCATATATTTGTATGTGGTATTCATGTCACATCTTGTGCTGGGAAAAAAAAAACTACTTTGGCTTGTCTTTTCTAATAATCCAATTTTTCCATTACACTTACACTCATTTCATTTTCTTTTCTGAACGCTTCCCAATTCTGTAATGCATTTCTTTAAAGAACAGATGTTCAGAAGTGCACTTTTGATTCAAGGTGAGGTTGTACAAACAGTGTCTACAGTGATATTGCCTTTCCTTGCATGGATACATTTCTGTACATCAGACAGAATTGTATTTGCTTTTGTACCAATTTCTTGACAATAAATGTTAGACTAGAGTCTGTTGTTCACAAGTTCAGCAAAATGGTTTGCAATCAGCAAATCCAATCCAATAATCTCTTTATTTACATTTGTCTTGTACCAGTCATAATATGACAAAAACATACTAATAGCTGTCGATTAACTATAGCCTTGTCAAAATCACTGTATAACTAAAGCAGCACTGTACACTGACCAGGGCTGGTGCAAGGATTTTTGACACCCTAGGTGAAACCTCATTTTGCCGCCCCCCTTGCCTCCACCACTGACTCCACCCCCTTTTCCCTGACCATGTATAACCTACCTACCAGCACTCATAAAAGCAGCCTACCAGCACCTATAAAATGCAACCTCACCAGTGCCCATCAAATGCAGCCTACCAGCTCCCGTCAAATGCAGCCTACCAGCACCCATCAAATGTAGCCTACCAGCACCCATCAAATGCAGCCTCACCAGCACCCATCAAATGCAGCCCACCAGCACCCATCAAATGCAGCCTCACCAGCACCCATCAAATGCAGCCTCACCAGCACCCATCAAATGTAGCCTCACCAGCACTGATCAAATGCAACCTACCAGCACCCATCAAATGCAGCCTCACCAGCACCCATCAAATGCAGCCTTACCAGCACCCATCAAATGCAGCCTCACCAGGGGGGACCCCTTGGTACACACAAATCAGAGGGATTGGCAGGTCATTATATACAGGTCATTTTATACAGGTCAGGACATGTGATAATGCAATCGTTCAGTGACAGTGACAACTGGAATTGTGTGGCGTATATGGACACTGGGCAGAGAGGAAGAGGTCACTGGCGCTGATCAACAGAGGCACACAGAGGCTCAGGATGTTTCCTGTCCTTCCTCCATTCAGTTACAGTCGGTCGGGACACACACAGACACAGTCCTCACTCCTCCACCGCCGCTGCGCATCGCTTTCGCCTCTGGAACTGTATGGAGGGACTCGGGAGCAGGTGCCTGTTGTGTTGAGATTAGTTGGCTGCAGAGAGAGGGAGTAGGATCACCAGTGGTCAGGCGCCCTAGGCGGCACTGCGCCCTAGGCGGCTGCCTAGTTTGCCTAGTGGTAGCACCGGCCCTGACACTGACAAAACATTGACACGCAATGACTTCTTCAGACCATCCCTTTTCACTTTGAAACTGTAAAGTTTCCTTTGCCCTCATTATTTCGTTTCTTATGTTGATGATACCCATTGTCATTTTCTAGTCATTTCAAACATTTTCAAACAACTTTGCAAAAAATATCTTACTTATCAAGGTAACTTACCCTGTCTGTAGAATATGTTTATATCTTTTGTGAGCTTGGATAAGTAGCAGGTACACACTTTCAGGCACAGATATCAGTCCAATGGAGTAGTAGCACATAATGGTCTGTTTATTTGTGCTATTTACATGTGCTGCACTGTGAGGTAAACAGAAAAAGTTCAAAAACATACAAAAAAATAAATCTTAGCCATGTCCCTGCACTAACTACACAATCACAAACCCTGACTATCAAGCTGTCCAAGCTTAACGCTTGTTAGCCTCCACATACACAGCTTGTTTACTTTTCACCCACCTTACAGCTTCAACAGACACAACCTGCATCTTTTTCTATGTACCCTAAACGTATTCACATATGACGGGGCGAGATCTGGGGGACCCTTTTTAAAGGTGGCTTCCAGATTCCAATAGGCCCCCTGCCCGCAGACCCCCACAACCACAGCCCAGGGTTGTGGGGATGAGGCCCTTATCCTCATTAAAATGGGGTCAAGGTGCTTTGGGGTGGGGAGGCAGAGCCCCTCCTGCCCCAAAGCACCCACCCCCTCATGTTGAGGGAATGTGGTCCAATATGGTTCAGAAGCGGGGCACTCGCTCCTCTTCCCCTTTCCTTACCTGTTGGGCTGAATGCTCAGATACGGGTTTGTTATGGATTTTGGGGGGAACCCACTCCGTTTATTTTTTTTTATTTTGGCATGGGGTTCCCCTTAAAATCCATACCAGACTCAAATGGGCCTGGTAAGGATTGGGGGACTCCTACACTGTTTTTTTTTAACATTTTTCTATTGGTATCTCTAAGGCCGCGTACACACGAAGGGACAATCCCGCGGGATTATCCTCTGGACTGAAGTCCAGCAGATAATCCCCTCGTGTGTGGGCGCCGGCGGACTTTTTGGCGCCAAAGTCCGGCGGACTTTTTGGCGCCAAAGTTTTAAGTTTGGTTTTAAAATTATCCGCTGGACTTGGCAGTCCGGCGGACAATCCCGCCGTTAGTAGGCAAGTCCGCGGGACTTTTGAAATGAACGGACTTGCCGCTCATCGGCAAGTCCGTACATTTAGCACGTGACTTCAGGTTACGTAGCTAGCGTAGGCAGTAAATGCCGCCGCGCTAGCTCCGTAAGCTGGCATGGATTTAAAAGGACTCCCCACGCCGAAAAACGGCGTGGGGGTTCCCCCCAAATCCATGTCAGACCCTTATCCGAGCACGCAGCCTGGCAGGCCAGGAAAGGGGTGGGGACAAACGAGCGCCCCCCCCTCCTGAGCCGTACCAGGCCACGTGCCCTCAACATGGGGGGTGCCCTGGGGAAAGGGGGGCCGTGCGGCCCCCCCACCCCAAAGCACCTTGTCCCCATGTTGATGAGGTTGTCGGGGTCAGTGGGCGGGGGCTTATCGGAATCTGGGAGCCCCCTTTAATAAGGGGGCCCCCAGATACCGGCCCCCCACCCTATGTGAATGAGTATGGGGTACGATGAACCCATACCCATTCACCTAAGGTGTAAAATGTATAAAAGTACAAAAACACACACAAAATATTTTATTGCACTGCTCCGGGGGTCTTCTTCCGTCTTGGGGGTCTTCTCGCCGGACTCCTCCGCTCTCTTCTGCTCTTTTACCTAGCTCTTTCACGAGCGGAGGAGTCCGGCTACCTTCTTCGTCGTCACCGCCGTCGTCTGGGGGTCTCGATCCGCCTTCGGGGGTCTTCCGGGGGTCTCTTCTGTTCTTGTGGCGGTCGTCGTCTTCCGCGCCGCCGGCGCCTTCTTCTTCTTCTTGTCCTTCTTCTTGTTCTTCTTCTTCCGATGTTGACCCGATGCTCTCTCTGCCCGGAATGCCTGTGCCGCTCTGCGCTGGGACTTATATAGGGACATGGGGGACAGGGTCACATGCTCATGTCACATGGTGACCCCGCCCCCCTGTGATGTCACAGTCCCAGCATCCTCCGGGACTGTGACAACACAAGGGGGTGGGGTCACCATGTGACATGAGCATGTGACCCTGTCCCCCATGTCCCTATATAAGTCCCAGCGCAGAGCGGCACAGGCATTCTGGGCAGAGACAGCGACGGGTCAATATCGGAAGAAGAAGAAGAACAAGAAGAAGGACAAGAAGAAGAAGGCGGCGCCGGCGGCGCGGAAGACGACGACCGCCGCAAGAACAGAAGAGACCCCCGGAAGACCCCCGAAGGCGGATCGAGACCCCCAGACGACGGCGACGACGAAGAAGGTAGCCGGACTTCCCCCGCTCGGTAAAAGAGCTTGGTAAATGGCGGGGGAGTCCGGCGAGAAGACCCCCAAGACGGAAGAAGACCCCCGGAGCAGTGCAATAAAATATTTTTTCAAAAGTGTGTGTGTTTTTGTACTTTACATTTTACACCTGAGGTGAATGGGTAGGGGTACTTCGTACCCCATACTCATTCACATAGGGTGGGGGGCCGGTATCTGGGGGCCCCCTTATTAAAGGGGGCTCCCAGATTCCGATAAGCCCCCGCCCGCAGACCCCAACAACCAACGGCCAGGGTTGTCGGGAAGAGGCCCTTGTCCTCATCAACATGGGGACAAGGTGCTTTGGGGTGGGGGGGCCGCACGGCCCCCCTTTCCCCAGGGCACCCCCCATGTTGAGGGCACGCGGCCTGGTACGGCTCAGGAGGGGGGCGCTCATTCGTCCCCACCCCTTTCCTGGCCTGCCAAGCTGCGTGCTCGGATGAGGGTCTGACATGGATTTGGGGGAACCCCCACGCCATTTTTTTTCGGTGTGGGGGAGTCCCTTTAAATCCATGCCAGGTCACGGAGCTAGCACGGCAGCATTTACTGCCTACGCTAGCTACGTACCTGAAGTTACGTTCGAAATGAACGGACTGCTCCGTGTGTGGGCAAGTCCGTTCATTTTCAAAAGTCCCGCGGACTTTTGGCCGGCGGATTATCCGCCGGAGAAGTCCGTGCGTGTGTGGGCAAGTCCACACGCTCGGAAAGTCCAGCGGACCCAGCTGGAAAGTCCCGCGGGATTGTCCGCTGGACTAAGTCCGCCGGCAAAAGTCTGCACGTGTGTACGCGGCATAACGTATACAAATGGTATTGTATTGCTGGCAAATTAAATGTAATTTCATTAATTTCTTTTTATTTAGAAATGTCAGTTTTGCTGCAGTAGGTTCTATCCATGGTACATATGCACCACTTTACAGGCAGACCAAGGGGACTATATTTAAAGGAATTTTTCATTTTTATTGTTGCACTTTAAGCATCATTAAAATCACTGCTGCTGTAAAAAAGATCTTTTTCAAAAACTTTTTTCCCATTATTACATGTACCCCAGGAAAGTAGCCTTTTTATAGCCAATTACTTACATATAAGCCTTCAAAATGGGGACTTTATTTTTCAAGTTTGGGTCCCATAGACTTTAATAGGGTTTGCCGTCCGGGTCAGAACTTTTTTCTCTGTTCAGGAGCTCTGGTTCAAACCAAACAGGGGGGTGTTCAGCCTATCTCTTGTTGTGACTTTAGTAACACTTTAAGAACCGTTGCTATCAATGAACATGAATCCTAAAGGAGGCATAATGACTAAAAATAGCTTGCCGTTCAACAAGCCTTTTTGAGACAATTTTCTTTCTGTAGAAACAATATAAGTTATTGCTTTGTTTTGTTTTGCATTTTTTCCATGGAAAAGGAAAGTTCCAGACTAAAGTTACAACAGCTTTTTGTGAAAATTCTAGAGGCCATCGCTAAGCCTTCCCTCATCTAATGAAAAGAGAAAAGGGGTACGAAGTATTAGAGCTGAAATGTTTGACTATACTTTGTTGAAGAATTAGGTCACGAGTTCAAAGAGTAATCATGAGGTATCTGTGATGTATGCCCCGTACACACGGTCGGAAAATCCGACCACAAAATCCATCGGATTTTTTCCGACAGATTTTGTCCGACACTGGTGTTGCATACACACGGTCGGACAAAGTTGTCGGAAAATCCGATCATTCTGAACGTGGGGACGTTTGTTGCCTACGACGGGACTACGTAGAGGCTAGTAGCCAATAGCTTTGGTCTTGTAATGTGATCTGAGCATGCGGGACACTTTGTCCGTCGGACTAGGCTACACGCGATCTGAAAAAGTCCGATAGGACTTTGTTGTCGGAAAATTTGAGAGCAGGAGATAGAACTTTGTCCGTCGGAAAATCTGATGGAAAATGTCCGATGGTGCCTACACACGGTCGGAATTTCCGACAACATTGTCCAATAGGACATATTCCATCGGAAAATCCGACCGTGTGTATGGGGCTTTAGTGTGCTTCCTGCACTGCATAACATATGGGTATATAGTATCTAGTATAATATGTGACCATGTTTTCTAATACATTTAAACATATTTTATACTTAGTATTAATGTAGAGCTCCAATGTCAGGAGTTATGGATTATATGTGCGCTCTGAGTACAGGAATACAGATTGCTATAAGCTATATACAACAGGCATTCAGGCCTCAGCTAATGGATCTTATGATAGGATCAGTTAAAGGTATCTTGTTTTCCAGGCCTTTTCTTAAGTTATTTAAGTTTTGGCTTACCAGATACCTTCTGGTGACATCCGAATATCCATTCATAAAATACCAGACAATGGTGTTTAAACACATCTTATATATAGCCATGAGAAACTCTGCCCAAAGGAAATTATGACTGAGAATTAAAAAGATTTGAATGAAAAGTATGGGGTTTTTTTTTAAATCATACTTACCTAGCTGGATATAGCACTTTTCTGATGATGCATCCGTCCCCTACCAGCTCTAAGGCTGAAATTGAGTGATCAAACACAACTGATCACTTGGTTCTCAGAGCTACCTGAGCAGAGAGCTGGTGAATGTCAGTCACCGTTGTCTGCTTTGCCCCCCCCCCCCTGCGCTCATTGGAGTAGCCAGCTCAGGGTCTCAGCATCTCGCTGTGAGGCAGGGCCAGGTGCTGGTCCAGGCATGTGGTCAGATCACAACCGATCTTTCCCCAACATGGACCAGCTCTGTGAAATCAGCTGAAAAACGAGACACAGGAGTGAAGAACCATCTGCACTCCTGTGATCCACAGGGAACGTACAGCCAAACAAGCTTTGGCTGTACTCCTTTAAATAGCAGTCTTTTGAAGCTTACAGACCCTTCAAGTGATCTTTACCCATCTCAAAGACGGCTAAGTGGAGAATTTTAGAAAAATGGGGATGCCATGTATGTCTTTCAGTTTGGGGGTTCCTCAGACCTTATTATCACACATGTAATCATTGAAAGGCCCCAGTTTTTTCATGATTCATTGTGCATGTTTGTGGTTTTTATAACATGCAAATTAAAGTGAAACAAAGAACTGTTACCTTTCTATAATATAAATAAAAAAAAAAAAAAAACACAGATACAGCTTAAAATAAATAGTATGAATTACTATTCTGTGCTGTCTGTTTTGCTTTCCTTTTCCCAGTATGTCCCTGGACGTCCTACTGTTTACTTTCACAATGCACGCTCCTGAGAGCGCGCATCGGGGAAGTTCTGTGCTGGTCGTGTCCCTCGCGCTGTAAACGGCTGCTGTGATTGGCCGTTTACAGCGTGATCGGCGTATCCAATGAGAGAGGATCTCATATGTAAACATATGAGATCATCTCTCAGCGCCGCTCTCCCTCCTCACACAGAGACAGCGTGTGAGGAGGGAGAGATGAACGTCTGCAGCGGCCGTGAGTACAAAAAAAAAAAGAAAAAAAAATGTGCCATCTGTCCCCGCTGCCATCTGTCCCCGCTGCCACCTGTCCCCATTGCCATCTGTCCCCACTGCCACCTGTCCCCACTGCCACCTGTCCCCACTGCCACCTGTCCCCAGTGCCATCTGTCCCCACTGCCACCTGTCCCCAGTGCCATCTGTCCCCGTGCCATCTGTCCCCAGTGCCACCCGTCCCCCGTGCCATCTGTCAGTGCCACCTGTCCCCAGTGCCATCTGTCCCCAGTGCCACTTGTCCCCAGCGCCACTTGTCCCCAGTGCCATTTGCCCCCAGTGCCACCTTCCCCAGTGCCATGTATAAGTGCCATCTGTCATCAGTGCCACGTCAGTGCCACGTGTCATCAGTGCCACATAGTGCCATCTGTCATCAGTGCCATATCAGTGTCACGTGTCATCAGTGCCACATATTAGTGCCATCTGTCGCCATCTGTCATCAGTGCCACCTGTCAGTGTCACGTGCCATCTGTTATCAGTGTCACGTGTCATCTATGCCACGTATCAGTGCCATCTGTCATCAGTGTCACGTGTCATCAGTGCCATGTATTAGTGCCATCTGTCATCAGTGCCACGTATTAGTGCCATCTCTCATCAGTGCCACGTATTAGTGCTACATGATATCAGTGCCACGTATAAGTGCTATCTGTCATCAGTGCCACATATTAGTGCCATCTCTCATCAGTGTCACGTGTCATCAGTGTCCCGTATTAGTGGCATCTGTCATCAGTGCCACATCAGTGTCACGTGTCATCAGTGCCATGTATCAGTGCCATTTGTCATCAGTGCCACGTCAGTGCCACGTGTCATTGTCCTGGTGCTCCAGAGCCTTCAAAAGTGTAATAGGTAGTCAACAAGTTAGATGTGTAATTTATGCTCCTAGAACACGTGATGGTGCTCCCTGCATGTTGGGCCTCTCTAAGTGGCCAGGCTGTGGAAAAGTCCCATGCATGTGGTATCGTAATACTCAGGAGGAGTAGCAGAATTAATTTTGGGGTGTCATTTGTGGTATACACATGCCATGTGAGAGAAATAACCTATTACAATAACAATTTGGTTGGGGGAAAAAAATGTATTTTGCAAAGAATTGTGGGAAAAAATGACAACATCAAAAAACTCACCATGCCTCTTACTAAATACCTTGGAATGTCTACTTTCAAAAAAGGGGTAATTTGGGGGGTATTTGTACTTTCTTGGCTTGTTCGGGTCACAATAAATGAGATAGGCCACCAGTACATCAGGTGTGATCAATTTTGTATAATTTGCACCACAGCTTGTAGACTCTCTAACTTTCACAAAGACCAAATAATATCCACTAATTTGGGTTATTTTTACCAAAGATATGTAGCAGTATAAATTGTGGCCAAAATGTATGAAGAAAAATTAATAATTTGCTAAATTTTATCACAAAAACAAAGAAAATTAGTTTTTTTTCAAAATTTTCGGTCTTTTTTCATTTATAGCGCAAAAAAATAAAAACCCAGAGGTGATCAAATACCACCGAAAGAAAGCTCTATTTGTAGGAAAAAAAAAAGGACAAAAAATGAATTTGGGTACAGTGTTGCATGACTGAGTAATTGTCATTCAAAATGTGAGAGCACCGAAAGCTGAAAATTGGTCTGGGCAGGAAGGGTGTTTAATTGCCCAGTAAGCAAGTGGTTAAATTTATGCCAAAATTCGATTTTTTTGGATTTCTTTTAAAAAATATATTTTTTTTTTCAAAATTTCCGCAATTTTTTCGCTTATATCGCAAAAAAATAAAAACGGGGTCGTGAATAAATACCACCAAACTAAAGCTCTATTTGTGCAAACAAAATGATAAAAATTTCATTTGGGTACAGCATTGCATGACCGCGCAATTGTCATTGAAAGGGCGAGAGCGCTGACAGATGAAAATTGGGCTGGGAAGGAAGGGAGCGAAAGTGCCCTGTATTGCAGTGGTTACTAAAAAAAGCTTTCTTTAATGATAGTTTTTTTTATATACATTGTATATATAAAATAAGATGAAATAACTAAAATAAATTGTGTTCATAATTAACTTTTAATCTTCCTCTATTTGATCCTTGGTGGGGGTACATCAGCAGGCGTTACTTTTAATAACATGTTTTATACTTTTAATAAAAATATATTTATTAATGTTGTTTACTTGGTAATTAACGTTGCCGTTCACTGTTAATCCATGCTGGATCCCAACCTCAGTAGGATATATAACTTTTTGTAATTGTTTACTAGATTTTGGTAATAAACTAGTGTATCAAGTGTGTAAAGCCTATAGGCTTTCTCAATCTAGTATAGTATTAAAACACACACACAAACACACACACGCTTGGACAAAATAGCAGGCATTTAAAATCAATGGAATGACTGATTTTAACTACTTTGATTAGCTTTTAAAATTCCTTGCAAGAGTCTTAGGCATCCATAAGCATCCTTAACCTTCTTCCAGTGGTTTTTAGAGAGCTTTTTTGATCTTGGCATGATGACATCACAGATGTCAATAGCAAACTAAACACCAGACTCTAGATACCTGAGGTTTAAAAAAGACAGCTTTCATGTGCATACTCCCTAATGCCACGTACACACGATCGGAAATTCGTCCGACAAAAGACTAATGAGAGCTTTTGGTCAGAAAATGCGACCGTGTGTATGCTCCATCAGACTTTTTCTGGCCAAATTCCAGCCAGCAAAAGATTGAGAGCAGGTTCTAAATTTTTCGGTCGGTTTTCCAACGTGCAAAATTCCTACGCATGCTCGGAAACAATTTGATGCATGCTCGGAAGCATTGGACTTAATTTTCTCGGTTCATCGTAGTGTTGTACGTCTCCATGTTCTTGACGGTCGAAAGTCGAAAGTTCAGCGATTTTTTGTGTGACCGTGTGTATGCAAGCCAAGCTTGATCGGAATTCCGTTGGAAAAACCATCAGAGATTTTTCCGACAGAAAATCCGCTTGTGTGTACACGGCATAAGATGTTTCTAACCATTGGCATTCTATTTTCAAAGATTTAAAAGGATGGTAATTGTAGGTGTGTACATACTTATTCCAGGTGACAAAACTGCCCTTTCATCAATTTTTTTTTTTTTAGAATAAATATGTTAATTTTATGTTCCATTTATTCACGTATCTCCCCTTATCTGTAGGCACTGTTTCAATGAAGACCGATTGTTTTCCTGTCCAAATGTGTAGAAAAGGTCAGATTCAACATGCATACACACACCCTGTACACATAACGCATATACATATCCCAATAATTTGCTCCTCTTGTTTGCTCACTTTTCGTCCATTTAATATACTACTATAACATTTTGTTATATCTATTTAGTTAGTGCAAAAAATACATCAGTAATATTGCTCCCAGCTCTCTCTCTGAAAGCCACAGAGCACTTCAACGTATATTAAGAAGCACATAAAAAGGGAGGTTTGCTGAAGTAGTGTCTTAAGGTGACAAAACTGCTCCTAAATAGATGCAATATGGTAATGAGCAATGTCACTCTAGGTACTGTGTTAGTGGAAGAATTAACAGGGGAAAGTAAAGGAAAAATGCCTGAACATAGAGACGAATGTAACCACCACCACCGAGGACTATTAAGCTGAAATATATTACATATTTTGTTCTTGAGGTTAGACAGGCTTTAAAACCATTTCCCAGAGGGGATTTACATCAATCCCTACCCTGAAGCTAAAGTCTAAACAAGCAGAAAGCTGATCTGGACAATTCATTGGAGAATGGTAGCTGCATGGGACTTACAGCATCCACAGAGATAAAACACAAGACTGCTAATAAAATTATTGTTAGTAAGCAAACAAACTGTATTGCTACACCTTGATAGACATTAGGACCTGAAGGAATTAACAATAAGGCTGTTTTCACATTGAGCAGTTTTATAAAGTGCTTTTGTGTTAAAAAAAAGTGTCTGAAAAGCTTAAAGTGATTGTTAAGCTTTGTTTATTAAATAAAAAAAATAGCAAACATGTCATACTTACCTCCACTGTGCAGCTCGTTTTGCACAGAGTGGCCCCGAACACCATCTTCTGGGGTCCCTCGGCAGCTCTCCCATGCTCCTCCCCACATCAGATAACCGCCCTAGGAGAAGTGCTCCCCCAGGGGGTTTCCTTGCAGGCGTGCTCCCGAGTCCATCATTCGGCATAATATATAGAAGACCAAATCAGCGCAATAACATAAATATAGAATAAAAAATAGCTGCTGAACATCAAGGGTCAAATTCCAAATCCCTGAACCAATTGCATATACTAAAATAGTGCAGCGCTAATAAATGACACCGAAAAATACTAAAATATTAAATGTCCATATCAAAATACAGCAATCCCAACAGTGTCTTCAGAGATGAGCAAACAATTGATGCATGCAGTTGACTTCGTGGGACAATCACACCTCCACCAATAATAGATGGCCGTTCACCTCAAGAGTGGACCCTTTAGTTATAGAGGGTCTGAAACACCTCCCCCCTGGGGTGTCAGTTGGTAATCCACAGGAATCAGACCGGACTCCTCACAGGTAGAAAGATGGATCCACAAACTCCTCTCAAATGCCACCACGTATCATGCAAACAAAAAGCAATAGCATAGTGCTCTCTGCATGTTTTAAACATTTATTAAAATAGAAGATAATAACAAACTCACAAGAATGGCACTAAAAACCGAGTGCCCGGCATGTCAGCATGTAAAACGAAAACAATAGTGGCCACGGGTGACGTCACACCCGATATCTTTCTCTTTCTTCGCAGAGAGGGAAAAAAAAATGTGTGTAAAAAAATGTATAAATAAATAAAGAAAAAAATACCTAGATTAAGGTTTGATATAGGTTAGTACCAGGGTTAGTGTTTGGGTCAAGTAATTGTCAAAATTCAAGGTCAGGGCCAAAGGCCAGGGTCAAAAGTCCAGGTCAGTATATTTTGGGCAGGATTTTTTTTTAAATTAGTATCAGTGTCAATTTGACCTGAAAAAACAAGGCATAATCCACCTGGATGCACAAACTTGTTGTGATTATATGTATGGTTTTACTAACACATGTCAAAGTTTCAAAATTGTGTTCAGGCATTTAGATTTGTTTTACTCTAATGCAGAGAGCTCGCCAAAAATTGTATGTTAAAAGTACCTACATCCTGTATTCGTTTATAGAAAAACTATTTATTGAGGCT
Source organism: Lithobates sylvaticus (assembly GCA_028564925.1). Classification (NCBI taxonomy): domain Eukaryota; kingdom Metazoa; phylum Chordata; class Amphibia; order Anura; family Ranidae; genus Lithobates; species Lithobates sylvaticus. Next base: position 319,958,501 of record CM053028.1, on the reverse strand, counting down.
ATCATGGACTGTGTAAGGACTTCAATAAATGGATAGATGTGTAAAAGGTAATGTTTGTTACAACAATTTCAAAAACACATATAAAAGACAAACTGTGCCACAAGAGGGCACCCAAAAGCTCTCTATTAACTGGACAATAATATTACCAAAGGCTGATACTTTAAAACCTATCACATGACATGTATCCAGATTCTTCTCGACATGTTTCGTGCAGAAGGTCCGCTTCTTCAGGCGTTTTAGAGAGTGAGCACAATATTTTTTTTCTACAGAAAGGAAAATAATAATTATAACAACATAATAGAAATAATATATGCTTGCTCACATAGAGGCTGTGTAAGATCTTACCCAGGGTGTGATTAGATGCGCTGTTTTACCCTTAAGCGGGTAGGGGTTAAAAACTGCACCACAAGCACAGTAAAATATCGCCAAAATGCATATGCGTTTTTCAGCGGATAGTAGCATAAATTATGAAGTGCATCCCATTTTAGCACACGAACAAATGCAGTTTGAAAAGTTTTTTAAGAAATTCCTGTTAATATATTCCATTGGGAACAATCTGCCAAGAATTAAGAGTTAATTATACGCAATATATTTTATTTTCGCTTAAAGATACTTTTGCTATATTTTTTATGATTTTTCCTTTATTTAAATCTAGCAGTTATTCTATAATAAAACAAAAGCAATGTATACCATTTTCAAACTAACTATTTTTCTGGCCAAGTAAAAAAACTACAGAGATCGTATTACCAGAATTTGCAAGTTTATTCAGTGAAATAACATTGTGAATGTGGTATTTATTTTGTATGGCAAGTCACACAGATTAAAGAAGGCCTTTGGTGAATTAAATGATAGTAAACCAAATGATTATTTTAAGGGAGGGCATTCTTTTAATTTTGCCCATAGCATTATTGCAACACTTGACATTTTCAATAAAATAGTATTGTCGCCATTTTGGATAGTATTTATTAAATAAAACAAAAGTAAGCATGTGTGTTTCCTTTAACCACTTGCCTGCTGGATGGTTTACCCCCCTTCATGACCAGGCCATTTTTTGTGATCCGGCACTGCATTACTTTAACTGACAATTGTGCGGTCGTGCAACACTGCACCCACATACAATGTATGTTCTTTTTTCCCACACATAGAGCTTTTTTTTTGGTGGTATTTGGTCACCTATGTGTTTTTTGTGTTTTGCACTATAAACAAAATGGTAAAAAAAAACATATTTCGTCATCAGTTTAGGCCAATATATATTCTGCTACATGTTTTTGGTTAAAAAAAAAGTCACAATAAACATATTGTTTTGCGCAAAAGTTATAGCTCTGCAAACTATGGGATTGATTTATGGAATTTTTATTTATTAATTTATTTTTACTAGTAATGGCGGTGATCAGTGACTTATAGTGGGACTATGACATTGCAGCGGACAAATCGGACACTAAGTGACACTTTTTGGGGACCAGTGACACTGATAAAGTGATCATTGCTAAACGTATGCACTGTCACTGTACTATTGACACTGACAGGGAATGGGTTAACATCAGAAAAGGAATATTCCCCCTGGAATTGTGGGGTTTTTAGGCAGCAATGGATTTTAGAAATATGTATCAAAATAGGTAATGTTCAGTGAGAGACATAGTATATCGAAATAGGTTTAAAGTGTTTATTCGTGTCACATAAATGACAGGTGGAGTATAAAACATAAGCCCACACAGAAAAATAAAAATAAAGCTGTACAATACACACACAGAGAGAACCAACAGGTAGCACCCAACACCTCAACTGATATGACAGAGGGGGTCAGTATGATGCAACAAAACTGACGCGTTTTCGACCTGTAATTGTCTAGGTCTTCTTCAGAGTGTTTTGTCTGTTGGAATAAAGAGAATAGACAACATAAAAGCAGCTACTAAGTTAAATATTAGATGTTGGCAGATATGTCGCATTTGTATCCATGCATATTAGCAAAAAGATAACATAGCCTTAGTGTGCATATTTACCAGAATGCGTGTGGTTAGTAGACCGAATTTTCTGCATGGGAATTCTTTAAAATCCCCTCAACTTCTCCAGGTGGTCCCCAAATGCGGCTCCCACGGGCAGGCCAAGGCAGAGTAAACGTCCAGACCGTATGTGACTTACAAGGGGTCACACTTACTTCTGACACACCAAAGCGGGACACCGGGGCACCAGGAGGCAAAGGGAGGGAGAGGAGAAAACCGACACACCTGTGATAAAAAAAAACCTGGATCAGACCAATATATCACCATCGGCATATTAAACAGAAAGGGGGGGGGATGTATGCCGAAGTCCATATAAGGTATTAGCCTCAAGTATTTTATGCCCTATATGAACTTTATGTTATGTAAATAACCATAGTAATGTAATTTTATTCCCCATAACAACTTTGCACTAAGTCTATAACAGTGATATTACACTGAAATTGAATAGATGTCATTAGTATAAAAAAATGTAGCTATATTTAAAGGTCCCTCTCATAGGGGTATTAGGCCCCCGAAGGGGACCGTGAATGTTTCTTATAGTTTATTGCTAGGGTCCAGAGGATTGAACTAAATGTTAGGAATTGTGACAAAGACTGAAGAGAGGCGAGAAAGAAAAGGGGGAAAAAGAAAAGAAAAGGGAAGGAGGGGGAAGGGGGGTGAGGGGAGGGGGGGGAGGTATAAGGGCATAAATTATATATGGCACGCTCATATAAAGATCCAGAATGACAGAAGTTAGGTAGGAAAAACAAAACAAAAAAAAAAAAAAAAAGAAGAAGCAAGCATAGAAAATGTAGAAAACAACATAGGAGAAGAGAAAAAAGTAACAGGAGAGACAGGAAGAAAAAGAACAAGGATAAAAACAAAAAGAAACAAGGGAAGAAAGGGGGAGAGGTGGAGGAAAAGAAAGAGAGTGAGAGGTAGAAATAATATGAAATAAATAATAAAGGTGGGTGATATGAGGGCGAGGGGAATGGACATGTGAACACGAGTGTGTAATGCCAGTGAATAATGACCCAAATGGTAATAGTGGTGTGAATATGAATGTGAACAAAGTGTAATGTGAAGAATAAAAAAAGTCTGTGTGAAAAGGGAAAAAGAAAACTTAGAAACAAGGGTGGTAAGTGGTTGAAGGGATGGGGGAAAAAGGGCGGAAGGAAGGGGAGATGAAAGTAAAATGGCGTGTACTGGTGGGACATCGATAGAGATAACGAGAAAAGTGCATAGGCGAAGGGAGGAAGCAAGTTGGAAGTGTAAGTGTGATGTGTGTGTAAAGAGGTGACCAAATAACAATTGTAACAAATAAAAGAACAATCAGGATTACCTTAAACGGTCAAATTTGTTTGTGTGGTAAACCCAGGTGCTGCATGTACTGGGCTAAAAAAGCTAAAAAAGCCCATGTCCTGGCCAGAGATAGATCCCAATATGGTCAGGGCACAATGGGTAGTGAGGTCTGCAGAGTAATGGGAAAGAGATTAGAGACAAATTTCCCAATATCATAATTGGACAATTGTCCAAATTGGCAAAGTGGGGATGTAATACTCACTGTTTAGATGGGTATGAAGTGCACGCATGTCCTCATATGGAGATGGAGTCCTATGCTCCACTCCATGAGGTTATGTATACGTGTCCCCATTGGTGATTGGTCGGTCCAGGCCCTCACAGGTGCGTCGGGTTGTCCCCGCCCTCCCAGAAATTGCATCCACAGGTGCCTAGCGGTGACCGCAAACGGCGGTCATGGCGGCCAAACAGGTCCGCCGTGTGTGACCCCCTCGGCGTCCATGGAGGCGGAGCCCCGCATATGCGTCACTCGCGTCGCAAACGCGTGACGTCACTGCATCGTGCGCACGCCCCGGGTTAACATCAGGGGCAATGAAAGGGTTAAGTGTGTGCCTAGGGTGTGCTTGCTAACTGTGTGAGTGTGCTTTTACTATGGGAAAGCAGTGATCGGTGTTCCTGCACAGGATCACAACCTTCCCTTCTCACAGAATGGCGATCTGCCTTGTTTACCGATGTGTCCAATCACAGTGGAGCAGGTTGCTGGCGGAGCACATGCACACCTCAGACCCGAAAGTGCAGGATCACCTACAGGTACGTGATACTGCCCAGGGGAGCTGCCTTGCCGCCGTATATTTACAGTATATGGTCGACAAGTTGTTAAATGCAATCACTAAGTGAAACAAAACCAAAAAACATGAACATAAATAATAAGAGCAAAACATAAATATATCTGTGCCATATAATCCCAAAATGATATCAAAAGTCCACCAGTGACTCAAGGTGCTTTAAGTGACAATAAAATGAATATAAGTGTTTTCAGTGTTCAGTTGCTGCTCCTCCATGCACAGCCTCTTACCAGAAAAGAGATCCCATAATGCAGCACAGCTTAAAACATACATTTATTTGAAAAGTATTGCACTTTTCTGAGGACGCTTGTTCGGGGAGCTTGTCATGTGGAGCTGCTCTGTGACGTCAACTTGCACGCCAGCTGGTCCTGTGGCGCCGCTGTGTATACTCTTGACCGCTTGCTTGTACTTACTGAACGTGTGAGTACAATACTTGAATAAAATAAATGTTTTAATCTGTACTGCACTATAAGACGTCTCCTTTGTATAATTTGTTCATTATCTGTGAATTTGAGTGTGAGCTAAGGAGACAGATATCCTCTGTTGTTATCATACGGGAGCTGATTGGTGGGATCCTCAGTATTATTCAAAGCACTCTGTGATCTTTTCTCCGGTAAGAGGCTGTGCATGGGGGAGTGACACCTGATCACTGTAAGCACTTATATTTATTTGAATGTCACTTAAAGCACCTTGAGTTACTGGTGGACTTTTGATATGATTTTTGGATTATATGGCACACATATATTTATTTTTTGCTCTTATTATTTATGTTCATGTTTTTTGGGTTTTGTTTCACTTAGTGATTGCATTTAAAGGGAACAGGCACACTTATTTTTGTGTTATTTTATTTTTTATGTCCTTTATTCAGACATTTGTGATTGCTGCAGTCCCATACACTGAACGCACGTTTTAATCCTTTCTTTTTCTATTACTTTCTAGATAGTACTTATTGCAATGATAATACAGCATTTAGCATTGTGGTAGTATAAAATGCACCATTTAGCATTAATGTTAAGGGGTTAAATTCAGGTTTAGAAATAGGTTTTGATATTTAGTTAAGATTATGGATTAGTAAATGTCTGTTTTTCAGGCTTGATAATTCATTTGACTTCCATGAATTCATTTTAGATGTGATTTGTGTCTTTTGATGTAACGCATGCATTATAAGGTATTATAGGATATTGACCTAAGCCTCATTCTGATTTTGACTACTATTATCAGTCTTTGTGAAATAAGTCGAAAGTACTTTTGAGACAGATTGTCTTAGATACGCTTTCTTAAAATGGTTCCACCAATATAATTTATTCAAATCAGCAATTAATCCAGCCTTACCTCTAATAGCTAACAGTGGTGGGCACTAGGCACTGGGACTAATGTCCTGATGAGAAATTGACTCTCATAAACATGTACCAGGAGAGGGCACCAGATAGGCCCACCTTATTGATCTGGGCAATGCATTAGTCATTTACTTTTTTCTTTCAATATAAGCCAACTGGATTCCTTCTTCCCTGCTCTATGGATATAAATAGTCATTCTTGATTACTCTGTACTCTCAGTACTCTGAGTGTGTATGTCTATTTAAAAATATTTGAAGGAGAAAAAAAAAAATGAAATAACTTTTATGTTGTTCTGAAGGGAACTTTTAAAACTCTTCTTTCATTATAAAAAAGAATATGGCCTATACAATTGCTAAACAAACCTTTTTGTAATTAAACATTAAAAATATTACCTTTCAATTTCAAGCTGAAGCTACCAACATTTTTCTAAAACTGTCACAAAAACTTGATGCAATATGGCAACCTAGAGGTGTTATGTATGCTGTTTATATATGTAATGCCACCATTTCATTTCCTGCTTGTGTGATTGGCTCATTTATTTTCTGAGACATCTGTAATACGTCCACTTTTAGGCACCCCCTGTAATAGGAATTTGAGTTTTGGTGATATACTCTCCAAGGGTTAATTATTTTTAAAGGAATGCAGACACTGCAGTTTTCCTCATTAGAACACTGATCCCCCCTCATTAGAACACTGAACCCCCATTCACACTTTTCTGCTTGTTTCTCTATGGCTAACTATGCCTTACTTTCAGAATTATTCCATGCATTCTAATTTCCTTATTCACACTGTTCACACTTGTACACTCAATCCCCTATACATTGTATGCCTTTTATGCCTTATGCTCTAAAAAGTATTTTTTTATTTTTTTAGCATATGCAAGTGTTTTGGATCCCATAGACTTTAATGGGATTACTTGTAAATATGCAATACACACGTTTTGGCATGATTTTGTGACTTTTTTTATACCAGACAAATTCCTCTCCTCCTGTAGAACTACTTACTCCCTTTGCCCAGCCTAGGAAACACATTTCAGAAGCTTGATACACCTACAAAAATACTTGTAATACACCTGTATTTGCCTGAAAAACACCTTAAAAAATGCTTCAAAATCACAAAGAACACTCCCTTGGAGTGCATTGGGGTATCTAATGCAATATGGACTAGTACATAGTGAACTCAGTTTCATTTAAAGTACTAAAGTTTCCTAACCAAAAAAAGATTTTTGTTTTTATTTACTGTAGCTTTGTGCTTATATATGTTAAATTGTTCATTGAAATGCATTCTATTTTTTAGCTGTTTTGGGTACAAAACTAACCATCTGGCAACAATAAACTAATGATGACCACATCTTTTTGGGCATTTTCTTTTTTTTTTTATCTTGTCTTTTGTTAACCACAGCTTGCTACTTGAGATGCTCAGTTTTGATAATTCATGTCACCTAGTTAATGTATGATAGTGTGCTTCCTACATTCTGAACCATTTGAAATCGTTTTTACATAAATTGAATTACTTGAGTAAATCACACTACCAATGTTTTTTGTCCTGACATTTTATTCTGTAGTTTTTCTGATCTCTTGAAAAACAACTAGCAGCTCATTGATAACATATGTGCACATGCTGTTCTGACAACATTCGACTCAAAACCCGAGATTGATCAAGGCTGCAGTTGTCAGTGAATTTCACACTTCCAAAGTCATTTCACATATTGCATTTCTTTTTTCATCGTTCAAAAGCAAAAGTTGTAAATTGTAAATCCTCAGTGCCTGAGAGTTCTGCTTTTCTTTCATTTCATCGTCCACTGCTAAAAGATAGAATGTGGTAACCATGGTAATGTACAAGTAACTTTTATTCTACAAAGTAATAGGATGCTCACTCCTGAGGCCTTTTAAAACTGTATAGCACACATAAGAAAATTATGCTTACTTTAATGCCGGTATTTCCATCGGATATTGCATAGTACCAGAACAGGCATCTATAAATGTATATGTTAGCATGCATTTTTTTGTTTCTAAAAAAATCTATCTAAATATATCTAAAGCTATATTTACTGACTTTGGACTCCAGCAAAAAAATAAATAAATAAATATATATATATATATATATACATATACCTGCTCAAAAAATGTAAATTAAAAAATGATGCCCAGCCTCATGTGGTGAGAGTATGCAGCCAGTTCCTGGAGGATGAAAGAATGATACTATTGAATGGCCCCACGCTCGCCTGACCTAAATCCAATAGAACACCTCTGGGACATTATGTTTCGGTCCATCCAATGTCGCCAGGTTGCACCTCAGTCTGTTCAGGAACTCAGTGATGACTTGCTCCAGATCTGGGGGGAAATACCCCAGGACACCATCCTTAGTTTCATTAGGAGCTTGCCCCCAGGGTGTCTTTGAATTCAGCCTTCTATAGGTGGATAATTTTAATTTCCATCAAATGATGTGGAATCCTTTCCTTCCTAACACATGACCCAGTCCATATCAGTATAGATATCCAGCATGATATTTTCCCCATTGAGAGCTGATGTGTTTTCAAAGTGTTCCGTACATTTTTTTGAGCAGTATATATATATATATATATATATATATATATAGTGACGATCCGGGGTGATTAGCTACAAGTGGTGCATGCGATTTTCCAGAAACGTGCCACTTCAGACTTGTGTTTTTAGGGCATGGCAGCCCACTTTTATTTAAAGGAAACAAAAAAGTTCAAACAAACAGAAATCTTCCCTCGCAGGGGGTTCCACCATCATTGTATTCCAAAACAATAGCCTCCTGGCTTACTCATTGTCAGCTTCGTGCTGCTTTAGTCGCAGGCTACACCTGCCTGCTTCAGACTGCCACCTGCAGTCCTAGGCTCCTGTCTCTTTTTCCTGGAACCCTCCCGACCTCCTGGCCAGACTTCCTGTCTGCTGGGCGGAGCCGTCTCCAGGTCTGAGCACTGACTGCTCTTCCTGGGATGTTTATGAACCCAGCCCACAGGTGTGCAATTAGTATTCCTGCTAAAATCAGGCATATACTGCTTATCTGCACCTGTGAGATGGGGGGGGTCGCATCTCCACATATCCTCCCCCCCTGTTTCGCACCGGAGGGAGAAATACAAAACCCTTCTTCCTAAAGGGGCACTCCACCCACCTCTTTTTCCGGGTATGCTTCCATGCGGACTTCTTCCTAATTTTTGGGAGCTTACATTTCTTCTCACCTCCTCCAGATCTACTCTGCCAAAACTGTAGGGGTACTTTGACATCTGTCTTAACTTTACCCAGCCCTTTTTGATTTTCAGGTTCGCTGATACCTGCGTAGTTACCCCTGTCAACCGCTTTCTCAAAATTACCCAATACAAAACTACCAGGAACTCTGGTCCTATTGCTTGCTAGGACAGTGTCTGAGGAGGGACCGCACACAGGGAAGCAGTTACTCTTTATGGGACCTTCCCACAGTTTCACATCGCCCCCTGTTGTCCAACACTCCATCAGTGACTGTTCTTGCACAACACTTTTTTCCAAATCAGTTTTCACCATTTCTGTTACCGCTGGTATTTCCGATACCTCTGCCTTGTCTAACAGGGCTCCAGAGTGCTTGTCATACACAATCTTAGTATGAAATAATCCAGCACACTGTGAGACAACTTTTCACATCAATACAAAACATTGCATTAAACGATTTAAGCGTTTGCGATTTCTGCACAGTACAGCCTGCAATATCCAGCGCCAATCAGCCGTACCCCGTGGTACCAGTTCTCCAAACACAGGAGAGGACGGCAGGATATATACTGGCTGTACACTCCATGATGCTAACATTTCATTAAGCATGTCTGTCACAAAACACACATTTTCTCTTTTTATCATTGTGGACACAATTTCCGCTGTGCGTTTACACTCGCTGGGACCTTCAGTCATGAGAGGATTAGTCTCTGCAACAACCCGTGCATCTTGGCCTATAGGCTGTTCTGCAGACACCTCTCCTGGCACAGCAGCCATAGCATCCACTACTCTTTTAGCCACAAAAGCTTCTTCCAGCATTGCTATTAGTCTCTTGGCCAAATCATCCCAGTAGGTATTGCTCTGTTGGGCTACATCATCCCAATGAGACCTAGACAGACCAAGAGGCTCAACAGCATCTGAAACAATGCTCTTGTCAGTTTTACACTTCTCAACATTAAACACATCACTTTGTTTTATCCTGCATTGTGGCAACACATTTTCAACCACACCATGTTGCTGTTCCCCACCCTCATCAGCATGAGCAGATGGAGTTTCATTGCAGACCTCAAGCTTTTTAAGTTTAACACTTGCCTCCCCACTGAACAGGGCACTGCAGCAAGGCAAGTCATTTTTAGCACAAACAGGGGATCTCCCATTTGGGGTCACTTCCACTCCTGTGTGCACAGTCACATAGTCAGTCTTTCTCACCCAGTCTGTAGACTTGGAATCACAGGCGTTGCTACGGGCAACTGCTCTCCTCTTGAACTTCCAGTCAGCCTGTTGCTTTCTCCTGCTGTATTTCCCCATGCAGTTACTGGGTGAAATGAAAGACTCTCGGGCTTCCCAGCCCTCTTTGTGGGAACAGTGAGCCACCTCTTCATAGGAGCCCCACCATCCAGACGACACTTCACTGGTTGCTATGGGAGAGCCTTCTCCCTGCAGAGCTTCTTCAGTAACTGTAACAATCCTCTTGAGCCCACCAGCCAGGACTCTCATCAGGATCATTCCACCATTGGCCATAGGTCTCACGCCTGACCTTGCCTTTGTTGCTAAGGGCAACAACATGCATGCAAATTTTTTTGCGTACTGTCTCCTTATAGCTGAGACACAGCACCCATCACTTTGCTTCACACAGCAACAGCAATACACAGTCTCTGACACTCACGGTTTCCAGCATGCGAGGATCTGGACCAACGCCATCCGTGCCCGCATTCTCCACCAATTGTAACGATCCGGGGTGATTAGCTACAAGTGGTGCATGCGATTTTCCAGAAACGTGCCACTTCAGACTTGTGTTTTTAGGGCATGGCAGCCCACTTTTATTTAAAGGAAACGAAAAAGTTCAAACAAACAGAAATCGTCCCTCGCAGGGGGTTCCACCATCATTGTATTCCAAAACAATAGCCTCCTGGCTTACTCATTGTCAGCTTCATGCTGCTTTAGTCGCAGGCTACACCTGCCTGCTTCAGACTGCCACCTGCAGTCCTAGGCTCCTGTCTCTTTTTCCTGGAACCCTCCCGACCTCCTGGACAGACTTCCTGTCTGCTGGGTGGAGCCGTCTCCAGGTCTGAGCACTGACTGCTCTTCCTGGGATGTTTATGAACCCAGCCCACAGGTGTGCAATTAGTATTCCTGCTAAAATCAGGCATATACTGCTTATCTGCACCTGTGAGATGGGGGGGGGGGGTCGCATCTCCACAATATATATATATATATGTATCTATCTACCTATCTATCTTACTATCTATTTATCTATCTATCTATCTATCTATATATATATTTTTTTTTTATTTATTTTTTTAAGTATTATTTCTATGTTTTTAAAGCACTGAGAAAGGTTGGTAAATCTCAAATCTGAGTTTGCAACCAAGCAGAATGAAACTTCAAGTGATCTAAATAGTTGCATGTCATTATTGCTTTTTGTACTTTCGTATTTAATTGCTTAAAGGATAAGTCCACCTTTTATGAAAAAATAATAAATGCAAATTTTTTGCAGTTAAAAAAATGTGCATTTATTATTTTTGTTGCAGGAGCCTGTAAAGCATTGCACCAGCGATCAGGAGATCGCTAATGCCATACAGGTCTCCTGCAGGCCTTTCAGTATATCTGCTTCTTCGTACCTCATATGAGGAAGCTGATACATGCTGGCAGGAAGAATGAATGAACTAGACTGTGCTGTAAGCACCGTGGTAGTTCATTGAAAACTACAAGCCAACAGCTGCAAAGGCTGCTGAACCTTGTAGTTTTCCATTCACAGAGTGTTGTGAATGAGTGACGTGGCCAGCTAGCGGGTGGAGGAGAACCCCTGCTACCTGGCACAGCAGGGATCGTGGATGTGCGAGGTCCAGTGCATTCATAACATGTTCCATGTTACACCCCGAATATGGTTGTAACATGGAACATGTTATGAAAGATGAACCTATTCTTTAAACTTTCTGAGTATGATATCCTTGATATCCATGCATATCTTGTTAACTTACATTCTGAGATAAGGCTAGATTTATCTTCAATATAACTATAATTATTTTCTATAAGATACATTATTTCTAGTGATCTCAAAACCACAACTGGCAAATGTACATGTGCTTTAGCTTAGATGATATAGAGAGGTGATGTCACACAAGCAAATTGTAACCTAAGTGGAAACTAGTCACTAGTCATGATCCAAAACACTTGCATATGCTAAAAAAAGAAAAAAAACTTTTAGAGCATAAGGCATAAAAGGCATAAAATGTATAGGGGGTTGAGTGTACAAGTGTGAACAGTGTGAAAAAAGATAATTAGAACGCATGGCATAATTCTGCAAGTAAGCCTTAAGCCCCATACACACGCGCGGACAATCCGTGGACCAGGTCCGTCGGACCATGTCCGTCATACTTTGTCTGATGTTGGTTTTGCATACACACGATCGGACAAAGTTGTCGGAAAATCCGATCATTCTGAACGTGGTGACGTTTGTTGCCTACGACGGGACTACGTAGAGGCTAGTAGCCAATAGCTTTGGTCTTGTAATGTGATCTGAGCATGCGTAGCACTTTGTCCGGTCGGACAACCGTACACACGATCGGATTTGGTGTGATCGGACCGGGTTGACGGGAAATCTTTCCAGCAGGAGATAAGACTTTGTCCGACGGACAAACCGACGAACACTGTCCGATGGTGCATACACACGGTCTGATTTTTCAACAACCTTGTCCGATCGGACCAAATTGATGAAAAAGTCCGACCGTGTGTATGGGGCTATAGAGAAACAAGCAGAAAAGTGCTCAAGTGTGAATGGGGGTTCAGAGTTCTAATGAGGAAAACTGCAGTGTCTGCATTCCTTTAAAAATAATTAACCCTTGGAGAGTATCTCACCCAAACTCAAATTCCTATTGCAGGGGGTGCCTAAAAGTGGACTTGAAATGTATCACAGATGTCTGAGAAAATCAGTGAGCCAATCACACAAGCAGGAAATGAAATTTATGGCAGCATTACATATATAAACAGCATACATAACATCTCTAGGTTTTAGAAAATTATGGCAGCTTCAGCTTGAAATTGAAAGGTAATATTTTTAATGTTTAATTACAAAAAGGTTTGTTTAGCAATTGTATAGGCTATATTATTTTTTTTAATGAAAGAAGAGTTTTAAAAGTTCCCTTCAGAACAACATGAAGGTTATTTCATTTTTTTTCTCCTTCAAATATTTTTACATAGACATACACACTCAGAGTACTGAGAGTACAGAGTAATCAAGCATGACTATTTATATCCATAGAGCAGGGAAGAAGGAATCCACTTGGCTTATATTAAAAGAAAAAAGTAAATGACTAATGCATTGCCCAGATCAATAAGGTGGGCCTATCTGGTGCCCTCTCCTGGTACATGTTTATGAGAGTCAATTTCTCATCAGGACATAGTCCCAGTGCCTAGTGCCCACCACTGTTAGCTATTAGAGGTAAGGCTGGATTAATTGCTGATTTGAATAAATTATATATATATATATATATATATGTATTGTATATATTATATTATACATGAAAGCGTACCTAAGACAATCTGTCTCAAAAGTACTTTAGACTTATTTCACAAAGACTGATAATAGTAGTCAAAATCAGAATGAGGCTTAGGTCAATATCCTATAATACCTTATAAGGAATGCGTTACATTAATAGACACAAATCACATCTAAAACAAATTCATGGAAGTCAAATGAATTATCAGGACCGAAAAACAGACATTTACTAATCCATAATCTTAACTAAATACCAAAACCTATTTCTAAACCTGAATTTAACCCCTTAACATCAATGCTAAATGGTGCATTTTATACCACCACAATGCTAAATGTTGTATTATCATTGCAATAAATACTATCTAGAAAGTAATAAAAAAATAAATTAATTAAAACTTGTGTTCAGTGTATGGGACTGCAGCAATCACATATGTCTGAATAAAGGACATAAAAATAAAATAAAACAAAAATAAGTGTGCGTGTTCCCTTTAAATGCAATCACTAAGTGAAACAAAACCAAAAAACATGAACAAAAATAATAAGAGCAAAAAATAAATATATGTGTGCCATATAATCCAAAAATGATATCAAAAGTCCACCAGTGACTCAAGTGATCAGTGATCAGGAGACCGCTAATGCCATACAGGTCTCCTGCAGGCCTTTCAGTATATCTGCTTCTTCGTACCTCATATGAGGAAGCTGATACATGCTGGCAGGAAGAATGAATGAACTACACTGTGCTGTATTACATAACTTAGTTCAACAGTGTAGCATAATGCATTGTACGTATTGCGCAGTGAAATTCTCATGGATCAAGAACGTTTTGTGTTTATACACACAGTCACAGCGACAGACACCTTACAAGATTAAGTAAAAGCTCTGAATTATTTTTACAGTTTTCACTTTGCAACTTTTGCAACTTTACATTTATTTATTTTTTCCTTCACCTTTATCTCACTGAGACAAAGCTGCTTGTTTTTTTTATTGTCAATGAATGAATTACAGATCAGCTTAGCTATGCCATTGTCAGTCTTACTGTGTATATGTGTGCTATTTTTTTACAAAAAGATAATAATAATAAATTTGGCTTTTCTGGTGCCACTCTTGCAGTAAACAAATACGTCTTTCAATAATAAATGCACAGGTAAGAAATTAGCAAGGCTGTATTTTTATTTCCATTCACAAAAAAAAAAAAAAGAAACCTTGTAAGCTTAATCGGAGTAAAGGGAATCATTAATCAAATCTTTGGGAATTGCATTTGACAACAAACTCATCAAGGCATGAAAATTAGCATTAGTGCTTTGAACATTGAATAAACATTTGTTTTTAGTTTAGCAATCTCATTACATTCAAATTGGGTTTAAGCTTTTTTAAATCTACTTTTGGATTATGCAGCAAATACATAAAATATATTCAAAATCTGGTAAGCTTTACAAGTATTTACACCACAATTATGTTCATTTATTTAGGACTATTAAGTAGTCAGAAGCAGCAATCAACCTAAAAACTGTAACTAAGAAGATTTTCAATTGTCATTTGTAGGTTTTCATGTCCTTGAATGCGTAACAATGTTCTTATCTTAGCAAAATGTCAGGATGTTTTCACATGTAGAACCTTCCCAAAAAGAGGAAAATATCAGTGTATTATCTTGGTAATTATTACTATTACTTTGCAGAAATGTGATATGCTTTATTTCCTTACTAGGGACAATGGGTTAGATGTTCTCTTCAAGACAGTGTGGCTTTCACCCAAGTACTTCAGTTTACTAGCAAAGATATAAAAACATACTTTGACCTTACTGACCATATAAGATACAGTTTGTGTACTTATATGACAGGTGGAAAGATTTGCTTAAGTATGAAGCGCAGTGAAATTAGGTGAACTGAAATAAAATTGAACCACATTTACTAAAGTGTAAAGTGAACTAGCGTTCATTTCTCTATTTTTCTTTTAAATTACACTGCGTATAATTCTCTTTAGTTCACTTTCCACGTACTTTGGCACAGGATCATTTCATTGCATGTCACACTTTAGTAAATACGCCCCATTACTCTGTTATCCTCTCTGGTTTAGAGTCTGAAGTCAGAGGTTTTATTTGCCTTGTAGAGTGCTGTATAATGTCATAACACAGAAATCAATAGAAAGTATAGAAGTAAATAAAGGACAGAGCACTGTTGTCTGTTTTGGTGAAACAATATTGTTTCTAAAAGCAGTACAGTGTGGAATACCCTCAGAAGACATTCTGTTTGAAATGGAACTCCAACCCAAACATATTTTCTAGTTTTACACAGAGGGGGAAGGGTTAAAGCCTTATTAGATTTTTGTAGTTATGTGTTTCCTACTTAGGGAAACATCTACTTACTTCCTGTCAGAGATTTTAAAAAGAGAGGGAAAACCCCATCTTTAAAAGTCCTGAAACCCCCTGTTGTATCCCCATTGGGAGAATTCCCCTCCTTACCTTTTTTCTTTAGCAAATGTAACATTTTTATTTTTTTCCTCACTTTCACACGACAGTCGTCTGGACCGAAAGTGAGAATAAAAACTTGACAAGTTTAAACTCTTTTTTTTATATTTAATGCTAGAAAAAGTAGCAGGGGTGTCACTTTAGACGAAACTATAACTTAATATAATTGGAAAAAATTTGATAGTGATGTGAGTGGATGGTTGTACTGTATAAGTATGTGTAAAGAAACCAAAATACATATAATACGGTAGGTGCATAGTTTAAATTCATAAATACTGCCTCATAGTTGAGAACTATATTATAGCAGTCAAGAGAGTGAATAAATAAAATAATGATCCTAAATTCATATTGTAAACAAAATCCATCATGTATACTCAATACATGATTGGTATAAAGAAATGTATACAATCTAAATAATTACCATATATACTCAAGTATAAGCCGAGTTTTTCAGCACATTTTGTTGTGCTAAAAATGCCCCCCTCGGCTTACTTTCCCCTTAAGCACTTTTCTGCAGCAGAGAATGACATTTTCCGACCCGACTTTGGGGCCCCGTATCTCGGGGCCACTTGGTGCTAGGAACCCCATTGGATATGTTGTAGTGCTAGTTCCACTGGGGTAGCACACCAAATTTGGGACTCCTAGCACCAAGTGGCCCTGAGATACGGGGCCCCAAAATCAGTCAACTGTGTCCACCTGCAGCAATGTCATTTCGGGACCCTTTGGGTCTAGAGACCCCAAATTTGGCTTCAGCTAGGGGGCATCTAGGAACCCTTAACTACCAAGTCTGAAGTTCAGGGGACCTATGGCTGCAAATGGGCACAGTGAGGCATGCAAATGGGCACAGTGAGGCTGCAAATGGGCATTGTTGACCCTCTTTTCAACTTACAGTAGCTGCGCATTTCTCACCATAGGCTTATACTCGAGTCAATACGTTTTCCCAGTTTTTTGTGGTAAAATTAGGTGCCTCGGCTTATATTCGGGTTGGCTTTTACTCAAGTATATACGGTAGGTGCATATTACAAATTAACCACTTCCCACCTGACCAATATATATAAATGGTCAGGTGGGGCTCTGTAGTTCTGGGAGGATGTACCTGTACTTCCTCCAACTCATACACCTTGCACACACCCCCTGGGGCATGCAGCAGCAAGATCTGTGACAAATGGACACAGCATATCGCACTTATCAGTACTGGGTCACTGTGATTGGCTCAGGTACCATGTGAACAATCACATGCCCACTATTAAACAACTGTCATCCATGATAGTATTGTTTACTATTATGATCTAGGTGATCTCTGTACCAATCACAAATGCCCTGATCACCACCACACCAGCCATATTGTTCCTAATCATCTCCACACCTGTTACAGTTTCCCTGATCATGGCCACACCAATTACAGTGTCCCTGATCACTGCTACACCAGTTACAGTGTCTCTGATCACCGCCATAGCAGCCATATTGTTCCTAAAGACTGCCACACCAGTTAAAGTTTCCATGATTGCCACCACACCAATTACTGGTGATCACCACCACACTAGCTGCAGAGTCCCTGATAACCACCACACCAGTTACAGTGTTCTTGATCACTGCCACACCCGTTACAGTGTTCCTGTTCACTGCCACACTAGTTACAGTGTCTTTGATCACCGCCACAGCAGGCACAGTGTCCCTGTGCACCGCCACACCAGTCATAGTTTTACCACAATAACTTTTTAACATGTGTTCTCTGAAGTGCCATTCATGTTCTGATTGCTCTTTGGAGAGCATTTGACAGGCAGTGAGGAGGCATTGTATTACCTCCTCACCACCTGCTTTAACCTCTTGGACCCTACACAAGCAACATCATTCACTAGAAAACCTGAAGTTGCTCCTTAGATGATTTTGGACCCCTCTGTGTGGCAAGGTGTGAAAATGTCTCACACATGTGGTATCTGCATACTCAGGAGGAGTAGAAGAATGTGTTTTGGGGTGCAATTCTAAGTATGCCTATGATGTGTGTTATAAATACCTTATTAGTTGACTTTGTGAAAAAAAATAATTTTACTTTCATTCCTGCATTTTTCTAAAAACTTGTGGCAAAAATGACATCATTATGCTTTTGTGTTTGCTTTCCAAAATGGGGTCATTTTATGGGTGTTTCCGCTGTCCTGTTGCTCCAGGGCCTAACAAAATGTGACGTGTGGTAGATTTTAAAATTAGATGTGTAATTTATGCTGCTTGAAACCCCAAAGGTAATACTTGGATTTTGGGCCCCTCTCTGCATCTAGGCTGTGAAAAGGTTTCACACATGTGGTATCCCTATACTCGGGAGGCATATAAGTATGGGATGTAATTATCCAGTAAATATGCCTATGCTGTGTGCTAGACATAGCTTGTTAAAATGACAACTTTGCTTAAAAAAATAATTGAATTTCTTAATTTTCCCAAAAATTGTGACAAAAAAATTACAAACTAAAAAAGCTCACAATTACTCTTATTAAATACATTGGGCTGTCTACTTACCAAAAAAAATTAATTTGGAGGTATTTGTATTGTCCTAGTAATTTAGGGCCTCAAGAAATAAGTCAGTACATCAGGACTAATCAATTTTCAAATATGTATACCATAGTTTGTAGACTGCATGACTTTCACACAGACTACATAATATACACTGATTTGAGTTATTGTTACCAAAGAAAAGTAGAAGAATACATTTTTGGAATAAATTGATAAAGAAATCTTATTTATTTGCAAAATGTTATAACAAAAACTAAGAAAGATGTGTTTTTTTTCAAGATTTTCTTTTTTTTGTAGCAAAAAATCTAAAACCCATTGGTGTTTAACTGCTAGCCGACCACGCACCACAGTTATACTGCGGCAGGTTGGCATGGCTGCGTAAATCGCCATAGGTATACATCTGCTCTTTAAGATGCTATTGTAGGCGCGCACGCACCCGCGTCCCCGAAGCCGATGCACGTGCCCGATGGGTGCAATGTCCGCCGGGCACCGGGGTTACTCGTGGCAGAACGGTGATGTGTATGTGTAATCCCGGTTCTGTCAGGGGAGAGGAGACAGATTGTGTGTTCCTACTAAGTAGGAACAATGATCTGTCTCATCCTTAAGTTACTCCCATCCCCCCACAGTTAGAATACACAGTGAGGGAACACGTTAACCCCTTTATCGCCCCCTAGTATTAACCCCATTCCCTGCCAGTGACATTTATACAGTAATCAGTGGCTATTTTTAGCTCTGATCGCTGCATAAATGTAGAAGGTCCCAAAAAAGTATCAAAAGTAACTGTCCACCACAATGTCACAGTCCCAATAAAAATCGCAGATCGCCGCCCTTACTAGTAAAAAAATAATAATAAAAATGACATAAATCTATCCCCTGTTTTGTAGACGCTATAACGTTTGCGCAAATCAATCAATATACGCTTATTGCGATTTTTTTTACCAAAAATATGTAGAAGAATACATATCAGCCTAAACATTTTTTTGGGATATTTATTATAGCAAAAAGTACAAAATAATGTTTTTTTTTTTTCAAAATTGTTACTTTTTTTGTTTATAACGCAAAAAATAATAACCCCAGAGGCTATAAAATACCACCAAAAGAAAGCTCTATTTGTGGGGGAAAAAAGGACATACATTTTGTTTGGGAACAATGTTGCATGACTGCGCAATTGTCAGTTAAAGCGATGCAGTGCCGTATCACAAAAAATAGCCTGGTCAGGAAGGGGGCAAATCCTTCCAGGGCTGAAGTGGTTAAATACCACCAAAAGATAGCTCTATCTGTCTCAAAAAATAAAAAAAGTTCATTCGGGTACAGTGTCTCATTGTCATTCAAGTGTGACACTGGAAAATGTAAAATAGCCTGGGCAGGAAGGGGGTGAGAGTGTTCTGTATTGAAGTAGTTAATCCTATTTAAATAAGTTTATAAATATTGCCTCATAGGTAAAAATACAGTCAGCTGGTAAGCATCTGTCATTTAGCAGCATTACTACTAATTGGCAGGTCCCCAGCTGCTTCTGTTTGTCAACAAGCAAACAAGAGGATCTGTCATTTAACAGTGGTATCACTGCCACCTTGTAATGACATATCCCTACCAGCTTCTGTATGTAAGCAAAAATGCCAAGGTTCCTGTGTAACATCATTGATCAAATCCCAGATTTACAAACAGAAGTTGTCCATGAATTTTTCATTTAGCGGCAGAAGCACAACCTTGTCACTTTTAGGGGACCATATTGCACTGCTCCCTAAATAAACAATATTTGCATTGGTACATGTCCCCATGGCAGTGCCCAGCTACCTATGTCCTTTAAAAAAATAAAGCTTTAATAACTCTTTAAATAGACTTCAATGGGGTTCAGAGTTACATCTGGAGTTCTCTGATTTGTCAAACATCCAGCAAATAAATGGACCACTGGACCAATGGGCAATGTCAGGGACCATATTTGGTCAATTACATCACCTGAGATCCCTGGCTGCTTAAATTTCATTTTAGCAGCGATGTTTTAGGCGGGTGAACTGATCATAGATTGCCAGTTTTTCAATGGTTACCTGAACCACAAGCAGCCTGGATTCAAATTGATCTCTTCTTTCACATACATATTATACCTAGTTATATGATATTTTATTACAACAGCCTTTCTCTGGAAATTTTAAATCTCTTGATTACTCTCTGTGACCCATTAATACTGAGTACCTCTGCAACACAAAGCTTACTGCAATTTTTTAGATACTTCCCCTACAGTTCCATCAAAGATCCCATATAATGTCTACCCAGAGGGATAAAGATGTGTTCCCCCAGTGCATTGAGTGTAACCACCATCCAGGATAAACAAATTATTGGAAATAAACATATTCCCCACAAGCGCGAGGTCAGATTGCAGACGATCCCAGTGGTTTAATGTAACTTATCCAGATGAGAATAATATGTACCTTTTCCCACCAACATATTACTAACTTTGACTACCTCCCTAAAAGAGGTAAGACTACACTATATTGAGATCCCCTGTCTTTTTCCACCTTTCTTGTTTTTTTCTCTTTACGCAATAATTTTTTCTGCAAGTGAAGAAAAATTACTACTATACCCTTTACAGTGTTAACAGCCTCTATTGCTTAAAGTGGATGTAAACCTGAAAATTTTTTTTTTAATGAATTACTTCTACCTGGTACAATAGAGGATGTCAATTCATCTGTGCCCAGTCTTGCCACAAAGAGTTAATCCAGCTCTGAGCAATCCTCTTGTCTTTTTTTAGTAAGATTAAAAAGCGACGCACATATAAGTTTGTGTCGCCACATCCCCCACTGCTGTGACTGACATCTGATTTCTTTATCACATGAACCAGCATGAGAGCAGAAAGAGTATCACGATTCCAGCTTCACATCCCTTCTCTATTCTTCTCCAGCTCTCCCAGGATTGGCTGCTCCAAACCTCAGCATGATTAGGCATGCTGAAGTCATGTGGTGCCTTTCCTGAGTTTTGACTGGATGTTACTCATCATGCAGCATGGTCCTCAAGATCAGCAGAAGTTCAGTGTGATTGAGGAGGATATTCATGGTGCAGTCAGCTCCCAGAGCCAGCAGATGAGTAGGAGAGTCTTGTGATATCACAACTCTTCCCACCGAGCTCCAGCAAGGAGAGCCACCTACCGACTCCTACAGCTGAAGAGGGGGACATTTGCAGGGTAGGGATACACGCAGGAGGCTTGCATGTATATATACATTAATACTGTGCCATTGGTTTATACTGGGTGAGTGGTGGGTTTACATCCACTTTAAGTAAATTAAACCCCTTCGAGTCACTATCGTACAACAAGTATACAAATATGGACTTATTACTTTTTTATGGCTTGCCTGATATGCATACTTTCTTCATATTTCTGAAAGTAATAAAAGGTCAGTGTAATAGACTTACAGCTAACATTTTCGAAAGGAGGCCAACAATGGCAGTCCTCATATTTCTCTCAGGAAGGATTTACTGTAACCTCCAGCAACCAGTATGAATACATCATATTCTGGTCTAACTTCAGAAGAGCAAATTCTGATTGGTCGCACTTATGAATTTGAAGGTAAAACATTTAGTATAGTCACAAAATAGGAAGAAGTACTGGCATGTTGATACTTTAAATGTGCAGGGAGAGTTTTTAGCACACAAAGACAATTGGATACACAGATAAGTGGATACACTAAGGTAATTTCCTGACTGACTGCTAGCTGCTACTATTGCATACAATAACGTGTTATACAAGTTGAATCAAGTGAAACTTTAACGAGAAATATGCTTCCCTCTCAAATCCATAAGATGCTGCATTGAATTGATGAATGCCGAATTTCAGAGACTGGTCCTAGTGTTTAGTGAGTATTATTCTCTAGCCTCTTTAAATTTATATTGTTTTTAGAAAGGATCAGATAAATGAGTTCCAAAAGCACAGTGATATTTGAATTCAAGAGCCTATTGTTTCATAGCTGCTTCAGGAGAATAATGAAGTCTTCTTGTCAACTGTGTTGAGGCTTTTAGACTTCCATTACGGTTTGAAACAGAAAGCTGCAGGGGGCACTTATAACATTTTGCACCTCAAATCTACCAGTGCCTTACCATTACATTGTATTCATGTCCCAGTTTATTTATAAATGATTATGTTAGACACATGAAGCAAGGTCAATCTGTGACTTACAATGTTTCTGTTAGCTGTATGAATATGATTTAACAATCAGACCCCATTTTAAATGTGTATACAATTAAACTAAAGTAACACTCTATCTGTGTAAGTAGATAAATCTCTGTAAACCTAAGTGCGTTATGAGTTTTATACTCATTAACTAAAAAAGTTTTAATAGACACTACTAAAATTGCTTCAACAAGTTGCCATGTTACCATGATGTCATATTGAGTTATTATCATAGCAGACATTGATGGAAAGCAGCCTTTGAAATTCTTAATCTTTCTACATAAATGTAATATGAGGCTTCCTGGAGTGATCAAAGGCCACATGTGAAGGTCTTAAAAAGACCAAGATGCCTATCATTGATCCGGTGATCTATTATGTCTGCCGTCAAGCAAAAACAATTCTACACGAAAGACAAAACAGATTTTCCTTTACAGTTCTGTAATGTAACCAGGTGAGCTTATAGCTAAACTCCAAGCAA
This sequence comes from Lithobates sylvaticus, assembly GCA_028564925.1. Classification (NCBI taxonomy): domain Eukaryota; kingdom Metazoa; phylum Chordata; class Amphibia; order Anura; family Ranidae; genus Lithobates; species Lithobates sylvaticus. Next base: position 319,935,731 of record CM053028.1, on the reverse strand, counting down.
ATGTCTAAATACACAGATCCAATACATATTTTTACTTATATTTTTATATACTTCACTGCCAAAATATTTTAATTTCTGTCTGTCCATGTCAGATTTACACAGCTCTGTCACACAGCAAACTCTTATCTTACACACGATCGGAAATTCCGCCAGCAAAAGTCAGATGAGAGCTTTTGGTCGGAAAATGCGACTGTGTGTATGCTCCATCTGACTTTTGCTGGCCGAATTCCACTCAGCAAAAGATTGAGAGCAGGTTCTTCATTTTTGGGTCAGAAAAAGTTTCGAACGGAAATTCCGATCGTCTGTAGCAATTTCGACGTGCAAAATTCCTACGTATGCTCGGAAACAATTTGACGCATGCTCGTAAGCATTGGACGTCAGCTGTTGTACGTCAGCTGTTGTACGTCACTGCGTTCTTGACGCACGAAAGTTCAGCAAACTTTTGTGTGACCGTGTGTATGCAAGCCAACAAGTCCGGTCTCTTCTAAGGCTTATGAATGAACAGGAAAAGCAGTAGACTGATAAATTCATCTATCTGTCACTCTGCTCTCTCTGTCTATCAGCTAGTCCCTTGCATTGCAGTACCCTGCACCCCTTGTGTTTTGTTTCTACCTTCCCTAGTCTGTGCTCTAATCTACTAATTCAGGTACTACCATTGCTTTGTAAAAAAAAATGTAAAAAAAAATAAAATTTAAAGTGTAAACTCAAAAACAAAAATGTATTATATTACAGATCACCAGTCCTTAACTGGGGTGGCTGCATTAGTTCCCCTTTTTCAACCTTGTTTTCTATCATTTTAACCTGGTGATACTGCCAGCAACACACTTCCTTCTTTAGGTTATAAGACTTTTTTCTCTGTACTCTCTCTGTACTCTATCAATGGAGGAGCAGGGCCATCAGCTTTGGTATTTTTTTATAATTTGAATTATAAACACATCCCCTTCTCATTTCATTTACAAAGGAAGGGGTGTCTTGTAGTTCACAGAAATAGCAGAAAGGGCTGATACTCATTTATTTATGCATATAGGAAGTTATAAGGATAATATTTCTGGCAAGATCAACATGTATTGCATGTACTTGCAGAAAATGTACCTACAGTATGCAACTGTCCAACTGTTTTTTTTTAGCTGCCACATACCATAGCTTGTCCCTACTTTACCACATTTATATAGTAGAGCTTGGCCCTGAACCTACCTTAACCTGTTGCTTACCTGGTTTCTTAGCCAATAAATGACCTTTACTGCACTTATTATCACATGAGTCTGCCATGCAGTAGTGCCAGACTAGCTCATAGTTCTGCTCCCACACCGATTACAATGAATTCTGCTCTGTAAGGAATAAAAAAAAAAACATGGCGCCAAATTCAGATGTTTATACCAGCTGCATTTAGCAATACATTTTATAGAATACATAACTGCATCAAACAGTGTTGTATAAATGTCTCATTTAATAGAAAACTGGATAGTTATTCTTTAAATGTCCTTCCCCCAGTCATATATTTACCATTCTATCTCTCTCTGTGCTTTGAAAATCCTTGCTGTGTGGCCTGCTGGTTAGTACCCAGCCTCTCTGAAATTCTTCTGTTCAGGTTTTGTGCATGCAACAACACATCTATGGAAAGGCTTCCTATTATTCGTTTCAACAGATAACGGAGAACAGGTTGTATGGCTCCCAGTTGGCCATGCTGTGAAGAACTTGGAGGGACAGAGACATATAACCATAAGGCATTGGGAGAAATGGACATTTCAATGATAGCGTTTCTTACTAAAATATAGGCTCTGTTAGTGCACTGAATTGTATTAAAAACATCAAATGTCATATAAAACAATGTATAATTCAAGTGCTTGTTTTTTCATTTGGCACTTTTCGCTATATTCTCTTACCGGAATTCTTAATGGGATCCAAAGCTCCTTTCCTCCTCTTGTAAGACATTGTTCTTTCAGTTGGACCACTATATTGATGAGTTTGCCATTGGCTCAGTCCCAAAGGTGTATAAATATAAGCTCTACTTGATATGCTTTTCAGTGCTTTGCCAAGTAGGTGTGTTAATTTAACTTAGTACAAAAACAATCACCACAGTCACCACCCACAATAATATAATATAAATGTTTTAAACATAGATGCCGTTAAACATCACACAGAGCTTTCCACTGCACTCCTCATAAATCATATAAATACCTTGATGCAGCTGAATACAAAAGAATAAATTAATTCTCCTTTAATTAAAATAAATCATCACAGAACAGCCTATATTATATATGTTAATCAGACAAAATGTCCATATATTGAAATCCACTGAAGAAAGTCCCCTTGCCAATGTGTTGTGAAATTCTCAATATCTTCCACTTGTTTTTTAGTGCAATTTGTGCTGTACATGCAACACCCAGCGCTCAATTTCATTGACCTTCATAATAAATCAAGGTCTTGTTGCCCCTCCCTGGGCTGTATGGAAGTTTACTTCTCCACTCACTCTAGTCTCCTGTGGCAGCGCTAAACTCACTAGGGGGTTGCATGTAAAAACAGAATGGGACCGATAGTGCTCTCTGTATAACACGCTTTATTTATTTTATTTAAAAACTCATAAAATAAACACTTACATTAAAAAAGCTTCCACAGTGCTATGAATTGGGCATATCGTAAATGACTGATGAAGCTCGTTTTTTTGGAGCGTAACGTGTATAGGAGCAGGAGTTATGCTTATGGTGCTGATGTAATATCTGAGAGCCTTAGAGCCGCATGGTATGAAGGAAGATGATTAATGTGCCCATGTTTTTACAATACACCTGATTCATAGCACTTTGGGTGCTTTTTTAATGTACTGTAAGTGCTAATTCTTTTAGTTTTTAAATAAAAGAGTGTTATACAGAGAGCACAATCGGTCCCATTCTGTTTTTACATGCAACCAACCGGTGAGTTAGTCAGAGGAGACTAGAGTCAGTAGAGGAGTAAATGTGCATACAGCCCAGAGAGGGGCAACAAGACCTTTGTATTAAGGTCAAAGGAATAAGGTGAGCATTTAATACGAGCACTGGGTGTTGTATGTACTGACCGAATTGCACCAAAAAACAAGTGGAAGCTATTGAGAATTTCATAACACTTTGGTGAAGTACTTGAGAGGATTGCAATATATAGAATTTTTTTTTAATTAACTGAATATATTATAGGATGTTCTGTGATGGTTTATTTTAATTAAGGAGGCGTTTATTTATTATTTTGTATTGCACTACATCAAGATATTTATATGATGTATGGTAATTTGTTTTAAACAGACCTTAAAGGTTACATAGTTACATAGATACATAGTAGGGGAGGTTGAAAAAAGACACAAGTCCATCAAGTCCAAGTCAAGTGTGTGATTATATGTCAGTATTACCTTGTATATCCCTGTATGTTGTGGTCGTTCAGGTGCTTATCTACCGTATATACTCGAGCATTAGCCGAGTTTTTCAGCACATATTTTTTGTGCTGAAAATGCCCCCCTCGGCTTATACTCGAGTCAAGCACTTTTCTGCAGCAAAGAATGACATTTTCCGACCCGACTTGGTGCTAGGAACCCCAAATTTGGTGTGCAAATGGAACTAGCACTACAACATATCCAAAGGGTTCCTAGCACCAAGTGGCCCAAGATACAGAGCCCCAAAGTCGGTTCACCTATGGCTGCAAATGGGCAAAGTGAGTCATGCAAATGGGCACAGTGAGGCTGCAAATGGGCATTGTTGACCCTCTTTTCCACTTACAGTAGCTGCGCATTTCTCACCCTAGGCTTATACACGAGTCAATACGTTTTCCCAGTTTTTTGTGGTAAAATTAGGTGTCTCGAGTTATATTCGGGTCGGCTTATACTCGAGTATATACGGTAATAGTTTCTTAAAACTATCGATGCTCCCCGCTGAGACCACCGCCTGTGGAAGGGAATTCCACATCCTTGTCGCTCTTACAGTAAAGAACCCACTACATAGTTTAAGGTTAAACCGTTTTTCTTTTAATTTTAATGAGTGGCCACGAGTCTTGTTAAACTCCCTTCCACAAAAAAGTTTTATCCCTATTGTGGGGTCACCAGTATGGTATTTGTAAATTTAAATCATATCCCCTCTCAAGCGTCTCTTCTCCAGAGAGAATAAGTTCAGTGCTCGCAACCTTTCCTCATAACTAATATCCTCCAGACCCTTTATTAGGTTTGTTGCCCTTCTTTGTACTTGTACATCTCCAGGACATCCTTCCTGAGGACTGGTGCCCAGAACTGGACAGCATACTCTAGGTGCGGCCAGACCAGAGACTTGTAGAGCAGGAGAATCATTGTTTTATCTCTGGAATGAATCCCCTTTTTAATGCATGCCAATATTCTGTTTGCTTTGATAGCAGAAGCTTGGCATTGCATGCCATTGCTGAGCCTATCATCTACTAGGACCCCAGGTCCTTTTCCATCCTAGATTGCCCCAGAGGTTCTCCCCCCCAGTGTATAGATTGCATTCATATTTTTGCCACCCAAATGCATTATTTTACATTTTTCTACATTGAACCTCATTTGCCATGTAGTTGCCCACCCCATTAATGTGTTCAGATCTTTTTGCAAGGTTTCCACATCTTGCAGAGAAGTTATTGCCCTGCTTAGCTTAGTATCGTCCGCAAATACAGTGATTGAACTGTTTACCCCATCCTCCTGGTCATTTATGAACAAATAAAACAGGATTGGTCCCAGCAAAGAAACCTGGGGGACCCCACTACCCACTCTTGACCATTCTGAGTACCCATTTATCACCACCCTCTGAACTCGCCCTTGAAGCCAGTTTTCAATCCATGTACTCACCCTATGGTCTATGCCAATGGACCTTATTTTGTGCAGTAAACATTTATGGGGGACTGGGTCAAATGCTTTTGCAAAATCCAGATACAACACGTCTACGGGCCTTCCTTTATCTAGATGGCAACTCACCTACTCATAGAAGGTTAATATATTGGTTTGGCAAAAAAGATTTTTCATTAATCCATGCTGATTACTGCTAATAATACTGTTCTCATTACTAAAATATTGTATATAGTCCCTTATCATCCCCTCCAAGAGTTTACATACTATTGATGTTAGGCTAACTGGTCTGTAATTCCCAGGGATGAATTTGGGCCCTTTTTAAAAATTGGTGCTACATTGGCTTTTCTCCAATCATCTGGTACCATTCCAGTCAGTAGACTGTTAGTAAAAATTAGGAACAATGGTCTGGCAATTACTTGACTGAGTTCCCTAAGTAATCTCAGGTGCAAGCCATCTGATCCTGGTGATTTGTTAATGTTAAGTTTCCCAAGTCGAATTTTAATTCTGTCCTCTGTTAACCATGGAGGTGCTTCCTGTGATGTGTCATGAGAATAAACACTGCAGTTTTGGTTACTGAGCCCCCCGATACCCTTGTGAAGACTGAGGAGAAGAATAAATTCAATACCTTCGCCATCTCCCCATCCTTTGTAACCAGATGTTCTTCCTTATTCTTTATGGGGTCAATATGGTCTGTCCTCCCTTTTTTACTGTTTACATACTTAAAGAATTTCTTGGGATTTTTTTTTGCTCTCCTCCGCTATGTGTCTTTCATGTTCTATCTTAGCCATCCTTAATGTACCCTTACATTTCTTGTTGCATTCTATATAAAGTCTGAATGCTGAGGATGATCCCTCAACCCTGTATTTTTTGAAGGCCTTCTCCTTTGCTTTTATATCTATTTCTACATGGGAGTTAAGCCATCCAGGACTTTTGTTCACTCTTTTAAATGTATTACCCAATGGGATACATTGGCTAATGCCCTTATTTAATATGCTCTTAAAGCAAACCCATCTCTCCTCCGTGTTCTTTGTTCTTAAGATTTTATCCCAATGTATGCCTTCTAGCAAGGTTCATAGTTTAGGGAAGTTGGCTCTTTTGAAATTCAGTGCCTTTGTATTCCCCTTATGTTTCCTATTTGTGTGATTTATACTGAAGCCAATTGACCTGTGATCGCTGTTATCTAAATTGCCCCGTATTTCCACATCCGTGATCAGGTCTGTATTCTTGGTAATCAGTAGATCCTGTAACGCTTTATTTCTAGTTGGTGCGTCTACCATCTGACCCATAAAATTGTCCTGCAAGGAATTTAGGAACTGGCGGGCCTTAGACGAATGTGTGGTTCCCTCTGCCCAGTCTATGTCTAGATAATTAAAATCCCCCATTATGATAACACTTCCTATTCTTGCTGCTAATCCAATTTGTGATAGGAGATCTGTCTCCCCTTCCTCCCTCGGGTTAGGGGGCCTATAGCATACTCCCAGTATTATTTCCCCCTTAGCTTCATCCCTTTGGAGCTCTACCTATAAGGATTCCACCTCCTCCCTAGCTCCCTTAGTGATGTCATCTCTCTTATTCACTTGTACATTATTCTTGATATATAGGCATGGCCCTCCCCCTTTTTTTACCCTCTCTATCCCTGTGATAAAGGGTATACCCTTGAATGGTCTCTGAAATTCAACAAAATCATGCCTGATTTTATCACAAAAATGTGAGTTTTACTATTGAGCTATTAATAAATTGTTATCCCTGTTAAAAAACTATTGCACCCAGAGGTGCCTCTCCATTTGTTTCTTTTCACAGTTCCTGAACACGGTTTCAGTTTTACCTTGAAGGCTGCCCTGTATGCTTACCCCAGGATCCATTCATAGATTTCGCCTCCCTCATGGACTGATTTTTTCAATCTATGGACTTGAAATCTATGTATATATATATATACCAAATACTCAATTCAATTGGAAGAACTTATCGAGATATTTTAACATATGCGCCTATACTCGTTGCCACAAAATACAAATCCTCCTCGTACAACAGTATCTCTAGTTCACCCATCTTGTCCGCCAGGCTCCTGGCATTGTTTAGACCGGTCGCACGTTATCCTATAAAACAAGATTTTATAGTAATTACTGTTAAACCATCCAATTGCTGAAAGTGAGCTATGAAGACATTGTAATCTGTAAGCTGGTGAGTCAGAGTGTAAATGGTTTTAACAAATCATTAATGCTTTGTGTATGCCTCTCAGCACACAGTGAGTTTCTATTTGGCTTACCTGGGCTATGGTCATCTGGTTTAACTGTTATAGAAAAACATAAATGATAATTTCAAATAAATCTGTCAGTTAACTATATACAGTATATTCTGGTGTATAAGACTACCTTTTACACCGAAGTTACACAGTCAAAAAGCGGTGGTCGTCTTATACGCCGGATGATGAAGCCGCCAGATAGATATGAGTCCGCCGGGCGCTCTGTAAAATTATAATATGTATACAGTATGCACCGCTCAGCCAATCCCGGCGGGCGATGCACTCTGATGAATAAAGAGCCTGCTAAGCCTGCTCGGATTGGGTAACAACCTCTGCCAATCCGAGCAAGCTACATGAGTCAGAGCGGCGCGGGCTGATGTCACAGCCTCTGCCAATCCGAGCAGGCTTTGTATCCATCAACAGATTAGTAAAATACAATGCCTGCAGTGATTGGCTCAGTGGTGCACACTGTCTGCACACTGTATTCTGAAGTGTACCTGGTGCTACTGTACTAACGCAGCAACATACACTGTGTGTACTTGGGGCTCTACATATTAACAAAGCATCCTGTACTGCACATCCAGCTCCAGATCTCCCCTAAAATACAGGTATGATTTATGGTGCTTTGGAGGAGAGGATTCATTGTTGCTGCCTACCAATTGTGGGATCTCTGGGACTTGTAGTTCACCAGTTTCCTTTTTCTGATGTTAAGTCTGATGTTTTTTTTTTTTTTGTTTCTGATGTTTTTTTGTAAATGGTGTTGCCTCGGAAGGGGGGTAGTCTTATATGACGAGTATAGCCTCAAACCTAAGTTTTCACTGGAAAAATAGGGGGTCGTCTTATACACCCAGTCGTCTTATACGCCGGCAAATACGGTATATGTAATTGGATCTTATTATTAATTTTTTTTTTCTTAGTTAGAATAATTGCTTGCATTTCCAAGCCTTCTTTCTTGGGTTGCAAGTTTGTACTGAATCCTATTACTAATGCTTTTCCATGAAAGGGTTTGTTGTTTCCTGAAAATGCTAATAGTGCTTAGAATAATCCCTCATCGAGGTGACATAAAAGGAAAATATTATTCATGATGTAACTAGTTAACTACCATGTTTAAAAACTGCAAGAGAAATTGAGTGAGCAGCACATACATCTGCAGGATATTACGTTTTAAAGAAAAAAAAAATGACAGGCAGAAACTGCTGTGTGAGCTATTTTTACCACAGAGCTAATGTTTTTAGAAACAAACATTCTGGACTACTAAGGTTTTTTCCTCAGGCATGTAGAGAACTGAGTAGCGTGACAAATAATCTCAGAATCCTAGATGTGTGTGTGTTTAATATAAATCTCTCACTCTTATTCACAGCTCCTTATGAAATCTGCCCCGAGGACTATTTGATGTCTATGGTATGGAAAAGAACCCCAGCTGGAGACCTGGCATTCAATCGATGTCCTCTTAACGCTACTGGTAAACGCTCTTCTATTAAGAGATGTACACATTTATATATAACTAGATAAGTAATGATCAAACATGTTTATTTGTCTTCAATGCTGTTTGGAAGATCATAATTGAGCATTTCAAATAATCATTTACACAAATGGAATTTTAAGAAAATGGGATATATATTGTGCATCTCATTTCCCAATGTTATATAGCTAAATAGACTAATTTGTGAGATTGCTTTTGTATGATTTCAGCATTGCTGCAGACTCTAACAGATATTTTCTGCATCCTGTGTGACTCATAGGCACCACTAGCAGACGCTGCTCGCTCAATCTTCATGGTGTAGCCTTCTGGGAACAGCCGAGCTTTGCAAGATGCATATCAGCTGAATACAGACACTTGCAGCTTTCAGTAGGTGCAAAGCCAGCTTTTGTCCTTGTTATGTTTATTTCCTATTATGTAGCTGAGCTGAAAATGTAACTCATTCATATCTAGTCAGAAATGTGGCCCTTGCAAAGGAAAAATACAGCATTGAATTCTGCACATGCACATTATTAGAGCCAATCCTTAATCACTGAAAAGTCATTTCAAATATTTCACTGGAAATGAACATGGATAATGAAGGTTTACTATATCAATTCTGTCAGTTAAGGTATATTTCTGTTATAAGACCTACTGGCAGAACTTTTATAAGAGATTTTTTTATTGCTCTTATTTCTCTTTATGCATATGTACAGTATATGTGTGTTCATTTTCACCGTACTAAAAAGAGATAAGCAATTTGGTTTTCTGGATCAGCAAATCTGAAATTGTCTATGAAGGATCTTAATAATTTAGGTCATTGTATAGCTACTAGTAGTTAATTACATTCATAGCTGTAACCTCTGTCACCACAACTCACCCATGCGTCCCAATCCACAGCTCACTTCTGTGTCCCTGTCCACAGTTCACCTTTGTGTCCCTGTCCACAGCTCACCTCTGTGTCCCTGTCCACAGCTCACCTCTGTGTCCTTGTCCACAGCTTACCTCTGTGCCCCTGTCCACAGTTCAACTTTGTGTCCCTGTCCACAGCTCACCTCTGTGTCCCTGTCCACAGCTCACCCCTGCATCCCAGTCCACAGCTCACCTCTGCCTCCCTGTCCACAGTTCGCCTCTACGTCCCTGTCCACAGCTCACATCTACGTTCCAGTCAACAGATCATCCCTGCGTCCCAGTGCGCAGCTCACCCCTGCGTCCCTGTCCCGAGCTCACCCCTGCATCCCTGTCCACAGATCATCCCTGCATCCCAGTGCGCAGCTCACCCCTGCGTCCCAGTGCGCAGCTCAACCCTGTGTCCCTGTCCCCAGCTCACCCCTGCATCCCTGTTCAAATCTCACCCCTGCATCCCTGTCCACAGCTCACCTCTGCATCCCTGTGAACAGCTCACCTCTGCATCCCAGTCCACAGCTCACCTCTGCATCCCAGTCCACAACTCACCTCTGTGTTCCCTGTCCCCAGCTCACCCCTGCATCCCTGTCCACAGATCATCCCTGCATCCCAGTGCACAGGTCACCCCTGCATCCCTGTCCCCAGCTCACCCCTGCATCCCTGTCCACAGATCATCCCTGCATCCCAGTGCGCCGCTTACCCCTGTGTCTCTGTCCCCAGCTCACCCCTGCATCCCTGTCCAAAGCTCCCCCCTGCATCCCAGTCCACAAATCACCCCTGCATCCCTGTCCACAGATCACCTCTGCATCTCTGTCCACAGCTCACCTCTGCGTCCCTGTCCACAGTTCACCTCTGTGTCCCTGTCCACAGCTCACCTCTACGTTCCAGTCAACAGATCATCACTGTGTCCCAGTGAGCAGCTCACCCTTGTGTTCCTGTCCCCAGCTCACCCCTGCATCCCAGTCCACAACTCACTCCTGAATCCCTGTCCACAGATCACCTCTGCATCTCTGTCCACAGCTCACCTCTGTCTCCCTGTCCACAGTTCACCTCTGGGTCCCTGTCCACAGCTCACCTCTACGTTCAAGTCCACAGATCATCCCTGCGTCCCAGTACTCAGCTCACACCTGCGTTCCTGTCCCCAGCTCACCCCTTCATCCCTGTCCACAGATCATCCCTGTGTCCCAGTGTGCAGCTCACCCTTGCGTCCCTGTCCCCAGCTCACCCCTGCGTCCTTGTCCAAAGCTCACCCCTGCATCCCAGTCCACAACTCATCCCTGCATTCCTGTCCACGGCTCACCTCTGCGTCCCTGTCCACAGCCAGCTCGCCCCTGCGTCCCTGTCAACGGCTCACCTCTGTGTTCCTGTTCACAGCTCACCCCTGCATCCCAGTCCACACTTCACCTCTGGGTCCCTGTCCAGAGCTCACCTCTATGTTCCAGTCCACAGATCATCCATGCGTCTCAGTGCGCAGCTCACCCCTGTGTTCCTGTCCCCAGCTCACCCCTACGTCCCTGTCCACAGCTCATCCCTGCATCCCAGTCCACAGATCACCTCTGTGTCCTTGTCCAAAGCTCACCCCTGCATCCCAGTCCACAACTCACCACTGCGGCCTGTCCGTTACTCACCTCTGCTTCCCTGTACACAGCTCACCTCTGGCTCCCAGTCCACAGCTCACCTCTGCCTCCCAGTCCACAGCTCTCCTCTGCCTCCCTTTTTACAGCTCACCTATGCGTCCCTGTCTACCCCTCACCTCTGCGTTCCTGTCCACAGCTCACTTCTGCATCCCAGTCCACAGCTCACCTCTGTGTCCATGTTCACAGCCCACCTTTGCATCCACGTCCACCGCTCACCTCTATGTCCATAGCTTACCTCTGTGTCCATGTCCAGAGCTCTCACTTTGGCACTTAGCACCTCCTCTTCCTTCCCAGCTATCACCTATACACCCAGTCCCCACCCAGCCATAGCTGTCACCTCTGCACCTAGAACCATCTGTAATACACAGCTGTCATTTTAGTACCCAGCCCCTAATGACTACAATTCTCCTCTCTGAACTCACCAGCCCTCAACAGCTCTCAATTTTGGTTGTGCACACTCCCAAACAAATCAGTTATATAAGAACTGTCACAGAGAAGACGTGTCAGTTGGCGGGAGCCTCCCATGGAGGCGGATCGGTTGCAGCTTTTTTTTCCCTTTTTCGGCTTGTCAGCAGCGTGATAGAAGAAGATGAATGGACATCGCTGGACATTTTTTTTTTTTTTTTTAATAAAGGACTTGTCCCAAGCTGTCTCTTGTATTTTTTACCATTTTTGACACTTTTTTGTGGGAGGCCGGTGGGAGGCCGGGATCTGGGGGTCCCCTTGTTAAAGGAGGCTTCCAGATTCCGATAAGCCCCCACCTGCATATCCCCACAACCACCGGGCAAGGGTTGTGGGGATGAGGCCCTTGTCCCCATCAACATGGCGACAAGGTGCTTTGGGGTCAGACCCCAAAGCACCCACCCCATGTTAAGGGCATGTGGCCTGGTACGGTCCCTGTCCATAGCTCACCACTGCATCCCAGTCCACAAGTCAACCCAGTGTCCCAGTTCACAGCTCACCTCTGCCTCCCTGTCCACAGCTCATCTCTGCGTTCCAGTCCACAGCTCACCTCTGCGTCCCTGTCCACAGCTAACCTCTGCATCACTGTCCACAGTTCACCTCTATGTCCCAGTCCACAGATCATCCATGGGTCCCTGTCCACAGCTCAACCCTGCATCCCAGTCCACAGCTCACCTCTGTGTCCATGTTCAAAGCTCACCTTTAAGTCCATATCCACAGCTCATCTCTGTGTCCATGTCCATAGCTCTCACTGTTGCACCTAGCATCTCCTCTTCCTTCCCAGCTATCACCTATACACCCAATCCGCACCCATCCATAGCTGTCACCTATGCACCAAGAACCATCTCTAATACACAGCTGTCACTTTTGCACCCAGCCCCTGATGTCTACAGTTCTCATTTCTGAACTCACCAGCCCTCAACAGCTCTCATTTTTGGTGCTGCACACTCCAAAATGAATCTCCATTCTAGGGCTTACTACCCATCCTCCTTACAGCAGCTAACACTGCTCTATTAGGCAGCAGCCAGCACGGTGTCATTAACATGTCCTGGGTGCTGATGCTTGCATCTACCCTACGCCCGTGTCTCAAGGGAGCTCTGCTGTGAGTTTTATTGGCAGGATGGAGGAGAATTAGGAGCACTTAGAATTGCGCAACATCTGAAGCAGCCTAGGTGGGACACCACTGAAATCTGGGACCCCAGCACCCCCTAGACCCTACGCATACACACCACCCCATCCCATGTCAGCCCGCTCCGCCTCACCTTGTCCCTTGTAGGAAGTAGGAGTGAGTGAAGTCCAGGACAGGAGCCTCTCATGGGGCAGTGCCTGTATGAGTCCACCCCTGATCTGAACCCTAACTGAATGCAATTCACTTTGCTAAAGCACTATTTATTTAAAAATGTACCATTTTCCAAATTTTTTAATCCTTTTTTTCTCAGTACTGCTGATCTCCTCTGTTTCAGCCACTGTCCGTCTATGTGCAATTGCATAATTGCATGGGTAGAATGTGTGCTGGCATGGTTCTTTGCAGTCCCCACCCAATGCACATGTGACAGGATGGCAATGCAGGAACACGACTGTTGTCACCCTATACCAGGAACTTCCTGAACAAGGACCTTCCTGGTAAGATCACCAGGTATTTTTGTAATGTAAGCCTTTTACCTAAAAAGATTGAAACGCCTTTGAAATTACAAATATATACACATTCTTTTAGCAACACTAAACCCTTCTTTTTAATCTGTGAGCTTCAGTTAATGTTCAAGAATGTCAAGAATAGTTTGGTTAAAATGAGAACTAAAGGTAAAATGATGTCAGAAAACTGTATAAACCACCAAACATGGGAAAGAAAAGTTCCATGCCTCCTGAACAAAAAACAGTCCTGATTCCCCTAAGCATTCTCTGCATTCCTCTCTCCTACAGTTTACTTGCTGAGTTTAGTCACAAGTGGTGGCCAAAAGACAGATGGTAAATAAAGAAAATGTTACGATGGTTTGTACAGTTTAAGGCTTTTCCTCTGGGGCACTGGCCTACAAGTGCCATTATAGTTTTAAAAAAAAAGGTTGTGCTGTATTGAATGGCATCTGCAGCAGGCAGACACAGTGGGGTTGATATACTTAAACTAAAAAATGCAAAATCTGGTGCATCTCTGCAAAGAAAACAATCAGCTTCCAGTTTTTTAGGAAAGCTGAATTGAACTAGCTGAGGTTAGAAGCTGATTGGCTACCATGCTGAGCTGCACCAATTTTTGTACTCTCCAGTTTCAGTAAATCAACATCAGAGTGTTTTAATGTTTGTTTTTCATTTTTCACCCAAGTTGGAACGATAACTACTTTATAATTGCAACAGGTTCTCATTCACATAGCAAAACTAAAAATAAAAATAAATAGATGAAAAAATGCTGCTTACATTCTTACTTGCTCTTTTGTGAAAACTCAGAAACGCAAGTTTCCACCTGCTATGTAATGTTAAGGAGGGGACTAACCTCATATGTGGTGTTCTGGCATATCTTATCATCAAATGTAAACTAGATTTAAGCAGTGAAAAAAGGGAAAAGAGCTGCGCTAAAAAGTGAGTGTATGCAATATGTTATGCATATGACATGTAACTAGTTACTAAAATAACAGTTACTAAATATAACACCTGTGAAGTGGTAATCAATAGTGTGAATATTATCAATCCATTAGTAAAAATTAAGTTCTATTAGTAAACACCTGACAGAGGTGTGTCAGCGTAAGTGACATGTGTACATGAATAGCAACAACACGTGGTTACTGGCATATAAAAACTGCGTCAGAACTCTATAAATGGAAATAAAATATATTACAAACACCGTGAGTGAATAAAAATAATAAGTGAAAATTGATCAACAGCAGGCCGAGCCAGTAGCACAAAATTGATAATAGAAGCTGAACTCAAAGCTGTAAGTGAATAGTCCACATATAGCGAATTGCCTCAATGGAATGAATGTAACAAACATAAAACAATAGTCCTATTGAGACATTCCAGGAAAATGATTATCCAAGTGAAGGTTTCCAAAGTGACTTTAAACAGCAGACTGCAAAGTGAATAGACCACCACCGTAGGACACACTTGTCTGCTTACCAGAGATACGTGGTCCCTTGTTACAGGGGACCCGTATGGGCAGGTGGCTCTTAACCCCAGCCAGGGATACACCGGACTCTTGGATATTAACAGATGCTGGTAGATGGGGTAATCGGTAGTAGAAGTCATCCAATGGGGATCAACTCAAGCCATACAATGTGCAGCGTGCAGATACCGGTAAGGACGAAAAATGCTCACATAGTGTAAAATCTTCTTAAATTTATTTAAAATCAAATAGCTCAATGTACACTTACATTGTATGAAGTAAAATCAGGACAAAAGGCGAGCCGGCCGGTCTCGCTATACAGCCCGTGGTTCCGGGACTACGAAAAGGTTGCGGTAGCGTCAGGACGTAGCTCCTCCTCCCTACGCGTTTCGTCACTAGGCGGACGTCGTCACGGGGCACGGGCGGCGTCCTGACGCACCGCATTATATAGTAAACCAACTGACCAAGCCTCGATGTGAATCGTAGACCAGGAAGTGTGTCGGCCATCTTAACTGTGGTATACAGCCCGTCATAGCCTGAGATGAAAAGGGATGCACTGGAGAATGCTCTGTCGGCCATTTTAACTGTGGTAAAACGGCAATAACCTATATTAGTTGTGTATGGGTTGGAAAAATGTTATGTGGGCAATCTGGGCTGAGGTAAACACCGCATCGCCTCTTGTAATACTGAAGGATGCACCGAACATCGGTATATGCCAAAATGATGAGCAGTGGTTCCTGCTATCATGGCCCTAATCGGCACCCATCTCTAATGTATGTCCCTAAACAGTGAATATGTAGAAGTCACAGTGGGACGCAATCACAGACACAGAATAAGCACAATCTCACAAAGATATGTGCAATGTGACAAGCATGGACTAAATTAGCATGTGTCTAGATGGATAAAAACACATTGCGTGCAATGCCAATTTATGTACAATGTTAGATGTATGTGTGAATTTTCTCTTTGATGAGAAAATACTTTTAAATAAAGGACACCAAAAAAAAGGGATTATTTGAAAAATCAACTAGTAATTCTCTTGGCCTATTGGAAATGGGTGTTATTTCAAACTGACCGAAGCGTGTTGTGATGCAGTATGAATTAAGAAACTCTATAATGCATAGCTGGCCAATAAGTGCAACCCCCACGTTATATCTAGCCCGTCGAGGATTCACACCAATGGCTGGTCTCACATAAAAATTCTATACATTTACAGGAACATAAATGAACTAAAAAATAAAAGTTGGAATATAGTATACAGTTTCTAAAATTATTTTAGAAATATTGGCAACAGTTAATCCCCAATAGAAAATGTGATGTAAGATAAGGTGCACAATGTGGTCCCCATCCTTATAGAGCGGAGCACACTGAGCACTGGGAAACATGGTCACTAGGAGTTGTCAATGAAGCAATTAATGTCTACATCAATGTTAAGTCCAAAAGGGGTGTAACTTTTAATCCTATGGACCCAGGCCATTTCCATCTTGGAAATGCTGTTTACCAGGCCACTACCTCTCCAATGTGGTCGGAACTTATCTATGCCTAGAAATAGCGTGTCGCTAGGGTCTCTGTTATGAACTTTAAGGTAATGCTTAGATACGGAATGTTTGGTGTAGCCTCTACGGATATTCCCTATGTGCTCATTGAGACGCACTTGTAGTGGTCTCTTAGTCCGGCCCACATATTGTAGTCCGCAAGGACATTGGAGCATGTAGACAACACCAATGGTGGAACAGGTGATGAACGGTTCAATTTCATGGCTACGTGAAGTAGTGGTGGATGTGAAGTATTGAAGTATTGGACAAAGGTTTGAAGTTTGCCCCTCCCCGAAACATCAGCAAATTTCAAACCTATATGGACATCCACCGTTATGTTAGAAAACTAAATGTGCAGCGCTACATGGCTTCAAACCCATTTAACCCTTCACTCACAGCAGCTTACGGTTATGTCCACACGGGGCTGAGAAACGCCTCTCTTTTTAACCCCCCAGGGCACCTGCCCCCCTCCTTGAAAGTCTTCAGGGATTTAGCCCTAAAAGATTTGGAGGATATGCAGGTGAAAACGATTAGGAACAAGAAAGAAATAGACATGGGCATCACAACCCTATGTTCTAACAACAATCTTGTTATCCGTCCAGCAGACAAGGGTGGTGGCATCGTCATCCTGAACAAGGTCGATTATGTGTCAGAGATGCAACGAATTTTGGCTGACGATGCCACCTACACTTTGTTGCCCTGTAACCCAAATGACAAATATAAAAGTACATTGGAAACATTGGTCACTAGGGGAGTCAACCTAAAAATACTAAACAAAAAGGAAAGCTTATTTTTGGTGCCTAAAGTACCGAAAATCCCCATTATTTATTATTTACCGAAGGTGCATAAGAATCAGACTTGCCCCCCGGGACGTCCAATAGTGAGTGGAATCGATTCCGTCACTTCCCGGGTGGGCAAGTATATCGATTTCTTTTTGCAACCCTTAGTGCAGTCTATGCCATCTTTTGTTAAAGATACCAGGCATGTTATCAATCTCCTCTCCAGAATCAAACCCAGTAGTGGACTGTGGCTGGTAACAGCCGACGTTACCTCTCTTTACACTATCATCCCCCATCAATTGGGACTAGAGGCTGTTTCTTTTTATTTACATCAGAAGTCTCAGCTACCCGATGTACAGATCAATTACATCATGGAACTCTTGGATTTTGCCGCGAGTCACAACTTTTTTTGGTTTGACGGCAGATTCTATCGGCAAGATAAGGGAGTCGCCATGGGGGCTAAATATGCCCCCAGTTTGGCGAACCTCTTCATGGCCAAATGGGAGGAGGATGTCGTCTATGCCCAGCCAAGACCAGAAGTGGTCTTGTGGGCCCGTTACATAGACGACATCCTCCTCCTCTGGAATGGTGATGAGCCTGAACTCGCCAATTTTATGCTCCATCTCAATTCTAATCAGAGAGGAATACACCTCAGCTATGAGGCGAGTAGGGAGACTATACACTTTCTTGATCTCTCTATCACAGTAGGTCATGACCAGTTCATCACTTCCACTTATTTCAAACCTACAGACCGTAACGCGTTTATCCCAAAGGATAGTTGTCATCACTCCTCTTGGTTAAGGTCTGTGCCAAAGAGCCAATATTTGAGGCTTAAACGTAACTGTACGGATCGTGACACTTTTCTCATACAATCTGAAATTCTTACTGAAAGATTTTTGGCCAAAGGTTATGACCACAATACCCTCAGAGATACCCTCAATGCAGTCGATATGATCGACAGAGATTCCTTGTTGACCGACCGGCCGTCAAGCCAGAGAGATGATACCCATAGGAATCCTTTTATCACTAACTATTCTTGCCAACATGCCAGAGTGAAGCACATAGTCAACAAACATTGGCACATTTTGAAGAGTGACAAAATATTAAACACCTTCCTCCCAGATAAGCCCCATGTTGTTTTTAGAGGAGCCCCCTCTCTAAGAGACAAGTTGGCCCCAAACACTCTTAACCCCCCTAATACCAAGCTAAGCTTCTTCTCTGCACTTACAGGGTACTACCAATGTAGAAAATGTCAAGTTTGCTCTTTGAATAAATGCAGAACCAGAAGGACTACATCCTTCACATCCACCACTACTTCACGTAGCCATGAAATTGAACCGTTCATCACCTGTTCCACCATTGGTGTTGTCTACATGCTCCAATGTCCTTGCGGACTACAATATGTGGGCCGGACTAAGAGACCACTACAAGTGCGTCTCAATGAGCACATAGGGAATATCCGTAGAGGCTACACCAAACATTCCGTATCTAAGCATTACCTTAAAGTTCATAACAGAGACCCTAGCGACACGCTATTTCTAGGCATAGATAAGTTCCGACCACATTGGAGAGGTAGTGGCCTGGTAAACAGCATTTCCAAGATGGAAATGGCCTGGGTCCATAGGATTAAAAGTTACACCCCTTTTGGACTTAACATTGATGTAGACATTAATTGCTTCATTGACAACTCCTAGTGACCATGTTTCCCAGTGCTCAGTGTGCTCCGCTCTATAAGGATGGGGACCACATTGTGCACCTTATCTTACATCACATTTTCTATTGGGGATTAACTGTTGCCAATATTTCTAAAATAATTTTAGAAACTGTATACTATATTCCAACTTTTATTTTTTAGTTCATTTATGTTCCTGTAAATGTATAGAATTTTTATGTGAGACCAGCCATTGGTGTGAATCCTCGACGGGCTAGATATAACGTGGGGGTTGCACTTATTGGCCAGCTATGCATTATAGAGTTTCTTAATTCATACTGCATCACAACACGCTTCGGTCAGTTTGAAATAACACCCATTTCCAATAGGCCAAGAGAATTACTAGTTGATTTTTCAAATAATCCCTTTTTTTTGGTGTCCTTTATTTAAAAGTATTTTCTCATCAAAGAGAAAATTCACACATACATCTAACATTGTACATAAATTGGCATTGCACGCAATGTGTTTTTATCCATCTAGACACATGCTAATTTAGTCCATGCTTGTCACATTGCACATATCTTTGTGAGATTGTGCTTATTCTGTGTCTGTGATTGCGTCCCACTGTGACTTCTACATATTCACTGTTTAGGGACATACATTAGAGATGGGTGCCGATTAGGGCCATGATAGCAGGAACCACTGCTCATCATTTTGGCATATACCGATGTTCGGTGCATCCTTCAGTATTACAAGAGGCGATGCGGTGTTTACCTCAGCCCAGATTGCCCACATAACATTTTTCCAACCCATACACAACTAATATAGGTTATTGCCGTTTTACCACAGTTAAAATGGCCGACAGAGCATTCTCCAGTGCATCCCTTTTCATCTCAGGCTATGACGGGCTGTATACCACAGTTAAGATGGCCGACACACTTCCTGGTCTACGATTCACATCGAGGCTTGGTCAGTTGGTTTACTATATAATGCGGTGCGTCAGGACGCCGCCCGTGCCCCGTGACGACGTCCGCCTAGTGACGAAACGCGTAGGGAGGAGGAGCTACGTCCTGACGCTACCGCAACCTTTTCGTAGTCCCGGAACCACGGGCTGTATAGCGAGACCGGCCGGCTCGCCTTTTGTCCTGATTTTACTTCATACAATGTAAGTGTACATTGAGCTATTTGATTTTAAATAAATTTAAGAAGATTTTACACTATGTGAGCATTTTTCGTCCTTACCGGTATCTGCACGCTGCACATTGTATGGCTTGAGTTGATCCCCATTGGATGACTTCTACTACCGATTACCCCATCTACCAGCATCTGTTAATATCCAAGAGTCCGGTGTATCCCTGGCTGGGGTTAAGAGCCACCTGCCCATACGGGTCCCCTGTAACAAGGGACCACGTATCTCTGGTAAGCAGACAAGTGTGTCCTACGGTGGTGGTCTATTCACTTTGCAGTCTGCTGTTTAAAGTCACTTTGGAAACCTTCACTTGGATAATCATTTTCCTGGAATGTCTCAATAGGACTATTGTTTTATGTTTGTTACATTCATTCCATTGAGGCAATTCGCTATATGTGGACTATTCACTTACAGCTTTGAGTTCAGCTTCTATTATCAATTTTGTGCTACTGGCTCGGCCTGCTGTTGATCAATTTTCACTTATTATTTTTATTCACTCACGGTGTTTGTAATATATTTTATTTCCATTTATAGAGTTCTGACGCAGTTTTTATATGCCAGTAACCACGTGTTGTTGCTATTCATGTACACATGTCACTTACGCTGACACACCTCTGTCAGGTGTTTACTAATAGAACTTAATTTTTACTAATGGATTGATAATATTCACACTATTGATTACCACTTCACAGGTGTTATATTTAGTAACTGTTATTTTAGTAACTAGTTACATGTCATATGCATAACATATTGCATACACTCACTTTTTAGCGCAGCTCTTTTCCCTTTTTTCACTTTATTTTGATGTAGTATAACATTTTTGAGCAGCAGCTTGGTGTTCAGGGATAGCGCAATTTTCGACATACAACTAGAT
This sequence comes from Lithobates sylvaticus, assembly GCA_028564925.1. NCBI lineage: Eukaryota > Metazoa > Chordata > Amphibia > Anura > Ranidae > Lithobates > Lithobates sylvaticus. The sequence continues at coordinate 319,915,102 of CM053028.1, read as the reverse complement.
TTAAGCAGTGTCTGTCCTTACAAAGGGTAAAAGATCTCAAAGCTTAGATTCTGCATTGTGTGCCAATGAAACTCATCCTATCCCCTTTTTGTCACTCCACTTTTGCTTTGAAATTGTTTGGAGTAGCTTGCAGTCTGTCCAAAAGCCCACTGCAAATAAACACCTAGTATGGTAACATTATTTTTAGGTTAATGAGAACACATACCAAACATATAGTGGGGAATTCCATAATTTGACTGTATAATTACACTTAAAGGCACCATAAGCCTTACTGACTATGTGGCAAAATCTGCATAAAACAGTAAAAGTAAATGCTAAATTGTTTTGGTCTGAAGGCCTCATTTACATGGAGGCACAGACTTCTACATTTGCTGAAGTGTTTGGTATGCAAACAGGGGGGGGGGGGGGGGCGCCTCTCTAAGTGTAGTATTAAAACAGTAACATTTATTGCACAAGATTAAAAACACTTACAAGATATAAGTGGGAGTCATGCTCATCGTAAGTATGTAGTCCTGGAAGTTCTACTGCATCCCACAGGCGCCTCGCACAATCCGGGTAGCTGGGAAAGGTTCTGGTGTGATGTTGTGCTGAATAGCTGTACATTCAGGAAAACCAGGAAGTAGTCAGCTCCATACCCGGATCATGCGAGAAGCCTGTGGGATGCAGTAGAACTGCTAGGACTACTTACTTATGATGAGCATTACTCCCACTTATATCTTGTAAGTGTTTTTAATCTTGTGCAATAAATGTTACTGTTTTAATACTACACTTAGAAAGGTGCCCCCTGTTTCTTTTATATGTTTTGCAGAGTTGCTGGACACACTCTGAGGATGGCTGCCTCTTTTTAAATAACCCCCTTACCGTGGTTCAACTTTGTTTTTACCTAAAGACTGACTAATCAAATGTACATTATTACAAACTAAGGATATTGCCTCCTGGAGTGCCAGATACCCAATTCACCTTCTCTTGATTTTTGGTCAGCAGTGGCTTTGGCCTTGGAACTCTCCCATAGATGCCATTTTTGCACAGTCACTTTCTTATTGTTGAATCATGAACACTCATCTTACCTGAGGCAAGTAAGGCCTGCAGTTCTTTAGATGTTGTTCTGAGTTCTTTTCTGACCTCCTGGATGAGTGGTCGTCATGCTCTTGGAGTAGGTTTTGTAGGCCGGCCATTCCTGGGAAGGTTCATCACTGTTCCAAGTTATCTCCATTTGTGGATAATGGCTCTCCCCATGGTTCACTGGAGTTCCAAAGCCTAAGAAATGGCTCTGAAACCCTTCCTAGACCGATACATGTACATTACTTTGTTTCTAATCTGTTCTTGAATTTTTTTAGATTGTGGCATGATGTGTGTTTTTTTGTGATCTGTTAGCATGTCAGACAGCTTCTATTTATGTGATTTCTTGATTCAACAGGTCTGGCAGTAATCAGGCCTGGGTGTGGCAAGTGAAATTTAGCTCAGCTTTCCAAAAAATGTGGTTAATCACAGTTCATTCATGATTCAGCATAAGAGGGGGCAATTACTTTTTCACATAGGGCCAGGCAGGTTTGAACAGCTTTTTTTCCCTTAATAAATTAAATAATAATTTAAAAACTGCATCTTGGATTTACTTGGGTTATCTTCGTGTAATATTACAATTTGTTTGATGATCTGAATCATTTAAATGTGAGAGATATGCAAAAACATAAAATATTAGGAAGGGAGCAAATACTTTTTCACAGCATTGTATATACAGTATATATATATGAAAAAAGGTGTCCTTTGAAACTGAGCTCAGTGGAATAATGTCTTATTCTGAATTTTAAAACTTGCTACTAAAAAATGGCAGAGAAGCTAAACCTAGTGTATGTATATTTGACTATTTGACGTAAATTCCTAAATCTTTATTTTTTACTAAGAAAACAGAAATGTTTATCCAGTAAGAAAAAAATATTAAAAATACAAATGTCTACAAATAATATAGCATATACAACTTAGACAATTTGTTTTATCATACGTTTGTGTTATGCATTGTTCGTAAAAAAATGTAAACATATGCTGTCTTTTTAACTGATCTAGATTAAAGAACATCTTGCTAAGGGACAAAGAACACTGGCAGGAGAAGGAATGTCTCAGGTGACCAAAACACTGCTCGATTTAACTCAGAGGAAGCATTTTTATGCAGGAGATCTACTGATCTCGGTGGAAATCCTCAGAAATGTCACAGACACTTTCAAAAGAGCAAGTTATATCCCCGCATCTGATGGAGTGCAGGTAAAAAAAAACAATCATATCAGACTCTATCTATTTATCTATCTATCTATCTATCTATCTATCTATCTATCTATCTATCTATCTATCTATCTATCTATCTATCTATCTATCTATCGTATCTCTCTTTCTGCCTGTCTGTCTGTTATTTCTATGTATATCCAAAATCATCAGTAGACAAAGATAGTAAAGTATAATATGAAAGCATTTTCAGAAAACTTCATGCCATGGTTCACTGCAGTAAAACTGAAAGGTTAATTTACTAAAATAATAATTTTAGGCCTCATGCACACTGGGTATTTAGACCCCGTGGGTTAAATCCCGTACAGGTGCAGTGTCCAACCTTTCAAATATATGATAGGCTGAAATGTGTGATGGCTGAACGCTATACTGAGTGGTACATTTAAGGCTGTATGAGTTCAGAAACGTATGCGTGGAACAGCCCTAAACATGAGTACCACACAGTACAGCATCCAGCTGCATCCAGCTGTCACATATTTTAGGCTTTGATAGGTGGCTGACAGTTGAACCTGTGAATCCTGGGCACATGAAAATGAAAGATGATGGAGCTACATTGGCTTAAATAAGTATTCATACTCCTTGAAATGTTCCACATTTTGTCACGTTACAACTAAAACTGTAAATGTATTTTATTGGGATTATATTTGATAGCACAAAGAGGCACATAATTGTGAAATGGAAGGAAAATGATAAATGGTTTTCAATTATTTTTTACAAATAAATATATGAAAAGTGTGGTGTGCATTTGTATTCAGCCCCCTTTACTATGATACACCTAACTAAAATCTAGTGGAACCAATTGCCTTCAGAAGTCACCAAATTAGTAAATATAGTCCACCTGTGTGTAATTTAATCTCAGTATAAATGCAGCTTTTCTGTGAAGCCCTCAGAGGTTTGTTAGAGAACCTTAGTGAACAAACAGCATAATGAAGGACAAGGAACACACCAGACAGGTCAGGGATAAAGTTGTGGAGAAGTTTAAAGCAGGGTTAGGCTCTAATACAATATTGCAAGCTTTGAACATCTCACAGAGCACTGTTCAATCCATCATCCAAAAATGGGAAAGTAAGTGAGTATGGTACAACCGCAAACCTACCAACACATGGCTGTCCACCTAAACTGACAGGCCGAGCAAGGAGAGCATTAATTAGAGAAGCAGTCAAGAGGCCCATGGTAACTCTGAAGAGATCCACAGCTCAGGTGGGAGAATCTGTCCACAGGACAACTATTAGTTGTGCACGCCACAAATCTGGCCTTTATGGAAGCGTGCCAAGAAGAAAGCCATTGTTGAAAGAAAGCCATAAGAAGTCCTGTTTGCAGTTTAAGAGAAGACACACAGCAAACACGTGGAAGAAGGTCAAATTTTACTTTTTAGCCTAAAAACAAAATGTTATGTGTGGCAGGAAAAACAACACTGCACATCACCCTGAACACACCATCTCCATGTGAAACATGGTGGTAGCAGCAACATATTGTGGGGATGCTTTCCTTCAGAAGGGACATGGAAGCTGGCCAGAGTTGATGGTAAGATGGATGGAGCCAAATACAGGACAATCTTAGAAGAAAACCTGTTAGGGTCTGCAAAAGACTGGGGCGGAGGTTAACCTTCCAGCAGGACAACGACCCTAAACATACAGCCAGAGCTACAATAGAATGGTTTAGATCAAAGCATATTCATGTGTTAGAATTATCCAATCAAAGTCCAGACCTAAATCCAACTGAGAATCTGTAGTAAGACTTGAAAAATGCTGTTCACAGACGCTCTCCATCCAATATGACAGAGCTTGAGCTATTTAACAAAGAAGAAAGGGCAAAAATTTCACTTTATAGATGTGCAAAGTTGGTAGAGACATACCCAAAAAGACTTGTAGCTGTGATTGCAGGGAAAGGTGGTTCTACAAAATATTGACTCAGGGGGGCTGAATACAAATGCACCACACACTTTTCACATATTTATTTGTAAAAAAAAATGAAAAACATTTATAATTTTCCTTCGACTTTACAATTATGTGTCATTGTGTGTTGGTCTATCACATACAACCCCAATAACATACATTTAGATTTTTGGTTGTAACATGACAAAATGTGGAAAATTTAAAGGGGTTTGAATACTTTTTCAAGGCACTATACATCAATTGTAATTATTACTTACAATAATACTATTTTGAGATAGATAGATAGATAGATAGATAGATAGATAGATAGATAGATAGATAGATAGATAGATAGATAGATAGACTTATTTACTGCAGGATCATTGGTACAAGTAACTTAAACAAAGCAAAATGAAAATGGATTTCCATTTCACTTTGATCGCTCAAAAATATAATTATATATATTGACACCAATATCAAGTTTACTTTAATACCATCAAGCATAATATCTAATCCTGATCTACGCATAGTTGTCTGAATGTTATGCAATGTTAGTTCTCTATTAACAGATGCTGTGAGACCTTTAAGAGCATCTTAGTTAGTTTGCAACAGATGCTTTGTGGTTCTTTGAAATTTTTAGTATCTTACAAGTAACTGAAATAGGAATGGAGATATCAAGGGATCTGTAAACTAGAAGCGTGAAGAAGCTAAAATCTTAACATTGTCCCTTTGAAAGGAATATAGGAAAACATTCCCAGGGGCTGGAGGATTGAATACATACTTTCACATAATGCAGGTGTTTAAGATCATGAGACTTACATGGGCTAAAGCATTGTTAAGCCATTAAAAAAGTAATATATTGAATTGCCATTCCATGTTAGTACACTTCAGGTTACATTATATTAGCTGTTAAATGATGCATTTAGCCTTCAGTCTGGTTAGAGATTCAGTATGGGCAAATGTCAACTTTCCCTCATCCTGTACATTCTGGCTGTTCTCCAAATTAGGCCCAAAAAGTATTCAGTGATTTATTATGTGACATCTGAACAGTGCTTACTTGCTCAACACTAATTCTGCCAAAATAAATAGAGAAAATGTGTGCAACGTATATTCAAATATGCTAATTAGACCATAGCACGTACTGTATTGATTATGCCGTTAAATATTCCAGGACCTTATAAATACGCTTGATGTAAACATGGATTTGAATTGCTAATAGTTATACAGCATTGTACTCAATTTCTTCCTTTTTTTACATGAGCTATGGGAAATATATAAAACAGGGTTATGATAAAATCCATAGAAAACTCGTTTTCTTGGAGCAACACTGGCATAAATGCCAACTGTCCCAGATTTCCTGGATCTATATGCTCTGTCCCAATGCTGGTGTGTCCCAGGCTACATCCTGAGATCACAATATTTACCTTGACTTATTGAGCATGAACAGTAACTCAAAAAAAAAAAACTGTATATTACTGAGTGAGCTGCAAATGAGCAATTCCCACAAAATTAGGGACAGGACTGACCAGAAAATGGGTGCACTCTGCCCATAAGGAGGACTTGATATGAGTGGTGGGCAGGAGTGACAGTGTCCTGGGGACTGAGATGAAGATGTCCACAAGTATGCTCTGGCCTTTTATGCACAAAAAAGTAGATGCTAACACCTAAAGAAATGTTGCCTCATCTTTTTATTTTTTTTGTTAAAAAGTGTATGTTTAGCCACAACTTTTCTTTTTTATTAACTTAGGGGTAGTACCTCTGTTTCACCTGCTCTGTTTCTCTCAGTTACTATTATTAATTGGGCAGAAAGTGACCTTTGAGACCTTTTGAGTTCTGAGGTGCATATGACCCATTTACAACAAGTAAAGTGTTGGTAAACTTTGCAAACAATATGAACCTTTTAAAATAGTCAACAGGGGTAAGGCAAACGTGCCATATGTTTTTTTTTTCTGGTCATAGCTTTAGAATCCTTACTGGTGTAGATGGAATTAATAAAAACTGAAAGGGCTCCCCATAGTTTCCAAAACAAAAACTTTTAGGTTGGGGGTAAGCTTACTGACTTCTAAATGTTCTATTTTTTTATTTAAATAAAAACAAAAGGGCAGTAGGATTTGTATTATTATACAAACTGTGTATCATGGATGTCTGATAAATATAACGGTATACTATTGCATAATACAGTTTATGGTCTAGATCTCTTTGTATAACACATCATTTTTTTTCTTTTAGAACTTCTTCCAAATAGTAAGTAACATCCTGGATGAAGAAAACAAAGAAAAGTGGGAAGATGCACAACAGGTAAGATAGATCTTACTGTTGAAGACTTGACCTTTATTCAATGGTGTGGTACCTTTAAGATAAGCTATACATGAAGGATTGTTCTGAATACAAACATAATTTAACTTGATTCAACATTGTTCTCATGCTCATAGTTGGTAATGTTATATGGTTTATCTACTTAAAAAAAAATAAAAAATATTATGTAATCCAGTTATTTAAAATAATGAAGGCTTTAGATGCAACCTAGCATGTCATCGCTATTTACAAATTTCTCTTTTATTGATATACATACAGCTAATGCATTAACATAGTTTTTAGGTGATCTTTTTTGCAGTTGACTCCTGTGTACAAGGATTTATTACAAAATTACATTCTGAAGACTTAATATTTAATGCTGGTTAGGTGAACAAAGTCCCTGCTGTGACTAGGCGGTGAGACAAAAAGCAAAAGTATGCCACCTACTACCGACAGTCAAAAACAAACTGGCAACCTTTGAGTGCCATTTGAAATTAAATCTGACACCAACTGGAATCCTAGGAGACAGAGAAAAGAAGCAGAGTATATTGTTTTGTTTAGGAATGTTTACCATACATGAACTTTTTTAAACTGTTTTTACTTAATTGCACAATACTTTGGCAACTAATGGAATATCAGTTTGTCTCGTCAATGCAGTTAGCCTAATGGAAGTTGACTCATGCTTCAGATTCAAGGATTTACTCATATCATTGCACTTTGGTTTAGTATAACAAACTGAATTATGCTTTCCCTAAAAGACAGTACATCACTGTTTTATTATGTACATCTACCCAGTACAGGAATTTTCCTCCTTTTTGCTACCATGGGCTCTATGTATGTTTTGCATCCTAGTTTACATGATACTTTTCTTTAGTTTCTGTAGTTTGGAAGATGGAATTTACAGGCTTTTCCACCAATCCCTAAATACTAGGATGTTATGTATAACTATATACAGGTCAATACTGTGATCTTCAAACTCCTACATTACTACTAAACATTTGGACTTACATCTTACTGTTCTATCATAAAGTACTGCTGTTGAGACCAAGGGATAACTCTGGTTAGCAACAAAGTATAGAGTGGAACCCAAATACAGCCTAACTGGTATCAGGAACCTATCATCTGCATGAACAAGTATGCTTGAAGCTCGTGTTTATGGATTTATGGCATTTTTTATAACTCCAATGGAATCCAGCTGTCAACTAGAAATCATCATATCTTAAATGGAATCTAACAACCTGTATGGAAGAAATCATGGCATGTGGAAATATGGATTTATGGTGTTTTTTCCCAGACCTGAGCCTAGCAGGACACAGTGGCTACCAGGTTTTTTTCAGCACATTCCTTTTTAATGTGTAAATTCAGCAAATACAACTTTCTTGTACACCTTTTAAAATCAAATGTAAAAACAATTGGGAATCGGGAAGGTATTGGGAGATGTCTACAAACCAGTCTTCAAAACTTTCAGCCTTACAGATGTTTGCAAGGGAATGTACATATTTTTTGTGCCACCAGTTTTTTAACAAATCCGTGACACTATGCATTGTGGAAAGACAAGCTGTCAATTTGTACCCTTGGAACCAATGATTGAAAAAGCCTATTGCTCATATTCACCTGCTGCGACCTCTACTACTTGGCTTCATGAAAGTCTTTCTATATGCATAAATAGAATGAGCCACTTAAGCATCTAGCTGTTTGACTAAAACATCCATTAACATACCTGGATGGATGCAGTTAGTAAACTGGCTGCTATATTACAATATTTAAAAAAAAAGGAAAAAAAATCCCTAACTTTGTGTATATACCATTTGAGTAAATTAAAGTGATAATTTAGCTCATTATATGTGGAAAAAAAGAAATGCTTGAACACGTAACATGATAGAAATTTCAATTAATCCTAAAACCAAGACATGATTGACAGATTCTGAAGGTTCTTTAAGCACCAGCGAGTATTTGTAAAGGTAATCTAGGAGGGTAGAAATATGAAAGCTGCCATACTTATTTTTTAATGCACAGGGGCCAGAGCTGTCACTTTTATACAACCATTACTAGCAAGTAATCAACCTGTAACAAGCAAGCAGACGAGTTATTAAAATTTAGAGGCTTCAAAATTTCCACTCTTGCTGTGGCAGTAACACTATAATTAGGATGACAGTTCAGAAGCCTATACCCTTTAAAAGCAAGTAAGCAGCAATCTTCATTATTTCTAGCCTTAAAGGCTCACTTTAAATTGAATGCCTGCTTCCTGACTGAAGATGCCTTGATAGTATATTTTTAAAGCATATATATTTATGAGGGCAGAGAACTACCTTCAGGGTACATGTACACAGTATTATACTCAAGAAAAAAATATAATGTACAATTACTGTCAGATCAATTACCCTATAACAGTGGAGTTAGAATTATACACTGACACTCACTTACATTTTGTTGCAAACAAAATAAGGAATGGCACTATACATTTTGCACATCATAAAACCAGTGATCAGGTATGTGTATATGGTGGATAATAAATACAACCTCTTCACTATAGGTAAAAGTATTTTGTTCCACCAATCAGTATAGGATTTTAAACCTAGGTTTAACTGACAAGGTGGATTTTTTTATCTAGAATGACATGATCACTACTAAAAAAAATTGAAAAGCTGAGATGCTGCATATTTACCCAATTACAAGCCTACTTTATTTTCCAACTTACAGAAAAAAAAATATTAATTGTAATTGACTGCAATAATACAAGCACTGGCACTTTTCTGCATGGTTTATTAAAGCTAAGCTTTAGGAGCTAAGGATAAATTCCATGTGTAGATATTTTATACAAAGTTACAATAGTCCAGTTTGCACAAATGTAACTATGTTTATACTATACCTGACTGATGACCCTGGAAGCTGGAAATCACTGAAATAACCACTGCTACTCCAAAGATCTTCAATTACTTCTAGGTCCTTAGCTGAGTGGCTGCTCTGCTGCATTTTTAACACAGGAAGCTCTTTGTTGGGCATAGGAACCATTCAGAGAATGCAAAGCATTTTCTGAGTGAAAAAGGTGGAAAGGTGGGGTGGTGATGTCTTGGAGTATCTAGGATCACGAGGGGAGGATTATTAGGTTAAATAGCAGCCATCATGACTTGAGATATGCTTTATTAAAGATATATTTTTAGACTGGTGTTGTGTGCTCCCCAAATGTTTTAAACACCAGTTGTCCTTTAAAGTTAACCTGCCAGTTGGCAAATTAAAATAGCAGAATATGTTCATGTATGTGGCTGGATGATTGTAAACACATTCACATTATTATTTACTAAACTAAAGTAAAAAGTGACTTTGAAAATTGAAGATTGACTTTGCTAAGTGAACAGTCTTTACTCCATTAGTAAATCAACCACTGTGTGCCCTGTGGCATAAATTTGATCTAGAGAAGTGGCAGCTAGTGCAAGGCACTCAAATTACTTTACAAAAAGATCATTAAACTTTTGATTTCTTACTATGCCACTTCCGATAACTCACTGATGCATTTACAATATATTTTATTTATCACTGTCTGATGGAAAATAAAATGATGAGCTTTGTTTGCTTACAGTAATGTAAAGATAAGATGATTTTATACAGTTTTTAAATGCATAAAGCTTCATTAATAATGAATCGCAGTAGTTGAAATGCGCATTAGGCTGGAATGATGTCAATTCATAGGTAGCAATATCAATATAATATTAATCTCACTATGCCCCAACTAATTCCATCTAGCTTGTCCACAAATAACCTAGCTGCATTAAAATTTCTTAGCACAGGATGAATATTAAGTAACTATTCACAGAAGATTTATTGAGAACATTTGAAATAATCCTTAATTCATGTTTTAACCATTATATTGCTCAAAGAGTCTTGTATACGATGACATCTTTGGCTATGCCTATGTTCGTTAAGGCTCAGCAAAGACAAATTATTGAAACAAGGGATGAGTGGATCTAAATTACCATATACTGTATATGTTTAAGTTTTATGAATCCTGTTAGAGAAAATTCTGCCTGTTAATGTGACAGCTATATTGATAATAAATGGACAATATGTATGAAAAAAGAAGATAGTGTAGATGGCAAAGCCGTTGCCTGAGTGTATGAGTCAGCTTTAAGGCATCCTGTGTTGTCATGGAAACAAGCATGTGTACTGCGGTGGAAATGGTTGCTTTGTTGATCCCAATACAATTATTTTGCAGGATTAGAAAAAGAAAGAGGAAAAAAAAAGATTGTTAACAACAGTGTACATTCTACACGTTCAGAATGGTAACACTCTGTACTAAAAGATACAAGTGTTATCACTGCAAATTGTGCCTTTGCTTCTAGTATTTGCTTGTATGTTTTTCAACAGAAATGTTAGCTTCCTGTCTGAGAAAAATAGACTAGGTTTTATAGAGTGCAGCTGCAGAGGATAGAACATCCCTTTCAAATTAATTGCCGGAGCAACAAACCAGCAATTACGGTTTATATATGGATCGGATGTATGGCAGCACCCAATTTCCCGCAAAACTGCAGTAATGCAGCTGTTCATATTAGAACATAGAAATTTTCAATGAACTAGAATCTACAAGTAAGTTGTCTAAATATCCAATACATCAAATATATTTTCCCTTATTTACATAAAGGTTAGGACATTATGAATGTGCAAAGCCTGTAGCAACCATGTTTCGTTAACCTGCAGTCAGACCAGTGAAAGGTAAGGCTTGGCCACAGGTTACTTAACTTTACCGATTGTTTTACTTTAAAGGGAGAGTCCAGCCAAAAAATATATTTTTAATTTCAGATACTTTGGGGAAGGATTAGAATCTTTCTGTTCTTAACAGCTGTCTAGGAATTCTCATCACTTTCTGTACCGGTAATAATCATTTTACTAGACAAGGCAAACTCTAAAACATGGGTACAGATGTCTGATAGACATTTTAGCCTTACAGACTTTACCTAAAAAGTGTCTTTACAAATGTCTGTGTTTTTGTTGAAGAGTTCATTTTATGTCAGGTAGAAAGTTCTCAGCAGCACAGGAAGCAAAGGGGACCATTTCAACAGAGCTCCAGATAGCAGTTAAAACTTGACAGGGGTTCAAAAACTACCCCATTTAAGCCGAAACTAAGAAAAGTTTGGGCTGGACATACATTTTAATGTATAATGTCAAAGGTTAGATCCCTTGTTAAGACTTTACTATAGTCTGGACAGCTTTTTCCTTTGTCTCCTATCCTGGTGACAATGTAACCACTGAGAATGGAAGTAAGAGAAAATCTCCTTTGGGGACCCAGAGAGCTATAGATAGCCTTCTCTATTAAAATAATGTTTTTATTACTGTTAGAGCTTGTGAAACATGTGGTTGAGATGCTGTTTTACTGCCCCCATACTGCCCCCCTTAAGCTTCAAAGGTAGGGGCCAGTGGTGTACACAGGCCATGGCAGAAAATAAAAAAATCCCTGTCATGTTCAGTGGGAACTACCACTTTCACCAAACATGATCCATTCAAGTGAATAGAGCTGTGCTGCAACATACACCCAACAAGCACATAATATTCCAAACAGAAGTTCTAAACTTTCCTACTCTGCCCAAGCAAAAAAAAGATTTTCTGGTTATGTTGTAGAACAAGAAAGATATGTTGATCAATACTGTCAAATGATGTGAAACTGTTTGACATGTGTAACCTATTGTCTGCTATTGCTGCTGCAATATTTAATTCTAGATTTACCCAGGCTCTGTGGAGTTGATGCAGGTCATTGAAGATTTTATACACATTGTTGGAATGGGAATGATGGATTTTCAGAATTCATACCTCACAACAGGAAATGTAGGTAAGAATCAAACGTTAGCTTTATTTACTATTTTCATTGCCTGTTTCAAAAATGTATCTAGTTATCAATATAATTGCCACTCATTTAGGACTATTCAGAGGTTCAGCCTGACAATAGCAGATAGCTAAAATGCTAATGTGGTATCAATATTCAAAAAAGGGCTGAAAGAAACTACTGACCAGTCAGCCTAACATCAATAGCATTTATTATTGGAGAAGATAATAAGGGACCATATCCAATATTTGCTGAATGAAAATAGTTTGATTAGTAACCAGCATGGAGTTATGAAAGATTGTTCTTGCCAGACCAACCTGGTAACACTCTATGAGGAAGTGAGCTGTAATCTGGAAAGAGGAAGGCCTGCTGACATGGTGTTCCTGGACTTCACCAAAGCATTTGTTACAGTATCCCATAAACTTGTAATATACAAATTGAGGTCTATTGGCATTAACCGCTTCAATACAGGGCTTTTAAACACCCTTCCTTACCAGAGCACTTTTTGCGATTCGGCACTGCGTCGTTTTAACTAACAATTGCGCAGTCGTGCGACGTTACACCCAAACAAAATTGACGTCCTTTTTTTCCCACAAATAGAGCTTTCTTTTGGTGGTATTTGATCGCCCCTGCGGTTTTTATTTTTTGCGCTATAAACAAAAGAAGAGCGACAATTTTGAAAAAAAAACACAATATTTTTTACTTTTTGCTATAATAAATATCCCATTTTTTTAAAAAAAAACAATTTTTTTCCTCAGTTTAGGCCGATACGTATTCTTCTACATATTTTTGGTAAAAAAAATCGCAATAAGCGTATATTGATCGGTTTGCGCAAAAGTTATAGCGTCTACAAAATAGGGGATAGATTTATTGAATTTTTTTTTTTTTTTTTTTACTAGTAATGGCGGCGATTTGCGATTTTTTTTTCGTGACTGCGACATTGCGGCGGACACTTCGGACACTTTTGACACATTTTTGGAACCATTCACATTTACACAGCGATCGTTGCTATAAAATTGCAATGATTACTGTGTAAATGTGACTGTCAGGGAAGGGGTTAACACTAGAGGGCGCTGGAGGGGTTAATGTGTGTCCCTAATAGGAGTGATTCTAACTGTAGGGGGAGGGGACTTAAGGGGAGGAGACCGATCATGTGATCCTCTGTACTGGGATCACATGATCGGTCTCCTCCCCGCTGACAGGATGTGGAGCTGTGTGTTTACACACACAGCTCCACGGTCCCGCCCGGTCCCGTTGTTTTAACGGGCAATCGCGGGTGCCCGGCGGACATCGCGGCCGCCGGGCACTCGCACCGGGTCCCGAGCGATGCCGGCGGCGCGCGCGCGCCCCCCAGGCGGGCGGGAATCCGAGGACGTCATATGACGCCCACCCAGGATGGTAGATCCACCTTGTGGGCGTCATATGACTATGGCCCGGTATTGAACTGGTTAATGATAGTGTGTCATGTAACTGGATAGAAACTGGAGAAAGAGTGGTGATAAATACCTTGTTCACAAATGATACAGAGGTTGGTATAAATAGTTCAATCTCGGTGTGTGCTGACGATACACAGCTAAGCAGGATATTCACTTCACAACAGGATACAGCAACTTTACAGGAAGATCTGAATACAATAAAGGGGTGGGCAACTAAATGGCAAATGAGGTTTAATATTGAAAAATGTAGTAATGTAAGTAATGCACTTGGGGACTAAAAATATGAATGAAAGTTACTCACTAGGGAGAGAACCTCTGGGGTAATCGAGGATGGAAAATGATCTGGGGGTCCTAGTAGACCACATGCTTAGCTATAGCATACAATGCCAAGCTTTGGCAAGCAAAGTTAGTGGACTATTAACATGCATTAAAAGAGTATCTATTCAAAAGATAAAACCCTAATATTTTTACTTTACAAAAATCAGATTCAGTCACATGTTGATTATTCCATCCAGTTCTGGTCACCAGTCCTCATGAAGGCTGTTCTGAAACTGAAAAGAGTCCAGAGAAGGGCAACAAAGCTATTAAGGGGCTGGAGAACCAAAATTATGAGAATTTACTACAAACATTAAGTTTATTCTCACTGGAGAAGAGAGACTAATGCCGCGTACACACGACCGGTTTTCCCGTCGGAATAAACTCTGAAGGTTTTTCCGACGGAGTTCCGCTGAAACTGTCTTGCCTACACACGATCACACCAAAGTCTGATCATCAAGAACGTGATGACATACAGCACATACAACGGGACTAGAAAAAGGAAGTTCAATAGCCAGTAGCCAATAGATGCCGTCTCGTACTTGCTTCAGAGCATGCGTCGTTTTTGGTCCGTCGGGACAGCATACATACCAGCGGTTTTCCCAATAGGAATTGGTTCCATCAGAAATATTTAGAACATGTTCTATTTCTAGGTCCATCAGAATTTTCGAAAAAGAAAGTCAGATGAGGCACACACACAATCAGAATATACGATGAAAAGATTCCATCTGACTTTTTCTGTCGGACATTCCGCTCGTGTGTACATGGCATAAGAGTATATATGATTCCAAAATAAAAATATCTAGATGGCGATTCTAGTATAACTATTCAGTTCTTAGATCTAACTATTCAGTTTTAAGTCTCTTAAGAAGACACACAGCCACTCATTTGGATAAAAAGTAGTTTAACCTTAAACTGTGTAAGGGGTTATTTACTGTTAAAATGTTATGGATGTTGAACTCCCTCCCACAGTTGATGGTGTCAGCAAGGAATATGTAGATAATTTCAGAAAATCTTTTTGCACCTTAACGAATGCAATATACATAGATATGGGAAATGGTAGTGACATAAACATAAACACATACACACACACGCACACTCTCACAGGTTGAACTGGATGGACTGTTGTCTTTATTCAACCTTACCAACTGTCTAACTATGCAACTACTGTATATCGTTGCAAATGGAAAACTTCAAGACAACTCTGGTTTTACTACTGAGCAAAGAAAGTATACATAAACATGGTATCTTCCCAAACAAAAATAATCTATAGAATTTTGATATACAGGGTTTGGGCAACATCTCTGTAACAAATAGAAGCAGTGCGATAAATATGGCTATCTAAGATTATTACAGTAAATGCATCTTAGCAACATAAATTATTATGTGCTGGTTTGCATAAGTGCTGCATTTCTAGAGACTGTTGAAAATACCTTCAGGGAAAACTACATATCCAAATGATTAGTAAATTAGGCAATATTGGCAGAACATGCGCTTAGTGGTTGGCACTTCTGCCTTGCAGTACTAAGGTCATCACTTCAGATGCCAACCATGACACTACATTCAGGGAGTTTGCACACTCTGCTGTGATTACATAGGTTTCCTCCCACACTACAAATGCATGCTGGTAGGTTAATTGGCTCCTGTCTATGTTATTAGTATGTATGCACACATGCTATGATTCTTATATTGTAAGCTTTTTCAGGGCAGGGACTGATGTGACAGTACAATATATGTAAAGTGCTGTTTAAATTGTTAACATCTGTAATACATAAACATAGGCAGCTGAAGTTTCAGGCAAATCTTTATCCAGTTCCTGCCGGTGAGGAGCATATATGTGGCCTCTTAGCAGGTGAACTTTAATACAGAGAGGGCGCATATATGCGGCCTTATGTAAACAGTTTTTTGTGCTGAGAGTGGGTTCCCTGCATACTTCCAGCACAATCAGGGGATCGGAAAGTTCCCGAAGCATACTTGTGATTGGGAGCTTTCTGATTATGTGACCGCTGTGGCAGCCAATCACAGTGGTCACAAGACACAAGGGCCAGGAGGCTGTGGCAGGAAGGTGTTATCCAACCCTCTTACATTTTGGTCAAGAAGCCCTACCAGGAGGCTCAGGAGGTTGGAGGGGTGGGGCCAAACTTTGCATATAATTCAGCATTACATTTTTTTTAAGCTACTGGCCATCTATGTTTTTCAGGGAAAGTATGATTTTCTTATTCATTGCCTTATCAACTTTACTTTTAACATAGATAGTATAGGGCTTTAGCCTGCAATATGTGGCTTAAATTACAGATTATTCCTGTTGAACCAGACAAAATGTTAGCCATAGGTGGCCCATTCAGCTTAAAAAAAGCATTTTTTTTAATTTTAGCTTTTGTCAAAGAAGCTAGTGCAAAATTGTTATCAGATAGTGGCAATTCCTTCATCCACTCTCAGCATCTATTCAATTTTGCTCATTCAGCCTGCTAGAGAGATCTATACATGCATGGCTACCCTACATACGTTTACTGTTTTGTTTGCATCTAGCAACAATATTTTGGGTGACATTTTTATTGTGGACTGAAAAATGTATTTATTTATTTATTTTTTAATCTGGCATTCTAAGGTGGACAACAAATTCAAATATCTTTTTTCAGTGAAACATTCTATACTTTCCTGCTCTGTGTAGTGGTTTTTCACACAGCTGCCCCGATCCTCTTCTTTTCAGGTTTCTTTCCCCTCGAGCAGTGCCCCCAGATAAAGCCACTTTGCCTGGGGACACCACTGCCTGCTCACTCCCGAGCCGCTGCTCTATGTATCCATACGACACATAGAGCTGTGGCTTGGCCTGCCTGACGTTCTCGCCTCATTGTCTCACTGGCTGTGATTTACAGCAGTCTCTGCCAATTAGGAGGGAGAGTCCCCATACAGCACTCTGTTACAGGATGTGAACATTGGTGGATGGGAGGGTGCGCAGGTAAGGATCGGGGGGCGCTTCACACAGAAGGTTTTTTTTTTCATGCATAGAATGCATGAAGGTAAAAAGCCTTTAGCCTTCAGAACCACTTTAACCTAGTTCCTGATTATCAATCACTGAGAGAACAATGTGCACAAACTGTCTAATTAACAGAGAAGTGATTCTTATAAATACCTTAATATCACATACATAATAAATATGTTTCTGATTGACAAAATATGTAACATAATTTGATAAACTCTATGGTGGAAAATTAAAAAAAAATTTCCACTTGTCTACAAGGTTTGCTTTTGAACATAACCTTTAGAAAAGTAGACAAATAACATCTGACATTGTTTGTCTAAAGAAAAGCTTGGCTAGTCTCAGTTTTCCTGTGATTTTTTAAATAGTTTTAGGGGTGAGAAATAAAATGGCTGTTCATATATCATGCATGCCCATCTTTGTATAGCACATGTTTTCAAGTAGAAATGAGCTGCCCATCTGTCTGCTATATTGTGTATTGAGCTGCCCCGCCATCATTTTTTTCTTTTTTTTCTTCTTTTTTATAATGTTACTATAGCTGTTGTTTTTGTTGATTGTAAGTTACAATCCTATACCTTCAATGCATTTTATATCTTTGAGATGGCTATATCTAGAACATAGTGGGGTTTATTTACTAAAGCTGGAGAGTGATAAATCAGGCTGACTTCTGCATAGAAACCACTCAGCTTCCAGGTTTTATTGCCAAGGCTTAATTAAACAAGCTGAGGTTAAAAGGTAATTTCTATGCAGAAGTCAGCCTGATTTTGCACTCTCCAACTTTAGTAAATAAACTCCAGTTTGCATGATTTGATGGAGATTCTATACTGGATCTGTACTTAGTCCTGTGTGTTTTTTTACTAAATGATGGCACCGATGTAAACCAGCTTTAAGAAAATAAGTAGAAGATGCACAACATTTCATCTTGCCCGTCCATCTCCTGGCCCAATACATTTAACCACCTCAAAAATGGGTTTATCATGGAGATATCAGTGATGGCATCATTGTGAGGCCTGTTCACTTCTACTTGACAAGCAGAGGTGGGGTTAGGATCTTAGGCATGCACCTGATGAGAACTGGAGGTACAGGGAAAGAGGCAAGTTTGTAGCAGCACATTGATTCTTCAAACATGTATATCTCCTTGTATAGAAAAATTGGTTAAGGTTAGGAAAATATCTAGTTGTCCACAACCAAATATCTCCAGTATTCATACTTGAAGTATGAAATGGCTTCATAGATAAAGTTGCAAATCTCTTCTATGTGTTAGGTTTTGTCCCTGACATATAGGGACAATCAGAACACATGAGTCTATTTGAAGCATTAACTTGTATTCTCCAATATAATATGAACTAAAATGTTACCAATAATCAGTGAGTCTTCACACGTATTACAGGGGGGCGCTTCACATTGTCCTGTTGTGTCAGCTGGTATTCATCTACATATGTTTGATGTTTGACCCCTTTGTCTCAGGTCATTTTTTTAAGGTTGAATTCCTTTTTCATCGTTATGCTCATTTGGTAGTCGATTCCCATAAATTTCAAATTTTGGTCAGTCTCTAGAGTGAGTAACAGCTGACTTCTGTCTACCAAGATCATTTTCTCAGGATTGGGAAGCCCTGAATACTCACGTGCAGCAGCGGTGGCATGAGAGTCTATTTAAACTTAAGGAAAAGCTATTTGTTGTGCTCCTGTTCCCCTTACTACGCTATATGATGCAAAGCGCATTGGGTGGAACCTAAATGGTGCCGTTATCACACTCCTTGAGTGGATGGAGGTGAGCTGTTTTGTGCTGTTTGTGAATTACCTCTGTAAATACAGTACCTGGCACATTTTTAACTAGGTCGTTTTTAGCGGTTGTACATTATGTGTGGCCTGTGTTCCTGTTTTTAAACCACTATGTGCTGGCCTGGCTCACTGACCTCTGGAGTCCTAGTAGTAGCAGTTTACAGTGGATATCGTTGGTTGCCTGGTTTCATTCAAACATGCTGTTTTGATCTCTTTTAAAGGAATCCACTCCTTTTGGTAAGAGGCCATTTTTACTTTCGGTGGTGTGCACCAGTTTTTTTTCCATCCCTATTCAATATTAAGTCACTTTATCGGTTGATGGTGCATGCTCTAATTTAAAGGGCTACTACCAACCTATTGTCCGATGAGAAAAAATGTTCACTATTGAACTTTTATTACATTACACATATTTTAAGCATTATTGTTTTTGATTTGTTCTGTGGGGATGCTAACTTACAGTGTTATTTGTATATACTGAAATTTTGACATCTGGTATTCGGATGATTAATGGTGCAGCTCTAAACACACAATTTTTAGCACTAAGCACAGAATAATTTTTATTTTATTGAAATATTTTCTTAAGGTTTGATTTTTTAGGCATTATCTCCCCTACCCTCCTATCTATTTAATCTCAAATAATTTTTTATCCCTATCTCGAACATTATTATGTTCATTAAAACGATTCCATTCTGGAAGCGCATCAGACGTATCAATTAATTTCTGCAGTGTTATTGTTAGCAGTATTTATACAGTACTACCCTACTTGAAGGTCTGTATCATGACCAAGTTTATAAGTAATTTCAATAAAAGCCAGTTTGTGGGGAAAATTAGATAACAAAAAAAAGGAACTGTGGGGTTGATTTGCCTAAAGGCAAATATACTGATCACATTTCAAGGGAAATTGCACATTGCAAAGGAATTTTCCCCAGAGCTTAATGAATGAGATTAAGTTCTGTCGACTTCCAGCATTTAATCACGTGCACATAAAGTTGCTGTTTTTTTTTATTTTTTATTTCCCATGATTGGGTACTTTTTGCAAAGGGAAATTTCACCTCATTGCCTAAATTGTGGGGAAAATTCCTTCGCACAGTGCAAATCCCCTTGCAAAATAAACAGCAATTTTGTCATTAGTAAATCAACCCTGATGTTTTTTCAGTGAACACATACATTGAGTGAATATGTGAAGACTTATAGATTAGCAGCTAAAGGGAGACCTGTATTACAGATGGGCGAGTAATGGTAAATCTTCACCACTAGTGATTTTATGGAGTGGATGAATATTCAACTCACCCACACTAGTGAATTGGTTAAATACCAGTCCACTAAAAAACAGCAATGGGGTTGTTATCCATGCTGTTTTACAAAAATCTGCAGCTCAGCCTCCCACAATGCTCCATCATGTGTGGTCTGTCAACTATACTCCCTCCTCCTGTGCTGAACTTTATCTCTTCATGACTATGTCATCTTGGGGAGATGATGTGCAGAGGGCTGACAACATACATAGATGTCATTTCATCAACAGTCTTGCAGTGTTGTAAGCCCTCTGTAGGAAATCACATGCATTGGAAAGAATTGGCCGAACCAAAAGATGAAATTAGGGAATGTAATGGAAGGACACCAATAAACATACAATGAATGTAGACACAGTGCAAAGCCCTACTTATAAGCAAACATGTTTCTTGCCTAATATGAACCTCTAAACCAAACAATCCTTTATGAAAAGTGATTTTAGAGCTCCTTAACCACTTGCTGACCACCCTGTAGCAGTGTTACTTCTACAGGGCGGCAGCTGTGTGCAGGATTACATATATATATACACATGATCCTGCACTTATGTCTGCAGGGGGCGCAAGCACGCTGTTGGAGTGCAACTTCTGCTGTACTTATGCATAGCAGAAGCCGATCTGCGGGTGTCAAGCACTCAATGTCCGCTGACACCCTCAGATCGTAAGGCAGTGACTCAGAATGAAGCTCTGCCTACATAAACAAGGCAGAGTTTCGTTTTGAGAAGGGGGAAGTTATGGATTCTGTGTTCCTGCAAAGCAGGGTCTAAAATCCATCTCTTCCCCTAAAAGCAGCACACATAATATACACAAACACTGGTTAGGCACACATTTAAACCTTTGATTGCCCTAGATGTTTAATCCCTTCCCATCCAGTGTCATTAGTACAGTACTGTATTAGTGTCACTGGTTCCCACAAAATGTTAAAAGTGTCAGTTAGTGTCCAATTGTCCACCGCAATATCGCAGTCCTGCTATAAGTCGCTGATCGCTGCCATTACTAGTATAAAAAAAAATAAATAAATAAAAAATGCAGTATACATCTCATAGTTTGTAGACACTATAACGTTCACATAAACCAATCAATATATGCTTATTAAGATTTTTTTTTTACCAAAAACATGTAGCAGAATAGATATTGGCCTAAATTTATGAAGACATTCAACTTTTTAAAATTTTTTTTATTAACCACATCCCAACCACCACAGAATGGTTACCCTGTGCAAATCACCATAGCTGTACAGTGGTTGCTTTAAGGGGTATAGGGGGTGCACGTGCACCACTGGAGGCACGCGTGCACACCCGCAGTTTCACTGAGGAGCCGATGCATGTGCCCGGCGGCTGCAACGTCCGCTGGGCACCCACGATCGCTCGTGACAGAGCAGGAACGTGAATCTCTGTGTAAAAACACACAGATCCACATCCTGTCAGGGCAGAGGAAACAGATCGTGTGTTCCTAGTATATAGAAACACCGATCTGTCTCCTTTCCCAGTCAGTCCCATCCCCCCACAGTTAGAACACACAGTGAGGGAACACATTTAACCCCTTGATCGTCTCATGTTAACCCCTTCCCTGCCAGTGACATTTATAGAGTAATAAGTGGCTATTTATAGCACTGATCACTGTATAAATGTCAATGGTTTAAAAAAAGTGTCAAAAGTGTCCGATCTGTCTGACAATGTCACAGTCCCAATAAAAATCACAGCTCGCCACCATTACTAGTAAAAAATAAAAATTTCGTAAATCAATAACCTATTTTGTAGATGCTATAATTTTTGCGCAAACTAATCAATATATACGCTTATTGTGATTATTTTTTTTACCAAAAACACGTAGAAGATTTCGGCCTAAACTAAGGGGAAAAAAAAGAGTTTTTTAAAAAAATTGGGATATTTATTATTGCAAAATGTAAAAAATATTGTGTTTTTTTTTCAAAATTGACGCTCCT
Source organism: Lithobates sylvaticus (assembly GCA_028564925.1). Taxonomy (NCBI): domain Eukaryota; kingdom Metazoa; phylum Chordata; class Amphibia; order Anura; family Ranidae; genus Lithobates; species Lithobates sylvaticus. The sequence goes on along the minus strand of CM053028.1, from coordinate 319,893,104 downwards.
TTTTTGTTTATAGCACAAAAAATAAAAACCGCAGAGGTGACCTATTACCACCAAAAGAAAGCTCTATTTCTGGGAGGGGTAAGGACATCAATTTTGTTTGAGTACAATGGCGCATGACAGCGTAATTGTCAGTTAAAGTTACTGCTCGTTTCCTACTGCGCATGTGTGAGTCGCGCATGCGCAAGTCACGCAGTGTTTTGTGAATGGCCAGCTGTGTTCTGGGACACACACAGTTCCCATAACACAGCGCGCCCCATTCCCCAGAAGACAACATGAAGAGGAGAAAACTGAAGATCACCGTGGTGTAGGAAGTGGCAGATTAGGAGGATCTGCCTAGCAACAGCCATTTCTGGTAAGTTTTTCTGATTTTTTGGGACATTTTTATGTCATTTTTTTTTTTTTTAGGGTGGCCCTCTGCTTTAGTTCGGGTTTTTATTGCTTTGCACTATTAGCACTTGAGCATTTTATCTGTTTACAGTCAGTTACTGATGCCAATAGACAGCAGAGTTGTGCCTGCACTTTTTCACACACTTTTTTTCCATTTTAAAGTGATATCACACTATTGAATTATTCAATTATTTTTACTTATACTCCTACAACAATCCCACACCCATGGTTTTAGTTGGGGTAGGCAGCAGCTACTATACCTTCATAGCGCGTAACATCATATTTATTTTAATAAAGGGAAACATACCAATTCTGACTCAGTTATATCAGGACTGCAAGGACATGACTGCCAACTACAGTGACATTTGGGGAATCTTGTTAGACATAGCCACACAATCTCTCCTAATTTGTGATTCAATTTAGCTCATTATTTTGTGTGTTATGCTGTGGTGAGTTTTTTTTTATATTGCTAGTGTACATTTATTTGTGGGTGTAAAGCAGTTGTGATTGGCAAAATGACAGCTGAAGCTTGTAATTGCATCTGGTTTTGGGTGCATACAAGTAGCCATGCCCAGGATTCATGCTGGCAGTGGCTATTAACACTCTTAGGTTTCAAGCAAAAGAGCCATTCACACAGATCAGAAATTGGGCATAAACAAACAGCTTATTAAATGCTTTCATATACAGTACATTGAGTTATTTTTTCTATAAAATGAGTTAAGGAGAAAGCTATCTGTATACAAATATTACTAAAAAAGACTGTTACAAGTAGGGATCGCACATAAGTATTAGGAGTTATACACCTAAATGGTTTTGAAATTATTTAGGAAATAAGCGAAAGAGTTTATTTTAATATAAGTTATAATTAATATTATAAATAATATTAACCACTTGCTGACTGGCCACCAGTAATTTTACTAGTGGTTTGAGCAGTCACCGCAATGTACCAGTACATCACTCAGCTCATGTGTACTGCAGGCCCCCTGGGGTGCAGCGTTGCTATCTGCGACCGCATGGTACAGGCTGTTATGATTGTGGTGCTTGGTACCAGGCCATTGTGATCAGCCCAGATACCATGTGTTGTGCTGTGCGATCACATGAAACCTAGTAAAAAAACAATCATGACATTAGTATTTACTACTGTGTGTGATCTGTGATTGGTCCCCAATGATAATATGATACCTGGGCTTATCACAGCACCCTGTATAATGTGATAGTTGTCAGAGCATTACACTAGTAAACAATGAATCATACATGAAAGCCATTCATGACAGTTCAAATGATTGCTGATACAGTGATCATCACTGTAACAAGCAATATTAGCTTTTACAAATACAAAAATAAGTTAAAAAAGAAAAAAGTAAAAAAAAATGGAATAAAAATGATTTATTTATTTATTACATACTGTCACCAGTCAGTATTCCTGATCACCACCACACCAGTCATATGATGGTGCTATATTGCACTGGTTCCAATTTGTAAAAAAAGAAATACTTTTATTTAATATCTTAATTTTCCCAAAAAATTGTGACAAAAAAAATCACAATTTCAAAAATCTTGCCATGCCTCCTACTAAATACCTTGGACAGTTTTTTTTTCCAAAAAAAAGGTAATGTGGGGGGTATTTGTACTGTCCTGGCATTTTAGGGCCTCTGGAAATGAGATTGAGCAGTCACTACATCAGGATTGAGATCTATTTTCAAATATATATACCATAATTTGTAGACTTTATAACTTTCACACTGATTTGGGTTATTTTTATTTTTGGGTTTGGGTTTTTTTTTTTTTTTGGTTAGACTACATTTTGGCCTAAATTTATGAAGAAAGATTATTTGTTTCCAAAATTTTATAAGAGAAATTAAGAAAAACATGTTTTTTTATCTTTTCATTTAGATAGCAAAAAAAAAAAAAGCCAGTAGTTAATAAATAACACAAAAATAAAGTTCTATTTGTGTGAAAGAAAATATATAAATTTTCTTTGTGTACAATGTTACATGACTGAGCATTTGCCAATTACATTAGCACAGTGCTGAATAGTAAAAAATAGAGAGACAGTGGTGATTAAATACCACAAAAAGAAAGTTCTATTCGTGTGAAAAAAAATTAAGATGTTGGACTTTACTTTTTTATTTTCAAATGTTATTTAAGTGCATTCACTGACACCTGTACAGTTCTTAGGCTCTGTAATGTTCCATATAAACCTTCTTCTTTAGGAGTTATGGGGCAGACTGTGACTCGTCAGTCTCATCTGAATGTTTCATTTGATCTGTTATTGATGCAACCCTTGACAATTCTTGTGCAGACGATGGATGATTTGATACTGTTGTTACTCCTGGCCTTCTTAAAATTACACCTTGTGAAAGTAGAACTTTTCTTGTATCTTCAAACAACTTATCTTCACTTACTACTCCAGATTTTTTTTATCCACAAACTTTTGGCATGTGGATTTGTAATCCCAGTTGTTCAAATTGAGCATTCCAGCGTACAGTAGGTGTCATAAAATAAAATTTTGCTCTTATGATATCTTCTCTGTAAAAAAAAAAAAATGCAAGCACATTTTCAACAGGCTTCGGCTGATGTTTTCATGGACTCATGTAAGTGAGCATACACATCATACCAGAGTGGCTTATCATTTTGCTTTATTGCTCCTACACAAATCAAATCTCATGTTCTGGTAAACACTGTCCCAAGCTTCTCCAGCCATCTTTCTGCCATGCTATGACCATGGACCCTCCTGCTCTCTTTAAAAAAAAAATGATATAAATTTAATTTGTGTACAGTGTTGCATGACTGAGTAATTGCCAGTTAACCACTTGCCGACCGCTGCACGCCGATATACGGCGGCACAATGGCAGCAGTGGGCAAATGGGTGTGCCTGTATGTCCCCTTTGAGAGGCAGGGATAGCAGGGGCACAGCGTGACCGTGCCCGCGGGACTGGCGGACACAATGTCTGCCGATCTCTTGGCGATTGTGTCACAGAGCCGCAGAACGGGGAAGTGTAAAAAAGGCATTTCCCCGTTCTGCCTTGTGTCATGACAGAAATCACCGCTCCCTGTCATCGGGAGTGATGATCGCTGTCATGTGACTTAAGGCCCACCTTCCACGGTTAGAATCACTCCCTAGGACACACTCAACCCCTTCATAGCCCTCTAGTGGTTGACCTCTTCCCTGCCAGTGTCATTTACACAGTAATTTGTGCATTTTTATAGCACTGATCGCTGTATAAATGACAATGGTCCCAAAATTGTGTCAAGAGTGTCTGAAGTGTCCGCCATAATGTCACAGTCCCGATAAAAATTGCAGATCGCCGCCATTACTAATAAAAAGAAAATTAATAATAAACATGCCATAAAACTATCCCCTATTTTGTAGACGCTATAACTTTTTCGAAAACCAATCAATATACACTTATTGCAATTTTTTTTAACAAAAATATGTAGAATAATACATATTGGCCTAAACTGATGAAAAACAATTATATATTTTTAGGGGATATTTATTATAGCAAAAATATATAACATTTTCTAAATTGTCGCTCTTTTTTTGTTTATAGCGCAAAAAATAAAAACCACAGAGGTGATCAAATACCTCCAAAAGAAAGCTCTATTTGTGGGAAAAAAAGGACATCAATTTTGTTTGGGTGCAACGACGCAATTGTCAGTTAAAGTGACGCTGTGCCGAATCGCAAAAAGTGCTCTGGTCAGGAAGGGGGTAAAATCTTCTGGGGCTGAATAGCAAAAAAAATGCCCTGGTCATAAAGGGGTAAAACCTCCAGAGGTCAAGTGGAAGGGTTTTCTAACACTAGATATGATGTATGTTTCATATGACTTACCATTTTGTTGTAAAATGGAACTACAAAAAATACTCATTATTGTAGCTCTGCATTTAGTTAATCACTAATACATCACTAAATACAACTTTTAAATGCAGAAAGTAGTATATATACACTGTATAATGTGAGTACCTACATTTGGCATGGATTTAGACCCCTTCAGTCCCTACACAGCAGAGTTCAGACAGGGGAGAAAGAGCAGTACAAGGAGCCAATACGAATTCAAGGATTGTGCTGATAGAAGGAGAGCGTAAAGTAACAACAATTACGTGATCAGTGTGCTAATTCTCCATTCACTGTCCAATCACAGAACCGGTATATGGAGGAGACCTGTAAATGTTACTTAACTGCAGAAAATAATAATGAGATCTTCTGCCCTGCCAGACAGGGCTGTGCTGTATGATGGGGCTGCGTAAATCTCAAGATTAGAAAAACAATAATAGAAATCCTTTGACATGTAAAATAACACTCTTTTATGTGTTTCGAGTTGTTTTCCTAGAGTTCAGCTTTAATAGTATTGCATGTGAACAACAGCAAATTGCGTACGTTTTTTGAAATGTTAAAGTTGAAATGAGTCATTAAAGTACTATATAGAAGGATAAATTAGTTTCTATAGGTTTAGCAATGTCCCGATTGTGTATATATTACCAAAATATGCTAACATTAACAACATTATACATATCACACTGAATAGTGAAATTTCTCAAGGGGATGTTTCAGTCACTTGTAAGAGCTTGGTTTACAAATTGGATGTAAAGTAATGCATTGTTACATTCTTTACTCTCATGGGTTTAGTTCTATGAACATTACAATTAGCAGTTTATGTTGTGAGATTGTGCATCTTAATGTATTTGTATGATAGTTATTCAGCTGTTTCCTAATTAAAATGTATCTGTTGATGATTTATGAATGATAGAAACAGCAGTGTTAAATTGAAGATAACATTTATATGCATTAATACATGGTCTCTAAGATGTATATTATGATTAGTATTGTGAGCCTCAGTACACACCTTTTGAAGTCTGGTATTTCAGTACAAAAGTATCACCAATGTATTTGTTGTAATTATCTAGACAGTTCTTACAAAGCAACAAAGTGTTCTTATAAAGTATAAAACAATAAGATAACAATAAAGCAATCATAAATCTTTAAAAAATATATATAATTCTTAAACATGAGCTTCAGAAAAATAGCTAAATATCAGATGAAATATGTATAAAAAGGTGTTCTTTGTCAGCACTTTTGCCTGCAGCATACCTGATTGGTTCTTAGTCCTGCCCTTTCCTCTCCTTGTCTGATTCCTACTCTGTAGGGTGTCTTGGAAATGTTATAGATGGGCAATTCCTATCCTAATATTGATCAGTGGTTCCAAATTAATAATTACAGTGCTAGGGAACAGACACAAAAAATACGCTCAGCATCTTTTTAAATATTTATTCTATTTATTTGTCACATGTAATTAACATGTTTACATGTGTATCACATTAATATTACAATTGTACATGTAAGGTAAGAAGGGGGGTAGCTGAGCAGTACATAGCGGGTCTTATGAATATAAGTATATGGTACCTATACGAGTGTATTCTTTGTAATATTATTAACCACTAGCCGACCAGCCGCCATAGTGATACTGCGGCAGGTTGGCAAAGCTGTGCAAATCGCCGTAGCTGTACGTCGCTCCTTTAAGACGTCACAGCAGGCACCCACCACAGGAGGCGCGATGACCGCCGGGCACCCGTAATCGCTCGTGACAGAGTGAGAACTGGGATCTGTGTGTGTAAACACACAAATCCCGGTTCTCCCAGGGGAGAGGAGACAGATCGTGTGCTCATACTAAGTATGAACACTGATCTGTCTCCTCCCCTAGTCAGTCCCATCCCCCCACATTTGAACACACCCAGGGAACACAGTTAACCCCTTGATCGCCCCCTAGTGTTAACCCCTTCCCTGCCAGTGACATTTATACAGTAATCAATGGATATTTTTAGCTCTGATCGCTGTATAAATGTCAATGGTCCCAAAATAGTGTCAAAAGTGTCCGATCTGTCCGCTGCAATGTCACAGTCCTGATAAAAATCGCAGTTCATTGCCATTACTACTAAAAAAATAATAATAAAAATGACATAAATCTATCCCTTATTTTGTAGATGCTATAACTTGTTCGCAAACCAATCAATATATACGCCTATTGCGATTTTTTTTTTTACCAAAAATATGTAGAAGAATACATATTGGCCTAAACTGAGGAAAAAAAATGTTTTTGGGATATTTTTTATAGCAAATAGTACATAACATTGTGTTTTTTTCAAAATTGGCGCTCTTTATTTATAGTGCAAAAAAAAAAAAAAAACGCAGAACAAATACCACCAAAAGAAAGCTCTATTTGTGGGGAAAAAGGAACATAAATTTTGTTTGGGTACAACGTTGCACGACCGTGAAATTGTCAGTTAAAATGACAGTGCCGTATCCAAAAAATGGCCTGGTCAGGAAGGGGGCAAATCCTTCCGGGGATGAAGTGGTTAATGATTTCTTAATTAATAATTTGATGATATTATTCTTGTGTCTTTTGTATCTGCTTGGAGTGCAGCTTTAAAGTTTAGATCATGCTAAGTTTGGGTGTGGAAGAATTCAAACCCCCATTTAGATTTTACTACAATCTAGGGTTCTGTAAGAAAGATATACCCTTACTCCCTGCCCTGGTTCACCAGACAAAAAGTGGGGGTAAAATTTGCAACAAGGTGAGACAGCCATAAAAATCCCACTGTGAGTCTAGCTTTCTTATATGCCACAATTTGTTTTTTTTTGTTAGTTTTTTTGTTTTTTCTGTCTTTGTTGCTGTTTGAAAATGTTCCTAATTTCCTGTCTAGTACAACATTTTGCACTGGACAGGAAACAATAGGAACTATCTCTAATAGAGAGCTCTTCCCTCCTTTATTGTAAACTATTTTAAAACTTTTTTTTATAATATCTCATGCATACTAAGGATAAGAGGAGTGGCATATAGGTGGATATGCCAGCTGTTTCCAGCCTTCTGGCAAAGTAGCAGCAACCATATAACTCCCATTGGTTACCTGCACCATGCCTCTCACCCTTAGTATCTGTGATATTTTTTATTATAAGCATCATGTTGCATAGTAAACATTGCTTCCTTATAAAACATAACTTTTTTTTCAAATGCTATTTATGAGATTTACCATATCAATTGTAACAAAAGTGTCTTGTGATAGATGCTCAAGGAGCATTGATGACAAGTTTATTATTACAAGGTCTGTTTTAATCATGCATGTGTAAAGGATGATACTTTATTTAATAAATGTATCATTGGTAGATACATTATAGATTATAGATTATCTGAATCTTCCTCTAATGTTATAAGAGAAGCTAGAAAAATCTGCTCTTTTAATGTCACCTGTAGTGTAGTGAACTAGTAAAGGGATGCAATGCACCCTTTACTCCTTCACCTATGTTTTACTGGTATGTGGGCTCCACGTCCTTAAAGCTGAGTTCCAGTCTTTTTTGTGTTTATTACAAAAGGTGAAGCTGATGACTTTTAATAAACACACACTCACCTGTCCCATGGTCGAGTGATGGGCCACCTGAACCATTCTCTCCCCCTCTCCTTTCACCGATGCTGGCATTACAACTGTGTACACCCGACTGTGAAAGCTTGCGGTATAACAGCCAGGTGCACACTGTGCCTCCATAATGGTCGGGCAATCTTCTGGGACCTGTGACATATCCCAGAAGATTGCAGGGAGAGAGGGGAAGAGGAGAACTTCTGCTCGAGTCACCTAGGCCAGTGGTTCTCATCCCTTTCCTCAAGTACCCCCAACAGGCAATGGCTTGGGAATTTATTTTATATAAAATAGCTGTCCAAAATACCAAGCCATTGACTTTGATTTAAAGCACCTGTGCAAGATAAAGGAAACCCTGCAAACATGGCCTGTTGGAGGTACTTGAGGACAGGGTTGAGAACCACTGGCCTAGGAAATCCAACCGGAAATGGGAGCAGGTACCTGTTAAAACTAGGAATGCTTAAAGTTGGACTTTTCCTTTTGGGTGGAGCTCCGCTTTAACCCATGACATTTGTTTTAATAATGCACAGAATCCAGTAGAAACTCCACTATTATTGAGTTGCACAGGGTGCAGGGGATTGTGACACAGGGATCCCCCAGATATCTAATTTATTCCATAAGGGAGTAAAATGCTTAAAAAATTAAGCACTTATGAACAGGTCAGTGGTCCAAAGTGCTATTTCACCAGTCCACAGAGCAAACCCATTTCGTTCTAGCTCTCATCTACATATATCAGTGTATTATGTGAACATCTCTGCTTAAAGGAAGCCAGTACTAAGAAAAATATAATACTTGCCACCTGGCAGTTTCTGGCTTAAATACTCTCCTAAAAAATGTGTGTATGTGCATGTGCTTGTATGAATGTGTATGCAGTTAGTTAGGACATCCTGATCTGCTTACTTGTTCCAGATCAGTAATGTCTAATCTTGGCAGTCTTGAACTTTTTGAAAATTAGCACAACAATGGTATACAGCACATTTCCTTTCTAAGGCCACCTGTCCTCCGAACACAATGTAGGTTTTAATTACTAACCTCCCCTATTAATACTGTTAGTTGCCTGGCTGTCATTCAGATCCTTCGGTTCAGTACTTTTCTGAGTGGCTGACTTGGAAGAAATATAGACATAGGGAATTTATGATTTTTTTTACTTTCATCTGCAAAATCCTGGATCTGTGACCCTGAATATTGAAACCAAACACTCAGAGAACTTGCATTTTCAGAAAAAAAATTAACTCCCATATTTCTCTCAGAATGCAGTCTGTTTGCATCTTGATCTGTATATCAGACCTGCTCAGATGTACACTCCGGGATGTGTGTGGAGATTTTTTTGCAGGTGTGTGTAGCCAGCCATCTATCATTGATGTTCAACAGGCTGCCAGCATAAGTCTGAATAGAACACCTGTGCATCCTGCGCAGGTGAAGATGGCCCCTTCACAAGGGTAAAATGGATTGGTATGCCTATGTAAATGAGACCTTTTGCAACACCTTTTAAGTACAGTCATTGTGCTGCACTACAAAGCACAAAAAAATGGACCTTCATAATTAATGAGCAAACATGGCTGCCTCCAGGTAAAAAAATGTTCAATCTATTACCAAAACTAGCTTTCTTTTACATTAAGAACTTAATTTGATTATTTTCATTTAGAGGGTCACACTCATATGTTTATTTAAAAGCTGTAGAAATATATTTTCTCTTGTGTCTTTTACTATACAATACCTTGTTAAGGTGAAGGTGGAATGGGATGTTTTTTTGTCAGAGGTCGTTTAGCTGTGCTAGCCCCCCAGGTCAAACATTGCCTGTTCTCCTTTGAATGCTTGAAGGCTTTTATTTGTGTCAGTCAAACTGTGGACTTTGACGGTCTTTTAAAATGAATTGCTCTTTTGGGTCACAGTAGTCATGCTCAGTGCAATCTGCAGAGCGAACATGTCAGCCCTCAGCTCATATCTATTCACCATGAAAGATTTACTGTTCTAGATCCGTGTTATTTGTAACAATTAATGTTTTGTGTTACAGCTAATCTCCAGCAGAAAACTAGTGACATAAAATTACTACAGCTGAAGGACACGGCTTTATTGTCCAATGGACTATGTCAGCAGTTATACTGCACTTTCATAAAAAAAAAAAATCAGAAGGCTTAATAAATCAGGAATATTATTATGAATAAACCTAAACTGTCACATGTAAAGCCAGATCACAGTGCTGTAGCCTGAGATGACTGGAATACTAAATAAATTGCTTTTAGATTTTAAATGCATGTTGCAAGTAATCATGACAATCCGCAGTTTTGGTATATTTTATTTAACCACTTCCCTACTGGACAGTTTTACCCCCTTCCTGACCAGGGCAATTTTCAGCTTTCAGTGCTCTCACACTTTGAATGACAATTACCGTATATACTCGAGTATAAGCCGACCCGAATATAAGCCGAGGCATCTCATTTTACCACAAAAAACTGTCCAAGGTTTTACTTACCTCTTCATAAAAAGAAATCAGGTTTGTCTGACAACTTCGGTCTTTCATGAATCCATGCTGTCTGTTGCTTAAAATGTTTTTTTTTCCAGCAACAACTCGTCTATGTGGTCTTTTATTAAACGCTCCAGTATCTTCCCGACTATAGAAGTTAAACTAACAGGTCTATAGTTACTTGGTAAAGACTTTGTTCCCTTTTTAAATATAGGCACCACGTTCGCCCTGCACCAATCCAGTGGTACTATTCCCGTCATTAATGAGTCCCAAAAAATTAAATACAATGGCTTTGAAATTACAGAGCTCAATTCTTTTAGGATCAGTGGGTGGATGCCATCTGGTCCAGGTGCTTTATCCACCTTTATTCGGTCTAAATATTTCTGGACCATATCACTTTTGAGCCATTGTGGATCATTCAGGGCTGTGTCAATACCACCCCCATTATGGACATGAGCTCCCCCATGCTCCTTTGTATACACAGAGCTGAAGAAAGTATTTTAATAAATTAGCCTTCTCTTTGTCCCAATCACCCACTCTAGATTATTTTGTAAAGGGCCTACATGCTCAGACCTGACCTTTTTACTATTAATATATTTGAAGAATTTTTTTGGGTTTGTCCTACTATCTTTTGCACTCTGTCGTTCGTTTTGAATTTTTGCATCCTTGATTTCCTTTTTACATATTCTGTTAATTTTTTTGTAACATTTAAACAACACTAGTGTTCCTTCGTTTTTATATTTTTTAAAGGCTATTTTCTTATTGTTTATAGCTTTTTTAACTTTGACCGTGAGCCACCTAGGATTTATTTTAAGCCTTTTAAACTTATTGCCCATGGAAATATACTTTGCAGTGAGGTCCCAAACAGTCTTTTTGAAGAATTCCCATTTCTGTTCTGTGCTCATTGATGCCAATATTCCCTCCCAGTCCAAGTCCTGGAGAGCAGCCCTCATCCTTGGAAAATTTGCTCTCTTGAAGTTGAGCGTTTTTATCTTTCCTGTATGTATTTCTTGCTTACAGCTAACATCAAATGAAATCATGTTATGATCACTGCTACCCATCCTTTATCTGAACATTAGTAATAAGCTCTGCATGGTTTGAGATTACCAGATCCAGCAGAGCATCATTCCTAGTTGGGGCCTCAATAAACTGGACCATAAAATTGTCCTGTAATAGGTTTATACATTTTTGCCCTTTAACTGTCCCAGCAGTGCCATTACTCCAGTAAATTTCTGGGTAGTTAACCACTTCAGCCCCGGACCAATTGGCAGCCAAAGGACCAGGCCCCTTTTCGCGATTCGGCACTGCGTCGATTTAACTGACAATTGCGCGGTCGTGCAACGTGGCTCCCAAACAAAATTGGCGTCCTTTTTTTCCCACAAATAGAGCTTTCTTTTGGTGGTATTTTATCGCCCCTGCGGTTTTTATTTTTTGCGCTATAAACAAAAATAGAGCGACAATTTTGAAAAAATGCAATATTTTTTGCTTTTTGCTATAAGAAATATCCCCAAAAAATATATAAAAAAACATATTTTTTTCTCAGTTTAGGCCGATACGTATTCTTCTACATACTTTTGGTAAAAAAAATCACAATCAGCGATTATTGATTGGTTTGCGCAAAAGTTAAAGCGTTTACAAAATAAAAAGTTTTATAGCATTTTTATTAATATTTTTTTTTTTACTAGTAATGGCGGTGATCAGCGATTTTTATTGTGACTGCGACATTATGGCGGACACATCGGAAATGTTTTTTTTTTTTTTTTTTTTTTTTTTTTTTTTTTTTTTTTTTTTTTCCACCTCAGCAAGAATTCTTAGGGGACTGAATCAGTAGCGCCCTCAACAGCGTCCCTATTTGTCTTAACATCATTGTGGAGATTACTTCGTTTTTTTTTTTTTTTCCATGTTCACAACCTTGACAAAACCTGTGGGAGCTTTTCCATTAAATCTTGCCTGAGCGCTCAATAGAATTCAAAATCATTTAAATAACCCACACACCCCCCTCCATCCCCCCCCGTCCCAACCCCCCCCCTCACCCCCCTTCCCTTCCCCCCCCTGCCGCCGGAGTCTCCCCTAAGTGGCTAGACTGATTTAAACCTAATTTTAATTTACTGACTTTTAGTTAGATTAAATGTCTACCTACGATCTCTCATCCTACTTTCTTAAGGCTTCGGCATAGCTCCAAGCCTTTTTAAACTTTCTCCAGCCCTCCCATTTAGTTCTCGTGTCCTCCCTTTCCTCAGCCCCACTGTTAGCTAGACATTCCAGGGTGTATTTTTTTTCCACTGCGTCGACCCATTCCCATATAGGCGGGGCCTCTTGGTCCCTCCATCTTCTTGGGATCACTCGTTTCGCTGCATTGAGCAAATGGGGAACCATGGTTCCTTTGTATTGCCTGGTTCCTTCCTCTGTGGCGTGCAACAATACAACCCAGGGGTCGTTTCTTACTACGACTTGGGTTATTTCCTCAATATTCTTGAGGATAGAGCTCCAAAATATTTTGATCTTTGGGCAATCCCACCAGAGGTGGCCCATGGTTCCCCTCTTTTTACAGCCTCTCCAGCAGTCTGCTGAGGCTTCTGGCTGGAATCTATTTATTTTGTCGGGGGTTAAGTACCAGCCAGATAAGCACTTGTAGTTGGTTTCTGCGGTTCTGACGTCGACTGCTGAGCTATGGGTATGTTTAAATATTTTTTTAATTAACCCCATGTGTATTGGTGTGCCTAGTTCTCCCACCCATTTCTTGAGGAATGGCGGCTCCTCCGGTCTGTCTTTCGACAGCAAGAATTTATAAATTTTTGTAATTATTTTTTTCGTGTTTTCCGCTGTGAAGATGCGTTCCATCGCCGTAAGGTCTTCCCGTCCTCTCAAAGGAGGAGGGATCGAACCTATGAAATGACATAACTGCCGGTACCGCCATTCATCAATTGTGAATAAATCATTTTTTTTTTTTTAAATCTTGGATAGCCAAGATTTTCCCCCTGCTTATTAAATCTCCTAACCGTGAGTTTTCATTTTTTACCCACTCCCCTCCCAGTTCTCTTCTTCCTGGGGGAAAGAGGTCATTTTCTTTTAGTGCAATTAAAGGTGAATTAAATTTCAGTTTCAATTTTTTGTGAATTTTATCCCATACTTTAACCACTTTCAGACCGGACCAATTTGCAGCCAAAGGACCAGGCCCCTTTTTGCGATTCGGCACTGCGTCGCTTTAACTGACAATTGCGCGGTCGTGCGACGTGGCTCCCAAACAAAATTGACGTCCTTTTTTTCCCACAAATAGAGCTTTCTTTTGGTGGTATTTGATCGCCCCTGCGGTTTTTATTTTTTGCGCTATAAACAAAAATAGAGCGACAATTTTGAAAAAAATGCATTATTTTTTATTTTTTGCTATAATAAATATCCCCAAAAAAATATATAAAAAAACATTTTTTTTCCTCAGTTTAGGCCGATACGTATTCTTCTACATATTTTTGGTAAAAAAAATCGCAATAAGCGATTATTGATCGGTTTGCGCAGAAGTTATAGCGTTTACAAGATAGGGGATAGTTTTATAGCATTTTTATTAATAATTTTTTTTTTATTATTAATGGCGGAGATCTGCGATTTTTTTTGTGACTGCGACATTATGGCGGACACATCGGACATTTTTGACACATTTTTGGGACCATTGTCATTTTTACAGCAATTAATGCATTTAAATGCATTGATTTCTGTATAAATGACACTAGCAGTTTAGGGGTTAACCACAAGGTGGCAGTGTAGGGGTTAAGTAGGCCTAGGGGTGTGTTTTTTACTGTGGGGGGGGCGTGGCTGTCAGCTAGTGAATGCTGATCTCTGCTCCAATCACAGGGAGCAGAGATCGGCGTCACTAGTTGCTAGGCCGAACTCACGGGGGTCCCGACCGGCGCGGGAGCGCGCCGCTCCCGGCGCGCTCCCGATGGCACGGACAGGCGAAAGGAGGGACGTATATATACGCCCTCCTGCCTGTACGTGCCATTCTGTCGACGTATATCGTCGTGCGCCGGTCGGCATGTGGTTAAAAGTGTTTTTAGTGATTGAATGTGTTTTTTCCCCTAGCCTTCTATATTTCGGGGGGTTCCAAATAGCTTTTCCTAATTGTGCTTCACTCAGTGCCTCTTCTAACCTTACCCATCTTTTTGCGCTCTGCGTCTTCCCCCATTCTGGTATTCTTAATAGTACGGCTGCGTAGTAATAATTAATAATATCGGGTACCGCTAGGCCCCCCAGATCTTTGTCCATTTTCAAAATTTGAAGTGAGATTCTATGTTTTTTCTGTTGCCACACAAAGTCCATGATAATTGTTTTTAATTTCCTCAAATATTGTTCTGGTAAAGAGATTGGGACCATTTGAAACTTATAAGTTATTAACGGGAGTATCATCATTTTAATCGCATTGATGCGGCCGAGCCAAGAGATGGGTCTATTCTTAAACTCTTGGCATTTCTTTTTTACTTCATCTAAGAGGGGGATATAGTTGGCCCTGTATATTTTCCCTATGGTGTTAGTCAATGTAATTCCTAAATAGTTAATCTGTTTTTTCCATGAGAAGTTGTATAGTTTCATGAGATCCTGTTTCTCTGTCTTGTTTATATTAATGCTAAGTATGAAAGTTTTTGCTTGGTTGATCTTAAAATTTGAGATTTCGCCGAACGAGCTGATCAGTTTCATAATATTTGGCAAGGATTTCTGCGGAGAGCTTACATAAAAAAGGACATCATCTGCAAATGCCGCAAGTTTATGATCTTCTCCTCCCGCCACGCAGCCTTCAATACCCGGGTTTAATCTTATCGATGCCAACAGGGGTTCCAGCGAGAGTATAAACAAAAGAGGGGACAGGGGGCAGCCCTGTCTTGTCCCATTGTGCATTTCGAAGAGGGAGGAGATGGTTCCATTCACTTTGATATTTGCTTTTGGCTGGCTGTACAGGACTCTTATTTTCTGAATTATTTTTGGTCCGAAGCCCATGACCTCCAAGGTCCTAAACAGGAACCCCCAGTCTACCCGGTCAAACGCTTTTTCTGCATCAATAGACATTAGTAGACTGGGGGTTCGAGCCACCCTCATTGCTTGCATCACTAATAGGGTTCGAACGCTATTGTCCCTACCCTCTCTTCCCGGCGTAAAGCCCACTTGGTCCGGGTGGATCAACCCATCAAGGCAGCCCTTTATACGTTCCGCTAAAATCTTCGCGTAGAGCTTTGTCTCGAAGTTTAGCAGAGATATCGGCCTAAACCCCGCACACGTCGAGTCGTCTTTTCCTTCCTTGCGCAGAACCGTGATTGTAGCTGACAGTGAGGCCTCGCTCATGCGATACTCAGAGCCAAGGCCGTTCATATAGCTGAGGAGTCTGGGTACTAAAATCTCACTGTAGGTTTTGTAATAGAGAGCCGTGAACCCGTCGGGGCCTGGGCTCTTGCCCATTGGCGAGTTGTTCAAGGCTCTTGAAATTTCATCCGCGGTAATTGGACTTTCCAGCGTTTCCCTATCCTCTGACCCTAGAGACTGCAGTTTAGCCCCTCTCAAAAACTTATCTATTTTATCTCTGTTCTCGCCCTTTTTACCGTCCCCCTTTTGCCCCACGGAGTAGAGTTCCTCATAGAAATCCCTGAACGTCGACGCGATATCCTTTGAGATAAACTTTACCTCTCCTTTTTTATTTTTTATTTTTTCTATAACATTTTTGGACTTATTTTTTTGGAGCACCCTTGCGAGTACTTTGCCTGACTTATTGCCCCATATGTAGCGGTCTTTGGAAATTTTGTTGAAAACTTGTTTGGCTTCCTGTTCTGTCCATTCTTTTAGCTCCTCTCTCTTATGAATTATCTCTTGGAGTATTGCGTGGTGCTGGTTGGGATCCCCCTTATGTTTTTGTTCTAAAGTTTTTATGTCGTTCGTCAGGTTGTGTATTTTTCTTGTTCTATCTCTTTTTTTCCACGACGCCTTTGAAATCAGGACTCCCCTAATGAAGGCCTTATGGGAATCCCATAGACTTGACCCCATTACCTCCCCATTGTCGTTCGCTTTAAAGAACCATTCCAGCTCTTTTCCCACGCTTTCCCTGATTTCTTTGTCCATTAGTAGCTCTTCATTCAGCTTCCACCCACAGCTTGGCGGTTTATGTTCTGGGATGTTTAAGTTTATGCTGACCGCTGCATGGTCTGAAAGTGTTACAATCTCGACCTTAGTGTCAGTCACCCTCTCTAATAGTCCATGGTCCACCCAGATGTAGTCTAGTCTCGAGTACGTCCCGTGCACAGGGGAGAAAAAGGTATAGTCTCTGATCTGAGAATGCTGTACTCTCCATACGTCCACCAGTTGTTCAGAGCTCATCCTTTTCTTTAATATTTTCAGTTGGGCACTTCCCGTCCCCTGTGCACCGGACGAACTATCCACCTCCGGGTCTAACACCAGGTTTAAGTCACCCATCAATATCAGGTAGCCCTTTCTAAAGGATCTTAGCTTAGCTAAGATCGTGACCATAAATTCCGGGGATCTCGTGTTTGGGGCGTATATGTTTGCGAGGGTATAGGATGTCCCGTAGATGGTGCCCCTTAAAAAGAGGAACCTTCCCTCCGGGTCCGTCTGCCTGTCTTCTATATTAAATTGTAAGTCTCCTGCCAGCCCTATAGCCACCCCTCTCGTCCTACTAGAGACTGTGTCGCTATAGTACCAAATGGGGTGGTTTTTGGAGAACAGTTTGGTGTTGGATGAGAGAGAGAGGTGAGTCTCCTGCAGAAAGACCAGGTCTGCGCCATATCTCTTCAGTTCGTCCAGGACCCTGAGCCTCTTGCTTGGGGCATTCAGCCCTCTCACGTTATAGGTCAGGCATTTTATTACGGGCATCCAAATTTTGTTGCCCTAACCTCAGCCACTCTAAAGGGATCCCCGGCGGCAGGGTCCCCCTCCCGTGTTCCTTTCTCCCTCCCAGCTGACCCCTTATCCACTCCTACCCCCTCCCACTTCCCCCTCTTCCCCGCCCAACCCCCTCCCCCTCCCCCTCCCTCTCCCCACTCCCCCATCCCCCCACCCCCCTCTAATCCCCCCCCCTCTATCCCCACTTGCCCTACTCTGGGCCTCTGACCCCAAGGGTACCAACTCCTCTTGGCCTCCCCTGAGCTCATGATCTCCGGAGAGGGAAGATTATGTGCCCGTCCCTACCATTCCGCCCCCCGCCCTGATGTAAAAGGGCTTAGGGTGCGGGAACCCAGGCTGGACCGAGCGTACCCAAACGGGATTGGACCCCCGTTGTTGACCCGGCCACCTCCCGACCCACCCCCCCCCCGACCCCCCCCGCCCCCCCCACCCCCCCCACGCACCGACCCCCAGCCTAAATTCAACTCATTTCCACCCAGCCCGAGAGGTCAGGGACCGAGATCTCTAATTTCCTGCAGAACTCTGTCAATTCCTCGGGGTGTCTCAGTACAGCCGATCGGCCCTCTTTTGAGCCTACCAAGCATGCCGGGAACCCCCAGTTATATTTAATGTTATTGTTGCGGAGGGACTCTAAGAGGGGTCTCTGCATCCTCCTCCTCTCAAGGGTCCTGGCTGACAGGTCGGCATAGATCTGGATTTCAGTCTCTTCAAACTTGAGAGGTGTCTTTCCTCTAATCTTTTGCCATATTTCCTCCCTGTCTTTAAAGAAGCTGAATCTAATTATGACGTCCCGGGTTCTGCCGGTCTCTACTCGATCTGCTCTGCCGATCCGGTGTACTCTTTCTATTTTGGGGACCTGGTCTTCCCCTGTTCCGATTATAGGGGCGAAAATCTTCCTCATGATTAGCTCCAGGTCCTCCCCCCTTCGTTCGGGGATAGCTCTGACCCTCAGATTCTGCCTTCTATCGCGGTTCTCCCGATCTTCCATTTTATAGGCAATATCTCTCTGGTGGGTCTGGATTTTCTTAAGTTGTAATTTTAGTTCTAGAATTTCTTGGTCAGTGTTGTCAGCTCTCCTCTCCGTCCCCTCCACTCTGGTTAACAGCTGGCCCATATCATCTCTTAGTTTGCTGACTTCACTTTTGAACACGTTTTCCAGCCTCAGCATCATCTCCTCCATTTCCCTTTTGGACGGGGGTTGCGAGCCCAATGGTGGCTCCTCCATCCTGCTCACGTCCCCCTCACTTTCTATTGGGGATTCCGTCCTCGAGTGGTCTTGGGCTATGTCTGATTTACGGGGTTTATCTTTTCCCTTTCCCTTGTCCTTAGGGGCCTTTGGGGAGTGGTCAGGTCCAGAAGCTGTCGGGCTGGCCCCCTGTCTGAGATAGTGCTTTATGGAACTTGAGTCACTTTTTTGTGCTTTTGAGGCCCCTTTCTTAGGCTGTTTGTTGGGGTCTTTGCTCATGGTGTTTCTTTTTGTTCCTCTTATTCTTTTCCCCAGCTTAGCAATGTATCGTTCCAGTCACCTATGGTTATTCCTTCTCCTTCCCCCTCCTCCTCCCTACCCTTTCTAATTGGGTATGTCTGTACTGCTCTGAGGGAGGCTCTCCTGCACTGTGCTTCAGGGATTACCCTCCAGAAGGTTATGGCAGGATGAGGCTTGGCTTAGGGTAAGCTGGGTATACTGGAGTAGCTGGATTTGGCCTCGTACATTAGAGGGGGCTCGCAGGGACAGCGATAATATATTGCAGGGGAAACAGGAGCCGCAGCCGGCCTTCTTCTGTATTCCTAATCAGACTAGGGTATTGTAATCCCCTCGAGATTTCACCTACTGCCATCACTATTTAAGGTGACATCCGTCCCCTTCGTTCACCTCGGGGGGGTGGTGGACCCCTCAAAGGTTCACCAATCAGGTCTCTGGGTGTTTATAGTGTCCGTGGCGTGGGTTTGGTGCCTCAAGGGGGGAGATACCCCTTAAGGGGCGTTCGTGGGTTCGTCAAACAGGTCTCTGGATGTTTATGAAGTCCGTAGTGGGGTTTCGGTACAGGGGGGGTCGTAGGGGGATCCCGCCTCACAAATTCCGTCCCACCCACTGTTGCTCCTCGCTCCACCCATAAAGCATTAAATTCAGTCTAGAAGACACTTGTCTGATTTACAGGCACACTGAGAGAAAAAGTTCGGCAGTGCGCTGGGGATCATAGGGGGGCAGAGCCTCCCGTATTCCGTCACACCAACTGATGCTCCCAGTCCCGCCCCTAACTCATTGACTTCAGTTTAAAAGGCATTTTTTCTGGTTTACAGACCGGTGCAAAAAAAAAAAAAAAAACGTTCAGGAAAGTTCATTAAACTGGTCTCTAGACTTACATAGTGTCTGTAATAAGAGTTGGAGCGTAGGGGGTCATGGGGGGGGCTGCCTCTCATATTCCGTGCGGTCGGCTAACACTCCTTGTTCCACCCCTGGGGTACTATTCAGTTTCAGAGACCCTAGTTTGATTTACAAGACCCTGGATGGTTGTAATACGATAGTAGGGCTTGGTACAAAGGGGGTCATGAAGGGGTACAGCCGACTAAAACTCATTGTTCTGCCCTCCCAACATTTTTCAGTTCCATTTGAAATAGTGTTGATCAAATTTGCAATCAGGGCTCCAAGCAAAGACACTCTCCCTCTGCCCAAGGGAATAATCAGACACTATACCTAGTCACCAGAGATCTTCAATGTAGTGTTCAGCTTATTTAGTTGCTTCTACAGTCTTACCTCCGCTTTTAAGCATGTCCTTAACCTAAGGTCTGTTTCCAGACCATGTACTCACGGACCAGGGTGAACGTTCCCACGGCTGGGGGCTCCGTATGTTGTTTCCTCCTGCTTTCCTGTAACCTGCTGCAGACGGTCAACGTGCGGGGGTGGGCAGCGGGCGAGGGGGAGGCAGGGGAGAGGGGGATTAGGCCACACTCGCCGGGGATTGGAGCCGCATCGAGAGCCACTTCATGCGCTCCTCACATCCTCCGGCGGGGCCGCGATGTTCTCGGCTTCTCGGGCGGCGCATACGTCATCCACGAGCTCGCGCTCGCTCCACGGGGTGCCGGCGTTCTCCTCCGCCTCGCTCCTGTCCTGCCTGGCTGACGAGCTCAAGCCCCTCCCTCCATGCTGATCGTGCTACGTCAGCACGTCCATCCCTCACATCGGAAATTTTTGACACATTTTTGGGACCATTGTCATTTATACAGCAATCAATGCTATTTAAATGCATTGATTCCTGTATAAATGACAGTTGTAGTGAAAGAGTTAACCACTAGGGGGAGGGGAGGGGTTATGGGCTGTGACGTGTGTTTTTTTACATTAGGGGGCGGGGCTGACGTCTGACATCATTGATCGGCTTTCCCGATGACCGGGAACAGCCAATCAATGACAGGCAGAGTAGGAAGCGCGGGGAGAGGTTTGTTTACACATACCTCTCCCCGTTCTTCAGCTCCGTGACCCGATCGTGGGACACCAGCGGCGATCGGGTCCGCTGATTCCGCGGCCGGGGTCACGGAGCTCCCGACCGGGTCGTGAGCTCGCTGCTGGCTGCGCGCGCGACCCACGGGCAGGCATTTAAAGGGCCACGTACAGGTACGTGCTTTTGCCTGCCCGTGCCATTCTGCTCACCTATATATGCAGTGGGCGGTCTGGAATCTTTAAAATCCCCCATTATTATCACTGTCCCAGCCCTTGCAGTTCTTTCCATCTGGGCAAGGAGCTGAGTCTCCACCTCCTCGTGAACATTGGTTGGTCTATAACAAACTCCAATGATTAACTTTGAACTACGCACATCTATATGCAGTTCCACCCATAATGCTTCAGACTCATCACACTCTCCATCAACCAGGTCCTCTTTCACGCTTGCTTTGAGATCACTTCTCACATAGAGACAGACCCCGCCACCTTTCCTTTTTACCCTGTCTCTCTGAAAGAGTGCATAGCCAGGAATATTAATAGCCCAGTCATGTGAAGATTGAAGCCAAGTTCCAGCAATACCAATTACATCATAGCTCTCCTCATGCACCAGAGCTTCCAACTCACCAATTTTGCTTGGCAGACTTCTGGCATTGGTGAACAAACACTTTAATGCATTACTACATTTTGCTCTGGTGTTTTTCATATAATTTTTAGTAGTACAAATGGCACTATGGTTTCCAATGACAGTTTGCAACATGGGAAATTTCCTATCACCTGCCATAACCCTCCCCCATCTATTCCTATTCCACCCTCCATTAATGTCAGACCCCTAACTAACCTGTCTGCCCAATGTAATTCTAGTTCACCCTCCCCCTCAATCCTAATTTAAATACTCCTCCAGCCTTCCCATAAACCTCTTCCCCAGCACAGCAGACCCCCTTCCATTCAAGTGCAAACCGTCATTAGCATATAGGTTGCACCCCAATGAAAAGTCAGCCGAGTGCTCTAGAAACCCAAATCCTTCCTCCCTACACCAGGTCTTTAGCCATGCATTCAGCTCTCTAATCACCCCCTGCCTTTCCTGTGTTGCCCATGGCACAGGCAATATTTCAGAGAATATCACCTTGGAGGTCCTTCCCTTCATCTTGCAGCCTAGTTCTTTAAATTGATTCTTAAGGAGCCTCCACCTTCCATGTATACTGTCATTGGTTCCAACGTGGACCAAGACAGCTGGGTCATGCCCAGCCCCTCCCAGTAATTTATCCACCCGGTCCACCACATGCCGAACCCTAGCACCAGGGAGACAGCTAAACATTTGGTTGAGGCAATCCTGGCGACAAATTATTCTATCAGCCCTTCTGATTATAGAATCCCCTGTTACCACCAACTGTCTAGGCCTACCTGCGCTCCCCTCACCACCTCTACTAGATGTTCTGCTCTCCCGGCTGTTAGGGGTAGCAGTGACATCTAGGGCTGCCACCTCTGTGTTTGCCAGCTCCACATCTTCACCCAACTTGGCAAATTTGTTTTGATGCACAAATACAGGACTGCCTTCCTTTTCTGCGAGCCCCTTCCACTCCCTCTAACTACATTAACCCATCTTCCTATCTGATAATCCTGACTTGCCCCTCCACATCACCCCTACTGACCACCTGCTCAGCGAGCAGAGGACCCCTTTCAAGGTTGTCCTTTCTGCCCAGTGTTGCAACTTGCTCCTCCAGATCTCTAATGCGAGCTTCCAGAAGGGAAACCGGCTCACATCTGTCACAGTGGTATCCATCCTGGAGCAGTTGCACTAATTTTGCATACATGTGGCACACTGTGCACTGAGCAAAACCTTCAACCCTGCTAGCACTCATTTCCCAGTTACAATATAATTGCTTGTAGGAAGTTTAAGATGTCACAGGTTAGAAGACTCCTGTCTTAACTCCTGTTTTAAACTCTGGTTTTAACTCACCACTTAGAATAGTTCCACTAACTCTGGTTTTAACTCACCACTTAGAATAGTTCCACTAACTCTGGTTTTAACTCACCACTTAGAATAGTTCCACTAACTCTGGTTTTAACTCACCACTTAGAATAGTTCCACTTGGACAGAGTTCAACCAGTCTCAAAGATGAGCAGACTCACAATGAGCTCTACACAAGATTATATAGGCCTCAAGCACCTGTGACCAATTAAGCACTCCCCTTAATTAGTAAGCTGAAGGAAGCAAAGAAAATTTTTTTTTTAAAAAGTGTCAGAAAAGGGTATTAAAAAGCTACAAGGAAAAGGCCCAGAAAGAACCTAAAAAATGCAATCCAGCAATCACCAGCAGTCAAAAAGGCAAGATTTGTTCACTGTCCACACAGTGTCCCCACGGTTTGGCTTTCAACCAAAATTCAGTGATATGCTATGAGAAAATTAATGTATACCACAGCACTGGACTGTGATGACATTGCAGTCCAAGTTCATGTCAGTAGGATCTGTGCAGTCGTCTCTGTTGACATTGGTAAAGAATGGGTAAGTAAAGATCTTCCTGTTTTACAAATAATGCTGTCACTTATATTTCAGAGCTGATACTCATGTGTAGGGGACATTAGGGGAAAGCTGCTAAACTGAATTAGGTGCAAGCAGCTAGATGTAAATATGTGCATTACCACTTTACAGAGCACCCTGAAATTCTCAAAAAGCTTGGGTACTCTGATGTACAAGCACTGTATTCAGTTCCAGAAGTCGAAGCTCATGTCTTTGCTTTTCCCTGTCACATTTCTCTATTAGTCAGTCAGGCTGGCCATCATGATTACTAACCAGGTAGGTTAGGTAGGAAGGTTCAGAAGGATGTGAGGCATGCAAGTGCTCCTAAATGCGCACAAGGGATTTTTGTAGTTAAACTTATGAACATAATTTTTGTTTTGTTCAATTGGCACATGGTATAGGGGTTGTTTTGCAAGTATTGGACCTTTTTTCCTTTCAAATGTATGATCTAAGAATGTGTACTGTAGGTTTTGTACTGGGGCATATTGTATTATTCATATTTATTATTAATTATATTTACTTTATTTCGTGAGAAGTGCAAAGCATTTTAAGGTTTCTGGCTATAGCCAAAAGAAAGTAGTTCTGACAGAAAGTACCACCCTGGTATTCTGAATGAGTACCATATTTGACTAAGCTTTTTAAGAATTTACCACTAGCTGGAAATCTCCTTATCATTTTAATGACAGACAGGATGATGACTAACGGGATGTGAAACCCCAAATATAGCCAAATATTTGTCCTTTTTTTATATTTGGATACAGTGGAGTAGCGCTGTAATTTTAAACATTTCTATCAGGTATTTATATCTGTCATCGAGTCCATTTTCTCTCACTTCTTGTTTCTGTGACACTCCTACAAGGGTAGGTGGATGTCACCTGGACAGAAAGGCACAGACATCATTTGACATACATTGACATAAGTTCCTTCATCAGTCTCTTAAAATTTGTTTTTGTTTCTTTATTTGTCCTCGTTGAAGAGATTTCCCATCACTTTTTGCACTGGCAAGGAGAAGATTTCCCTAAAGGAGACACCAATAGCATTAAAACACATTCCATCCATAACAAAATAAAAGGAGTGGCTGAAGAGCAGCCGGAGAGTAGATACAGCATAGAGTCAGCCATGTTGCTTAGCCCTTACAATGAACAAAAATCCAGTTAATATGAAAATATATCAAAATATAATTAATAAAATATCATAAAAATATGATAATTTATTGATGTTTACCTTGTAAAAGTACCAATTTCAGCTTGCATACTGGCTGCATGTTTTGAGCACAACCTCAGCTGTTGTTTGATCTCTACACAGCATGTGAGCCCAACCAAGAGTTAAAAGACTGATTTATCTTCTCAAGGTGTAGTATTATACTTTGTCTGCAGAATAGGAAACAGAATAAAAAGAGTATTGCTGGCCAGTGATACAGAACTTTATCTTCCAAGCATGCACATAGCAATAAAAGAAATTCACTATCCATGAAGCATCAAGACTCAGGAGTATATTGTTTTACATCTCAAGGACAGGAAAATGAGTTTGTTCCAAAACTTCTTCCAGCTAGAAAAATATGTGCAGTGAGCTTTCTGAAGTCTAGCCCTAAGTTTAAATGTTTTCTTTGAAAGGGATATGCATTGACTACATTAAATAGAATGTTTTATATGTTGATGACTAATGTTTACTTTGGATTTATGGATTTTTCAATCGATACAACTGCGATTTATGCCTTTTTAAATAATCTTTGCATGGGGGCTAGTGATTACACTTAGGCATTTCTGAAAGGAGAAAATATGTGAACTTGGTGAGCCTGCTAGAGTTTCATTCATGCATAATATTTTGTCCTAGAATCACTGAAATGCTTTTTACTCTTTGTAGATTTAGACCTATTGGTAACCAGGCAGACATATTTTGATGGCTATTTAGCTACCTAATAACTACTGTCCCAGATCCATTTACTTGGCAATAAATGTTCAAGGTACTATCTTCTCAGTATTTTTTTTTTGTCTCTGAATGGTCAGAATGAGGGATGCCAGTCACTGTATTATTTATTTATTACAGGTACTTATATAGCATCGTAAATGAATACAAAGCTTTACATATTTATTATACATTTACATCAGTCCCAGAATTCTGTATGCCTTTCTAATCTTATGAGTCCCTTTTTTACATGGATATACTTGACAACTAAGGTTTTAGTGGTATCTCAATCTTAGAATTCAAACAGGACAGCAATGTAAAAGTTTCTATGTTGCTTTCCAACTGAGTTACTTACTCACCATCTCCATGTGGGGGATAAACACAGTCTGTTTCCACTGACCTCCCAGAAGAGAGAATCCTTGCAGCTTCCCACACCAAGGCCCTAAGGCCTATAGACAGAACAGATGTCACAGATGCATCCTCACAGTGCAAAAGCCCATCAGCCCCCAAGCCTGCTGATTAGTCAGGAATCACCAGAAGAGATGGCCAGATCTGAGTGACTACACTCAGGAAACTGGGACTAGACTGTGTGAACCAAAAACCCAGTGACATAATACCTGACTAATAACTAACACACAGAAAGCCCAACTAACTATATACAATGAAGAATGAAAATAAATAAACCGCGCTAAAAGGAGGAAGGGAAAAAAAAAAGGGTGGGGGGGGAACTAACCAAAAAGGCTGCTGCTAGAAGTGGGATACTCACACATAAAGCTTTGGGGATTGGATAAAGCTGCGCCAACAAGTACATGAATTAAGTACAAGGGGTTAAAATGACACACAAAAAAATTATAAACAATAAACAGTGGCCATGGAGGAGCACACAAAATTGACTGTTTGATAAAGTCCAGTGGTAGCTACAATAGTCCAGGTCAGAAATCTTTATATTCTTTAGATCATGAATTCTGTTTTCCAGTGACAGACAAAATTGCGATACTAGAAAAGAACACCACCGTGACTAGCCTGTATCCTCACACTGTGACATGCAAAAGTTGTTCAGTCCCAACCACCTGATAAATTGGACGCTTACCAGATGGCTGGATAAATAAGGCACTGGAAGTATAAGCAAGCAGCTTTCAAGGCAGGCGATGGCTGGTAAGACTGATCCACCCAGGAACGATCATTCAAAGAAAAAAGACCTCAGCGCTGTCCACTCCACCAAGAAAAATCCAACTAGTTTGCTGTTCAGAACGGCCAATCCTAAACAAATCAGCGGCTAATTAGAGCAAGACCAGCTACCGACACATACCAAAAATTACAGAATGAGCAACACTGAAAAACAGAGGAAAACTGGAGGTATAGGGAGCAAATGGGAAGGGGGAAACAAAACTGGGATTAAGAACAAGGGGGGACAGGTACAAGGCAGCAGGATACAAGGTACATAGAACAGGGCAGGAGCAGGGGCACGGTAATGGCTAGCAGTATCTGGCAGCAAGCAAAATATTGAAGCAAGAGGCGCTTAGTAGGGTAGGACCTAAATATCCTCCCAACAGCCAGCATCAGGTGTAAACTGATTGCTGGGGTCTGTTGGCTGCTGGGAGACACCTGCTGGTGGATACTGGATTTACAAACCTCCACCCAGGAAACCACAAAACACAATTCATTTTAATTACATAGTGTTATGTATAATACATTTGCAGCTAATATGAGAATAAAGTGAACATGTTTAATATAAAATCTATATTTCTGATTATTTTCTAAAATATTATAGCATTTCTGTGTTAAAGAAAAGCATAATTAATAGATTGTTAAACATCCTAACTATACCACTTAATTTTCCTAACAAATGCTGCTGGAATGCATTAACCTTCCCACTACCAATGAAATACTTATGGCAGCGCTACCATCCTGTTGTTGGCATCACATTAGTTCTGGCAGAGTTATCTGTAAAGATATGTATATATCAAAATGCAAGAATATGCTAACCCACAATGTTCTTTATTACCATTTGCTTAAGATGTAAAGTATTTTAGGATAGGATATGGATAGTATATAGTGTTATTTTTCTCTTATTCAGTTATGGTGAGTCCTTGCATTATATATTGCATATGTTCTTTACAAATAAATGGGACAAGTAAAATTTTACTTTTTTTCTGCTTTATTATTAAATAATTGAAACTCTAAGGGAAACATACAAAAGATGAAGAACTTATTTCATGATGCTACAACAAGAATATTCAATATCCTCCCAAGCGTAGAAACATGAGCACTTCTGTTAGACTAGAGAGTTTATATTATGCATGAATTGTTTCTCTATTTGCCAGCAGGTCGACTTCTAGCTCAGCAATAAATTCTGTAAACTTGGATTCATGTTCAAAATGAATGTGACAAATCTGTTCTAAAACGAATGTGATGTGTTGGCCTAGATCTTGGTACTTTTTTCTTTATGATAACTGTTAATAAAAACATCTTCTATGCTAATGTTTATAGACAGTCAGATTTGTTTAATTAGGCAATGCGAAGAGCAAAAATGAAAAGTGTAGTAGCCCAAGGTAACCAATCAGATTTTGTTTACTTATAGGCATTTGCTGAAAGATAATTTGTAATTTGTTGCTTTGGTTTAAGGTACTAAGCTTTTTTGAATAAGCATATACTATTCAGTTGCTGAGTGACACAGCAAACTGTTAATTGCTCACCTAGATAATGCATCATAGAAATTAAATGAATGTCACTCATTTTTTTCTAGGCAATGCAAAGGCTGTTTTCATGGTATCTTCCGTATACACACTTCCTGTGTTCACAGCGTGCACAATAATGTCTGTGGGAGCCTGTGACCTGTGAACACTGAAGTGTTTGCTGCATGCTGGCTTGGTGATTATATTCAATGAGCATTGAAACTTTTACTTACGTACGTTTGATTTTAATGTTAAATAGAACCTTGTTTGGATCTATTATACTATGAGGAGTGTTTATATGTTTGCTCCTGCATGAATTTGTGCTGTTGGGAGACTTAATAGGCTGATAGAACAGCGGCCTTTATGAGATGCCCTAGGACTTGTATGGACATAAGTCACTGATGTCTGCTATTGGTGAAAGAGCTTTTTACAACCACTCTGAATAAGGGGGTCATAACAATCTGGTAATCCCTGCATCTTTACTTCACTTTTTGGTGGTGGTAAATATGTTTGGCACTATTGGCACTATTTAATTTGAAGAAAGAAGAAATTCCATTTCACATATTCAAATAGCTGTTTCTCCACTTTGGACACTATATTTGGACTGGATGGACACTATCTGTTTTCCTTTTTGATTTATTATATCTAGCACATTTTTTATGTATTATAATGCATCGTTATGTAGATTCACATTATCGTCTTCTATACATATATGCCATTTGACTGCCCATCCTTCTATTCTATTTAGGCCTTCTTGGAAAGTTGCTATATCCTGTTGTTAAAAGAAATAATGAAAACCACACAAATGTGCTAAAATCCCCAAAAACTTCTTTAGTGTAACAGATATAGTTTGATTGTGAATTGATATGTTTATATTTGATTCAACTATACACCATTATATGTTTTTAGTGCAACACAGGTATCTTTCGTGTTCAGTATTGAAAGGGTTACCTCTTTTGTGTTTGCAGCTTTATTTTACCTTTGAGCACTAATTTGCATGTTTTTTTAATAGATCAGTAGCAGCCACACCCCTCAGAACAATTTTCCCTGCACAGACATGTATTGCTAAGAAGAGGGGGGGGGGGGGTCTTTCCAGGTCTGTTAGATTAACAAGTGCACACACTCTGTTGTTGATTGAACTGCACAGTAGTATTTTATTTTTTCCTGTTAAGCACAAATGTTCCTCTATGCTAAGCATCAATATCCCCCACTCTCCCAAGCCTCTATGCTGCCCATAGTACCCATCACTGTCCTAGGGCATTGTTTTTTTCTCTCAACTGGTACTGGAGAATTTCTTCCCATTGACCAGTAATGGGCCCAATGACATATACTTCTTTCTGCAGCATTCTGTACATTATTTCATATATTATGTTATCTTGACTGCTACACTCACATGTGTACTATGCAGGTGCAGGGAGTGCTGAGTGGGCACTGTGAGTGTTGGGTTGGCACAGTGAGTGCTGAGGGGTGCAGTGAATGCTGAATGTGGCACCAAGAGTTTTGAGGGAGTCACTGTGAATACAAAGGGGGCACTGTGAGAGAACCAAGGGTCATTGGGTGTAACTCAGGGGCAACATGAGTACCGAAGGGCACTATGTGAGATTCTAAAACATTTAGGGCATACAAATTGTGCTAAAAGTAAACTTAAAGTAGAAATATATTAATTTGAATATTTAGTATTAATTCATGTATGATTTTTTTTTAGTGCAACACAGTATATTCTTGTTTTTGATACCGGGAAGGATATGTTCTTTTTGTATTTGCAGCTTGTTTTTTGTTTTTTGAGATTTTAGCACATTTGTGTGGTTTTCATTATTTCTTTTAACAACAGGATATAGCAACTTCCCAAGAAGGCCTAGATAAAATAGAAGGATGGGGAGTTAAATGGCAGACACATTTGTAGAACATTTTTTAAGTAATGCACTTGGGAGCTAAAAACATGCCTTTGGAGAACCTTTGGAGGAATTAAGGGGTGGAAAAGGATCTGGGGGTCCTAGTAGTTGACAGCAAAAGCATGCACTGCCAAACTGCAGCAAGCAAGGCCAGCAGACTATTAGCATGCATTAAAAGGGTATTATAATTCTATCACTTTACAAAACTTTGGTTTGGTCACATCTTGAGTATGCTCATGCTGGTCACCAATCCTCAGGAAGGATGTGCTTGAACTGGAGAAAGTCCAGAGAAGGGCAACAAAGCTAATGAGGGGGCTGGAGGACTTCAGTTATGACGAACAATTACAAACATTAGACTTATTCTCCCTGGAGAAGCGATGCTTAAGAGAGGATATGATAGCGATATATAAATCCTTAAATGGTGACTTTAGCAATGAAAGGAAACTTTTTACTCCTCGGTATCTAAAGAAGACACGTGGCCACACAACAAGTTAGATAAGAAGTGGTTCAATCTTGAACTGTGTAACAGGTTCTTTACTGTTAGGATGGTAAGGATGTAGAACTCCCCTTCACAGATGGTGATGTCAGCGGAGAGGGCAGATAAGTTTAAAAGACATTTAGACATGTGGTACAGAAAATGCCATGATTTGTGTGCTTTTTCTGCACTATATGCAAATTGCATTTCCCTTGCAATCTGCTGCGGGTGTCAATACAAAATTAACGAAACCCCAAATACAGGTCACAAACACAGTAATACACAGTGGTACAAAATGGCCATGCAATCCAGTTGTGGTGCAGCTGAAAAAAAAGGTGCATGCGTTTCTTTGGTGCAATATGGTGCAATTCAAAATGAATCAGCTGAAATGGCACCACGCTGAATCTTATGTGAATTGAACATGAATGTCGTGCAGTTCCTGTCCGATTCACATGCGGTTCATAGTGTGAACTGAGCCTAACACGTGTTTCTTAGTGAACACAGTGTACAGGGATAAAGGAAACAGTAGTCACACAGACACATATGCACCCATACACACTCTCAGTTTGAACTGGATGGACTGGTGTCTTTATTCAGCCTTACCACCTATATGTAACACTTGCTGTGAAGTACATTACATCGACCTGAGCCCTGGCTATGCTGTGTATTACATCAAATTGTTTAGCAACAGTTGCTTGTTGTTGTGTAGTAATAATGTCTAACACTAACAAGAAATATGTTGGAACGCACTCCAGTAGTGTGCTATTAAATAAATAATCCAAATAATCTGACCCAGCACAAAGGCTCTTAATTTTTAGTGTACTGGGATTTTGTAATCAGGTTCTGGTCTAATAATAAAACTAATACTGACAAAATAGTGTGTTGCAACCTCTGTTTGACTGCACATCTTTTCGCACAATAACTGTGATGTGGAAAATGTGTACATTAAAAACATAAGTCATTAAACCTATTAATTTGACATTTAGTACTTACAACGCTAAGACTTCCATCTGCTGGAAGACACTGTCAGTTTGTATGCTACACAAATCTTTATTGGGATATTTAACAAATTATCGTATAGCTATTATAATGCTAGTTTAAAATTATATTACTGGTCTGTTTAAAAGAGTGGAGTATAAAGGCGTGCTAATTTTTCCTATTTAAAGGACTAATGGCAACACTAAAACTTTAGAGGATAATAGAAAAAAAATAGACAATCTAAATTCTTAAAGCTGAGCTATATCATTAACGTTTTAGGAAAATAGCTTCATCTCCTATATGTTAAAATCATGCAACTAATATTCTTTGAGGCTTTCATAAAACTGTTTATATGTTCATCTTACCCCAGAGCTTAATAAAACATGGTGGCATTTCACGTTGCAAGGAATACCCAATCGAGTACAAGGAAAATGTACATAAAAAAAAAATTTGCTTGCATGTGATTGAATGATGGAAGACAGGTGAGCTTTACCTCATTCGCTAAGCTGTCATTTACTAAATTATCTTGCAAAGTGTAACTTTCCTCGCAAAGTGAAAATTTTGTTTGCCTTTAGTAAAACAATGTTCATGTCACTTCTGCAATAAGATTCTTGCCTGCCTTTTCTCAATCTTCTTTACAATGTACACTGATCTGTGCATACCCAGCTCAGCATACATTTTTGGCAAAGGAAACAGGAACCCCCGCTCCAAGAAGGCTCTCCACAGAGTATGCTGATTTTCCCAATCAAGAAGCCCCAGGTGCTGGCTAGCACAATCACAGTAGTAGACAACAATGGAAAGAACTCTGGACAGCTGCACTCCGGGAAAAACTTAAAATACTGTGCTTTTATTCACACAAAAAGATCACATCAAAGCAAAAACAATCCACGGCAATGAGGGAAGGCACAAAAATAGCTGACGCGTTTCGCACTGAAATCTGTGCTTATTCATAGCTAACATACTATCTGGAAAGACTTCAAATATATAGCTCTAAAAAACATGTCACATGGTGATTAGTGAGCACAATTACCCACAGCTGAAAGACAATGGAAATTGAATCACCACATGTGCTGCTGAGCAATCAGTCAGATCCAAAAAGGAAGAGGACATTTTTTTATTTATTTATTTGAGTAAGCCTGACCACAGAAACTTGTTTATTATTATTGTAAAGTTTACATGTGTATACTTGTATATGTGTGTATATGTGGAAAAACCACACACACAATTGCATTGCCGTGTATATCAATAAATGTATTATATATTTTTATATAATTATATTATATATATTATAAATAAATAATTAAATAATTAAAAAGTGAAGAATACATGTGTAAAAAATGTAAAACATATGAAAAAGTATGAATATAATATAATATTATATGTGCACATTGTTAGTTACTCAACTATAGTGAAGTGTAAAATGTAAAATGTAAATTTTACATTTTACATTTTACACTTCACTATAGTTGAGTAACTAACAATGTGCAAGTATAATATTATATTATATTCATACTTTTTTCATATGTTTTACATTTTTTACACATATATTCTTCACTTTTTAATTATTTATTTATTGATATACACGGAAATGCAATTGTGTGTTTTTTCCACATATACACACACATACAAGTATACACATGTAACCTTTACAATAATAATTAACAAGTTTCTGTGGTCAGGCTTACTCAAATAAATAAACAATTTTCCTCTTCCTTTTTGGATCTGACTGATTGCTCAGCAGCACATGTGGTGACTCAATTTTCATTGTCTTTCAGCTGTGGTTAATTGTGCTCACTAATCACCATGTCATGTGACATGTTTTTAGAGCTATATATTTGAAGTCTTTCCAGATAGTATGTTAGCTATGAATAAGCACTGATTTTGGTGCGAAACGCGTCAGTGATTTTGTCCCTTCCCTCATTGCCGTGGATTGCTTTTGCTTTGATGTGATCTTTTTGTGTGAATAAAAGCACAGGTTTTTAAGTTTTTCCCGGAGTTCGGCTGTCCAGAGTCCTTTCCATACATTTTTGGCATCTGCCAGGATGAATGAACTTCTGTGCACATGCACTAAATTTACATCATCCTGGCATGGACAATTGAGATGGCCAAAAATCCAGAGCCGGGAAAAAGACCAGGAGAAAATTCTGAAACCAGCAATGTAGCTTGCAAATGTCATGTAGCTGGTTGGGCAGTGAGTAGAGTTCCACATTAAAGATTATCTCCAGACTCTGGGAGAGGGGATTTAGTCTTGCCCAGAGATGGACTTTAAGCATCTTGCAGTCATATAAAAATTTATTTTGAAGAAAAAAAATGTGACAGTGTAAAAAAAAGACTTACTAGCATGTACAGTATAAGGTGCAAACGTGCGTGCACATACCTGCAGCAGTTTTCATTCACATTCACTATGGCTGAATGCCATGAACAGGCAAAGTTCTAGCATGTCCTTATGCCCCGTACACATGATCGGAATTTTGGCCAGCAAAAGACGGATGAGATTTTTTGTCGGAAAATGCGACCGTGTGTATGCTCCATTTGACTTTTGCTGTCCGAATTTCCGCCAGCAAAAGTTTAAGAGCATGTTCTATGTTCTATGAGTAAGCACTCTTGGTAGTGTGAAATGCATTAGCTATTTTCTTGCTTCGCTGTGACCTATTTTTGTGTGATTCCATATTTTACCAATAAAGGCTTTTGAATTTTTCTTGGAGTGCGGCCGTTCAGAATCCTTAATTTGCATCTTCATTCTCAATTTTTCAGTCGGAAAAAGTTCCGATCGGAAATTCCGATCCGACACGCAAAATTCCTACGCATGCTCGGAAACAATTTGACACATGCTCGGAAGCATTGAACTTAATTTTCTCAGGCTCGTTGTAGTGTTGTATGTCACCGCGTTCTTGACGGTCGAAAGTTCAGTGAAATTCTGTGTGACCGTGTGTATGCAAGCCAAGCTTGAGCGGAATTCCATCTGAAAAAACATCCAAGATTTTTCTGACGGAAAATCCGCTCATGTGTACGCAGCATGATAGTAATAAAATATTTTCACACCCTCCCTTTTCCACACATTATTCCCCAGCAAAGCACCCATCATCATGAAAAGCAAATAAAAATGTTGAGAGTTGGGAGGAAGTGGGCATACAATAACTGGAAGTATCTGTGAATTGCCCTAACAGAGCAGCTGGCACACCTACCAGCAGCTCACTGTTTTTAAATGAAAGGACTACATTTTGTAGAGGAAGAACCAAGGCATCTCTGTTTTTTTTAGCTCTAAAGCATCTTCTATAAGGTCACAAAGATGAACACATTTGCTATTGTATGCTGTTGATCATCAGAATAAATAAATACATTTAGTGCGTCTTCCTATGTGCCACACTGAGCCTTTCAAGATACATGCATATGGTTGTATTGCATTGTTACTGTACAGTATTTGCTTAAAAGTTCCCTATCCTACTTCACTGCAGTACTGGAATGGTGTTGCTTTGCAGATGTCTACTTTTTTTAGACGTGTTAATCCTTTGTTTTGCCAGTGCTTTTCTGGATCATTGTTTGTTCCTTACAAAAGCACTCAGGAACAAAATGTTAAATCGAATGAAAAGTAAACCATTTGCAAGAAGACCTCTGACTTGCTGCATTTTGTCTGTTTATCTGTGAAACCCACGCAGTGCACCCATACACAGCAAGCTTTAGCTTCCGTAGTGTCACTCCTTTTCCTAGCTCTGCTTGTATCAACACAACAAGAAGGATTTTATTATTAGGTAGAAATGATTTTAATGTTGCTGGTCTTTTGTTTTACTTGACAAAACCATGGTTGATATTGCATGACAAAAGGTACGCTTTAAATCGTGAAATGTTTTTCGAATGCATATGTTTTTTTCAGCATTTATGCTGCTGTATTATGTGTGACTGCAGTAGTACGCATTAGTATGAACTGCTGTAATAGTACTGGTTGCCATGGCATCAGGTATCGGTCTTAGGAATAAATGTAAAACAAGGGGAGCCAGCAGCTCGGAGGGGAGCTACATGATGTCTAATATAATCTAATCATCCACCGCAAAATCTTTTCAGCATACTCAAATCAGTCCTAGAACAGAGATCTATGCAGCATTTCACTAATGATTGCTATTTTCTCCGTGTACAGCGCATTGTTTCATACAAGTACACCCTACATCTACAGAAATTAGTTGTTCTACTGTCAGAGATAAGCACTGGAGAGGTGGTTTGCTAATTCTCTTTTCATGCTCACTAACTAACGTAACTAAAGGCAAACAGCTTGTTACCATGGTATTTCAAACCTTCCAACTGTTTGTCGTTTTAGTACAAATCAGAAAATCACCTTGTTCTCCTCTTTTATTTCTACGGGGTCTAATTAATAAACTACTGTTGATAACCTGCCCTTTAGACTCACTAAGGTGTCTGTGTGGCTCTTACATTTCCCATAAGACTATTGGCATTATATTTGCTTGCTTATGGTGTATTTGCACTTCAAAATATAAAATGATAGTTTAGGGTAATTATTGTTCTTATAGCTGTGTATTAATGCTGGATATAGACACAACATGACAGTTGGATATGTGAGGTCAATCACAGCTGCTTACTATTAAAAGTTGACTATATTTTTAATACATGCGCATATTCTGAGGCTGTTGCTTAGTGTAGTGAGGGCCAAGACTCCTTATTCACCCTTGTGGACAAATTACTGGTTTACTAGGGCTAAAACAGGGGTGTCAAACTGGTGGCCCTCCAGCTGTTGCCAAACTACAAGTCCCATGAGGCATTGCAAGGGTGACAGTTACAAGCATGACTCCCAAAGTCAGAGGCATAATGGGACTTGTAGTTTCCGCAACAGCTGGAGGGCCGCCAGTTTGACATCCCTGGGCTAAAACTTGGTCTCTACATCCTCAACAGTGTTTAGTGGCTTAATAAAATGTTTATTTGAACCCTTTATCAGTAAACAAAATTAGGATCCTCATTGGTTTCTGTGCACTGCTATTTCTTCTCCAGGATGGAATGCAGTCATTTTGTTATAAACTACTGTATATGTAAAACCTCGTCTCTACCTTTCTTTATTAAAGTTGCAACAGGTACATGATATTTCAGAAGTAATTTTTATTAATTTAAATATGCAGCATTCATTAAAATGATATTAAGTGATCCTGCCATGTAGGTCCATCTGTAGACACTTCCTGTTGTGGGGTGACAATGTTTTGTTCCTGCTTCCTGACTGTGCTCCTGTGTTGTCATCCTGTCATACAGACATCCAAGTGGCTGTGCCAAGACACACTACATAAGCACAGTCCACATTTGTCACCACCAGGAATGCATATAAGCAGGACATGGCTGCAGAGAGGCTGCAGCAGTGCTGAGGTGCAATAAAATATGACAAAAAGCTGAAAACAAATACTGTATTTAAAAAAAAATAGCAGTTGTATCATAAACAGAGCTTGAGCAAACTAAATGTAATGCTGCGTACACATGACCAGACTTTTCGACAGCAAAGGTCTGACGGAACGAATCCGTCAGAGAATTAGATCGTGTGTGGGCTCCATCGGACTTATGCTGTCGAAAAATCTGACAGACTTTAGAAATAGAACATGCTTCAAATTTTTCCGCCGGAACTCCACCGGACCCAGTTCATATCGAGAAATCCGCTCGTCTGTGTGCTAGTCCGACGGACAAACAACTACGCTAGGGCAGCTATTGGCTACTTGCCACAAACTTCTTTATTCTAGTCCAGTTGTACGTCATCACGTTCGAATCCGTTGGACTTTAGTGTGATTGTGTGTGGCCAAGTCCGTTCATTCGGAAAGTTCGTCGGAACTCCATCGAAAGTCCGTCGGAAAGACCATCGGACCTAGTCCGTCGAAAAGTCCGCTCATGTGTACGCGGCATAACAGCTCAGAAAACAGAGGGTTGACTTTCCTGGGAACATTGTCAGTTCAGGGCAAATAGCTTCATCAGTGCAAATCCAAATCCAGGCAACCCTATGGATTAGGTTACAGTCTTATGTTCAGGGCACAAGTTGGCATTGCCAACCAGCCCTTCACTAGGGGTAAGAATTGCTTGAACAGGTTTCCAAATGTTGCATGTTACTCAATCAGATGTTGATGTTTGCTGTGTCTGTTCACTCCCCTCCTCTGCTGACAAAAGCAAGGGTTAACCACTTGAATCCCAAGTCTATTCTGGCACTTGTTTACTAGATAATTACTTAGAGCCCCCAAACATTAAATATTTTCTGAAAGCAAAGGCCCTGGAGAAATAAATGCTGGTGCAATGTTTTATGTCATATAATATTTGGACAGCATTTTTTCAAATGCAAATTTTTGGGAAAAAATACACTTTAATGCATTTTAGTGCATAAAAACACAATATAATACCCCATTGTTTTAATCAAATATAAAAAGATGATGTTATTCTGAGTAAATAGATACCCAACATGTAACACTTTTTTTAAACTTCACATGCCCGTGGAATGGCGACAAACGACGGTACTTAATTTTCATAGGAAACAACACTTTAAAATGCCTTTACAGGTTATCAGTTTAGAGTTACACAAGAGGTCTGGTGCTGGAATTTTTGCACTTACTCTGGCATTCACAGCGATACCTCACATGTGTGGTGCAATCGTCATTTACATATATGTGTGGGACCAACGTACACATTCAAATTTGTGCGGGAGCAGGGGGGTGGGCACTTTACATTTTTTTTCTTCTTTTTATTTATTTTATAACAATTGCAGTCAGTGAGTTGTCTGCCCTGTATTCTGGCACTCTTATGTAGTCTGTATATAGTTGTCCATCTAGGCCACCTTGTGGGTTGCATTCTTTGAGTTGTCTCTTGCCACAAACACCCATCTGTAACTTTAACAGCTCTGGTGTAGACAGATGTTTCTGGTTCCTGCACTCTAGTGAGGGTCATTTACCACCATCTAACAATGCATATTTTTCTCTTTGTCTGGTTTGTGCTGGTTCTTCTATTTGTCTGCATTGTGCTCATGGTTCTTTACCTGCTCCACCTTTGATCCTTCTATGTTTTTTATTATAAATACATTTAGGAGTACTTAAAACCCCTAGAAACAGCTAGCAAATGCCTGCTACCATAGGCATGCGCAGGGGGTGTGCCAGGTGTGCCTGGGCACACCCTAATCACTACATGCAGTGCCGATCCCCCCTACTGCCCGGGCTTCCCCTGTGTTGGCCACCCTGCCCCACAGTGCTGCTGGCTTCCCTCCTCTACTCTCCCACAGCAACTGTGGGGGTTGTTTCAGGATGAAGAGAGGGGGAAGGGGCTAGTATATATGTAATTTACCAGCGCCTTTCTTTTCTAAATAAACACAGTGAACAAACTCACTCACTGTGTTAATTCATAACATACACACAGCACTTACCATTCATTTACTGTCCTGTGCAGCTGAGGCTGCAGAGAAAGGCATGCATGTTTGAGCTTTGGGCTGCACATCCTAATGCAATAGGTTGCGCACACCTATGCCTGCTACCATGGCAAATGTACATAGAATTGTGCAGCCACAAATGTGTCAGGCTGGATAATATACTGTAAATACCATATAGCATGCATGTCATTAAAATCTTACCCTGGTACCATATAAATATTGCCAAATCAGCCGACACACAGAAATGTGGTATATATTATGAAATATTTGATTTTCAAATACAAATCTTAACCTCCTAATTCAATAGTACATGAAAGTCAATAAGAAGCATTGTTTGTGTTTGTTTCTTTGTAGTTTTATCTTTTGTGCTATAATGTGTACAATCAGATTACTGCTACCAAAGTACATTCTCACTCCTGGATCCATATGTAAGAAAGCATGTACTTGTCAGCACACATCTTCTGCAGATATATATTCTATGGGTTCCAGAAGAAATATGTTTTTTTTTTTTTATTTTATTATTAATATTATTTTATTTTCATTTTTCATTCACCAAACAGTTTATATTTTAACAAAAGAAGATGACTATCACTGAGATCAAAGATCCCCATGTCTGTAGTACCTTGAGTGTCTTTCCTTTTCCCTACACCATCTGGAAAAAACTGCGAAAGAACACTCTGAAAGCTCTAAACTACCTTTCAAACATCATTTTTATTCCATGTTAGAATACTGGTATACCAATAAGTATCTGCCATACAGTATATCATAATCTCATAGTCTACCTGCACTACTTAAATGGAAAAAAAAATTTTTTATTGTAAAAGGGACATACTATATCTCTGCTGCAATAAAAGAACCCAACTTTCCTCCTCACAAACTTCCTCAACTGTACACTAAGCTGTGCCCTAGCAACTCAATGTATAAAAAAACCCAACCCAGAAAGCCACTCAACTTCTTAAACTATACAGTGAAAAATTCTGGGATTTGCAAGGTGACAGAATGAATTCATATGTGCATACACAGAAGTTAAATCATTCCAGCCAGACCGATCAAGATGGCTGAGGATGCCAAACCCAAAAGAAATTGGCAAAAAGATGTTGGTACCAGCTAGGGAGCTTACAAATGTTCCATAACTGAAGCGGAGATAAGCAAAGTTCTACTTTAATGATAAAAAGGAAAACTGCTTTATCCCACATTTACAACAGAAGATTGTAACAATACATATTTTAAGGATGTGTGCACAATGTTTGTTTTCTGCTTATACTGGGCTTAGATAGTACATTATTCATTCTTCTGTAAATAAAATCTGAGGCTACATAAGTTTAAGCGATGCCAGATTCCCAAAGATGTGTATAAATCTACTTTCTGTGTGCAATGTCATGTTTACAACTACAGCAATTCTTTTATGAAAGTAAAACTATATTCCATTTTAAATATTTCAAAGTCAAAACACCTTCCAAAGAGTAAATACTGCAAGAAGCCTGCTAAAGCCCTTATTAGACAGAAAATCCTCTTATGTGCGCCCCCCTGATTTAGTTTAGTCCCATTACTAGGATCTTATTTCCATGAGTGATCTTTACATAAAACTGTAAAATTCAGATCAAGGTACATTTATGATGATCACTTTAAAAAAGTTAATAATAAACAGCGATGCACAATTTGGTTTGTAGGGTGGGATGTTAAGGTTGAAGAATTAGTTAAACCTATTACATTTCTTTAATACCAATGTGTAAACCATTGTATACCTGGATTCAGTACTGAATCGGCAAGTCCATTTAGTAACTTCATCTCCTGTGGAGAGATATTTTCTCTAAAAATGCTGCATACACACAGCTTTTGGCTGGATAAATGCGACCGTGTGTATGCGCCATCGGACTTTTGCTGGTGGAATTCCAGCCAGCAAAATATTGAGAGCATGTTGTCAATATTTCGGTCGGAAAAAGTTCAGATCGGAAATTCTGACCGTCTGTAGCAATTCAGATGCGCAAAATTCTTATGCATGCTCGGAAACAATTTGACGCATGCTCCGAAGCATTGAACTCCATTTTCTTGGCTCACCGTAATGTTGTACATCACCGCGTTCTTGACGGTCGAAAGCTCAGCAAACTTTTGTGTGACCGTGTGTATGCAAGCCAAGCTTGAGCGGAATTCCGTCGGAAAAATCTTAGATGCTTTTTCCGATGGAATTCCGCTCGTGTGTACGCGGCATAAGAGCTAGCTAAAAGCTTAAGCTGTCATAAGCAGTGACGCAATAGCTAGTGGATCTTATTATTGCATGGCAAGACCTGCAATCCTTATTGAGTGCAATGAGTGGGGAGCCTGCTGTGCGCCTGAGTTAGTGCTATGTTAAAGTCATTCTAAAGGCAGTGGTTCTTAATGCATTCAATGCATTAATGTAAAAAATCTTCTGCAAGCAGCTCCCCCTCAGCCCCCCCCCCCCCCAAATACTAACCTGAGTCCGATCTCGATCTAGCAATGTGCAAAGAGCAGCAGCTCCCTCAGCTCTCAGTGAGGAGGGAGTGGGAAGTGGGGCCAAGCTGCGCTCTGTGTGACTTATAAACACACAGAGCCGGCTTGCGGGCGAGCACGCACAAGTGCCCCCATAGCAAACATCTTGCTATGGGAACACTCAGAAGGGGGAGGGGCTAGGAGTGCCAGCAGGGGACCCGAGAAGATGAGGATTGGGGCTGCTCTGTGCAAAACCATTGCACAGAGCAGGTAATTATAACATGTTTTTATTTTATACAATTAAAACTGTGCCTTTACAATCAATTTAATACAATTTTATCACTTTACAATCATTTTCCTAATAAGGCAATATGTGTGCATCTTTACAACATCAATGAGTATTTGGAGAAAACATTGGGGTGAATTAACAAAGGGTGAAACAGGCATAAAGCCTGTACCACTCTTCTAAACTGAGAAAATGGAGCAGATCTTGAGCCCATTTAACAAAAGGATGCAATTTACTTTTGTGTTGACCTGTTTCATTTTCTATGCTATGTTTGCATCAGAAAGAGTAAGAGGGAGGAGGAAGAGAACTTTAAACTCCATGTGTGTGCTGGGGTTAACATGTCAGCACATCATTAGAAAAAAAATATTTCTCTAACTATATGCAGACTCTAAGCTTGCAGTGTAATCACTAAGCCCTGGTTTACACAAATGTAATCATTGATGCATTTCAGAACACATGGAATCGTACAACAAGTGAAATAAAATGAATTTATATGGAGGACATTCACATATATGCTGTGCAATTCCGATGTGATTTTAAAAAGGGTCCTGTGTGAGTTTAGTGCAGCGCAGTGTGATTTGTAACTACATAGACGAATGGAAATTGCATGCAGATCGCTTCTCTGTCCTAAGATAACACAATTCCGGTACACTTTCTGCAAGTTTTTGCTTTGTTCCTTATCTCCCATCCTTGGTCCATGTCAGGAGAGAGAGAGACTGACTGTATCCAAATTGCATAAAAACGCATTAGAATCGCTTCTGAACTGCACCAACTCATACTAGGGCTGCTCCTTAAAATTTCACTGCAAAACAGATTCAACTCATACTGCATCAGTGCGAACTGAGGCTAAACTGTCAGAGAGGCATATGAGAGGCATTTGCAGATAGTTAACACCCTGGATGGTAGGTTTGATCTGGCAAGGATTGTGTCATTTTCTATACTGAAAACTAGAACACTCCCTTTAGTAATTACATATGGAATCCACACCAGTTTAAATTTCACTCAGAAATGGAAACTGCTGGAGGTGGTGCATATAGGCTGTAGTTTATACAACTCCTTACCAAGCTTCTATTTGGCATATCTGCAACTGCTAATTGACAGATCAATCTCAACTAGCTGGTAGTACTTCTATGGACTTCTCTTTAAAGTGGATGTAAACCTGAATTTTTTTTTTTTTTTGTCTGACCCAATATAGAGTATGGGATTTCAGATCATCTGTGCCCAGTCTTGCCCCACAGAGTTAATCCAGCTCTGAGCAATCCTCATATCTCTTTTCAGGGAAATAAAATGGACAAACTGTGAAAACGTTGTCCGTTCTTCCCCCTTGCTGTGATTGACAGGTGATTTACATATCTTGTGCACTAGCCTAAGACATGAATTATTT
Source organism: Lithobates sylvaticus (assembly GCA_028564925.1). Classification (NCBI taxonomy): domain Eukaryota; kingdom Metazoa; phylum Chordata; class Amphibia; order Anura; family Ranidae; genus Lithobates; species Lithobates sylvaticus. The sequence continues at coordinate 319,850,577 of CM053028.1, read as the reverse complement.
TTGAATTCCCACCCCACTTCTTTCTACAACAGCTCTGCAAGGATTGGCTGTTCAAAACCTCAGCATGATTTGGCATGCTGAAGTCATGTGGGGACTTTTCTGGGTTTTGACTGGTCTGATCATAGCAGAAGCTCAGTGTAAGAAATACACAGGAGAAAATGCATGTTGATAAGGGGAATGTAGAGGTGGGTGGGGAGTCTACTGACATCACAACTCCACCCACTGAGCCCTGGAAAACAGACCCACCCAAAAAATCTACAGTTTTTCAGGTCTCATAGCAGACAGACAGGGAGACATTTGACAGATAAGGATACATGCAGGAGGCATGTATATCCTTCTGGATAACCAATATTGCAGTAGTTTAGAAAGGATGAGAGTGGGTTTACATCCATTTTAATTGACCCTTTGTTGAAATGTGCCATTTTCTGTTCAAAAATAATATATATTCTAGAAACAGAATCTAAAAGCTTCCCACAGAATGGTAAGAACAGACCCTGCATACATTCAAAATGTGGTCGTTATCCCATATATTGTTATTTTATTGTAGTTCTAGTAGTACTAGCAGTGGAGGTAATAGAAACAGTACTTAAAGAGGAGCTTCAGTTGGATATGTGAAAATCAGTCAGCAGCTAAAAAAACTGCCCAGGGACCAGCGCTGTGCTCACCCAAGCTGGTCCCTGGTGCCAGCATCTTTACTGTGAGCAGCCAACATGTGCAAGCTGTGCTGCCCTTTGCCCCACACCTGTGAAATGTCCCTTGATAAAGCCTCATTAAAGTCCAACTCCAATAAAATCTCTTCAACAGAGACAGGAAAACCATTTTTAGTTGGATTAGGAAGTGTTAGAACTTCTGACATTTTGTTATTAGTCTTTGCTCTGTCCTGTCCCAGTGCTCTATTTCTAGTATAGGTGTTGCAAGAAAAGAATGTGAGGAAAGATCTCCTCAATGGGGTCACAGGCAAAGGAAGAAACATGGCAGACGTTTTATCTTACACCACTCTATTCAAAACATATAGCAATATGATGGCGGCAAAGTGGTTTAGTTATTCTGATCGGACATCATATGACGTGATCAGGATAACAAGCCGGCGCATGCCCGTGGGGGCACGTGGCGATCAGAGGTGCTGTGTGTCAGTCTGACACACCGCAACTGCGATCGTGGTATGGAGCCTCTGACAGAGGTTTCTTACCATGTGATCAGCTGTGACCAATCACAGCTGATCATCGCGTGAACCAGGAAGTGCTAGTAAACAGCTTTCCTCGATTCACGCTGACAGGGAGAGCCAATCGGCGGCTCTCCCTGTCAGAGGGGGGGGCACAGCACATTGATTATCAGTGCAGCCCCCATCAGATGTGCCTATCAGCTGCCATTAAGTGCCCATCACCTGCCAGCATGTGCCCCATAATAAACGCCTACCAGTGCCCATAAAAATAGCAATCAGTGCCCAAAACAGTGCCAATCAGTGCCCATAAAAGTGCCAATCAGTGCCCTATCAGTAATGCCTGTTAGTGCCCTTCAGATGCCACTAAGTCATGCCTGTCAGTAGCTCCTCATCAGTGCTGCCTATCCAGTGCCACCTATCTGTGCCCATCAGTGCCGCATATCAGTGCCCATCAGTGCCACCTATCAGTGCCATCAGTGCTGCATATAAGTGCCATCAGTGCCACCTATCAGTGCCCATGATTTTTTTTTTAAAAAATTGTCGTTTATAGTGCAAAAAATAAAAACCACAGATGTGATCAAATGCCACCAAAAGAAAGCTCTATTTGTGGGAAGAAAATTATAAAAATTTGTTTGGGTACAGTGTTGCATGACTGCGCAATTGTCATTCAAAGTGCGACAGCGTTGAAAGCTGAAAATTGTCCTGGGCAGGAAGGGTGGAAAGTGCCTGTTATTAAAGTGGTTAAAAGACAGAGATACTGTATATAGCATACATTGGAAATAAGAGAAAATCACTAAGTGCACAGTATAACAAGGGTTTCCGGTCTACACATATTCATTGACCAATTACTACTGTAAGTGCCAATATAGCCTTCCTGTTTGTGATAATGATCTTATATTAAACTTTAAAAATGTGTCCACTTTGCTGGGTTGGCTGCTGTTTTCTTTGTAGATATTACAGATATAACAGATATATGGTACACAACTGCGATACTTTGTACTGGAAAAAGATGAAATTAATGTGATTTATGTTGGCACCATAGAACTGTTCACTTATTGACCCTTGGCATCCCTGCTGATTTGTGCAAAGATTTTTTTTTATTTCAGAACAAAATTCAGAACAATGCCTCACCTCGAACAGTAGTGTGCATGCCTCTACCTGCCAATTGCTTTTTTAAAGTGTGATTGCATTTAGTTCAGCTTCTCTGGCTGGAACAATTCATTTCATAAAACCTAACTTTGGCTATAAATAAATACATTTGTACCATGTTTTATTAATTAAAATGATAAGGATAATTAATTTAGTAAATAAGTGCCATCCAAAAATACTCTTTGATATGTGCATGCAAGCTGAAACTTTTTATTGTTTATTACTTGCTTAATTTGAAAAAAAAAAAAACAGTTGAATAAATACCACAAGAATAATTAAGATTCTCATGTTAAAATCAGATTAGAGTTTGCAAACATTGGTATTCAGTTTTGGCGCATGGTCATTATATAACACCATAATTGTTTAAAAGATTTGCCAAGTATGAATTGGCCCATCTGCTTAGTACTATTTAAAAGACTGATCAGTCATTACAGGTGCAGATGTGTTTATAATTCCCTACTGCATATCATAACATGCTGAACAAAGTAGATGCAAAGTATGGAAGAATCCTGTACTGAGTTGCTTTCACTCACAAAGCACTTGAAAATAAAAAATTTCTATACATTATTGATTTCTTTAGTTGAACTAATTAATGGTTTCCTTTGCTGCACCCCTTCCCCTTCAGTTCAGAATTCTACAGCCTACATATGACCACACTCTTGAAAGCATTTGTTGGGGGTCATCTTTCCAATGAATGACTGTGCTACAATGTTACTAGGGACTAGTATCAATTTTCTTATTGCCTTCACTTATTGCTATTTTTCATTACTCATTTACCACTTTTCTCCTGCATCAAGTTCTGATATCAACTCTAGTTACACTAGCTTGTGTCACATCAGCAGTGCCAGCTAGACTAGTTCTATTGATACAACCAAAGCCATTTATCTGTATGCCAGGCTTCACAACTTTTCAGCATCTTTTTACCTGGTTCCAGCCCACTGAAAATGGTGATAAGCAGCAAGGTGATGAGGGGCAGAATCAAACCCCCATTGTACTTCCCTGATTGACTTATTTATGCGTTGGGGTCCTTATACTTTAGATTTCCTATATGTTGCCGCTATAAAAGTTGGATTTTTGCTGCTTTTTTTTTGGAACATTGAATATATATATTTACAGCTTATTTATCATTTTGTAGCCTACTAAGCTATTTATAAAATGTTTCTTTCTTTAAATTACGTACTGAATATTATTCATTTATTTTTTTTTTATTGTGTTTTTTATTGAATATAAAACATGGTAAAGTACAGAAATTGAGAAATGCAAAGAAAAGCACTAGTACAGTGAAATTCAAAAAATTCAGTTGTAGATGTAATAAAAACAAACAGATCTAGTACAAGATATGTAACTCTATTAAGGGCAGGGCTCAAGTCCTGCGGGAACGCATGGGAACGGAGTTCCTGTACTTTTTCCACAACAGGAACTTAGTTCCCATTAGCAGCCGTGTCCTGCAAGACTTTGAAGTATGCGAGCTGTGTGGCAGGTGCTACACCAGCAGCTGCCGACACAGCTCGCAATAGTAAGTGCTGCACACCTGACCATTCAGGCATTGCCAGTAGGGGGCCCCATGACAGCTTCCGCTTCGATCTACCTGTCAATCACAGCTAGCTGACAGGTAGATCAGGACCCTGCTGCTAAGAGATTGTATTTAGTCAGACCTCTCGTGATGCGCTCCTCCCCGCCAGCCCCTCCTGATTTTCTGTCTCCTCATCCCCCCCCCCCCCCCCCAGTCTCCTGTATACTTGCTCTGTGTGTCCCGCTGAATCCCCCCTCCTCTATCTTCAGTGCCATATGATGAGAGAACCCAGAGGAGGAGCACAGCTATTCTGCTCACAGGACATGCAGGGAGCGAGGTGAGCTGAGGGAGGAATATCAGTTTGGGGTGGTAAGCTGAGCACAATACCTGGCAAAGTTTAATGCCAGGAGGGAAGTTTATGTGGAAATATGTGAAGGGTGTGAAGGATGTGAAGCAGCGAGTGTGTGTTGGAGCCCTGCAGAGTTTGCAGCCCCCCAAGCTAACATACATCTCCTAAGCAGGAACACATCACTATCTCCCCAAGCATTCTGTCCAGATAATGTGCAGTTAATTTATGACCTTTCCGTTTATCCCTGTTTAACCCTGTGTTATCCAAACTCTGTTCAATGAAAAGTGTAAACTCACCACATAAACACTCTATATACAAAATAAAATTCCCCAATAAAGATCAGAACATGATGTTCACATTTGCATGGAAGCACAATTGAATGAATGCTGATTATTCAGAGAATTACCGTATTTATGTTTATTGAGGATTGTTTTTTTTTATGTAGTAACAGTTAAGCTTCATACACACAATATGGAAATTTGATGAAAAATACCACTTTTGAAGTGTTCGTGCATATGAGCTTATCATTTTTTTTTCTTTGGTGGGTGAGTGGATCTTGGGTGGGAGTTCCCACACTTTTTTCCCCAGGACTTGACCCCTGATTAAGGGGAATACAAGAGGGCCAGATCAGAGGGCTATAACCTAGAGGTAATTGAAGACTAAAGATGATGGACTGAGATGTTGGGTGGATGTGTGGGTATCAGGTTGGGTTTAGAGGTGTGATGCTGAACTCAGATTTATCCCATAAATCCCAAACTTTATCAAATCTGTCCACTTAGTTTGTCGCTGCTGCATGGATGTGCACAATTTTAAAGCATAACTTGTAGAAACTGATCCCAAGATAAAAGGAGGTGTACTGGATCCAGAGAGTGTTCAGATATACGCTGAAGCAGGGACATCACCTTGGACCAGAAAGGCACAATCAATTCACATTGCCAGAAGATGTGGTATTGGGTGCCTCTGGACTTACCACACCTCCAACAAAGAGGAGAGAGGGAGGGACCGTAATGATGCAGTAATTCTGGGGTCCTGTACCAGAAGAGTAGTATTTTAAGTGCTATCTCTCTCTGCATCACGCACCTGAATACTTTGGACAGAGAAGTCCAGATCTTAGATCATTGAGAAAGGGAGATTGATGTTTGAGTGATATGGAACCATTTTCTCAGAAACAGAAAGCCCATCTCAATCTCGGACCACCTATTTGGCAGTGAAAGGCAAGATCAGGATATCACTGCATGAAAATGTGAGGCTAGGTAGTATTTGTGAACATCAGGGGCCCCCAAACCCCCTTGGTTTCTGGGGGGAGAAGATCACTGAGCTCGCTATTTCATGTGCCTTATTCCCCCATATGAATCTTAGGAACCGTTGTTTGATCTGTTTCAGTTGAGACATGGGTAAGGGAACTGGTAGGGTCTCAAAAAAGTATAGTAGTTTAGACATGACTGACATTTTCAACACATTGATTTCTGCCTAACCATGAGTTTGGAAGTAGATTCCAGCGTGTTAACATGGCATTGATGTCCTTAAACAGTGGTGTTTAGTTGTTTGAGTATAGGGAGGAGTAGGTAGGGGTAATTTGTATGCCTAGGTATTTAAGGGATGAGGTGCACCAGTGGTATGGGTATGAGTTTTTTAGGGACGTTAGATCTTCCGGGGAGATATGTAAAGGCAAGGCTTCCGTTTTAGAGGTTTTGATTTTATAACCAGATAGGGAGCTAAACCGAGAAAGGAGAGCGTGTAGGGATGGGAGGGAGATGTGAGGGTGGGTGAGGGTCAGCATAATGTCATCCACGAATAGGAATAATTTATATTACCTGTGGTGCATTGGAACCCCTCGGATATCAGGGTGGAACCGTATCACTTCTGCCATGAGTTCCAGACATAGAATGAATAGGAGCGGGGATAAGGGACAGCCCTGTCTGGTACTGTTGGACATAGGGAAGGTCTGGGAAGTAAATGAGGCTATTTGAACCTGAGATGAGGGGTTGGAGAAGAGGGTCAATAAGGCAGATATAAATGGACCATGAAACCCAAATTTGGATAAGGTGGCAAACATTTAGGGCCAACTTAGTCTATTAAATGCCTTTTGGGCATCTAGGCTGAGGATCAGTGCAGGTCTGCGTACTCTGTTCAGCATATCACTGATATCGATGGTGTGCCTAGTGTTGTTCCCTGCGTGTCTAGTAGGGACAAAGCCCACTTGGTCTCTATAAATTAATTTGGTTAGGAATCGGGATAAACAATTGGCCTTTACTTTCATAATAGTGGAACCACACCACTATGTCTCGTGGTCTGGCACCTGCAGGAGGTTTGGGAGCCAGGGATCTGTGGACCCGGTGAAGGCACCAGTCTGTGTCCACTATGTCAGGAGCCAGATGGTTGAACAGGCCTAATAAGTATGGTCTGATTTTATTGTCAGCCACATTCTCTGAGACCCCGTGGAACCTGAGATTTTGGTGCCTCTCCCTGTTTTCCAGGTCTTCTTGCTGAAGATGTAGCAGGGGCATTGAATTTTTAAGAGAGGCATGTTCCTCTTCCATGCCCTGAACATATTGTAATGTCTCATCAAACTTGATTTACAAAGTTGCCATGCGCTCACCAAACTGATCAATTTCCCCTCTGAGTTCCCTGGAAGCCTGTAGAGCCTGTAGTTTGACATTGAGCAGTTCAGGGGTTAAAACGGACTGGAAGGGTGAAAGGAGATGTGAAGGAATGACTTGCTGGGAGTTTTCGTTTGCCATCAGGGTGCTAACATACTCCTCCGGGTCTCCTTGTATAATTGAGAGAGGGGATTGAGGCCTAGTCAAGTATCGGTCCATCCTGACTAGAAGCCATGGTGCTAGCGGGGACTGGTAGTAAAGGCGTTGGTCCCCGATCTTTACCATGGGGTGCTAGGAGGCTTTAGGGGTCTATATGTCTAACCACCGTTGCGGATGGAAGCCGATGTAGCTGTACTGGGGTCATGGAGAGCCAAGCGGGTTCGGAGCTCACGGATCACATGTCCACCATCTTGAAGAGCTTCACATGCTCCCCCATTAGTCATGCATTTTAATGATTGAAAGAATACTTTCATGTGCAGCATGCTATATTCATTGATGTCCAGTCAATTAACTAGGCACCAATGCTAGCCTTTGCATTTTTCTTACCTGCAATAGTGATTGTTTAGACCTAAATAAACTAATCAACATTTTGTTTATATTTTCAAAACCTTGTTCAGATGTACAGTTTGTGGTTATAAAAGTAGAAGGGGATGGCCATATTTACTTATTACATATGCAGGATATTCTTCTTGTAGTATAACAGCAGTGTTGTATTGCTTCTTCTCACAATGCAAGTCTCTCAGGTTGATTTACTAAAGGAATAGAGAAGGTTAGTGAGTGTTCACTTAGCTTAGTGAATAAAGTAAAGTAGTAATTACTCAATCTACCTATTATGTGCAATGAATTGTCCCATTAGCCGGGACAGGATTAGACATTGATTAGGTATTTACATTGAACATAGCTTTATTTTATTTATTAAGCTACGAAGGCTCTTTCTCAAGTAAGGATTCAGTATTCCTTTAACTATCCCCTGTAAGTCATTGAAAAAACCTGAAATGCACTCTCAATAAAGCTGATCTTAAAGTGGACTTTATACCTCAAAGAGTTGTGAAGGATATAGCCCTTACAGTAAATTTTCTGCAGCACTGTCATTTACATTAGAGCTCTGATGAAGGGCTGCTGACACAATTTTATCTACAATAGATACATATTCTACAAAAAACAATTATGGACTCTTAAGATGCCTGTCTGACACTCTTTCTGTGGATTTTGTAAAAATTCCTCAATTTAGGAGGTCTTTGCTCTTTGATAGGGCCTCCCATTATAGTTGAACTGCCAAGGTTAATTCATCAAGCACAACCAACATCTTCAGTTCTGATGGACAATACGATCTGAGTCCAGCATCTCATATCTACTTATTTTGGAAGTGAATAGAGAAAGTGCCAGATTCTACTTGCTTTTTAATAGTATATTGTGTGTGTGCCACACTTTGTTACATTGACTTTTATTCATATGTGCTTCTGCACAGCATAGAGAAATAAGCTGTTTGAATTAAAATAACTTAAAAATGAAATGTTTCCAATGTGAAAATCTTTGACTGTCTGGGGGAATCTGGGACACAAGAGAGCTATACATAGCAGGCCAGCCTTTTGTCCTGGACTCTGGATTAAGAAACTTATTTGCAATAATTGTATGTTGGGCTTCCCACACATTGTAAATGCTTCATTAGCCAGATTCTAACAGTTTTGTTTCCAAGAGCAGTTTACAGAATTTCATCCTTGTAATGTCACTTCAAATTATTTCAAATATGGATCTAAAGAAACTGTGCTGCAAAACCTTTACTTGTTATTTCTTCCATATAACCCAAAGCTTTTTATGGCCATAGTTAACTGCCTCACACAAGTGTATGTGACATACTCACATAAACCAGGATATTTAAATAGATTACCAGAAGAAGCATTGAATATTTAAACTATTTATTTTATTTGTGGGAAATAAGCCTTTTTAAATGTTGTAAAGTCACAAACATGCCTTATCGATGTGCTTACGAGTAGTATTTAAGCTTGAAATAATATACTGGGTGACATGTTAAGTAAATAAAACTATGTTTAATATACTGTTTTCTCTTGTCAGTGGCCAGTATTCAAAAGCTCCCAGCGTCTTCTGTGCTAACGGATATCACCTTCCCTATGAGGGGCAGAAAAGGAATGGTAGACTGGGCAAGAAACTCTGAAGACAAGGTGGTGATACCAAAAAACATCTTTACTCCGATGCCATCAGGTATAATATTTTTATTTTATTTTACATGTTTTGGAAAAGCTGTAATTGTGATTTATGCAAATCTATATTACATACAGTAGGTGTTGTAAATGTGTGGAAATGTGGTGTTAAGAAGCCCTGAGATCTTAAACGTGTATTGAATATAGTTCTTTTACTCTCCAGTTATAACATTGCTTTCTTTGGTAACCATCAAAAGAGTGAGAATTTTCTTAATAAGAATAAACTCACTATAACATTGCTTTCTTTGGTAACCATCTGTGAAAAGAAACACGGGAGAGGCACGTGGGAAGATGGGATGTTTTACAGATTTAAGTGGCAATATTTTCATTATAATAAGAAAATGTAAACTAGGGATGAGCCGAACACCCCCGGGTTCGGTTCGCACCAGAACCTTCGAACCGACCGAAAGTTCGCGCAAATTTTCGAACCCTATACGTTATAATGGACGCGAACGTTCGAAATCAAAACGGCCAATATGCATGTTAATGTCATAAAACAGGTTTGGGGACCCGGGTCCTGCCCCAGGGGACTATTAAGGAAGATAAAGGAAAAAAAGAAGCCATTTAAAACCACTTGCGGCTTTAGGTTGTTCTTAAGTAGAATCTGAACAGGTACTTTAGGTTTGTTAACATTTTGTACCAGGATTGTCCACATCTGTGGACAGAAGGGAATTTCCCTTCCTAGGGGTAGATTTCCTCTCACTTCCTGTTTTCTCTTTCCATTTGCAAGTAGGAGTCGTTTGTAAGTTGGAAAGTAGGGGCCTGGCGTTATACTCTGCAGAAATTTGCCCTATTCGATGTTGGTGTAGCCACAAGACTGGTAGGAATGGGCCCTGCTGTGAGTTAATAGATCAAGATTTGTAATTGCATGCACCTGTTGACAGGGCAGAAAAATTGGGGGTGGTGGTGGACGGGTTGCCACAAGACTGTAAGCTCTCACAGTTACTCTTGAACAGGGCAGAAAAATTGGGCCTTTGGCGGTGGTGGTGGACGGTGTTGCCACAAGACTGTAAGCTCTCACAGTTACTCTTGGTGGGCGCAAGAATGGGCCCTGCTGTGAGTTATTAGATCAAGATTTGTAATTGCAAGCACCTGATGAACAGGGCAGAAAAATTGGGCCTTTGGCGGTGGTGGTGGACGGTGTTGCCACAAGACTGTAAGCTCTCACAGTTACTCTTGGTGGGCGCAAGAATGGGCCCTGCTGTGAGTTATTAGATCAAGATTTGTAATTGCAAGCACCTGATGAACAGGGCAGAAAAATTGGGCCTTTGGCATCAAGATTTGTAATTGCAAGCACCTGATGAACTGGGCAGAAAAATTGGGCCTTTGGCGGTGGTGGTGACTGTAGGCCCTCATAGTTACTCCTGGTGGGCGCAGGAATGGGCCCTCTGAAAAATTGTGCCTTAGGCACTGGTGCGGGTGCCACAACACTGCAACCCCTCACAGATACTGTACTTGGAGCACAGCAGTCACACGTGTTGCGAAGCATTTTTTTAAAAAATTGTAATTACCCGCCCCTGTTAAACAGGGGCTGAAAAATTGTGCCTTAGGCACTGGTGCGGGTGCCACAACACTGCAAAAGTTGCGAAGCATTTTTTTATACAAAATTGTATGTACACGCCCCTGTTAAACAGGGGCTGAAAAATTGTGCCTTAGGCACTGGTGTGGTGGCATGGAAGCCAGAGGATTTTCGGTGGGAAAGGTGTCCAAGTCTGACTCTTGCCCCAAGGTATTCCTGCACCATGTATATCAGACGCTGAGAGGACAGTGCATGCATCCCTGATCATGCTCCACTGACGTGGGGAAAAAAAAACAGCTCCCCTGACCCTGTCCTGGTGCCATAGTCGCAAAGGTACTCATTGATGGCCCTCTGCTGCGTGTGCAGTCGCTGCAGCATGGCCAACGTTGAGTTCCACCTGGTGGGCATGTCACATATTAGGCGGTTCTTGGGCAGGTTCAGCTCCTTTTGCAGCTCAGTCAGCCGAGCACTGGCATTATAAGATCGGCGGAAATGCACACAGACTTTCCTGGCCTGCCTCAGGACATCCTGTAAGCCTGGGAACCTGCCCAAGAACCGCTGCACCACCAGGTTGAGGACGTGAGCCATGCAGGGCACATGGGTGAGCTGCCCCTGTCGCAGGGCGGAGAGGAGGTTGGTGCCATTGTCAGAAATGACCATTCCTGGCTTAAGCTGACGTGGCGTCAACCACCTCTCGGCCTGCCCCTGCAGAGCTGCCAGAACCTCGGGCCCAGTGTGGCTCCTGTCCCCCAAACACACCAGCGCAAGCACGGCATGGCATCTTTTTGCCTGCGTACTTGCGTAGCCCCTTGTACGCCTACGGAGCACCGCTGGTTCCAAGGACAGAGCACTGGAGGAAGAAGAAGAGGAGGGGGTGGAGGAGAGAGGTGTGTCACAACCAGTAGCAGTAGTAGCGTTTTGGAGGCGTGGTGGCGGAACAACCTCCAACACTACTGCACCTTGTCCTGCATCCCTCCCAGCTGCCAATAGAGTGACCCAATGGGCCGTGAAAGAAAGGTACCGTCCCTGTCCATGCCTGCTGGACCATGAGTCAGCGGTAATATGCACCTTACCGCTGACCGCCCTGTCCAGCGAGGCATGGACATTGCCCTCCACATGCCGGTAGAGAGACGGAATCGCCTTCCGTGAGAAAAAGTGGCGTTTGGGAACCTGCCACTGAGGAACCGCACATTGAACAAACTCACGGAAGGGGGCCGAGTCTACCAACTGAAAAGGCAGCAGTTGAAGTGCTAGCAATTTAGCCAGGCTAGCATTCAACCGCTGGGCATGTGGATGGCTCGGAGTGTACTTATTTCTACGGTCCAGCAGCTGGGGCAGGGAAATTTGCCTGCTGCAATCGGACGTCGGTGTACTGCAAGTACTTGGTTGTGACACACCTAATTCTACACCTTCAGTCCTCTCAGAGCAGCTTTCAGAGAGGACTGAAGGTGTAGTGGGGATGGAGATCCCAGCTGAGGAGGAGCAAGGAGAGGTCCGCTTAGTTCTTTGGTGTAGGTCTTTTATGTGTGCCTGCCAACGAGCTGCATGGCAGGTCGCCATATGTCTGGTCATGCTTGTGGTGCCCAAGCGGCTGATGTTTTGGCCACGCGAGATACGCTTGAGACAAATATTGCAAATAGCAGTGGTGCGATCTGATGCACTCGTCTCAAAAAAGGCCCACACCAAAGAACTTTTCTGATAACGTGCAGAGGCAGCGCCCTGCACAGGCGGAGCTCTGCTGTGTTGTACAGTTGCTGTGCTGGCCTCTACCTGGCCTCCAGGGGCATCCTGCCTCGTTGGACATGTGACGCCGCATCCTCCTCCTCCTCGTCCTCCTCCTCATCCTCTCTCCCTTCAGGCACCCACGTGGAGTCAGTGACCTCATCATCCCCTCCCTCTTCACCACTAGAGCAAACCTGGCAGTAAGCTGCAGCTGGTGGAACAGTACTGCCAGATTCCTCAAGCTGGGTATCATCATCCGAGCCTTCGAATCGTTGGGCATCCTCCTGGAGCATGTACCCAACACTGTGCTCAAAGAGTTCTGGGGACTCCTCAGGAGGACATGGTGGGTCTAGGGAAGGGGTGCTCTGCCAGTACCCTGAGCCTGGGTGAGAGAGGATGAGGAGGATGAGGGCTTGGTCATCCATTCTACCAAGCCTTCAGCATGATGCGGCCCACATGTCCAGCTGCCGAAAACAAAGACGCGCTGATGACGATGCACGACCACGTCCACGGCCACGGCCACGTCCACTAGAAACAGAGCCTGCCTGCCCTGTGTTGTTGGCTCTGCACGCTCTGCCTCCCCTTGGCGGTCTCCAGCCATTGTAGTCGGTAGTCCTGTGGGTGCTGCTGAGAAGAATATATAGGAGCTCTGTGTGATGCCACTAACACACTAGAAGTCCTATGGGTGCTTCTGCAAAGAAAATAGAGGAGCTCTGTGTGATGCCACTAACACACTAGAAGTCCTATGGGTGCTTCTGCAAAGAAAATAGAGGAGCTCTGTGTGATGCCACTAACACACTAGAAGTCCTATGGGTGCTGCTGAGAAGAAAATATGGAGCTCTGTGTGATGCCACTAACACACTAGAAGTCCTATGGGTGCTTCTGCAAAAGAAAATAGAGGAGCTCTGTGTGATGCCACTAACACACTAGAAGTCCTATGGGTGCTTCTGCAAAGAAAATAGAGGAGCTCTGTGTGATGCCACTAACACACTAGAAGTCCTGTGGGTGCTTCTGAGAAGAAAATAGAGGAGCTCTGTGTGATGCCACTAACACACTAGAAGTCCTGTGGGTGCTGCTGAGAAGAAAATATAGGAGCTCTGTGTGATGCCACTAACACACTAGAAGTCCTATGGGTGCTTCTGCAAAGAAAATAGAGGAGCTCTGTGTGATGCCACTAACAAACTAGAAGTCCTGTGGGTGCTGCTGAGAAGAAAATAGAGGAGCTCTGTGTGATGCCACTAACACACTAGAAGTCCTATAGGTGCTTCTGGGAAGAAAATATAGGTCTGTGTGATGGGGGACTAACACACTTCAAGTCCTATAGGTGCTTCTGGGAACAAAATATATATCTCTGTGTGATGGGACTAACACATCAAGTCCTATAGGTGCCTCTGGGAAGAAAATATAGGTCTGTGTGATGGGACTAACACACTTCAAGTCCTATAGGTGCTTCTGGGAACAAAATATATGATCTCTGTGTGATGGGACTAACAACTTCAAGTCCTATAGGTGCCTCTGGGAAGAAAATATAGGTCTGTGTGATGGGACTAACACACTTCAAGTCCTATAGGTGCTTCTGGGAACAAAATATAGGATCTCTGTGTGATGGGACTAACACACTTCAAGTCCTATGGGTGCTTCTGGGAAGAAAATGTAGGTCTGTGTGATGGGACTAACACACTTCAAGTCCTATAGGTGCTTCTGGGAACAAAATATAGGATCTCTGTGTGATGGGACTAACACACTTCAAGTCCTATAGGTGCTTCTGGGAACAAAATATATGATCTCTGTGTGATGGGACTAACACACTTCAAGTCCTATAGGTGCTTCTGGGAACAAAATATATGATCTCTGTGTGATGGGACTAACACACTTCAAGTCCTATAGGTGCCTCTGGGAAGAAAATATAGGTCTGTGTGATGGGACTAACACACTTCAAGTCCTATAGGTGCTTCTGGGAACAAAATATATGATCTCTGTGTGATGGGACTAACACACTTCAAGTCCTATAGGTGCCTCTGGGAAGAAAATATAGGTCTGTGTGATGGGACTAACACACTTCAAGTCCTATAGGTGCTTCTGGGAACAAATATATGATCTCTGTGTGATGGGACTAACACACTTCAAGTCCTATAGGTGCCTCTGGGAAGAAAATATAGGTCTGTGTGATGGGACTAACACACTTCAAGTCCTATAGGTGCTTCTGGGAACAAAATATAGGATCTCTGTGTGATGGGACTAACACACTTCAAGTCCTATGGATGCTTCTGGGAAGAAAATGTAGGTCTGTGTGATGGGACTAACACACTTCAAGTCCTATAGGTGCTTCTGGGAACAAAATATAGGATCTCTGTGTGATGGGACTAACACACTTCAAGTCCTATAGGTGCTTCTGGGAACAAAATATATGATCTCTGTGTGATGGGACTAACACACTTCAAGTCCTATAGGTGCTTCTGGGAACAAAATATATGATCTCTGTGTGATGGGACTAACACACTTCAAGTCCTATAGGTGCCTCTGGGAAGAAAATATAGGTCTGTGTGATGGGACTAACACACTTCAAGTCCTATAGGTGCTTCTGGGAACAAAATATATGATCTCTGTGTGATGGGACTAACACACTTCAAGTCCTATAGGTGCCTCTGGGAAGAAAATATAGGTCTGTGTGATGGGACTAACACACTTCAAGTCCTATAGGTGCTTCTGGGAACAAAATATATGATCTCTGTGTGATGGGACTAACACACTTCAAGTCCTATAGGTGCTTCTGGGAACAAAATATATGATCTCTGTGTGATGGGACTAACACACTTCAAGTCCTATAGGTGCTTCTGGGAACAAAATATATGATCTCTGTGTGATGGGAATAACACACTTCAAGTCCTATAGGTGCTTCTGGGAACAAAATATATGATCTCTGTGTGATGGGACTAACACACTTCAAGTCCTATAGGTGCTTCTGGGAACAAAATATATGATCTCTGTGTGATGGAACTAACACACTTCAAGTCCTATAGGTGCTTCTGGGAACAAAATATAGGATCTCTGTGTGATGGGACTAACACACTTCAAGTCCTATGGGTGCTTCTGGGAAGAAAATATAGGTCTGTGTGATGGGACTAACACACTTCAAGTCCTATAGGTGCTTCTGGGAACAAAATATAGGATCTCTGTGTGATGGGACTAACACACTTCAAGTCCTATGGGTGCTTCTGGGAAGAAAAATATAGGTCTGTGTGATGGGACTAACACACTTCAAGTCCTATAGGTGCTTCTGGGAACAAAATATATGATCTCTGTGTGATGGGACTAACACACTTCAAGTCCTATAGGTGCTTCTGGGAACAAAATATAGGATCTCTGTGTGATGGGACTAACACACTTCAAGTCCTATAGGTGCTTCTGGGAACAGAATATATGATCTCTGTGTGATGGGACTAACACACTTCAAGTCCTATGGGTGCTTCTGGGAAGAAAATGTAGGTCTGTGTGATGGGACTAACACACTTCAAGTCCTATAGGTGCTTCTGGGAACAAAATATATGATCTCTGTGTGATGGGACTAACACACTTCAAGTCCTATAGGTGCTTCTGGGAACAAAATATATGATCTCTGTGTGATGGGACTAACACACTTCAAGTCCTATAGGTGCTTCTGGGAACAAAATATATGATCTCTGTGTGATGGGACTAACACACTTCAAGTCCTATAGGTGCTTCTGGGAACAAAATATATGATCTCTGTGTGATGGGACTAACACACTTCAAGTCCTATAGGTGCTTCTGGGAACAAAATATATGATCTCTGTGTGATGGGACTAACACACTTCAAGTCCTATAGGTGCTTCTGGGAAGAAAATATAGGTCTGTGTGATGGGACTAACACACTTCAAGTCCTATAGGTGCTTCTGGGAACAAAATATATGATCTCTGTGTGATGGGACTAACACACTTCAAGTCCTATAGGTGCTTCTGGGAAGAAAATATAGGAGCTCTGCCTGCCTGCCACAAACACACTACAAGTCCTATAGGTGCTTCTGGGAACAAAATATAGGAGCTCTGCCTGCCTGCCAGGAACACACTACAAGTCCTATAGGTGCTTCTGGGAACAAAATATAGGAGCTCTGCCTGCCTGCCACGAACACACTACAAGTCCTATAGGTGCTTCTGGGAACAAAATATAGGAGCTCTGCCTGCCTGCCACGAACACACTACAAGCCCCTCTTTCTAAATCAATCTTTGTAAAAGAATCTATCTAACTCAATCTCTCTAAGTAAATCTCTCTAACTAACTAAATCCAGCAGAGTGTCACAGATCTATCCTGCTCTATCTACGCCGGAACAGCATGTGACCGGCGCAGACGGCGTGGCGGCCTTTTATAGGGGGGGGGCGTGTACTAAAGCCCCTGAGCTGTAATTGGCTACAGGCGTCCTGCCTGTAGCCAATTATGGCTCTTCGAGTTTCCGGGGCTGTGATTGGCCAAGCATGCGGGTCAGTGCATGCTTGGCCAATCATCAGCCAGCAATGCACTGCGCCGGCCGCGCCGGCCGCAATGCATTGCGGGGCCGCTCGCATCACACGAACGTGATGCGAGCGGCCAAAATAGTTCTGGGCTCGCCGAGCGAGCGAACGCCCGGTGCTCGATGCGAACGTGGGTTCGCATCGAGCACCGGGCCCATCCCTATATACTACAAAGTATATAACACTGTCTCTGTTTAGTCTGGTGTAAAGTACCTAATTGTTCATCCTCATTTCCTGAAAGCACTGAAAAGAGCAAAAAATTATAGTTAAAACTACCAGGTACTAGGGGAAGCATTATGAATAAAACTGAAGACCAGAAGAACCTGCTAGTGTGGCATCTGGTGATGATTTTAAAGATATTTTGTTATTGAATCTCATAGAGGAGAGGTAGGCATTACAGCATCCCAAATATGCCATGGGACCATGCAGAGGTTCAAGTGGCGGAGTTACAAGGTACACTGAAGTCAAAGTCACTGTGTAGGTAAATATTACATGTAGATTCTTCATTCCACCAATTTGATGAAAATATTTACATTTGCACATAAAAATGGTAAAATACAGCATTTTAGGACACAACAATAACATAACATTTAGTTAATGTGGGCCTAAGAGGCTTGTGGTACAATTTTTAAACCACTAGGAGATACCTTAGCATTATTTTCAAAATATTACTAGAGGCTTTTATTGGTAAAAACATTTAGTTTGTCAGTGACCTGTGTATTAGCTTTTTTTTTTTTAAAAAAAAACCCTGTTTATAATCATAAAATGTAATTAGCTTGTTTGTTATTGTAAAAACATCTGCATATAAAAATAATGGTATGTGGTGGAAGCCTTAAACCCAGTTCACACTGGGGCGACTTGTCAGGCGACTTAGCCGCCTGACAAGTCGCGCTCCATTCTGTACAATGGAACCATTCTAATAGGAACGACTCAAGTCGCTCCGACTTAAAAAAGGGTTCCTGTACTACTTTTGGGGCGACTTCAGTCGACTTGCATTGACTTCTAGTCCAAGGGTAGAGATCTACCTGAACAACATTGAAGAAATCCACAATCACTAGATCTCTATTTAAAAGGAAACAACCTTGCAAGGTCTTAATAAAAAATAAGGAAGCATAGAAGAGTTTAGTGGTCACTAGTAAGTAATGCAGAGTGCAGAGGTCAGGAGTAGGTAACACAGAGTTCAGAGGTAAATAGTATGTAACGCAGAGTCCAGTGATCAGTAGTATGTAATATGGAGTGCAATGGCCAGTAGTAGGTAATGCAGATCTCAAAGGTCTGTAGTATATATTGCAGAGTTCCGAGGCCAGTAGCATACAGCACAGTGCAGAGGTCAGTAGTACATAATGAACATTGCAAAAGACAGTGCAGAGGGCAGGAGTAACTAACACACATCCCTCCCCCCAAAAAAAAGCAACCCCCCCCCCCAATATGACCATCTACCCCAATAAGCTAAAATCACCAACGGTACAAATTACCCCTACCTCTGTAAAATTCACTCACCAGACCCCAGATACAGAAGCACCCAGTACAGTGAGGGAAGCCCTCCCAGCCCTACCAGCTATTTTATATGACGCATCCCAAAGAGGAGCCTAAGACTTCCCTCAGCTATACATATCAGATGGCCATGATCTATGAGTGGATTGGGATCAACCTGTTGCCTACCCCCACCTTAGGGTGTGAATATACATATGACAAAGCCTTGCAGCTGACAAATGCATAATGCTGAATATATTACAGTAAAACTTTACTGGAGCTGCAACTTTATAATAATTCCTGTGAAACAGTACTTTAATAATATAGCTTTTTTTAAAGTAAAGTTGTACTGCACTTAACCATATACCTCAGATGCAGCACAAACCTGCTTCACACTATCAGGCTTTCAGTTGGGCAGTGTTTACACCTGTTTTTACTCTTGTCACCTGCGCTGCAGTGAGCAGATGTGACTGCATGCACTATAGAAAATAATGGAAGAAAAGAGTTGGTCTCTAATTTTCATCGCTTTAGAACCTGTAGTCATGCCTGTGCAATGCAACAGGAGTCCAAGTAAAAAATGGATGTGAACACAGTCTGGTATAGTATTGTGGAGAGCTTGGACATGGACCTTGGGTTTGCGCTGAATCTGAAGTCTGTTTGGTAATAATAATTAATAATTGGGGAGGAGGAAGCTGTACAGGGTTCTTGTTTTGTACAGCTGTACTTTAATGATCTCTAAATCTACCAGTGTATTAACTAATAAAATGTTTATTCATTGTTCATATTTTTCTTCTCTACATCTGCTCTTTAACCACTTTAAGACCAGGCCTCTTTTTTAGATGTGGTGTTTACAAGTTAAAAACTGTTTTTTTTTGCTAGAAAATTACTTAGAACCCCCAAACATTATACATTTTTTCGAACATTCTAGAGAATAAAATGGCAGTCATTGCAATACTTTCTGTCACACCGTATTTGCACAGCGGTCTTACAAGCAAACTTTTTTTTGAAAAAATACACTTTTTTTACTTAAAAAATAAGTAAAGTTATCCCAATTTTTTTTTATATTGTGAATATTTTATATATTTTTATATTGTGAAAGATAATGTTACACCAAATAAATTGATACCCAACATGTCACGCTTCAAAACTGCGCCCGCTCGTGGAATGGCGACAAACTTTTACCCCTTAAAAATCTCCATGAGCGACATTTAAAAAATTCTATCGGTTGCATGTTTTGCATTACATAGGAAGCCTAGGGCTAGAATTATTGCTCTTGCTCTACTGATCGCGGCTATACCTCACATGTGTGGTTTGAACACTGTTTTCATATGCGGGCACTACTCACGTATGCGTTCGCTTCTGCATGTGAGCTCGGCGGGACGGGGCGCATTAAAAAAAAAAAATATATTATTTATTTTACCTTTTACTTTTTATTTTTACACTGTTTTTTTACACTGTTTACACTTTTATTCCTATTACAAGGAATGTAAACACCCCTTGTAATAGAAAAAAAGCATGACAGGACCTCTTAAATATGAGATCTGGGGTCAAAATCTCAAAATCTCAGATCTAATATTTACACTAAGATGCAATAAAAAAAATGTGTCATTTAAAAAAATAAAAAATAAAATGGCCCTTTAAGAGCTGTGGGCGGAAGTGACGTTTTGGCATCGCTTCCGCCCTGCAGTGTCATAGAGTTGGGTGGGGGCCATCTTCACCTCACTCATCTCCATGTCAGCCCAGGAGACAGGCGCTATCGCCTCTGCCACTGCTGATGGTTCCAGTAAGCGGCGGAGGGCACCGGATCACGATGGGGCCTCTCTTGCCGCTGATATAGGTTATCTTGAATCTGCCACAGAGACCACTTTTATCTTGTACCGGACCGCCGGCCGAACACGGGATATCGGGTTATGGCAGCTAGCTGCTGCCATAACAACGATATCCGTCCCCAAAGTAGAGATGTACATTGGCGTGCGGCGGTCCGCAAGTGGTTAACAGCTACACCAATGTCATTGTTATACATAAAGTACACTCATCGGATGAGAAAGATCAACATTGGTGGTAGGGAATAAGTTTAAATATTTTCAAGTCTCTGTAAAAGGTGAAGCAACATCTCCATATTCAATTGTGGGAATATGTAGAATTTAAAGGTATATAATTATACCTATATACTCTCTTTCTGCATACCTACATGAACTGCAATAGCAGGGGAGGCTCCAGACATTTTTTTGGGGGGAGCTGTGTTGGTGCTGGGAGTATAACTGGTGGAACTATTGCAGTGATGCTGCACACTGCGTGCTGTACTCTTTTGGGCTTGACCAAAAAGTGGGTTTTTCTACATGGTCTATAGCCGGTAGTGTGTCACCTTTCCCCTTTGTGTAGAAAAAATGGGGCCTTAGTGCACACTAAAGAGATTGTTGGAATAAAATAAGCCCAACTGGGGCCAGCAAACATAATCCCCAGAAAGTGTAAGGGTCAGCAATGATAAACCCTAGTGTATATATATATATATATATATATATATATATATATATAATATATATATATATATATATATATGAATAAAATAAGGTCTTTGCATCCTTTAAGCAATTAAGGAGCCAGGCAACATATAGCATGTCCACGTAGGACGATGTTAGGGGGGGCCCCAATGTCTCAGTTCAACTCTGATTCAAAGGGACTTGCAAATCCAAGTCATTGGTGAAATTGAGTGCAAACCACTAATATCTTCCTCTCTGCCAGAAAGGAAGGATTGAGAAAAAAAAAGAGAAAAAAAGGGGGCAATATGCTCAAATCTACTCCTAGGGTATCCTCATTCAGCAGTAGCAGGTAGTAAAACGAGAAAACACAATTAAGCTATGGGTGCTGGTGCTTTTTTAAAAGTGTGCTCCACACGATCAAGCCAGTTGGACGCATTAGCAGGGGTATCAAAAAATTGCATCTCGCCGTTTGCTGCGATTCTAAGCTTGGCAGGATACAGCATAGCATATGCAACATCATATTTGTGAAGACGCTTCTTAACTTCAGTAAATTTGGCCCTGCAGCACTGTAATTCAGCGGAGAAATCAGGGTAGAATGATATGTGAACGTTATCCATCTTCATAAGGGCTCCTCTGGTTTTGGCCTGATACAATATGGTATCCTGGTCCTTGAAATTAAGCAGTTTAAATATTTTTTGGTCTAGGAGGCTCTCCGGGTTTAGGCGGCTTGGGTGGGACTCTGTGAGCCCTTTCCACAGCAAACATGGGAGAGAAGGAGTCTTTGCCAAACGTGTTAAGGAGACAGTTTTCCATAAATGCCACAGGGTTTTAACCCTCTGCCTTCTTCGCTATGCCCACTGCACGTACATTATTGCGTCTCTGCCTGTTCTTTATGTCTTCTAAGTGGGCTGAGTGGCCTGTGATAATCGATTGCATATGGCGGACTTCTTTCTGCAATGGCACAACATCATCCTCCATATTGATCACCCTGTCATCCAGGGCTGCTGTGTGGTCACGCAGTTTCTGCATAGCCTGCCTAACTAGATTCAGCCCTAGTTTCACCCCTTTAATCTCAGTTGTCAGGGTAGTGATAGACATGTTACAGGAGGTGACTGCTGAAAAACTTTCTCTAAGGGCCGGTTCAGGGGCATGCAGCTCCTGGTCTGCCAGAGCCCTGGCTGTGTTTTCTGGGGCTGGTGTACTCACTGCGTCCCATGATGAGGCAGGCTCTGAGTCCTCTGGCCATGCAGTCTCTGGGTCTTCTGGAAGGGGTTCCTGGTCAGTGAGTTCCAAGAGAAGGGAAGGCGTTTTGGGCAGGTTACCCTTTCCCAGAGAGCCGCTGAACATCCTCATCCTCATTAGCTGAGCACTGGGACCAGGCTCCATCTTGTCCGACATGTTCTGGTGCAGACAGAGAGTATTTGCCTCCTTTGCGGGACATGTCTGCCTCCGGATTGCAGGTAATACAGCACTGCTGGATCAGGGTTGATGAAGGGATCCCACCAGAGCAGGGTAGGAGTAGATCGGGTGTATCAGGATAGCTGTATCAGGAGAAAAGCTTGAATTCTCGGCGGAGCTAACACACCATGCTGCCTATTCCATCAGCCGCAAGCCATGCCCCCACACAATGATTGCTAGTCTAGTTTGGCTGCTGTACAATGGTGGTCAGTGTTCCCCCACACACATTGGTGGTCAGTGTGCACCCCTGTACAATGGTGGTCCGCGTACCCCCTTGTAAAATGGTGGTCAGTGTGCCCTCCTGTAAAATGGTAAACAGAGTGCCCCCTGTACAATTGTGGTCAGTGCGCCCCCCCTATATACTGCTGACCAGTGTGCCCCTATACAATGGTGGGCAGGGTGCCCCCTGTACAATGAGATAATGAATATATATATTTTTTTTAGTTATTAATACATATTATATAATTTGGAAAATAAGTATACACAGGGGGCATTGGTAAGCACTGATTTTATCTGCATTTGTACAATGAAGTTTCTGAATAAATATGAAGATTTTTTAAGAGCAACAATTGGTTGTGCAGATCATCTTAATGCACTATCTTTTATAATAAGTTAAAGTGGAGGGCCACCCTGAAAAAAAAAACTTCATAAATATTTTAATAAAAATTTAAAAGGAAAAAAAATATATATATATATTTTTTTACTTACCAGAAATGGCTGTTGCTAGGCAGATCGTCCTAATCTGCCTCTTCCTGTTCCGCGGAGTTGTTCGGTCTTCTGCTCCTTGCGTTGTCTTCTAGTGAATGGGGCGCGGTGTGTTATGGGAACTGTGTGTCCCACAACACAACACGTTCCCCATTCACAAAGCGCTGCGCGACTTGCGCGTGCGCAGTAGGAATGGCGGCGCCGGGAACCGAGACCCGAGGCACCCAGGACAGGTAAGTCTGCTTATTAAAAGTCAGCAGCTACAGTGTTTGTAGCTGCTGACTTTTACATTTTTTTTCCCAGCTGGCCCTCCCCATTAATACATTTGGATGCTGCCGCTGCTGACCCCATTTCTGACAATACTATAGGCCTTGCCTACTTGTTTTGGGTTAGTGACTCATCATTACTGAAGCCAGGGGACCAGCATGACAGTAAGTCATATATTATTTTCTGAGGGATGTGTTTCTATCATGACAGGATTTACTTTAATAAGGTTAAGAAACACCCCTGGAGAGCACAGGTTTTCTGACAGTCATCAGACAGTTCAATATTAACACATTTGTTTTTAAAACCTTAGAAATTATAGGTTTCATGTCATTAAAATGTAACTCTGAAGATCAAGAATTAAACAAATCTAAATCAAAATAACATTGTTAACTGTTAATGTCTGCTGTTTTATTCCAGACCTGGATGAATCCACAGTATATGTACTTGGAGCTGTGTTCTACAAAAATTTAGGGTTATTTTTACCTACGTTACGGTGAGTCTTACTGTTTACAATATATTACGAATAAAAGATTTCTAGATAAATGTTTCTTTTATTCTCTACATTGTCAATCTTCAGCTTGCTGTGCTGTTGCTCACTATTTAAAAGCTGTATTTCAGGTTTGCACAATATGCAGCTTGCTGTTTGCCTTATTAAGTAAGCCCGAATCTACCAAGTGTACAAGTGAAAGAGAATGTATCTTTCAAATTAATATACTATGATTGGCCACTGGGTGGCAAACAGTTATAATACTGTTTTGTGCATTCATCTGCTTTGTGTTGCTAGCTGTACTTAGAAGGCAATACAGACATTTGATTTGAGTTTATACATTTGCTGTATTTTTCCAAATACAATTGCTTGTATATTGATTGTTAATAGTAAGATAATGTATTTTAATTTCATCACTAACTTTCAAATACATCATTACACACTTTGCAGACTGTACATGCTGACCCAACATGCCAAGTCTTATCTTAATCCTTACCTTTTCCTAACCTTGCTATCCTAATGCTGCGTACACACGATCGGAATTCTCGTCTGAAAAGCCTTGGATGGTTTTTCCGACGGAATTCCGACGGAATTCCGCTCAAGCTTGTGTTGCCTACACACGGTCACACCAAATTCCGACTGTCAAGAACCTGGTGATGTACAACACTACGACAAGCCGCAAAAAGGAAGTTCAATGCTTCCGAGCATGCATCAAATTGTTTCCGAGCATGCATCCGAATTTTTCATGTCAGAATTGCAACAGACGATCGGAATTTCCGATAGAAACTTCTTCCTTGGGAAAAATTGAGAACATGCTCTCAATCTTTTGCTGGCCGAAATTCTGAAAGCAAAAGTCCGATGGAGCCTACACACGGTCGCATTTTCCAACTAAGAGCTCACATCGGTCTTTTGCTGGCGGAATTTCCGATCATGTGTACGTGGCATTACCCTAGCCCAAATCTCCATTTCAACCCTACTGGCAAAATTTAACAAACATAGCTTCACTTTGTAAGAAGCAGTAAAAGAAGTGCTTTGAGGAGAAGGCTACACATTGGTGTAAAGTAGATCCCTCAAAAGCAGAAACAGGCGGGGTGATCCACAAACTGAAAAAATCATGCAAATATATTTGTGGTAAAAAGTGGTTGGAACAAAGCATTGCTTATGGTTTTTAAAATATAATTAATTCTTAAAGGCAAAACTATCTTTTGTATAAGATGGGACAACACAAATTAACTTCTTATCTGCCTGCAGCTTTGCTTCCAATATGACCATGTTACTTTTGTTCTTTAATACAACTGATTGTATGAACACCTACAGTAACCACCTATGTGCAATGTGCCAATGTGAATATTACATCTTGTTGAACAACCTTGCAAAGTTCTACCTGTATTGCAACATATATACAATAGCTCACAAAAGTGAGTACACCCCCCAGATTTTTGTAAACATTTTATTATATCTTTTCATGTGACAACACTGAAGAAATGACACTTTGCTACGATGTAAAGTAGTGAAAGTACAGCTTGTATAACAGTGTAAATTTGCTATCCCCTCAAAATAACTCAACACAGCCATTAATGTCTAAACTGCTGGCAACAAAAGTGAGCACACCCCTAAGTGAAAATGCCCAAATTGGGCCCAAAGTGTCAATATTTTGTTAGACCAGCATTGCCTTAACCCTCTTGGGCATGGAGTTCACCAGAGCTTCACAGGTTGCCACTGGAGTCCTTTTCCACTCCTCCATGACAACATCACGGAGCTGGTGGATGTTAGAGACCTTTCGCTCCTCCACCTTCCATTTGAGGGTGCCCCACAGATGCTCAATAGGGTTTAGGTCTGGAGACATGCTTGGCCGGTCCATCACCTTTACCCTCAGCTTCTTTAGCAAGGCAGTGGTCGTCTTGGAGGTGTGTTTGGGGTCGTTATCACGTTGGAACACTGTTCTGCGGCCCAGTCTCTGAAGGGAGGGGATCATGCCATGCTTCATTATGTCACAGTACATATTGTCATTCATGGTTCCCTCAATGAACTGTAGCTCCCCAGTGCTGGCAGCACTCATGCAGCCCCAGACCCCAGACCATGACACTCCCACCACCATACTTGACTGTAGGCAAGACACACTTGTCTTTGTACTCCTCACCTGGTTGCCGCCACACATGCTTGACACCATCTGAACCAAAAAAGTTTATCTTGGTCTCATCAGGTCACAGGACATGGTTCCAGTAATCCATGTCCTTAGTCTGCTTGTCTTCAGCAAACTGTTTATATATATATATATATATATATATATATATATATATATATATATATATATATATATATATATATATATATATATATATATATAATACTAAAATGTGAGTGTAAATGTTTTAGAAGAATTTCCTAAATTTGGTCTATACCAGAATTGTTTTCATTACCAATATTCTGCATATCTTTAGACCAGGTATGAACCCAAATGTTTAAAACCTTTTAACTGAAGTATTTACTGTATATTGTCCTATACACCATATATGGCATATTGCACTCATTACTGTTAAACCTTTTTGTAATGCTAATGCAACATGAATAAATACAACAAACATGACATTGAAGTATTGACAATACAGCATAAGGAGATTTTTGTTTGCAGAGATACCATTAATGAATGTACATCTCCGTAATTTAATAATGCAACCACAGCAATAGCAAGTTGAAAAAATGGTTGGCTATCACCACTAATGTATTTATTGTAAGAGAAAATACACAACCAATTTGGCACACTACAAGGTCCAGTTTCCCCAGAATTAGTCAAAGGGATAGGTATTGTAGATTACAGGTCAATTTCAAATGCCAGAGGTCCTGCAGCTTGCCAAAACCAATCCTAGAACAGGAGCTCAAACAACAAACAAATAGCAGCACGGGATCCTCATCAGTAAAACAGTAACAATTTATTAGCAACAAAAAAGTAGCACACTTACATCATAAGTTCTTGACAGTTAGCATGGAACCTGGATAAGGGCACCACAGGGCTTTACAGCAAATAACAGCAGTGTAAAGACTTGTGGATCACAAAGCTGTCAGTGTGGATTGGCATAATCGGTAAAACCTTTTAAGAAAGGAGGAAAAACCCTCTGAAACGCGTTGCCGCCCCCTTTCTGACACTGCCCCCCACATTCCACGAGGCAGGCATCTCCATGGAGAACACCGAATACTGGTGGGACTTTCTGACAGCTGTCAAATACAGGCTGTGTGAGCTGGCAGGGAGAAACATGTAATTATGCCAATCCACACTGACATCTTTGTGATCCACAAGCCTTTAAACTGCTGATGTTTGCTGTACAGCCCTGCGGTGCCCTTATCCAGTTTCCATGCTGACTGTCAAGAACTTATGATGTAAGTGTGCTTTTTTTGTTGCTAATAAATTGTTACTGTTTTACTGATGAGGATCCTGCAATGTATTTATTGCCATAGAGATGCTACAGTAGTAGAAAAAGTTAGTGCTGTAGGGGCCCAGTCCCTAGCTAAATTTAGTGTTGTTTGCAGCTAAGCATTAAGCAGCCTGAGCTTTGTTTATATTTTCAATGCTTGGAAGTTTTTCTTTCCTAAGCCCAGGCTTATGTTCATTACTGTCTGCTGCTGTTGAGTTGTCTTCAGTAGTTAGAGTGAGAAATAACCATTTTTGAGTTATGAATATTTATCTGCCTTAACTAATCACTGAGGGACTTTAATTATGTGGGTTGGGGGAAATAGTTAAATATTTTGGAGCAACCTTATAGATGAGTCTTTGTCCTCCCTTGGGCTTTTGAATGGAGAGGATGCCATAGTGAGGAGGTCTCGTATTTTTGGAGGCTGGCCTACCTTTGGGCCTTTGCCATGGCCCAAGGAATTTTAGGTGGTCTTTGCTAGGGGCTAAAGGAACAGAAGTGTTCATAGTTCATAGTATTTACTTGTGCCGATTATCTAGTGTTTGAATTTTGTCAGTCTTATCAGCTTCAGCTGATAAGACTGCAGTAATTCTGTCCTATGCCCTGGTTTACACTGCATGTGAGGTCACATGGTCACATGGGGTGTAGGAGGAAGCTCTGAATGATTCTGAAGTCTCCTGGGATTTCAGTGTTGTGTGCCGTAGGAAGTCCTGATAATAAATAGATAAGTACACAGAGTGTGCCGTAAATCAGGGGAGATCTGGGCATGCTCAGTGACGCCATTCTAAAGAACAAAAAGGATTACAACAATACTAAGCAAGTAAGGAGATATCTACAAGCAGTGTTCATTAGGGTTTTTTATGCTGATTTACATGGGGCAAAGTTGTGGGGGAGAGTTTACAACCACTTTAATAATGTGTTTTTGCATTACATAACTGAATATCTTCCTAAATGCTTGTAGCTCCCTAGGCAAGAGGCTAGCATTCAGTCCCTTCCAACAGCCTCTGTCCTGGGTGAGTCTATCACAATATCTATCTATATATATATATATATATATATATATATATATATATATATATATATATATATATATATGAAAGATATGGGGGAATATGTACCTCAACACACTGCAATTCACTGTAGTGTAGCACTAGTTGTCAGTGCACACCATGTAGCACATGGAGTGGCTGCTGGAAACCTTGTCTTTTTTGCCAGGAAAATCATTAATGGTAGTTGGTTGTTATGGTGGTGAACTGAGAGTGAATTAAATTTGCCTAAAGCCTATGCTCTGCCCAAAACTCATTCCTAGTAGGCAGATGGCGCAAAAAACACAATGAATCCAGAACTTTTTCATTCTGACAAAATAAATCCAGATACATTTTTTGCATATGAGGTTTATAAGGCTTTGAACATAGCTGAGGATGTTTTAGGTCAGAACCCATAAAGACAAGTAAGCAAGCATCTAGGTTTTTATGATAGAGGATAAGTATAGATTGATCTTTTCCAAATGCTGACTATGCCTTTCTGAGACACCAAAGTTCCTTATAGGGTTGTCTCTGCTCTTGCTACTTGAACCACTGCTTTTGCCAGGGATCAAAAAAGCAAAGGCAGCAAAAGTAATTTTCTGTAAGGCCCCTTTCACACTGAGGTGTTTTTCAGGCGATACAGCACTATCAGTGGCCATCAGTGCCGCCTTATAAGTGCCCTTCAGTGCAGCCTATCAGTGTTCATCAGTGCAGCCTCATCAGCGAATATCGATGAAGAAGAAAAATTACCTGTTTGCTAAATTTTCTGTATTCTTTTTGTCTGTTTAGCAAAAAATAAAAGCCCCAGTAGTGATTAATTACCACCAAAAGAAAGCTCTATTTGTGTGAAAAAAGCCCAACTTTCCGCCAACAAATGTTGGATGGCAGGCTAGTAAATTTTCGAGGGGCAGCGCTCTGTTGTCAGATTTACGTATCGTGTGTACACAATTCTGTCACACAAAAGTCCAAAGTACAAACACGCATGCTCGGAATCAATGCTCATCAAACATGACATTAGCAGAAGATGCCCAAAGCATGTGGCGCAAGAGCTGAAATTCCATGTAGTGCGTCACTACGTTTGTGTTTGTTTGCCGACAATTGTGTACTATTTGTATGCAAGACAAGTTCCTGGCACACGCACTTTAAACAAAAGTCTGACGATTTGTTGACCAACAATCTGATCGTGTGTATGAGGTTTAAGAATGGTGACTGATCAGCCATGCGGCAGTGGCGGCAGGAGTCTGTAGCAATTAGCTATATAAATAAGAAGTGCAGCACTAAAAATGTACTTGCAATATGTAACAATGCATATAACAGGTGCAAAGATTACTAAAATTCATTCAGTACAATCAATAGTGTATGAACAATATAGGAAATCAATAGCAAAATGTTGCATAAAAAAGAAATATGCAAAAAATTAAATAAAACATGTACTAATTAAAGTGCAATAAGTGCCATCAATTGTGCAGAACCTACAATTCAGCTAGAGATGAATTTCAAACATAAATACCAGTGCAATATATAAAAAGGGTGCAGATATCTGCAGAAAATCATATGGGACTAAAGTCCAAGTGTAAAGTCCATTGCTAAACTGTGTTGAAATGATGATCAAACAACCAGTTGTGTGACAACCATCACCAAAGTAAAAATGGAGGCTTACCAGAAAGCCTATGATCCCCTTTACTCGGGGAGGTCATACAGTTCTTGACTGGATCTCTGATCCACTGAAGAAAAGCCCAAGTGCTCTCTCAGGAGTCCTTAATTGGTAAACCAAAAGGCTCTCAACAGACCAGGAAGTAGTGGCAAAAACCATCAGTGGATCAGTTAGCTGAAGTATATATGGAACAAAAGACTCCACATAGTGTGATACTGTATCAGCTTCAAATTAAAAAAAAAAGTAATGCACTTAAATTAGATTAGTAGAATGCAGGCAGATAGATACATAAATCCAAACGAATCCCTTGTAAATGGGCAGATAGCGATTGCGCATGCACAGTAGTGGGTGTACGTATCAGTCCCGATGATTTTTTTATCATAAATTACGCCATCAGGGTACCTGATGCAGCAATAAGCTAGCTGGGTGCAGCGCAGGGAAGGTAGTCCTGTCAGCAGACTGGGATGGTAGAGCTTATGTCCAGGAATAAACCAGGGCTAGAGCTGGAGCAGCGAGGTGGCAGTGTTCCAAGACTCAGAAGTTGTAAGAGGAGGACGTGGGTGGCGTGGAGGTGTGGCTATGTGTTTTTCGGGGCAACGAGGACTGCCCCTTTGTCAAACCATCTGATGGCAGTCTCTGGACTGCAGGGACAGCTAGAAAATACTCTGTGACTAACAAAAAGTCTTACCAATAATTAACACTAATGTCGCGTACACACGACCAGACTTTCTGGCAGAAAAGGTCAGACGATCTTCCAGATGGACTTTCGATGGAGTTACGATAGACTTCCAAACGAACAGACTTGCCCACACACAACGTACTAAAGTCTGTTCGAAAGTCCGTTCGTTTTGAACGT
This sequence comes from Lithobates sylvaticus, assembly GCA_028564925.1. Lineage (NCBI taxonomy): Eukaryota > Metazoa > Chordata > Amphibia > Anura > Ranidae > Lithobates > Lithobates sylvaticus. The sequence goes on along the minus strand of CM053028.1, from coordinate 319,820,008 downwards.
GATGATGTACGACGGGACTAGAAAATGAAGTTCAATAGCCAGTAGCCAATAGCTGCCCTAGCGTCGTATTTGGCCCGCAGACCAGCATACAGACAAACGGTTTTCCCGATAGGAATTGAGTCCGTTGGACAGATTTGAAACATGTTCTATTTCTAGGTCCGTCTGAATTTTTAAAAGAAAAACGATCGGATTATCCCACACACGATCGGAATATCTGACGGAATAATTCCGTCTGACCTATTCTGACGGAAAGTCTTGTCGTGTGTACGCGGCATAAGACATTGTGAAAACGGTGACCAATAGCTTCCATCTGTTGATCTAATATGGACCTCTCCCGCATGCTGTTAATGGAAAAATGCAAAGGAAAGATTGTAGGTTTCATTTAACTACATGTAGGAGAGATCATTGTTAGAACAATAGATTATGTCTAGTGCGAGATGTGAAATTTAACATTTCAAATAATGTAGCTGTCCCCAAAACTCACCATAGTCATTAAGTTATGGCCAGACATACAGGCACAATCAACCCCTAATTTCATTTGAATGTCTATATTAATGCGATAAGGGAAAAGGAGCAGGTACCTTATTTTAAACCTTACTTGAAAAGCAAAAACTGGAATTGGCTTAATAAAAAAAAAACAACCCAACAGTCAGGGGTGTCTGCTGCTACTCACAAATATAACTGAAATTAGGAAAACAACATTTTATATTTGTGGGTACCTTAAGAACTATGGCTGTGACTGGACCAAAAGTATGTTTCCTGCAAGAAACAGGCAGATATTGGTATTCCCACAGCATATGTATTGCTATTTTTTTTTTTTACGGAACTCTATTTAAGGCAATTTATAGTGTTGAGGTGTCACTGTGATGATGATGCATAAATCAGGAATACATTTTCATTACCCCTGTTCCAGTGCACCTGTTGATTTATCCCATTTTACAAACTTATTGGTTCTTATCTGGTATAAATATTTTATGACAAAATACATTTATCATTTTAGATTCTTGCTGCAAGAAACCTAAAAAAAAATCTTCCCTAAGATAAGCTTCCCAGAGGCTACTGAACTGACTTTACAGCCCGATATGCATTCCCCATGTTACTTGATAGTACATAGTTTCTGAAAACATGTACCACAACATACCAATAGAATATATTTGTTTAAGAAACCATAATGAAATGGGGTTTTTTTTTTCTTTGCACTGAAAATATACACCACATTACACAACATACAATTTCTTTATTGCTCATGTTCAGTTGTATAGTAATTTCTCTCTCTCTTCAGCATTGAAAACATTTTCATTTTAAGTATCTCCTGCATCCACTAAGTGGCAGAGTGGAGACTTTAAAAATACCTTGCTTGCTTTTTATGTAACCATTATTAACATGGCTTTATACAGCAAATCTGGCCCTGTAATGTTAAAGAAAGCAACACAATGCTGTAATGCTTTTCATAAGAATTCATCTTTATTATTATAAACTGTGCATTATGCAACCTCTTCTGTAATAAAGAGAACCCATCTATTAGTCATTGTAATCCAGTGAACAAATCTAGTAGCAAAACACTGACTTTTAATTTCTTTAACCACTTCAGCCTCGGAAGATTTGGCATTGTGGCACACCAGGCCATTTTTTGCGATTCGGCACTGCGTCCCCTTAACTGACAATTGCGTGGTCATGCAACGCTGTACCCAAACAAAACTGACGTCCTTTTTTTTGCACAAATAGAGCTTTCTTTTGGTGGTATTTGATCACCTCTGCAGTTTTTATTCTTTGCGCTATAAACAAAAGAAGAGCAACAATTTTGAAAAAAACACAATGGGGGTTATTTACGAAAGGCAAATCAACTTTGCACTGCAGGTGCACTTGAAAGTGCTCTGAAAGTGTGCTTGGAAGTGCAGTCACTCTACATCTAAGAGGTAGATCTGAAATGAGTGGAAGCTCTGCTGATTTTATCATCCAATCATGTACAAGCTAAAATGCTGTTTTTTATTTTCCTTGCATGTCCCCCTTGGATCTACAGCGACTGCACTTCTAAGATCACTTTCAGTGCACTTTCAAGTGCACTTGCAGTGCAAAGTGGATTTGCCTTTCGTAAATAACCCCCTATATCTTTTACTTTTTGCTATAATAAATATCCCACATTTTTTATCAAAAAAAATGTGTTTCCCTCAGTTTAGGCTGATATGTATTCTTCTACATACTTTTGGTTAAAAAAAATGCAATAAGCGTATATTGATTGGTTTGCGCAAAAGTTATAGCGTCTACAAAATAGGGGATAGATTTATGGTATTTTTATTATTATAATTTTTTTTACTAGTAATGGCGGTGATCTGCGATTTTTATCAGGACTGGGACATTATGGCGGAACACACCATATACTTTTGACACATTTTTTAAACTGTTGACAATACAGCGACCAGTGCTATAAAAATGCACTGATTACTGTGTCAATGTCACTGGCAGGGAAGGGGTTAACACTAGGGGGCGATCAAGGGGTTAACTGTGTTCCCTATGTGTGTTTCTAACTGTGGGGGGTTGGTACTGTCTAGGAGGAGAGATAGATCGGTATTCACACATGAATATGAACACACAATCTGTCTCCTCTCCCCTGAAAGAACCAGGAACACACAGATCCCGGTTCTCGCTCTGTCACTAGTGATCGCTGGAGCCCGGCAGTCATTGCACCCGCCAGGCACTCGCATCGGCTCTGGGCATGCGTTGTGCCCCCTAGTGGCCAAAAGGGGAAGCAACGCAAGGTAACGTCGTTTCACCCAGATGTGCCATTTTGCCGCACTGAAACTGCGGTGGCTGGTCGGCAAGTGGTTTAAAAAGCTTTAAAGAGGATCTAATTTACTTTTTGCCAAAAAGGCCAGAAGAAGAGGACAGAGGTCTAATCACCACCAGGGGAGAACTAGACTCAGAGCAGAAGGACATTTGCTCCTTGGGCCAGTACTACTAAAACTAAAAAACTGGTAGTCTTGAGTGGAAATACCTAACCACTCAGACAATAATCACAGATGTGCCCACATAGTGGACAATATATAGATACCTGTGCCCCATTCAAATCTATAATCACAGTGTCTTTAAGAGGGAAGACTTTCATCATCTACTTCTTTGGGGCTCTGAGTTTTCAGTCACTGAATGAGCTACAAATTAAGCTGACGATGGAAGATTTAAATAGGTGTGTCACAATAAACCATGCTCTTTAGGAAAACCACAAAAATGTCCAAAAAGAAGAGAAAAGTAGAGTAAAAAACTCACTGACACAACAAAAATAACGGTGCAGATCATGTAACCAATACTATATCACAGAAAAAACATTCAGAGCTTATAAGGAACCCACTGAAAAAGCATGTTATTATAAAGAACCATAGAGGGTAATTTACAAAATAATCAAAGAATTTTATTGTAGAAAATTCAATAAATTATCTTTTATCCAAACAATGGATACATTTAAATTCCTTCATCTATCAGTAGGTAAAATTGACAATGTTGTCAAATACAAAAACCTGTGTCTGAGCCATAGCTACACTCTTCTCTATCACAGACCCGTACTAAGGCACTGTGAGGTGAAATTAAGGTTCCCAGCTCTCGGCCTCCTCAGATCCGTCTAATAGTAATCAAGGCTTCAATTGCCATAAAATGACTTAAAAATAAGTGGAGAAATCTGTACACTAATTGTATATATAGCTCTATTAAACAAAAAAAAATCACCTCTACAGTTTCCAAAGATGGCACAACACCTCTACAAACAATAAATCAAAGTCTTAAAGAATTCCCCCATGACTGTTGATGGTTTATATAAGTCACTGATCATAAAACACATTAAAAGGCTGATTGCATTAGGCAGTTATTAAAGCATATCAATGCCAGTCAATCTCTAGTATCAGCATATTATATTTGTTACAGATATGGGACCATCAATTTACACAGTGCTTTACATTTATTATACATTCCCTACCCTCAAGGAGTTTACAAACTAAGGTCCCTAACTCACATTCATACATACACATACTAGGGACAAATGAGACAGGAGCCAATAAACCTACCAGTATGTCTTTGGAGTGTGGATACCCAGAAAAAATCCACACAAGCACAGGGAGAACATGCAAACTCCAGGCAGGTAGTGCAGTGGTTGAATTCCAACCAATGACCCTATTGCTGCTAACCACTTAGCCTCTGTGCTGCCCATTAAGTCCCATAATGAGAAAGCAGATAGTAGGAGAAGCTGAGAAGTCAAGCACTTGCCGACCAACCGCCGTCATTATACTGAGGCAGGTGAGCACGTTCCCGTGAACCATCATAGCTGTATGTCGGTCCCTTTAAGTGGGGATAGCAGGCACATGCACACCCGCTGCACTATTGCGGGCACGAAAGCCAGAACAGGGACGTCTGTGTGTGTGTAAACCCACAAATCCCTGTTCTGTGAGGAGAGGAGAGACAGATTGTGTGCTCCTACTAGCTAGGAACTATGATCTGTCATCTCCTCTAGTCAGTCCCCTCCCCCTACAGTCAGAACACACATGAGGGAACACAGTTAACCCCTTGACCGCCCCCTTAGGGTTAACCCCTTCCCTACCAGTGACAGTTACACAGTAATCAGTGCATTTTTATAGCACTGATCGCTATATATAATTGTCAATGGTCCCAAAAATGTGTCACAAGTGTCCAATCTGTCCGTCATAATGTCGCAGTCCTGATAAAAATCGCTGATTACCACCATTATTAGTAAAAAAAAAAATAATAATAATAAAATGCTATAAATCTTTCCCCTATTTTGTAGAGGCTATAACGTTTGTGCAAACCAATCAATATACGCTTATTGCAATTTTTATTACTAAAAATATGTAGAAGAATACATATCGGCCTAAACTGAGGCAAAAATGTGCTTTTTTTAAAAAAACTTGGGGGTAACTATTACAAAAAGTACAAAATATTGTGTTTCTTTCAAAAATTGCGCTATTCTTTGTTTATAGCGTAAAAAATAATAACCGCAGAGATGATCAAATACCACCAAAAGAAAGCTATACTTGTGGAAAAAAGGACATTTTCAATTTTGTGTGGGTACAGCATCTCACGACCACGCAATTGTCAGTTAAAGCCACACAGTTTCCATATCGCAAAAAATGGCCTGGTCATTGAGCAACCAAATCTTCCAGGGCTGAAGTGGTTAAGGATGCAAAGGAGCAGAAAAGCAAATTAAATATTCTTCATGTAGTGATAGAGGAGGCAAAACAGGCCTTTTACCGTGCCAACCAATCAATGTGTCACCATGGCATGCTTTCTTCAGCCTGCAACAATCTGTCCCTCTCATGAAAGGGCCACTTGGTTGTAGTCACCTCAAGGCCAAATGTTTTCAGTTTGTCATAGTTATCCCTGCAGCTGATCTTTCTTTTATTACCGACTTTACATCCCTTCTTCTGTAATTTGTGAACTGTATGGAGGCAGTCCCCAAGTCAGAGTAGTCCTTTTAAGATGGGTTATCTGATGATTGGTGGAGGAATAATCAAAATGTTGCAGAAGAGGTAGAATTAATGAAGTATGAAGATCCCTGTATCCCAGTTTTCTCTCCACCAAGGACAGTGAGAACAGTAATGGCATGACCAAATTCCACACCATATCACTCAGTACTAGCAATCACATTCCTTAGATGTACTGCCCTAGATAAATGTGGCTCAAGATACAAGCATTCCTTGTGCACAGGATGTCCATTGCTCTTTTTTCAGAAGGAATTCAAAGAATAAAACGTAAATTTATTTATCTTGCTGTTGAGGCACAGTTAACATTTCTAGATGTTCCTTATAAGAAAACAAGTCTTCCTCTTTTGAGTTTATGTCTATGTTGTTGCTGTAAGCTAACTGGTCTTCTATGTAATTTCTGGCTCAAGAAGCTGAAGTATAAAGTGTAAGTATATATTTTTTTTTTTTTTTTTTGGGGGGGGGGGGTTTGGATAGACTAGGGTAGGATTAAAGCCCTGTGAATTTATTTTTTCCTTGCCCATGTTGTGTCCTGTTGGGGAGGTTTACCTTCATTTCCTGCCATGGGGGATGCAACAAGAAGAAAGAGGGAACATTTCTCCTAGATAGTTGCCACCATAACAGGTATGTCTTCTAAAGAGTATGTCTCTGAACACATTGACCTAAAACATTGTTCAAGAATTAGTGTTAGTGCATGTCCAGCCCAAACGTATAAATGAATTTATTTGGATTTAAATAGAGGGGGGAAGGATCAGAACCAACATTGGGTGTCTGTTGCTATCTGGGACTGTGAAAAGATGTTTCTTCTCACCTTTTGTCCTGATGACAATCGTTTTACCAGACAAGAAGTGAAGGAAAGTATCTTACAGCAATACAGTCAAAGATAACAATTTTTATTAGTAGGAAAAAGCTAGAACCTCTGCCAGCTTTTCTTTTACCCTCTGTGCCCTTGATGCTTATTTTCCTCACTTGCTGTCTCATAAAACCATTGTCATTGGGACAGTAAGTGAGGAGAAATTTACCAGGGGATCACAATAGCAGTAAAAACCTGCCTGGAGTTCTAATTATCCCCACTGTAACTGAAAAAAAATAAGTTTTTGTCTAATAGTACACTTTAATTCCCAGGTGTGCTGACTTAATGTGACTTAATGTGTACTGAACTTGTACTTGTGTTCTTGCTCTTGTGCCTAAAACAGAAAATCATAGATCCCAGTTATTTAAAACGAAACACAAAAAAACATATAGTGTATTCTTCACATAAAAAGAAAAAGATTTTGATTCACTAGAAAGAATCCTTATCTTGTCTGAAAAGCACTTCAGCAGAAATACTGTGTGCTGAACATTGACAATTTACATCCGCCATCAATTCAGGCAATGTTCCATTCCTCTGCTCCAAGAAGCCACAGCTGAGTTTGGCTGCATGACCTGCCATTATGAGCCCATGAAGAAGAATGTTTCAATTCACTGTGATGAAATATTAATTTCACATCCAGTTCAGGCTAGGAAACCAATTTAGCAAAGCTGGATACTTTAACAAAAGTAATGAAGAAGCACCTCTGCAGGTCACTAAGAGGCATTGTGAAATAAACCACAGTAAGTGTGTATGCATTAATATAAATCACTAAGCATGCAAATCCCATTTTAAAATAGGTTATGTTTGTTTGCTCCTATGTTATACTTGCTTTGAAAGAGATCCGGTTGAAAGTATTTGTTAGATTCTATACAGTATTACCTAATATGTTTCTTATACAAGTCAAAAGTCTCTTATGGTAGCCTAAAGTAAGACAAGGATGGGACATATCATGTTGCTTTTCTCACAGTTGCGTATATCTACTATTAAGGCCAAATATGTGGCGTGGATCTGTAGTTTATGTACATTTCTGAAGACATACTGAAAGCTCAGAAAATCAAGAGCATGAAAAATCCTGTAATTTTTTGTTTAACCCAATATTAGAATTATGAGACATGGGGGGCTACATAAATAGGATTAAAGTGTGTATATGTGGGTCCCTCGCGCTACTTTGAGTAATTAAGGTCAAATATAATATTGAAGAGTGAAAAGGGTAATTGCAGCAAAATGAAAAGTGTTCACAATTTACACAAATAATGGATAGAATAAGTGGATAATTTTGCGCAAACATAAATAGGATTGTAGCAGTAATGAGGACTTGCAAAAAAACAAATAAGTACTGTCTATGATACTTTATTTTATTTGCACCAACAATTTCATTTTAGGATAAGCTTTTGGGATGAACCCTTCTCTCCAGTCCCAGGGGTATTGATACACAAAACTTTTTTTTTATATGTTAAGAACATCAATCTTTAAAGAAAAAATGGCGCGCACACGTGCACACTCACATACACAAACACTCACACATGGTAATGGTAAAGTTAGTCAGGAGAGATGAATAATGGGCTATAGAAAGGGAGGAAGTAGTAAGAATCATAGAGGTGGGAATGGTCATACAACTATGTCCCATGCCCACTCTTTTCCTTACTTTATTACTTAATTTACTGTGTGTCTATGTGTCTTTTTTTCTTCAGAGATTGTTGCTCTTAAAGAGGAGTTCCAGCCTGGGGGAAAAAAAATATAAGGATACTTTAACAAGGCAATTTTGAATCTTTTATGATGTAAGTGCATTACTTTTAATAAACCAATTACCTTAAAGTGGTTGTAAACCCATTACAACCACTTTAAACTACAGGTAAGCCTAGATTAAGGCTTACCTGTAGGTGCAAGAAATATCCCCCAAACCTAAAAGGTTTAGGAGATATTCGCAGAAATAGCAGCACCGATGTCTACGGCGCATGCAGCGCGCAGGTGCACTGAGCGTGCCAGTGTTAACGGCGATCAAGCCATTAGTGGCGGCACCAGCACGCATGCACGGGAGTGACGTCATAGTGGTTCCGGCCAGTCACAGCACCTGGAGCCGCGATACCCTGAAGTCACTCCGGGATAGATGGCGGCATCGGAGGAGGGGAATGAGGACCGATTTGGGGGCTTTGATCTCAGGTAAGTAATTCACAATGAGCTAGTATGCTATGCATACTAGCTCATTATGCCTTTGTCTGGCAGGGGTTATTTTTTTTATTTTTATTTATGAGGCTTTACTTCCTCTTAAGGTGTTTTTACACTATTGGAAGCTCTGTCTCAATTTCTATCCCCACATGTGGAGATAGACACGAGAGTGAATGGCAACAGCATCTGGTGAGCTTTATTCTTAAGAGAGTGTAATTAGCACACATCCCTTTGGTGAAGGATTTTGGTGGATCAACAAGATTTTGTTTCACTATCTTTTCATCACTTTAAGTTGGACTGTATTACCATATTGATTTTCATATGTTGGAGCATGTAAATATTTTGGATATGCCATGTGGACACTTTTCATTATGGATTCATTTAGTGCGCTAAATTATTTGTCTCTCTTTTTTTACATTGACATTTGTTTCACCTCATTTACATAATTGACACAAACACTGGCTATGCACACAGTTAACCCTTTGATTACCCTTGATGTTTAAACCCCTTTAAAGCCAGTGTCGTTTATTTTTAGTACTGATCACTGTACAGGCGGACCCCGGGTTACAAACAAGATAGGGTCTGTAGGTTTGTTCTTAAAGCAGAGTTCCACCCTAGGTTTGTTCTTAAAGCAGAGTTCCACCACTCATCAGAAACCTCCCCCCCTCCGATGCCACAATTGGCACCTTTCAGGGGGGGGTGCAGATACCTGTATAATACAGGTATCTGCACCGACTTCCGGGCATAGATATTCGCAGAATCTGCTGGTATTTAAGACACTTCATGTCCCCCCCCAGCTGTCTTCTGCGAAACACATGGATCCCAGAGACAGCAGAGACCGTCCTTATTGCGCAGCTCGCGCATGCGCAGTAGGGAATCCTTATTCCCATACCGACGATGGCGGCGGCAGCACTCGAGAGCCGAGTGACAGATCGACTTCGGGTGCTGACATCACGGGCACGCTGGACGGGTAAGTGTCCATATTTTAAAGTCAGCAGCTGCAGTATTTGTAAAAAAACGACGGAACTCCCGTTTTAAGTTGAATCTGTTTGTAAGTTTGAACAGGTACATTTTTATTTACAGGGAGCGGTGATCAGTGTCCTGTCACTAGACAGAACGGGGAAATGCTTGTTTACATCAGCATTTCCCCTTTCTTCCTCTCCGTGAGACGATCGTGGGTATCCCCACGGACATCGAGTCCACGGGACCCGCAATCACACTCACGGAGGTCTCGCGCCCGCAAACCGCTTCTTAACCGCTTCCCGACCGGCCACTGCATATATACGTCAGCAGAATGGCTCGGGCAGGCAGAATCACATACCTGTACGTGATCGTGCATGTGCCTGCCCGTGGGTCGCGCGCGCGCCGCTAGCGGCGCGCTCGCGACCCGGTCGGGAGCTCCGTGACCCCGGCCGCGGGACCAGCGGACCCGATCGCCGCTGGTATCCCGCGATCGGGTTACGGAGCGGAAGAACGGGGAGAGGTCTATGTAAACAAACCTCTCCCCGCGCTTCCTACACTGACTGTCAGTGATCGGCGGTTCCCTGTCATCGGGAACGCCGATCAATGACGTCACACGTACAGCCACGCCCCCCTACTGTAAAAAAAAACACACACACGTCACACTGACTCCTCCCCGCCCCCTAGTGGTTAACCCCCTAACTACAACTGTCATTTACATAGGAATCAGTGCTATTTAAATAGCACTGATTGCTGTATAAATGACAAATGTCCCAAAAATGTGTCAAAAATGTCCGATGTGTCCGCCAAAATGTCGCAGTCACAATAAAAATCGCTGATCGCCGCCATTACTAATAAAAAAAAAAATATTAATAAAAATGCTATAAAACTATCCCCTATTTTGTAAACGCTATAACTTTTGCGCAAACCAATCAATAATCGCTAATTGCGATTTTTTTTACCAAAAATATGTAGAAGAATACGTATCGGCCTAAACTGAGGAAAAAAAATGTTTTTTTATATATTTTTTGGGGATATTTATTATAGCAAAAAGTAAAAAATATTGCATTTTTTTCAAAATTGTCGCTCTATTTTTGTTTATAGCGCAAAAAATAAAAACCGCAGGGGCGATCAAATACCACCAAAAGAAAGCTCTATTTGTGGGAAAAAAAGGACGCCAATTTTGTTTTGGAGCCACGTCGCATGACCGCGCAATTGTTAGTTAAAGCGACGCAGTGCCGAATTGCAAAAAGGGGCCTGGTCCTTTAGCTGCAAATTGGTCCGGGGCTGAAGTGGTTAAAGGGCAACGTACAGGTACGTTATTCTGCCTGTACATGCCCTTCTGCCGACGTATATCGGCGTGAGCTGGTCGACAAGCGGTTAATAAAAAATTAACTCAGAAAAAGTAAAAGTTAAAATTAAGTGAGACCCCCAAGGATATGCCTGAAAAATGTTTATTATGTATATATATATATATATATATATATATATATATATATATATATATATATATGTGTGTGTATATATATATATATATATATATATATATATATATATATATATATATATATATATATATATATATATACATACGCACACATATATATATACATACAGTATATATTGACAGCAAATTACAGTATATATCACAGTACACAACACATTTTTTTATACCAAAAACCAGAACTGAAACAACTATTCAGTTATATTAACTTACAAAATATTCAAGGATAGCAGCACATCAAGGTTCAAAACAAGCAAATGTTCTTGTCAATCAGTATGTCAAGTGAAGAGTAAACATTTGGACATGTTGCTGCATGTTCTTCCTGTTGTGATTAAAATGGCTTTTATTTGACTACATTTGTTGCATTAGAAGTTAGTAAATAAAAGTTTGTTTTTTGTCTTTAAACACTTGCCGACCAGCTCATGCAGATATACTGTGGCAGGTCGACTCTCCTACGCGAACCGACGTACCTGTACATCGGTCAGTTCAAGGAGGATAGCGGGTGCATGCCAGCCACACGCTGCGGGAGTGTGCCCGCAGGACCTGCAGACTCGATATCCGCTGGTGACCAGCGATCATGGTGAGGAGAGACAGAACGGGGAACTGTAAACAAGGCGATTCCCTGTTCTGTCAGATGACATGACAGAGATCTACTGTTCCCAGTGATTGGGCACAGTCATCTCTGTCATGTTCCGGTAAGCCTATCCCCCCTACGGTTAGAACAAACCCAGGAAATGCACTTAACTCCTTGATCGCCCCCTAGTGTTAACCCCTTCCCTGCCAGTGACATTTTTACATTGGTCAGTGCATTTTTATAGCACTGATCAATGTAATAATGTCACTGGTCCCCAAAAAGTGTAATTTGGGATCAGATTTGTCACAGTTCTGCTAAAAATGTACAGATCACTGCCATTACCAGTAAAAAACAATAAAAGTCCATAAATCTATCCCGTAGTTTGTAGACCCTATAACTTTTACGCAAACCAATCAATATATACCTATTGTGATTTTCTTTACCAAAAATATGTAGAAGAATATATATCGGCCTAAACTGATAAATACATATTTTTTTTTGGCATATGTAAAATAGTTTTTTTTAAAACTGTTGGTATTTTTTTTGTTTATAGCGCAAAAAATAAATACTGCAGAGGTGATCAAATAATACCAAAAGAAAGCTCTATTTGTGGGTAAAAAAAGCAACACAGTGCCATATCGCAAAAAAATGGCCTGATCATAAGGGGCCAAACCCTTCCAGGGCTGAAGTGGTTAAAGAAACATTCTTTCCAATTCTTAAAAAAAATGTAAAACTTAACTCTAGTTTTCATGGAAGTGTCCTTTGTAAACTTTTATATTTGAAAATTAGCCATTACCCTTCTTATCCAGTTCCCGCCCAGCCTATAGCAAAATGATGGCTGGGTGGGGCTTTCATCATTCTGGGTGAGTGTTATATGACGTCCTACCAGAATTCGCCAATCACGCGGCCACTGGGCTACCCAGCGGCGTGATTTGTTACCAGACAAAGTCAATGACTGATCACTATACAGGCCAATTGCTAGTACCATATGACTGATGTGACCAATCACAACAATTGTGTTGCTAGCTGTGATTGGTCACAGTGATCATATGGTACAGACAGGGCCAATCACATCTGTACCCTGTGATTAGCTTTGACCAATCACAGCTAATCACAACAAAAGACACTGAAGGAATCAGTTTCATTCAGTAAAAACGGTTGCTTATACCAATGAATATCCCTGATATAAGCAATCATAATGTGTAACAATAAAAAAATCCTTATTATGGTATCAATGTATTGCTCTGGTCACAGTGTGTTAACAAAATCTTAAAAAAAGAAAAAAAATGTGATTAAAAAGAAAAATAATTGAAAAATATTAAAGATGTTTTTTTTTATATATACTGTCACCAGTCCTTGTCCCTGATCACCACCACTTACATGATAACACTGCACTTGTGACAGTGTGTAAAAAAAAACATAATATTCAAAAAAATGTGACAAAAAATTACAACTTCAAAAAACCCTCCATGTCCTCTTAATAAGTACTTTGGACTGTCATGTCTACTTTCCAAAAAGGGGTCATTTGGGGGTATTTGTACTGTCCTGGTGTTTTTGGGTCTCAATAAATGAGATAGGGTGTCAGTGTATCAGGATTGATCAATTTTCATATATACTGTATATACCATAGTTTGTGGACTCTATAACTTTCCTATAGACTAAATAATAAACACTGATTTGGATTATTTTTCACCAAGTAAATGTATAAGAATACATTTTGAGCTAAATTTATGAAGAAATTTATTTGCAAAATTTTATAACAGAAACAAAGAAAACACTTTATTTCCCAAAACTTTTCTGTCTTTTTTTGTTTATTTAGCAAAAAATAAAAAACCCAGTGGTGATTAAATAAAATGAATGCTCTATTTGTGTGAAAAAAATGATATACATTTCTTATGGGTACAGTGCTGCATGACCGCACAATTTTCATTCAAAGTGTGACAGTGCTGAAAGCTAAAAATTTGGCCTGGACAGGAAAGGGGAAAAAGTGTCCAGTATTAAAGCCATTAAAATTGTTTTACAGGAACAGTTTTAAAGGTTTTTTATGGTTTTGCTGTTGGTGATTAGTCAGAAAGCAGCATATGCCTGGAAAAGATATGGTGCCTCTGTGAATTATTGGGTGAATGTCCACAGGAAAGGCAAACATGTTTGATATATAAATTCCATGATCACAAAAACATCTTAGCATTTTATTCATGTATACAGACTTTTTTTTAGAGATAGCTGATTAAGGTCTGCTCATAACTTTGTAATTTAAAGCAGAGGTAAAGGATGCCACCAAGACTGGGCTAGTAATCTGTCAACTTAGTAGAGGCTGGAAATACTGCTTTTTCAAAAGCATCTTTGGGCTGTTGAGATCTCACATAGCTCGCTGGACTTCAGAGAAGTTTGCTTTAACAAAATAAGCATATTTTGGTGACTTCTGTAGCTAGGTAGCTACATTTTATTTAGTGAACAATTTAATACTATTAAACATACATTTACTTTCGATTCCAGTGTTGATTATAAATATGTGAGATTGTGTGTGTGTGTGTGTTGAGTTTTTTTTAAATACTTTGTTTAATAAGCAATAAAATTGTAATTAAAGATGTCCTCAACTAGATATATTGGGATGACATTTTTCATCTCTGTTTACTAAGAAATTATTTATAATGTAAGCATTTTTTGGAGAATGTATAACAGTTAAAAATATACAACTAAAACTAAAATGTAATCCAGTATTAAGGCTTAGGATAACATGCTGTGGACTAAAAAAAAATTACATGAAGGTTATACTACTACTGAAGCATCATCATCTCAGATTAGTTCAGGCTTCTCTAACAGGATTATAGAATTAGAGATTTTTTTAAAGAATGAGAGAATACACATGCTCTGAAGCAAATAAGGAAATATATACTTCAAGATGATTGATGTAATTAAACACATTGGGGCCATTTAAAAAAAACTAGAAAAACTAAAATGAGCAAGAGTAGTTGCTAATAGTGATCCATCAAAAGCACATTTTTTTCCCATAACACATAATGTATAAACATTTTCTTTTTGTTAGTAAATGTGATTGCATTTTTTTCTTAATTTAGTTTTAAAGAATCTTTTATGCCCCGTACACACAATCGGACTTTCCAACAACAAAACCGTGGATTTTTGTTTGAAGGATGTTGGTTCCAACTTGTCTTGCATACACACGGTCACACAAATGTTGGCCAACAATTACAAACGTAGTGAAGTACAAGACGTATGTGATATCTCCATTACGATTGCTAGTTATATCTCTGGCTTGTACTTGATTCTGAGCATGCGTAGACTTTTGTCCAATGGACTTGTTTACACATGATCGGAAAGTCCGACAACAAACATTTGTTGGCGGAATATTTGAGAACCTGCTAGCCAACATTTGTTGGTGGAAAGTCCGCCAACAAATGTTCGATGGAGCATACACACGGTCGGACTTTCCAACAACAAGCTCACATTCAACATTTGTTGTCGGAAAATCCGATCGTGTGTACAGGGCATTACTTTCACATTGTTTTTCAGCTTTTAGGTTTAGAATTTAGGTAGTCAATGAAACTACTATAACTGCTAGTGGACATTTGTGAATGTTTAAAGGATATTACTTACCTCAATAGACTTATACAACTCCTTTCAGCAAAGGGGTCCAAAAATATCTGTTGTCCTCATGTTTGGCCCAAAAAATGCATTTACAAATTCTGTGACAAATATAGAGTTTAGGCATGATTTGTTGTTGCTAAACTATGCTTTGCCCAAGCAAGGCATACAACAAGTTTACTTTAATCTCACTTCCTCTGCAGCCCATGCTTACTTTTCCTTCACACCCCAGCATGTGGGTATGAAGTAGCACCTGACTCCCTATTTTTCTTCTCATATCACAGGTGTTGCAGTGCTTGGTGGTTGGCCATGTGCTTTTACATGGAGAGACAGTCCTCGGTCATGTGTAAGCTCTGACTGCAGCAACTCATGATTTACACATGACTACCTTTTCTCTCTCCCAGCACATGAACAGAGCAGTAGGGAGTAAAGGAAATGTGTAGCTGAGTAGAGGGGCACTTAAACAAACCTCTACCTTTTCCCTGTATAGGTAAAGCACAAGTTTATTTTTAAGAAAAGCATGTATTGAGAAAAATGTGGAGGTTATTTCTGACCTCCTTTTACAAAAACTGGTTTACAGGCTTTCTCTAGCTTGCCCAGAATGAGTATGCAGCCAGTAAAGTCAGAGTTAAGTTAGAACTCCTGATCTGTTGGCTTAAAGTAAGGGCAGCTAGACAGCCAGGCAAAAACAAGTGTTTTTAGATGAAGAGGTCTGTAAAAGAAGCCTACATATCCCGCAATACAGTTTTCCTTTAATGACAGTGTGCTTCTTTAGGGGTTCTTCTAATAACCATCTATACAAAAGATAGAACAGATGTTATTATGCAAATGTTCAAACTGGATAGTAGTACTATGTTTATAAAACACTTTTGAATTATAATAAAATAATTAAGCCCCATACACACGGTCGGAAAATCCGACCACCAAATCCATCGGATTTGGTCCGACGGATTTAGTCCGACACTGGTGTTGCATACACACGGTCGGACAAAGTTGTCGGAAAATCCGATCATTCTGAACGTGGTGACGTTTGTTGCCTACGACGGGACTACGTAGAGGCTAGTAGCAAATAGCTTTGGTCTTGTAATGTGATCTGAGCATGCGTGGCACTTTGTCCGTCGGAATTCGCTACACACGATCGGAATTGGTGTGATCGGACTTTGTTGTCGGAAAATTTTTAGAGCAGGAGATACAACTTTGTCCGTCGGACAATCCGATGGAAAATGTCCGATGGTGCCTACACACGGTCGGAATCTCCGACAACATTGTCCGATAGGACAGAATACATCGGAAAATCCGACCGTGTGTATGGGGCTTTACTGTACTAGGTTGTTCAAGGTTTAGAACTCTTCTATTTGAACCTTGTGGGGGTCATTTTTATTCTTTGAATGGGCTACCAATGCACCACATTGCATCACAAATCAGACATGCATCATTTTCTAATATAGAGCACCTTCATACACAGTAATGCATTACCACACATTGTGGTACAGTGCAACACAAGTTTGTTTGTGCATGGGGTGTTGCCATGCATTGCAACAATGTGTATTTTACCTCAGGCCTGAAATGGGGGCTGCATTATACAGGAACAAATCAATCATTTGAAAGTAAACTTACAAACATGTGTGATCAGACTAGATCAGAGTAGTGATATCCAGCTGGTTACTGTATGTTATTGTGTGTCTTGACTCGTTGCCTTTTGTAATACAATAAAATGTGGGGATACTAACCCTTTCTCTCCCTTTTAGTTTTAGCAATAGTTACCAGGATTGACAGTGCAAATTCCACTGTTGAGAGTTTTTATTGGACAGGGTATGTTGAGTCACCTCCCAATGGGGACATCCGTCCCAATGACAGCTGCAAAGATGAAGTTTTTGCCCAATTTTTGGATGATTTCCTCTAACATCATGTTATGTCACAGTGACATGTCTGAGGAGAAATCTCCTAATTAGGGGTAAAGCAATAAAAAAACAAAGGCTCTACATCTACAAAAGGAAAACAATTAATTGAAATTGGAGTTTGAAATGTGAAGGGAATTTCAGCAACACAATGTATATACTTAGTAAAGAGAAATATTTTTAGCAAGTTAAAGAGGTCCACTTATTTTTGTGTTTATTAAAAGTCAGAAGCTACAAAAACTGTAGCTACTGATTTTTAATAAACACACACTCAACTGTCCCAGGATCCAGTGATATGCTCACCTGAGCTGGTCTTCTCTCCCTGGCATCTCAACTGTGGCCACCCGGCTGTGACATCTTGTGACTTCACACCTGGGTGCTCACTGCGTATGCTCGAGCCACGCTTCACATTGTGAATGTTCCCGCAGTCTCCTGGGACCTGTGGCGTGTCTCAGATGACTGTGGGGAGGGAGAAGCGAACTCCTGCTCAGATTGCCTAGCTGATCTGATAGGAAGTGGGAACCTGTCAAAAGCAGCCACCTGCTCCCCCCCAAAAAAGAGTGCCAGAGAAGAGGGAGAGGAGGCCTTAAAGTGAAATTTCCTCTTTTGGGTGGAGCTCCGCTTTAAGAAAGCTAGTCAAATGGAAGCTTTGTTGTAAGCATGTATACATTGCTTTACATGAAAATTGTTTACATTAGTAATGTTTGAATTTTTTTTTTCCCCAGAAATTTTACAGTAGTGAATTCAAAGATCATTGTAGTTACTATCCATCCAGAGCCAAAAGCTGCAGATGCCTTGGTGGAGATTGAGCTTGCTCACCTGAACAATGTAAGTATTTTTTTTGCCAAAAGCTGCAGATGCCTTGGTGGAGATTGAGCTTGCTCACCTGAACAATGTAAGTATTTTTTTTGCTTTTGCTGTAAAAACACCAACTTCTTGTTTTATGATAAATTAAACTTGGTAATTTTTTTTGTATGTTGGAAAATTAATTTTACATTCTGATTATGTATGTTTATAATATGTTTTTACCTGTGGCGGTGCGCAAAAAACAAATACTGTAAAAGGGCAAGTGAAAAAACACATACAAAAAAGTGTATTTAAGGGTGTGTCTCTAGTCCACCTCCCGAAAAGGTAGGACTCTGCCCTGACTCTTGACAAGAGCAAGGCTAAACTTGGTCTGCTAAGCCAAAAGGCCTGGCAGACCCCTTTCGTCATGGTGAGCCAAAGCCAACAAATGAGTCCTGAGTGAGGGGCTCTCCCAAAGGGAGACCACCCGGTTTAGAAAAAACATTATGGCCACACATCCTATACCTAGATTTCAGGGCAGGCCTGCAGACTCACACCCTCCATCCAAGTGAAAAAAAGAAACACAGACAAAAGTCCAAGTTTCAAAACAGTGAGAAAAATAAATTAAATAAATAGTGCAAGGGCAGGTGCATTGGCTAGGCCTTGCAGCCTGGTAGCAAAAATGTTTCCAGACTTAGCCAAAAGGCCTATCACAAAGAGGATCTGTGCAGAAAAAAAGCCTATGTGACGTGGCTATGTGATCTTTCTCACATTAGGGCTCCCCCACCCAAGTGATACTATGAGCACCCTAGGGTGACCGACTTCCAGGGGGCACTGAACCCGCAGACTCATTGCCTTCCCAGCTCAAGGCCAAACCAGGTAGAAAACCAAGAGACACTGGGCCCTTTGGCTCTCTCCACACCCAGGGAGCACTTATAACCCACACTTTACATTGTGTACACTCATTCACTCTCCTCGCCTATCGGGAGGACTCCTCAGGTCCCCCATCATACCAGCAGAGCAACTGTACAGCCAGCCAGCCAGCCATACCTACCAAAAGGCCAGAACGACAGTGTAGCATCCTTACTGGACAAAGATAAGAACAGATACTACACTTGATCATAGCCAAAAGTGCACACAGTGGCATCACTACCATGCAACAAGATTTGAGAATCTGTTCAATGTTTAGCAGTCTTGCTGTATACAAGGTGGCCAACCACTTGATACTTGATGTTAAGTCTAAAGGCAATTGGATTGTAACTAATGTGGCCAAAAAGAGTAATGCAAGACATTTTGTGAACAGAAAAAACAAGTTCAGAAAATAAAATTAGCTGCTATTGGTTATGTTCTGGGCTACAAGGGCAGAGTAAGAGAAGTGGTAAGCTTCTAAAGCCATAGGAAGCCCCTAGACCTCCAGTTGGCCTTCAGTGTTCAGTTAATCTTCATTCGCTCCCTGAAAATATCACGTTGCTTATCAAACATTTCATGTAGGCCTTGGTGTGATTTAGCTTCTACAATTTTAGTCTAAAAAAAAAAAACTTGACCAGCATCTGTACACATCTAGATTGATTACCTCCAGTTTCAGTAAGCACACGCTAAGATACAGTAGATGCTTGATTTAAAGCACTTAAGGTTTAGAAGAGTTTATTAATGTGCCTAGTAGGGACTTAATTTTATGTCCCACGAGCAGTGAATTTTAAAACAGTAGAGTGTTTACAGTGTTATTTGGTTAATGACAAGCAAGAAGTATTTGTTTTTTGGTGTCAAAGTGGAGCAGCTGCCTTTGTACACATTTTATTTTCAAAAAAGATAATGTACAAGGAGAAGGATATGCAATACCACCAGAATATCAGTGAACACTTTTTAAATAGAACTATTTATATAGTGTTTGAAAAATAGCTGATTAAAGTGATGGCTTGGAAGCCACACTCATTTTACAGAGTCTGAAGCACTTTAGTACTTTACATCAATTAGTGGAGTCTTCTCAATTTATCTTTTAATGAGGGTCAATTGCTTTCAGTACCAGATAGCTAAAAGGCCATTTTCTTCTCTTCAATTCTAATTGCTTGGTTTAGAAAATGGCAATTCTCTATCTGTTTAGTGGATAGTAACTTGTCATATGAGAGATAAAGAAAACATTCAATAAACTATCATGAATGTGTTTGCATACACCATCAATGATTTATGCTTAACAAGGAAACATGTTCCATCTGCATGTAGCACTTGTATATGCTCTTGCATTTGCAGTGTCTGATTTATGATTTGTTAAATGAAGCCTGTTCATTATTCATGTAAATATATGGGTTTTTTACTAGTAGGTAAATATATCCACTTAACATGTAAATTGACCTTACATCTCTGTGCTTATACTTAATTTGTATAACTGTTTGTCTATTGAATGGTATTCGTGAGTACAAATAAATTGAGAGAAAATCTAGTGATGTTTATAAAAGTTACACACAACGTCATAGTTTTAAATAAAAAGTATGGAGCTTCATTTATAAATGTACAAACGGATTTCTACCCATTCTGTGGTATGGTTTGGACTTTTCCCATACCACCTCAAGTGACAGCTCAAACTAATATTTGGAAAAGACCTACTGACATACATAACTTTCATATGCAACCAACCTGTATTTCCTTTATTTAACTTTGAACTGCTCCAGCAGATATATCGGTATGTTCTTATATCCTTTTTTATTATGTTTGATTAAATGAAACCATATTCCATAGGTGCTATGGCTTACAATTATCTATGTAAATTGTAATTTTAATTTTAGAATGTTCAATTCCTTTGAGAATATTTATTTTAACCTTTTGCATACCCCCTCTACATGCAAACAATCCAACATTCATTTGACCCTCATAATTCTTTATGAAATGCATTTTTGTCAATGTAACTAATCATATTTGTTTCTTATTGACCATAAGTATCACTTTACTCTATAATTAAAAACTGATTTAGCTCAATCACCATTTGTATGTATTGTGTGTGTGTGTGTGTATATATATATATATATATATATATATATATATATATAATATGTAGATATTTGCCAATACGCTGGATCAATTAGGACCGCATTTATAAGTCAAAAATTCCAACATTTAAAACAGTACCACAGACAGGGAGATAGATTTAATTCTATGCTGAGCCTCTGAAGCAGCCGGCGGAGACCAGTGAAACCAGTCAGGCATTGGTCTCATCCATCCATCCCAAGTATTTGACCCACTAAGGATGCTTTCAATATGGGGAAACTTCATATCAGATGAATCTCATGTGGACTGAGGAATGTCCCACAGACCGCAGATTCCGATAAGTATATCACATCATGTCAATGGATTTATGATCTCTGAATACGGAATACATGTGTCTGCAAGGAACTGTGCATATACTTTTCAGTAACCTTACACTGAGCATGGACTATATCATTAGGCCAGTGCTGTCAGACCTTTAATCTGGGATTCAACTTGGCAGTGCCAGGGAGTTTCCTAGGCTCAACAACTGGGGACGGCATTTATATATGTTACCACTAATGGATTGACATATAAGAAGCTTAGAAGCATACCTCCTCTGGACCGGTGCCTTCTCAATTGTTCTTGCTTGAATTTTTATTTACATCTTCATATAAAACGTTATGGATTGTGGATATACATGACCAGGATCTACCATTATACAGCATAAGTTGTGGATATTTGGGGCAGTGACCCTTCTATATGAAGTTCTTTTACATACCCATAAGTTTTATCATCCATAGAAGTTCCCCCTGAAACCTATATTGTGATACTAACAAAACTTTCAATATCAAAATTTGAAAACTACATCACATGATATATTCATTGGGTCTGAAGCCAGTTGATGTATTGCATCTGTGGGGTGGATGGAGAGCTCTTTTTTATTATAAGTGTGGTTTTGTCTGTAGTACTGTTTTACATGTTGGAATTTTTGAGATCTTAATTGATCCAGCGTGTTGGCAAATATCTATCCATATATATATATATTACATAAGGATGATGGTTGAGCTAAATCAGGTTTTTAAACAAGAGTTTTTCATATTATCGTTTTACTGATAGCTCCTGCCCCTCCAATTTTTCCTTCTGTCTCTTTTTTTCCTTTTTGGGACATATTAAGGAGTTATTAAATTAAGGTATATACATATAGAAAATATATATATTTTTTTTCTTCAAATTTTTATTCAGAGGATTTCAGATTACAAGAAAATATAGCATTGTCAATGGTCTTCAGAATATGTGACCCTATCTCATAGATAACAATTATGAATGTATAACAGCTGTGTAATAATAATAATAATGGTGTATCAAGTACTAGGTATCATTAGAACAAGGGTGGGGGAAAGGGAGGGTAAAGGGAAATACCCAGGGTGTTAACAGAATAGCAAGGCACTTGCAGGCAGTAGTAGAAGAGAAATAAATGCAGGAAAAATATACTTTCATAGTTTTAACAGTTTCACATCGGGTAGTCTGAGTTAATACTCTTAGGGGATGGTAGTACTTGCGAGGTAATGGGTCCAGGGGGCCCAGAGTTCCTGTAGTTTAGGTATTGTAAGATGTGTTTTTGCATACATAAGTTCCATCTCGGAGTGTTGATTTAGTGAAAAATTTGTGTGTAGTGAACTGTGCTTCCTATAAATTAATACCTTATTATAAACAATACAAATAAACTATATAACCACCAGATTCACTCCGATGGAAAATTGTTCAAAAAATATGTCATAAATGTGGGTAATAACTGTGATCAAACATATAATATCATCAACTTGGTGAAAATTGTAAACCATTAGTGTCCAAGTGACCAAAGGCAATGTGATGCAAGTCCAAAAAAGCTCATCCAATATTTTACAGGAAGGAAGTGGTTAATCCAATAATTGGGTGACTGTAGGAGTCCTCCACCAACACCAAGCAAAAAGCCTACTAACCAGATGGAGATGATTCCTTTTACGGAGATCATAATAGCTTTCGGAATATATCTGGAGATACATCACGGCAGGTCCTGTAGTGTCTCCGATCAAAGCAATCTCCCATGGTGAAGCATGTCATAAAAAACATGATTTATTTAATAAAAAGTAGCTCCAACAAGCCATTCAGCATAAAGCAAAGTTAAAAAAACATACAAATGGATGCGGGGACGCCGTAGTGCGATCCACATGCGTTTCACCCTGGGCAGAAGTGACGTATCACACTCAAACGTGATACGTCACTTCTGCCCATTATTATAAAATAACAGCGCCTGCATACAATTCAAGTTTGCATACCAGTCTGCTCTCAACCATTTAATGTGATGATCAAATGAAGGTTTTATAAAAGAATGTAATTGTTCCCTATGGTTGCGTAGGCAGGCGGCGTCTGCGTCGTTGGGTGCTAATTTGTTGGATTGTTCAATTTACGAATTTGGTCTATGTATGTGTTTACTGTCTGGGTTCGCGCTCGCTTCTCCCTTGCTCTAAGTTTGATGACAGTTCCCCTAATATATGATTTATGTGCATTCCACAGTAATGAATCATTTGTTACAGAACCAACATTGCAATTGAAGTATATTTCTATTTCCAGTCTGATCTCCTCCTGACACTTGGGTTGAGAAAGAATGGATGTGTTCATGCACCAGGAAGTATGTTTTACCCGGTCTATATCAAGTGCAAGGGTGATGGTTACTGGTGCGTGGTCAGACCACGTAATTAGGCCTATTTTAGACTTCGGTATGGATTGCAAAGTGGTTTTGTGTGTCGGAAAGAGATCAATCCTAGAGTAAGATTTTTGGGCTGCTGAGTAAAATGTGTATTCCCTCGCCGCACCATGTAGACAGCACCAGGGGTCAAATAAGTCTTCCAATCGCATGAGGGACAAGCGGGCCATGGGTCTATTTCCTTGGCGGCCGGTGGAGTCAATTGTTTGGTCAGCTGCTGTCAGGAATGGATCCGTCCGCTGGTAAGAACCATCATTTGGCGTGCAGTACTGTGGTCCACCAGCAGGTGTCTCCTGGCAGTTTATAACTGTCAGGAGAGGCCTTCCCTGCTGGGATATCATCTTTGGGCCGCAGTACTGGCGTCCACCAGCGGATGGATCCTGGCAGTGTGGAGCAGACAGCCCTTTCTCCGATCAGCTGTCACATGAGGCCAATCACTGGCAGATTATAAATACCCGGCCAGCCCTCACACACTTGCCTTGGTATCTTTCTTCCTTGTGCCCTGAACCTGAGACCCGTGACCTGTATCCTGAGACCTGTAACCTGTACCTTGTACCCTTCCCTTCCTATTCCGGTGTTCCTGCGTTCCTGCTCCTTTGTTGCCTTTCCCATCCTTAGTTTCCCTCTCCCATCCTGCCCTTTGTTCATTCTGCTGATCTCCCGTGCATGACCCTGGCTTGGCTAAACGTTTATGATTCCGGTACTGCCCATTTATTGTACATATTGTTTGTTTGTAGTTTTGTGGTTTGTAGTACACTATTTGTCTTCACTCTTTATCATTTATTTAAATAAACACTTATTATTTCACTTATATGTGTTTGGGTTTCCTCTGTGCAGTCCACACAGTCTGGTCTACTAATTTCCCTGATAGTATACCAAGGCCATCCCTGACCAGACGTGGCTGCATTGAGGAACCATCCTGGTTTGTTAGTCTGCCAATATGGATTACAATGAAATCCTTTATTATTCTCTGCTGGCAGAAGAGGATGGTGAATCTTGTTGTCAGATCTTAAAAGGATGGACTAGTGACCAGCTGATGGAAACCATCCGATCAGCTCATTCCCTGGTGGATGAAGGCTATATGTTATTTGAGGATGTTCAGCACCTAATTAAATTATGTGCAAAGCCAGCCCTGTCATGTTTTCCAGAAGGAAGTGATGATTTCTCTCCCCCCTTCAATTATGGCCAAGTTGAATCTCTGGTATGGTTGTTAGAGGATGATCCAGCCTATTTCATTGAACGGTATTCCTCTTGTTCACAGCAGGTGTTGACTGATTGCATCCATTCAGTGCAATCTCTGGTTAGTCAGGCTGTGTGTGAACCAGCGTTTGTCCAACCTGTGCTGCAAGCATGGTCAGATCTCTTGTATTTAGCTAAGCCACAACATCCCAGCCCTGTCATTAATCACCTGCCTTCTCAAGTATCAATCTCCCCATTGCCTATGGCAACCTCAGCTACAGCCCAGTTTTCTCTGCTTTCTACCAAAAACTATTATCCAGTCGCCAAGTGTAGCACCTATCCTGCCTTCAGCCCACCTGCCTCTTCTCCTCCACCTGTAACAGTCCCACCAATTCCTCCTCCAGCCACTGTTCCTTGGTCTTCATTTTGCCCGGAAACTTTCTTTTCTTACAGCCCTGCACCCACGTACAAAGCTGCAGTGGCTAAGCCAAAAAAGAAACGGAAGTTCTTTCCGACCCACACTATCCTGCCAGTAACCCAGCCTGACGTCCCAGTTCCTGCTACCCAGCCTGACGTCCCAGTTCCTGCTACCCAGCCTGACGTCCCAGTTCCTGCTACCCAGCCTGACGTCCCAGTTCCTGCTACCCAGCCTGACGTCCCAGTTCCTGCTACCCAGCCTGACGTCCCAGTTCCTGCTACCCAGCCTGACGTCCCAGTTCCTGCTACCCAGCCTGACGTCCCAGTTCCTGCTACCCAGCCTGACGTCCCAGTTCCTGCTACCCAGCCTGACGTCCCAGTTCCTGCTACCCAGCCTGACGTCCCAGTTCCTGCTACCCAGCCTGACGTCCCAGTTCCTGCTACCCAGCCTGACGTCCCAGTTCCTGCTACCCAGCCTGACGTCCCAGTTCCTGCTACCCAGCCTGACGTCCCAGTTCCTGCTACCCAGCCTGACGTCCCAGTTCCTGCTACCCAGCCTGACGTCCCAGTTCCTGCTACCCAGCCTGACGTCCCAGTTCCTGCTACCCAGCCTGACGTCCCAGTTCCTGCTACCCAGCTGGACGTCCCTGCCTTCCAGCCTGATGACCCGCTACCAGCTTTCCGGCCTGATGACCCGCTACCAGCTTTCCGGCCTGATGACCCGCTGCCAGCTTTCCAGCCTGATGACCCGCTACCAGCTTTCCGGCCTGATGACCCGCTGCCAGCTTTCCGGCCTGATGACCCGCTGCCAGCTTTCCAGCCTGATGACCCGCTGCTAGCTTTCCCGCCTGATGACCCGCTGCCAGCTTTCCAGCCTGATGACCCGCTGCCAGCTTTCCAGCCTGATGACCCGCTGCCAGCTTTCCAGCCTGATGACCCGCTGCCAGCTTTCCAGCCTGATGACCCGCTGCCAGCTTTCCAGCCTGATGACCCGCTGCCAGCTTTCCAGCCTGATGACCCGCTGCCAGCTTTCCAGCCTGATGACCCGCTACCAGCTTTCCGGCCTGATGACCCGCTGCCAGCTTTCCGGCCTGATGACCCGCTGCCAGCTTTCCGGCCTGATGACCCGCTGCCAGCTTTCCCGCCTGATGACCCGCTGCCAGCTTTCCCGCCTGATGACTCGCTGCCAGCTTTCCCGCCTGGTGACCCGCTGCCAGCTTTCCCGCCTGATGACCCGCTGCCAGCTTTCCAGCCTGATGACCCGCTGCCAGCTTTCCAGCCTGATGACCCGCTGCCAGCTTTCCAGCCTGATGACCCGCTGCCAGCTTTCCAGCCTGATGACCCGCTGCCAGACTTCCAGCTTGTTTACCCGCTGCTGGCCTTCCAGTCTGCTGCCCCGCTGCCAGCTTCCCAGTCTGATGTGCCAGCTTCCCAGTCTGATGTGCCAGCTTCCCAGTCTGATGTGCCAGCTTCCCAGTCTGATGTGCCAGCTTCCCAGTCTGATGTGCCAGTTTCCCAGTCTGATGTGCCAGTCCTCAAATCTGATGTGCCAGCTTCCCAGTCTGATGTGCCAGTTTCCCAGTCTGATGTGCCAGTCCTCGAATCTGATGTGCCAGCTTTCCAGTCGGATGTGCCAGCTTCCCAGTCGGATGTGCCAGCTTCCCGGTCTGATGTGCCAGCTTCCCGGTCTGATGTGCCAGCTTCCCTGTCTGATGTGCCAGCTTCCCTGTCTGATGTGCCAGCCTCCCTGTCTGATGTGCCAGCCTCCCTGTCTGATGTGCCAGCCTCCCGGTCTGATGTGCCAGCCTCCCGGTCTGATGTGCCAGCCTCCCGGTCTGATGTGCCAGCCTCTCGGTCTGATGTGCCAGCTTACCAGTCTGATGTGCCTGTTATCCAGCCTGCCCTTACGGTACTTGCTGTTCGGCCTAAGGTCCCAGTGTCTGCTGCCCAGCCCGATGAGTTCCTGTCTGCTGCCCAGTCTGATGTGTTCCTGTCCGCTGCCCAGTCTGATGAGTCCCTGTCTGCTGCCCAGTCTGATGAGTCCCTGTCTGCTGCCCAGCCCGAAGTGTTCCTGTCTGCTGCCCAGCCCGAAGTGTTCCTGTCTGCTGCCCAGCCCGAAGTGTTCCTGTCTGCTGCCCAGCCCGAAGTGTTCCTGTCTGCTGCCCAGCCCGAAGTGTTCCTGTCTGCTGCCCAGCCCGAAGTGTTCCTGTCTGCTGCCCAGCCCGAAGTGTTCCTGTCTGCTGCCCAGCCCGATGTGCCTGTTCCTGCTGCCCAGCTTGATGTGCCTGTTCCTGCTGCCCAGCTTGATGTGCCTGTTCCTGCTGCCCAGCTTGATGTGCCTGTTCCTGCTGCCCAGCTTGATGTGCCTGTTCCTGCTGCCCAGCTTGATGTGCCTGTTCCTGCTGCCCAGCTTGATGTGCCTGTTCCTGCTGCCCAGCCTGATGTGCCTGTTCCTGCTGCCCAGCCTGATGTGCCTGTTCCTGCTGCCCAGCCTGATGTGCCTGTTCCTGCTGCCCAGCCTGATGTGCCTGTTCCTGCTGCCCAGCCTGATGTGCCTGTTCCTGCTGCCCAGCCTGATGTGCCTGTTCCTGCTGCCCAGCCTGATGTGCCTGTTCCCGCTGCCCAGCTTGATGTGCCTGTGCCTACTGCCCAGCTTGATGTGCCTGTTCCTGCTGCCCAGCTTGATGTGCCTGTTCCTGCTGCCCAGCTTGATGTGCCTGTTCCTGCTGCCCAGCTTGATGTGCCCGTGCCTGCTGCCCAGCTTGATGTGCCCGTGCCTGCTGCCCAGCCTAAAGTGCCCGCTGCCTACCTCAATGCCATGGACTTGTTCCAGCAGCAGCTAGTTGGAGCGTCCGGAGGCCGCTCCTTTGAGGGGGGGTACTGTCAGGAATGGATCCGTCCGCTGGTAAGAACCATCATTTGGCGTGCAGTACTGTGGTCCACCAGCAGGTGTCTCCTGGCAGTTTATAACTGTCAGGAGAGGCCTTCCCTGCTGGGATATCATCTTTGGGCCGCAGTACTGGCGTCCACCAGCGGATGGATCCTGGCAGTGTGGAGCAGACAGCCCTTTCTCCGATCAGCTGTCACATGAGGCCAATCACTGGCAGATTATAAATACCCGGCCAGCCCTCACACACTTGCCTTGGTATCTTTCTTCCTTGTGCCCTGAACCTGAGACCCGTGACCTGTATCCTGAGACCTGTAACCTGTACCTTGTACCCTTCCCTTCCTATTCCGGTGTTCCTGCGTTCCTGCTCCTTTGTTGCCTTTCCCATCCTTAGTTTCCCTCTCCCATCCTGCCCTTTGTTCATTCTGCTGATCTCCCGTGCATGACCCTGGCTTGGCTAAACGTTTATGATTCCGGTACTGCCTGATGGGTCGGCATCAAGATGTTGGGTTTCCTCTGTGCAGTCCACACAGTCTGGTCTACTAATTTCCCTGATAGCTGCATCATTAAAATATCCACAGAGGATTACACCTTCCCTTGGATAGTGGGACAATTTGCTCATAATTTGTTTAAAGAATTTCTTGTGATGGGTATTAGGTGCATAGGGATTGACAATCACCAATAGTGTATTGTCAAAGATGCCTTCTAAGATAATGTATCTGCCTGATGGGTCGGCATCAAGATGTTGGGGTTGGAAGGAAATAGTGTTCCTAATGGCGATCATTATGCCTTGCAATTTTTTAGTTGTGTGTGCATGGAACACGTGAGGGTATGACCGATGTAGACATGGGGAGCTTTACCTTCCAGAAAGTGTGTCTCTTGTATGCACAATGCATCCATTCACTGGGGTAAGGCTTCTTGCCACAGCCTGGATCTTTTAAACATGGAATTAAGACCTTTTGAATTTATGGTAGTGATATGTAATGACATGTTTGCGTGACTTTGGCGATGAGGCGCAGGTGTGAAGAAGGATCACTAACAGTTTTAAGGCACTTCTGGGTATGGGTAGGTGGTAGGGGGGGGTGTCATACCTGTACTTGTGTTAGGTACAACAGTAAAAACAGAGCAATAGTATCTGATATAGCAAAAGGCAGAGATTTGCATTAAAAGTAGCAGTAACAGATAAACGTAATCAGAGCCGTGTGCGTAGCACACTTTGTGCTAGGGGTGCTTGAGTTAATCAGAAGTCCTGTGAGAACTTCTAAAAAAAAATAGAGATAGAATACTCACAAAGTTCCCGATAATCGGGGCTCTCGTGTAACAGCATTAATATGAGTCAGACTATTTAGTGGGCAAGGGGACAAACAGAATTTAACCAGAGATTCAGTAGAGTTGTCGATATATTCAGGTCTTCTTTTTTTTTTTTTTACTTTTAACCACTTTATTTTTTGTACAAATATTAGTTCTTAAGAGGAGCTGGAAGCTGCAACTGCGGCTCTCTTGGGTTTAGGAGTTGTACCTTCACGGAATCCATTCCTGAACCTGCGGTACACAACCTTCAGATGTCTCATGCGGCCGGTTCCGGTGGTGTTGCGTCTCTTGGCCTTGGCACTCCAGTTGTACTTTCTCTTGCGCTTGGCTGGGTAGGAACACTTGCCACAGGTGGACTTCTGTAAATGGAAGGCTTTAGAGCCACAGCGACGGCACAGAGTGTGCGTCTTATTGCGGCGCTTTTCGAATGACGATGTTCCCTTCGTCATCTTCCCCAGCGGCCGAGACGATAGAGCATATATTCAGGTCTTCTGACTTGCATTGTTCCACGCAGGGTTGGGTTGAGGGCTGAGGATGTGGGTAGAGGCCCCAATTTTGCAGTTGCTTGTATCCATCTTTTGGGGTGTTTATGATGATTAGTTGACCTTGGTAGGTGACTAAGAGCTTTGTGGGGAAACCCCAGCGGTATATGATATTGCGATCTCTCAGAGTTTCTGTGATGGTCACAAATTCCTTTCTGTGCTGGGAGGTTGCAGCTGATAGGTCTTGGTAGAGAAGAACTCCAGCATATGGATGAGGTAAATTGCGAGCTGTTTTAGCCACACAGAGTAACCGCTCTTTAATGTGGTAGAAATGGATCCGTGTCAGTACATCTCTAAAGACTGTGTCTGGGAGATGGGCAGGATTTGGGATCCTGTGTGCTCTATCCATGAGTAGTTCTCTGCGGGTCAGGTCTGGTATTAACTCCAAAAAAAAATTGTTGCAGATAGGGAATCAGGTCTTTTGGCTTAACTGCTTCAGGGACCCCTCTAATTTTAAGATTATTTTGTCTCGAGCTATCTTCGATGTCCGCCATTTTTAACTGAAGTTTACAGATTTGTTCAGCATGTTCCTCATGCGCATCGACCATCTCGTCATGGGTTTTGACCGCTTCAGTTATCTGACTTTCTAGATTATCAGTACGATCATTAATGTTATCAATTCTTTTAGTGAGGTGGGATATGGAGGAGCGCAGCTCATTTTGCAATCCTATTTGAAGGGAGAGAAGCATAGCTTTCAGAGTGTTTTCAGAGGCAGGGACATCAGAAGCAGGGAAGTGTGATCTGCCTGCAGCACTACATGTGTGCCTGAGGTGGCAGAGGGGAACTTGTGAGGGGAATGTGCAGGGGAATCTGCAGCTCTCCTACCCCGATCCACTGGTGAGGGCTGGTGAGGGCTGGTGAGG
Source organism: Lithobates sylvaticus (assembly GCA_028564925.1). NCBI lineage: Eukaryota > Metazoa > Chordata > Amphibia > Anura > Ranidae > Lithobates > Lithobates sylvaticus. The sequence continues at coordinate 319,789,287 of CM053028.1, read as the reverse complement.
GGATTCCTCCATTTCAAAGAGGTTTTCCAGAGCCTGTTCTGTCTGTGAGGTATGCAGGGGAGAAGAACAACAGTTTGCCTCAGTGCCATCTTGTGTGTGTCTGCCCGCTGACATGAGGTAAAAATCCATAAGCCCGTTCGTGTCCCCGTACTGTGAGCTGCCTTGTGGGGCAGTTTCGGATGGCGGTAGTGCTATGAGCTACTGTAGAGAGCAGAGTTTTGGCGGAGCTTCACAGCCGAGTGGCCATCTTCGCTAGTGGCCAGGTCACACCCCATAGAAAATAATTTTTAATAGGTAGTACCTTGAGGATCTTTCTGTAGTGTTATAATTATTTTATTCTAATATCACTGTGACACATTTAGGCTTTCTAGGCTGTATCACAGATACAACCTATTACTTTCCAAGTAAAACTATGTGTACATAACTATAGCCCAAATTATCTGAATGTTCTACATAATTAACATCTGAGGATTTAGGTGTTACTAGATACAATGTGTGGTTATGGCATTAACCGCTTCCCGACCGCCGCATGTAAATATACGTCGGCAGAATGACACGGCTAGGCAGAAGCACGTATATATATGTGCCCTTTAATTGCCTAGCCGTGGGGTCGCGCATGCGCCGCCAGGTGCGCTTGCGACCCGGTCGGGAGCTCCGTGACCACGAACCTCTCCCCTCGCTTCCTACACTGCCTGTCACTGATCTGCTGTTCCCTGTCATCGGGAACAGCTGATCAGTGACGTCAGACGTCAGCCACGCCCCCTACTGTAAAAAAAAAAAACACAACACGTCACACTAACTCCTCCCCGCCCCCTAGTGGTTAACTCCTTCACTGCCACTGTCATTTACATAGGAATCAGTGCATTTAAATAGCACTGATTTCTGTATCAATGACAATGGTCCCAAAAATGTGTCAAAAATGTCCGATGTGTCCGCCATAATGTCGGGGTCACAATAAAAATCGCGGATCGCCACCATTACTAGTAAAAAAAAAATATTAATAAAAATGATATAAAACTATCCCCTATTTTGTAAACGCTATAACTTTTGCGCAAACCAATCAATAATCGCTAATTGCAGATTTTTTTTACCAAAAATATGTAGAAGAATACGTATCGGCCTAAACTGAGGAAAATAATTTTTTTTTTATATATTTTTGGGGGATATTTATTATAGCAAAAAGTAAAAAATATTGAATTTTTTTCAAAATTGTCGCTCTATTTTTGTTTATAGAGCAAAAAATAAAAACCGCAGGGGCGATCAAATACCACCAAAAGAAAGTTCTATTTGTGGGAAAAAAAGGACGCCAATTTTGTTTGGGAGCCACGTCGCACGACCGCGCAATTGTCAGTTAAAGCGACGCAGTGCCGAATCGCAAAAAGAGGCCTGGTCCTTTGGCTGCAAATTGGTCCGGGGCTGAAATGGTTAAGTAAATTTGTATGGCTTTATCTTCGCTAATTTGTTTTAGTGTTTTAGGGTCAATTTTGAAGTTGTCTCTTCATGTTATGTTTGAAAGGCCACTATAAGGTGATAGAGCCATCATAAATTAATGTTTTTATTACCACAATTTATGGTATGATGTTTGCGGGACCAACACTATGACACCATGCTGCCTATGATGTAATTGCTTATGCACATCAGAAGACTTATTAGGAAGCAGAGGAAGACACCAAAGTCATATTTTAACAAAGCAACAATATACAATGCCAAATAAAGAGCATTTGTCCTTGTTGAAAAGTTAAAGGTTTATTTTTATAGTAGCACTGGATTACAGTGGGGCTCAAATAAGCAATCTAAATGTAAATAGATTACAATATAAAATCACAAAATAGTTTATTGCTTAAAGTGTATTTCCACTTTTGCAGCCAGTTTGGGATAAGATGGTCCCATTCACATAACACAAAAAAAATGCTACTTGCCCTCCTTATATGTTTTTTACTTGCCTAAACATCATTTGTAGCTTTCTCTTTCTATATAATGTTGGGGAAGGGGATAGGGAGTCAATATTTACCATATTTAAAGTGGACCTTCAGTCATTTTTTCATCTTTCCATCTATTAAATCTTCTGCCCTTGTTGTTTTAACTTTGGATAGTAAAACATTTTTTCTTCTTCTCCATTTGATCTTAGTTATTGAGAAATGCAATGATTTCTAGATGAAGATTGGACTGTTTAGGAGAGGAACTGGACAATCCTTTCCTCTTCTAAACTAAAAAAAAATTCATAGTGCAAGTGCTACTTTAGTCCATCAGTCAAGTTCACATAAGAAGGCCAATCAAAAGATTACCAAACAGACAATTGCCTTAGCACTATTGTAAGAATAAGTGAGCTAACTATAAGACATATTCTAAAATAGTAAATGCTTCATATCCACAAGCATAGAGCGCAAGCCCTGGTTTTATGAGATGATCCTTCTACTTTAAAATCTACTTCAAGAAGCCAACCACACAATGCAGGGTAGTGAAGGGTTAACCTCTTCATCTGATAACAGAGCTCACTGCACACAGTTGGTCTGAGAGTGTAACTCATTTCAGCAACTGGAGACAAGTTCAGCAAGCAGTGCAGTGATAGCTGAAGATAGCAGTGCTCCAGCATCCTGTGACAGTGGGAGATCAAGTTATCGGTTTTCAGCCTGGCAGTAAATAATGGTGAGCCTAGTTGGCAGTGAGCTCTGTTATCATGTGAGGTGATTTAATGCTTTACTTCCCTGCATTTGTTCTTGGCTACTGTGGAAGAAGAGAGGGGAGCTGCTCCATCTCAGAGTGCACCCCGTATCTACGCAGATGCCCCTTCCACCTATGCCTTGTACCAGCCCTGATCGATATTGTTAGGTATGCTGTGTGAATAGGAACACAACATACTACAAAGGTGGAAATAGACTGTAAATATACACCTCTTTCCACTCAGAAAATATTAAATAAACCACTGGCAGCAATTACAGCCTTGAGTTGATGTGGATAGCTTAGCACATACATTTTGCAAAACACTCAAGTTCATGAGGGAACCGTGTTATTCAAGGCCAGTCACATTTTCTTTAGTAGATTGAGATCTGAACTCTGACTTGATCATTCTTGGGCATTAACATTATTTTAATTAGGTCATAGCTACTTTTTCTTGGGGTTGATTTACTAAAGGCAAACAGGCTGTTCACTTTGCATGGGAATTTGTTAGGGGAAGCTCTGCTAACTTCCGTCATCCAGTTGTATGCATGCAAAAATACAGTTTTTTTCTGTGCACATGGTTGGGTATTCTGTGCAATTTAATTTTCACCTCATCTACTCCCCAAGGACCTCACAATCACCCTTCTGAACCAGAGTAAGTAAAGTCCCGAAAAGCACTCAAACTCTTATCCTTTTTTTTTGGGTGCTAAAATCATGATTGCAGGAGCCTGGAAGAAACCCTCAGTCTCCATCTTAGCAACAAAGCGGACAATCTCCTGGATCATGTCCCAGGAACAAATTGTAGCCAAGCTTCTGGATAGAGTCTAGCTATTTGAAACTCTCTGGGAACCATGGGCATGCTATATAAAAGTGCCTCTTTTTCCAGGTCAAGTACTACTTTAAATGGATCCTCCTGGAAGTCCATTCCCCCCACCCCTTCTCATCCATCAACTCTAATTTCTTTGCGTCTCTCTTTCCCTTTTTTCCTCCTCTGCTCATTTGTCATACTGGCAAACAGTCTTAAGCCCCATACACACGGTCTGACTTTTTCATGGATTCTGTCCGATCGGACAAGGTTGTTGAAAAATCAGACCGTGTGTATGCACCATCGGACAATGTGCGTCGGTTTGACCGACGGACAAAGTCTTATCTCCTGCTGGAAATCTTTGCCGTCAACACGGTCCGATCACACCAAATCCGATCGTGTGTACGGTTGTCCGACCGGACAAAGTGCCACGCATGCTCAGATCACATTACAAGACCAAAGCTATTGGCTACTAGCCTCTACGTAGTCCCGTCGTAGGCAACAAACGTCACCACGTTCAGAATGATCGGATTTTCCGACAACTTTGTCCGACCGTGTGTACGCAAAACCAACATCGGACAAAGTATGACGGACATGGTCCGACGGACCTGGTCCGCGGATTGTCCGACCGTGTGTATGGGGCTTAAGATTTCCTCAGTTTACTTTATATTTACAGATAATGACCAGGAGGTAAAACATCCTGGTCTGATAGGAAGCTCTTGAGACAAAAAAAAACACAAGGTTCTACTGAGACAAGCTCAGACTATTCTTAGCGGAGTCTGCTAGTCCACAGCGTGAACCCAAAAGAGTGGTGTGGATGACCCATGCCAAGATAATTGGGCCCTAATTGTCTTATATACCTACACTTTGTCATTAACCACTCTCAGCATAACTCCCACAAGGAGAAGCACGTATTCTTGATTGAGCCTAATGGATAGCATATTGATGTCTATTACTCGAGAGTGAATATGATGTTTATTAAGCTTAAGTTACAATTTCCATGTTCTTTGTTCTTATACAATCATTTTATGAGGCCTTGTAGGCCATTCCTACTGTTGCCATTATTTTTTGTCTTCTGAAAAACTAATAATTTTGAAAAGGAATTTTAACCTCATTCAAATTCCCTTACAAAGTAAACAGTCTTTTTGCCTTTGTAAATCAAGCTCTTGATGAACAGCTTACCAATCCTAGATTTACAGCTAAACTTTAGCAATACCTAATGATTGATTTAACTGTATTCCAAGGTATATTTAGTTGTCTTGTATTTTATTCTTGTAATGAATTTAAAATACTTTACAGGGATCTGCAAGATTAAAATGGACCTTGCTCTATAGAGTCATTTGTACAAAGTATCACGCCTATAACAAATATACTTACCTTTCCGATGGCTTGTGTGTTGAAATGCTGCCATTTTGGTGCAGCTCAGCTGCAAAAGCTATTAAACTCTTAAAGTTTGACGAATATCAGTTTCCCCTGCCACCCACAATGATTCCTTCTACCTATCCTTGTAATGAATTTAAATCGCTTTACAGAGATCTGACACATATAATCTAGCAGTTACATAAAGTGCATCTAAACACAAACACGAAAATTGAGAAAAGATCAAGAAATTCACCCGGCATTCACCTGATATTGATCTTTTCTCAATAAACCACTTGACACCCCACATTTACTATGGCGAGGCAACATGTTTATGGCGCCACACATGTAGGTATCACCATTAATGTCAGGGGGAAAACAATAATTCTAGGGCCATAATATATGGTTAAGTCTAAGCTGATAACCTGTAAAAGCTCTTACAGAGTTGCCTATGGATAGTTTTGGGCACTGTAATTTTTCAGAAGGTCAGAGGTGCATGGAAAATGTTTAAAGCGGTTCTGCACACACTTCATTTAGTAAATCTCTTTGCCTTCCAAATCAGGCAAAGAGTACTAAATGAAGTGTTTTTTTTTTTTTCACTTACCTTGTAATTGCTGACGTTCTTTCCTCTGTCTCTTCGGCGGTGGGCGGGGTCTCTGCGTCGATCCTCGTCACGCCGCACTGTCTCCTGGGATCTTGTGTCATTGATCCCAGGAGTCAGTGCGGACATCCACCGAAATCTCGCGAGATTTCGGCCACAACTGCCGAAATCTTGCGAGATTTCGGCGAACGTGAGCTACACTTTGCCATTACTGCGCGCGCGCAAGATCGGCGCAGTAACGGCGGTGCATGCTGGGCCATCTGAAGTGCCTGTGTGGTTTCACATGTCCACAGGCAAGGTGGCACCCAGCAGGAAAGATTTTTAAAACTTCTTTTATATGACGAAAACCGGCAGCAGTGAGTTAGAAAAATGGAACACGTGAGTACTTAAATTACATCTCCTAATCCTTTGCATTGCACTAAAATGTATATATATATATACACATTTACGGTATATATATATATATATATATATATATATATATATATATATATATGTATGTATATTTAAGAGGAATGCCTAGAGCTTTTAGGATGTAATTTAATGTTATTTTATTTCTAGTGTGTATTAATTATTTTTATGTTATGACTATTTGCAATAAACTGTAAGTGCTGAGGACCTTAGTTGCAGAAGTGAAGAAAATTACTTTTACCTCTCATTTATCACAAGCTTAAATATCAGATCCTGGGACTTTAGCATTACCTCACCTGCAATTTTCGTAAGCTTTCTATTGCAACAAATATATCAGAAGTTTTCATTTGGTCAATTTAACAGCCATCTTTTTCTACTGTTAATAGTGAAATCTGGTACAGTCATTAAAGACTGCCTTTACATTTTCAACATGCGTATATGTTTTACTATATTTATCTTTTTGTTACTTTTTAAATAGTAATTAAAAAAACAAACAAATTAAAGACACGCTGTGGGGGTGATTTACTAAAGGTTAATACACTGTGCCATTTGCAAATGTAGTTACACTCACTTCCCCCATAGTGAATGTAGGGAAGCTCTGCTGATTTCCATCATCCAATCATGTGCAAGGAAAAATACCTGCCAGGCTTGTATTACTGTTAGGGACAGTCATCCTCTCTTTTTATCCTGTTTACAGTTATCACTGAAATTAAAAGCGAGACAAATCTCAAGCTGTGTAACCAGAACAGGAATAGAAGGGAAATCTTCCAATGGAGGAACCAATTCTGGTGAACCTGGTGACAATCAGGGATTCCCTCACTCCCTGTTTTGCCTATGGGACAGGAAGTGAAGGATAATCTTTCCAATGGAACATAGAGGGAAAAAAATTATCTGACAGGTGTTATAACCCTAATTAAAAACCCTAAAAAGTTTTGTCTGTAGCATGTTAATCATATTTGGCACAATAAAAAAGAATAACAAAGTTCATGGACAATGTTATCTGAGTCAAGAATTTCCCTAACCCAGATATGTGCTGAAAATATGGTTCCATACTAAAGAAGGTGTATAAAAACATTTTGCTTTTTTATTTAACCATCACATTGATATCGTAAAGTCTTTGTGATCGTATGCATCAAAATTACTCAGTAAAACAGACACAGACGATTAAAGTACAGCCTGTGTTGATACACTTTGTTTTAAAACTTTATCTACTTGCATTCCAATGCAAAAAAATAAACAAAGCGGAACCATGGGCAAAATAAAAAATGACATATGTGACACATCCAGTCAATAGAATTAATGCAGCAATTTTTATGATGTTGTTGTTGATCCGACCAGTAGATTCATTATTTCCCCACTTCCTGCAACAGGCCAAGCTATCCAGAAAAGGTTTCAGATACAGGAGCTAGGTCAAATCATATAATATGGCCAGGGGTGCCTAGAAAATTCAGCATTTACTCATATGACTGAAACTGTTACTGTAAATGCTTAAAAATAGCTGGCTGGACTTTGTTTTTAATTGTCTTAACCGAAAGTCAATTCAAAACTACCATGTCCATATAAGACTACCCTGTCCCACAAGATGACAAAACAGCTGCATTATCTCAGTGCTGAGGGAACAGCTTTTTCACTCTATCACAGGAAGTGTAAAAAATAGCAGATCTACTGGCAGGATCAACATGTGATCAGAAAAAGAGGAAAAGAGAAAAATACCTGTGTTAATGCTACTGCCAGACTGCATGTTTTTTTTGCCCATAGTTGCGGGCGCTGGCGGTAAAGCGGCACTATATTTAGCGATGCTTTACCGTAATTTTAACAGCGCTATTCGGCCGCTAGCGGGGCAGTTTTAACCCCCGCTAGAGGCCCGAAAAAGTGTTAAAACCGCCCGCAAATCGCTGCTGCAGCGGTGCTTTGCAGGCCAGTTTGCAGCGCTGCCCCATTAGGGGGTTTTTTGGGTGTTTCTAGATTGATATGAAGGGATTCAACGACATGAGTTTTCTCCCCCTCTTCATTGCCAAATACAGGGATTTTCCCATATTGTGGCAGGGTATACACCCACATTACACCAACAAACCAAAGAGGCACGCAGCCCTGGAGGAACTTGTGGAATTTGTCAAGCCAAGGTTCCCCACGGCAACTGTTGATGATATTAGAAAGAAAATTGGCAGCCTGAGGAGTGCGTATATCAGGGAGAGGAAGAAGGTCGTGAAGTCTGAGGAAACTGCAACTTCAGCAGATGAGGTCTATGTCCCCAAGCTCTGGTACTATCAGAGTCTCCATTTTCTGAAGGACCAGGCTGATGTCACGGAGCCAACCTCAACTCCTCCTTCCACGCTTCCTTGCGCACAGCCCACCCCTGATGAGGCTTCCGAGGAGCAACCTGGGCCTTCCAGTCTGGAAGAGGTGGAGGAGCCCAGCTTGTTCCAGGTATAGTAGTTTTGTTACCATTTATGGGAATAATGAATGATGTTCACTTAATTCAGGATCGCCAATTGCTTAGTTCCTAACGTGTTTGACATATCAACAGACAGTGGTGTGGGAGACATTTGGGGCCAGAATCTAAAACTGCTGGGCTGAGAATTGTATGGTTTTCTATTTGTAAACATTTTGCACCAGTCACTAGATGAGAATTGTGTGTGTTTGATGAACAAATAACTGAAACTATGTCCCTTTTTCCTACACAGGAAGACCTCAGCCAGGAGGTGGCTGTGGAAGGTGGCAGTCAGGAGGAGGCAGGGGTTAGTGGCAGCCACCAGCTGGGTAGTGGCAGCCAAGAGGGGGCTAGGCCTCGGAGCCTGACTGACACCCAAACCCCTCCCCTCCGCCCTCCGTACAAAAGGGCGAGAAGGGGGGGTTATGCGGCACAGTCAGCGCTCCGGATGATCAGAGAGGCTTCAGACTCCCTACATGCCACACCCGCCGACGAGGAGACCTTTGGCTCGGTGGTTGTCACAAAAATGATGGGTATGGAGGTGGGGCAACGCAACATGTGTGAGGGGCTCATCCTCCATGTCCTATTTTCAATGGGAAAGGGCGCTTTAGGAGCAGTAAAAGTTAGGAGCAGTAAAACACCGCTCCTACAGCGCTCCAAAGATGCGGCTTGCAGGACTTTTTTGACTGTCCTGCAAGCGCACCGCTCCAGTGTGAAAGCCCTCAGGCTTTCACACTGGAGACACAGCAGTGGCTGTTTCAGGGCGCTTTGCAGGCGCTATTTTTAGTGCTGTAGCGCCTGCAAAGCGTCCCAGTGTGAAAGGGGCCTTAATGAAAATTTGATGAATGTTTCTTGTTTTGTATAACTGTTTTTTTACAAGCAAAACAAATCATTTTTTTAGAAAATGTGCTGTTAAAACCTTAGGGGCTTTAAAGGAGAAATAATATAGCTGTCAACTTTTGGTCCAGTATAAAGGCATACTATAAATTACAGACAAAGTTCCAGCTGTTTCCTCTCTTCCATACAACTTCTTCTTCTCACTGAAGTGCTATTGTGAATAGTAATTCAGTACAAGACAGGAATCCTAAAGTGGCAGCTTTCCCTTCTATGTATTTAGCCCCTATTCACCTCACCACTAAATGTTCAATTAGGATGCAAGCTTGGTACTTCTGTCAGGCTGCAGTATGTCTCTATTCACTAAAGCTTCTATCTACACAAAAAAACTTCCTGAAGGCATTCCTCTGGGAAGTGCATACCGGGAACTTGCAAAGGTGGAGCTTGAAGTTAAGATCACTTTTACATACTGTTGTGTCTAAATGTGTGCAGCAACTGTCAAATTAGTCTCCATACCATATGAAATATTTGGTACATCTGACACACTAAATTATACAATCAGCACATTAAATACATTTTGCCTAAAGGAAAAAAAGTACTTTGCTTTAGGTGGACATTTCAGGCATCTCATTAACATTTCATTGTTCATTAACTTCATTGTTGAAGGTGTTTGTGGCAAATAAAAATAAAAATTAACTATTCAAGAAAATATGAAACAGTCATTGCCTTAATTATGAGACTGAACAAAACACTAAAGGAAAGAGGAGAAAAAACACCTGAGCATGCGGCCCAAGAGCTTCTTATCAGTCATCGAATAGTAAATATGTAAATGGTGTTTCTTTTGTGCTGAAAAGCTGTGGCATTTTATCACACATGAAAAACTGCAAAGATTTTTTTCCCATTAACCTGATATGAACTTTTACTACCTCCCGGGTATGTTATTTAGCTGCTTTTCTCAGACATAGAGAGAAACAAAGTTATATGTAATATTTTACATTTATGACAGTAGCTGTTGTTTTCTCATCTTGTAATAACAATTTTACTGCTATTTAACTTGAACATATTATTCTGCATTTTTGTTTATTAGTTATTTGAATAAGGCTTTTAGGTCATTTTATTTTACGGAATTACTGGCAGAAAGGTAAATTATCAACTTTTGACATTGTTTTGCAGACATTGGGGTATAGCTAGAAAGATTAGGGTAGATAGTGATGTATTTTGGTTTTGTGCTACCCTGGGAAAGTCTAAAATTTCCCCATCTAAATTTGTCCCACCCCCTCCTTCTCAAGTGGCTGATGTGAGGTCTCTGGTTGCTATGTGGGATCTCTGGTGGCTGTGCGGGGTCTCTGGTGGCTGTGTGGGGTCTCTGGTGGCTGTGCGGGGTCTCTGGTGGCTGTGTGGGGTCTCTGGTGGCTGCGCGGGGTCTCTGGTGGCTGTGTGATGTCTCTAGTAGCTGTGTGGGGTCTCTGGTTGTTATGTGATGTCTCTAGGTGCTATGTGGGGACTCTGATGGCTGTGCAGGGTTTCTGGTGGCTGTACAGGGTTTCTGAGGGGAGAGAGATGAGGGGGGAAATAGGTGGGGGTGAGCCCCCACACTCTATGCATACACCCCCAGTGCCCACACTCTCATGTCTCTAAAGGACGATTGTCGGCTGGGTGATGTAGTTGGTCTATACAAACCAAGGTGCAGACCAGCCATGTTCCATAGCACCCAGCAGATTACCCAGCATCATCTCTGCAGCAGGGGTCTGGGGCTGATCCAGATGACAGTTAAGGGGTGCACGGTGCCTGGGCTATTCCCCCCCCCGACCTGGCTCTCATGCACTCCCTTCCAGGTACAGATCGGGTAGCCCTAATCCGCAGGCATAGCCTCTCCTCCTGCTTCTTCCTCCTCCCTCCTTACAGCCATGGTGACAGGTTAGGAAGAAGGATGTGGCTGTGGTAGAGGGAGGGGGGGAAGGAGGAGCCATGGCCAATCCCAGTGTGAGGCAGGGACAGTGCGGGGAAGAAGGGCAGGGTCTTAGGATGATTTACACTCAGCTTGCTGTCAGGTCTGGCATGGAGTCAGCGGAGAACAATGTTGGGAATATCGCATGGATGGCGAGGGGGCGGGGGTCTAAGCCCCCCTGAAAAAGGCCACCCCAGGCAAACACCTTTTTGTTCCTTGTGGGAGATATGCTCCTGAGGGTAGGGCTGTTCATCAGATGAAGAGGGGGATGCTCAAAACTTGTGTAATTATTATATCCAGAATAAATCCAGCAAACTAAGCAAGAGGTTTTTGGAATGCAGTGACTTTCCTGGATTGATATGTTTGTTTGACAGTTTGGAGCCTGTCAGTTATCTGCATCCTGAATAAAGGAGACATATGTCTACACTTCTTGACCAAGCTTACTTGAGTTTGCACACAAACAACAACACGTCTCGGCCATTACAAGCGGAGACAGCGTTGTGTCAACATTGGGAGAAGAAAGAAGAAGAAGAAGCAGAAGCAGAAGTAGAAGGCAGCAGCGGCAGCGACAGCGACAGTAGACCATGCCAATGCTAGTAAAAGAGCTGCAAGAAGAAAGCGGAGGCCCGGCAAGAAGAACCGAAGAGCAGGACAAGACCCCAAAGTCGGAAGAATACCCCCGGACGGCGGTGACGACAAAGAAGAAAGCCGGGCTCATCCGCTAGTAAAAGAGCTAGCAGAAGATAGCAGAGGAGTCCGGCGAGAAGACCCCCCAAGACGGAAGAAGACCCCGGAGCTGTCTAATAAAGTATTTTAAAAACTTGTGTTGTGTTTTTTATTTACACTTTTTTCACCAGGTGAATGGGTAGGGGTACATCGTACATCGGTGGGGGGCCAGTATCTGGGGGCCCCCTTATTAAAGGGGGCTCTCAGATTCCGATAAGCCCTCCCTCCGCAGACCCCGACAACCAACGGCCAGGATTGTCGGGAATAGGCCCCTGTCCTCATCAACATGGGGCACCCCCTCATGTTGAGGACACGCGGCCTGGTATGGCTCAGGAGGGGGGGGCGCTCGCTCATCCCCACCCCCTTTCCTGACCGGCCAGGCTGCGTGCTTGGATAAGGGTCTGATATGGATTTGGGGTGACCCCCATGCCGTTTTTTTGGCGTAGGGATTCCCCTTTAAATCTCGCCAATCGAGGTGGTGGCATTGACTTCCTTCGCTAGTCCCATCTACCTGGAGTCACGTTCAAAATGAACGGACTTTACTCCGTGTGTCGGCTAGTCCGTTCATTTCAAGCATTACACCAGTGATCAGCAGATCACTGATTTCATGCAGGTCTCTACAGGGCTCACAATGCTGTTGTAATTCATTGAAAACTACAAGTCGACAGCCACAAAGGCTGTTGGACCTTGTAGTTTTCCATTCACAGGGGACTGTAAATAAATGAAGCGACAGGGTGAGCAGAGCCCTACACAGTCGTGTCTTTTTTGAATTGTGGCAGCAGACACGGGGAAAAGGTCACCGGTTTGCTGTCACAGAGGGGATCGGGGGAGGCGTGTATTCATAACATATTACATGTTACACCCTGAATAAGGATGTAACATGTTATGAAAGGTGAACTTATCTTTTAACTCAGCCTACTGACTCCTGGAGAGCTAAGGAATATCCATTTTTTCACATCCCCACCAAAATCATGCCAGGTTAGTCTATATTTTATGCACTCCACTGGTTATGGCTAATTCTACCTCTGCCAATATTTATCCATGCCCCTTGTCAAATCACCATATGACCTCTTTAACAACAACATTTATTGGCCTTTCAGATACCCCATTCACATGACATGTTTATGACTCTTTTTTTTCTGGTTTGATTATAAAACAGGAAATTGCTTCCACTATAGAAGAATATTTTAGTTTGAACTCCACTCCTAAGGCCCCCATTACCTCTACATGGGTTGGCCAAAAGGCAGTGCTTCAGGGTCGTCAAATTAGTATTGCTGCCTCCCACAACCAGCAGAGATTGTGGCAAATATGTACCCTTGCTAAAGAATTTGAGCACCTATATGGATCTCATGCTACTTTGCCCAGTCAATCTCACAAATAAGAGTTAGATTCCCTGTTAGCAACTAAGATCGAAAAGGCCCTTCAATGGTCAAAATTCCTCTTATGTAGTAATGTAGCTTCATCTATGTTTGCCCACAAATTAAACCATACTTTATGCCCACATGTTTACAAAGGAAAGGCTACATCGGGGAGTATAGTTACTTTGTCTTCTGAGGTACTGAAAATGTTTGAACATTTTTATTTTTAATTGCTATCTCCTCCTTCCTATTCCATTCCTGCATCTGTAGAGTCTCAGTTTGCTAACATCCCTCTTCCATCCATTACTAATTCCCTACAAGATGAAATCAATGCCCCCTGCTCTGATGAAGAAATCATATGGATCATTGAATCTTTAAAACGCACTACAGCCATGGGACCTGATTTTTTATTATAATCACTCTGCCACTCTCTTGACCCCTAATTGACTACTTTATTTAATTTCTTTTTACAAGGCCACTATTTCTCTGATGAGATGCTTCTAGTCAACATGTCCTCAATTCCAAAACCTAATACTGATCGTCTGTGTCTGCAAAATTACAGACTTATATCTGTGATAAACAGCGATCTTAAAAATCTTCAGTAGAGTCCTGGCAGACAATAAGGGGGAGAGAAAAGGGGGAAGCGCCACCTAGGTGCAGATATTAAAAAACCTTTAATAGCGCAAGATGAATGACACTTACAGGATGGAACTTAATTCTGGCTCATAAGTACAAGGATGGGGAAGATGTATGGTCTTTCTGCGTCCATAGGGATGTAATTATTACTCTCCAGGCTGTTGGGTGGATGGATGTTGGATGTCCACAGCCTCCTGTGGCCACCAGGAAACAGGAACAGACAACCAGCGTGGAACGGGGGGGTGAGTGGCCGGAAGTGATGTTGCAGGCTTAAAAACTTTTTAGGCCTGTAGAAGGAGCTGCAGCTCTGAGCATGTAGCCTATTCTCTCCACACAATCTTTCCCATTAAGCCCGGCCCCACCTCGTTGCCGTGATGTCACTACGGCATGCTCGCTTCCACGCTGGTTGTCCCCTGGTTATACACACATCCACATGTGCATGCATTCATCATAACACCCACCGATGTACTATGGACTAATTCATTTTTCTACTACCATTTATTGGATCCAGTCGCATTTTTGCACCAGATATAATTGTGTATTGGAGTCCTGACAGACAGATTGGCCCGTATAGTATTCTTTACTTTCCCAGATCAATCGGGGTTTATCCCTAATTTATTAATCACAGATAACATACGCTTAGTTACTAATGTTATACAAGACACCAACCTACACTCTGAAGAGGTCCTTTTACTCAGTTTAGATATACATAAAGCTTTCAATACTGTAACATGCCCATACTTACACATGCTGCTACAGTGCTGTGTTTTCAGTGGATAGTTTTTCCACGACTTTCGAGCCCTCTACTAAAAATTGAGAAATAAAATCTCAGGATGGAACTCCAAATTCTTCCCACTTGGCCAAGGTACCCATCAGGGATGCCCCCTCTCACCCCTACACTTTGACTATTAAGATGCACCCTGACATTACAGGATACTCCAACAGTCTCTATGATTTTAAATTATTCATGTATGCAGACAATGTCATGTTATTTCTTTCCTAATGATTCATCTTCCTCCCAAATCTCCTCCCACTTTGTGTACTTTTGCCTCACTTTTGGGTTTGACAGTCAATCTTTCCAAGTCAACCGCAATGTCTTTTAATACTCCTCCACTGGCCCAGCAAAACATCTTAAATCGTCTTTTCCCTTTATATGTTCAGAAAAATCTTATTTCTTATTTGAGGATAAATTTGATGCCTAGCCATATATTATTTCAATATAACTATACACCCAATATGTCTAAAAAAAACACAATATACGTAAGTTATGGAAATGCTATCTTATTTCATTTTTAGGCAGAGTAACCGCAATAAAATAAATGTACTCCCAAAGTCAAGAGAATTCTTCTTTTGTTACGTATGCTCACCTTCAAACTCTTAAGTAGGTTCCACATCAGGAAAGGATCTGATATATTCAAATCAGACATTTCTTTGCTTCTCACTATTCTTTATCCCTCTCCAGTAAACCTGCTCCTTACATTTGTAAGTCCTCCCATACAGGCAAGGAACTGATTTCCACTTTATATAGTCTTTTGATAGATAACCCTACACCAAATAAATTGCTACACTTGAAGTGGAAACAGGATTTTAAGAGGCAATACGCCTCAAAAGGATGTACTTGATTTCTATCAGTCAGGGAAAAAGCCATTAAGGTTTTAACCAGGTTGTACTACACACCAACCAAAGTCCATTCTATATTTATATATTCTTTTTCGATATATTTTGGGGCTGTGAGAGATTGCGTCGCATATGGCATACAATTTCAGACTTTTCCTCTTGGTTAGTGGGACATTTCATCGCACTCACTATGCCTATGTTTATGTTGTTTTCACCAATACCTGAAACCTCTCACTTAGAAAAACTGCTCCATGCTAAACTTAAAGTCTTCCACCATTATTATTCTCACAGATTATTGATAGAATAGATACCATAATGTTAATGGAAACTATTTTCCATACCCTCTCTGATGCAGTGCCTCAATTCTCTGTCAAATGGGACATATGGCCTACTAATAGACATGATTTGTTAGACTGAATCTATGTACGATGTTTATCAGGATTTTCTGTGTTGATTTTTATTTGGATATATTTTTGCATTTACTTTTATTCTGTTCAGTCATTTATATGATTTTAGTATCATTGGTGTCTTTAGATATGCTTTGCTCCTTTTAGAAATTATATATGTCACTATATTGTAACACATGCTTGGACATGTCTTTTGCATACAATTTGTACACTGATACTGAAATAAACAGTTTGTAATGAAAATGACCAGATTTATAAAAGAACTTTGCAGTAAGATTTTAATGTTTATTTATTTTTTTATAGTATAGAACTGGATTGACATAAATACTAATTGGCAGGGAATATTTCTTATATGTACTGTATCATGTTATATGTATTTTATCTGTGAATTTGCCTGGTGTTCAGTCTTGTTGTAATGTGTTCAAGGCAGACAATCTCAGTTTTCTTGAACATCTATTGACTGCATTTTCTTGTGTTATGCCTTCTTTTTTTGCTTATTTCTTGTTGTAAAATTATATGTAAACTGATGGGCCTTTTTAATGGAAGTGTGCATAGAGCACCTAGATAGTGTTAATATTCCAAACTAGTGGTACTGCTTTCAATACAAGTCATTTTGCTCAGTGAGGGGCACATTATGGAGGAAACATATTGAAAGACACACATACATTACTGCAATTAAAGCTTCAGAATGTAAAATTGTGATGCTTGAAGTAAATGCTGCAGCGATGTTCGGTTATGGTAATAGGCTTTATGATAAATAAATATGGGCAAAATGATCAGTAGGAAAAGAATGTGGTATACATGTAATTCAGGACAAAAAGTGTTTTGAAAATAATGTTTTTAATAAAATAGTGTTTTTTTTATGAACCATAGCATCCATTATCAAATGGAAAATGGACATTCCCCTTTATGGGACTTTAAAGGCACTTCACTCATGTAACAATCCAAATAAGTAAAAAGGTTTTTATTTACATCTATAAAAACAGTAAACACAGGATGTACATGGCCTATGCGACTAAAAGTACACCAATTGCAATGAAGGCGATAAGAGAAAATGACATCCTCCACCCAACGTGTGTCAGAGTTAAATTGCATCTCCTTCATCAGGGGTAAGGAAGATATCAATTAGAGTGGCTTGAGTGGTGTACATATGAACATTCAGTGGTAGATTACAAGACAGACAATGCAGTTAAACAGACATTTACTAAACACAAATCCACTTTGCACTACAAGTGCAAACTACAAGTGCAAAGTGCACTTGAAATTGCACTTGAAATTGCACTTGAAATTGCACTGAAAGTGCATTTGGAAATACAGTCGCTGTAGATCCGAGGGGGACATGCAAGGAAAATAAAAAAACAGCATTTTAGCTTGAACATGACTGGATAATAATATCAGCAGAGTTTCCCCTCATTTCATAGGGATCCTGCATTTTGTAAACTCAAAACAAAAAGAGAGAAAGAGGGGCCTTATCAAAGATGGTTTTAACAGGGCATGCTCTCTATCACTGGTATTCAGAGTGTGTTATGGCTTCCATGAGGGCGTGCAGCGAATAGCAGCGAATAACATTGAACATTTTTACATCAGTTTAAAGTAGATCTAAACCCAAACGTAATGACATTTCGTTTACCAAAGCAACGTGTATCACAGTATTTGCCAACTTCATCCCTTAAGTACTCCCAACAAACCCTGTTTTGGGAACTTCCTTTAGATACAATAACTATCATAAATACCAAACCATTGACTTCACCTGTGCAAGGTGAAGGGAATCTGGTGAACATGCCCTATTTGAGGCACTTAAAGTGATACTAAAGTCTTGTTTTTTGCCTAAAAATAACAAACATGTTATACTTACTTACCCTGTTAAATGGTTTTGCATACAGCAGCTCCGATCCTCCTCTTCTTGGGTCCCTAGAGTCCCTCTTTAGGCTCTAAAGAGGGACCTGGCCCCTCCCACCTCTTGGCCCCTCCCCCTGACAAGTACCCCCACAGCAAGCAGCTTGCTATGGTGGCACCAGAGCCGAGTTGCAACTTCGTTTTTCCATTCAGACACGGAGCCCCAGGTAGGCCCCGCCCTCTCCTCATTGACTCACTGACACTTATTTACAGCAGTGACAGCCAATAGCACACCGCTGCTGTCTCAGCCAATGAGGAAGAGAGTCCCGGGCAGCCGAGTCTCCCATGCAACATCGCTGGATAGAGATGGGCTCAGGTAAGTATTAGGGGGGCTTAGGGGGGCTGCTGCACACAGAAGTTTTTTTTTATATTAATGCATAGAATGCATTAAGATAAAAAACCTTCTGCCTTTACAGCCACGTTAAGGACTGAGGATGGTATTCAGAGATACTGAGAGAAGGCATCCAGCAGTAGGGATGACCAGGTCTGTGTAGCTGCACTCAGGAAACTGAAAACAGACTGTGTATAATTTAAGTTTATTAACAGTGAAGCAAAACAGATCCAAACCCCAGCAAACAAAATACGTAGCAAACATGATGTTATAAGTGAGCCATAAATCAAGTGATAATATAGACAATATACCTAACCAGTGGTGTCTAAGTGACCAAAGTGACTAGTAGTGGTCTAAGTGACCAAAAATCTAACTAACAAACTAACTGTATACTATATATACAGACAAAAGGGGAGCAGGGATCAGCATAAAACTGGAAGTGCTTGACACAGTAAGGAAGGGGAACCAGGACTGGGAATCAGGACAAGAGGAGCAGATACAAGGAAGCAGGGTATAAGGTACAGTTACAATGCAGGAGCAGGAGTGGGGTCTATGCTCAAGTCATAATACGGATAAGCATAATATGGCTATCAGACAAAACACTGAAGAAAGAGGGAAATGTAGAGGAGAGACTAAAAACCCTTCCAGCAGCCAGTATCAGGTGGAAAGTGATTAGGGTCCTTTCACATGGGACGGATCTGTATTGATCCGCCCCGTGAAGATCCGCTGCTCAGCGGGGATTGCTCAGCTGATCCCCGCTGAGCCGGCGGATGACATGGCGGTCCCTGCACACTGTGCAGGGACTGCCCTGTCAGATCTCCGCTCTCCCCTATGGGGGATCGGATGAACACGGACTGTCTGTCCATGTTCATCCGATCCACTCTGCAGACGGATGGAAAAATAGGGTTTTCCTCCGTCTGCAAAATCGGACAATAGCGGAGGCGGACGATATCGGGTGTCAGCGAATGCTCATCCGCTGACACCCGCTATTCCATAGGGGTACATGTATGTCAGTTTTTCATCCAAAAACGGATGGATGAAAAACAGACATATGTGATCTGCTGATAAAAACCCAAGGGTGGACACCGGAACTACAATCTTCCAATCCGGGAACCACAGTGCCACCAGCAGGTGATTCAGGTCCTGATAAGGGAATCCACTGGTGTATCATAAACAATCACTATGTTTATTTTTTCTGAAGATACCATTTTCACCTTTGTTTCAACCTTTTTTACTTCATCTCACTGGTGCTGATCTCATCTACTCCATATTTACTTGCTCCAACAGCAGTTGCATGTCAGTGCTCGGGAAAGGCTTCCTGATAGTAACAACGGTGGAACATACATGTGCACTAAGTGTCAGCACAACCACCTATAGTGTCCACTGGAAACACGTGTGAAATGGTGACATTGGAACACAGGGACAGAAGCTAAACACCCCATAACAGAAAGTCCCTGAACAAGATAATTTATGGCAGGATTACCAGATTATTTGTGATTGGGTTTGGACATGCTTTAATAATAAATATACATTTCTGTCCTTATATGTTTTGAAATAGAAAACAACCCTGTAAATAGTGTATTTTAGAGAAGAAGTTTACTCTGACATTTATAGGGCAAGCAAACCCCTATCAATCCTTGGTTAATCAAAGGGAGGGATTTTTAGTGTGGCATGATACTATCTCCCTTATTAGAGTTTTCTAGAAAATAAAATCAAAAGATAAGAATCATTTCATGTAGTAATAGAGAAGGATTAACAATAGCAGTAATTTCACCCTTTTTTGAAGTTTTACTACGGGTTGCCTGAAAATCTCAGCAAACATATTTTCTGAACATACCGTTATTTATAAACGTAAAGTAGTATTTGAATTAAAAGAAATAATACTCCTTGTATTTACTATTCTGAACACTACAATATGTATATTCATTTTTTTTTTACAATTAAAATATAACTTCCAGAATATACTATTAATTATAAACTTAAAGTAGCATTTAAATAAATTGATTAATACTCATAGTATTTACTATTCTGAACACCACAATATGTATATTCATTTTTTTTTCTACAATTAAAATATAACATTAGGTATTTGTTAAGTGTCAACAAAAATACAATTGATACATGAAGCAAACACTAATGCCTACATAGTGTAAAATATCTATATGTGTATGAAATAGTCCTATACATTTCTATATTGTGAAACAAAATTGAGTTAAATTCTGTAAAGGGGGTTAAAATGGGTGCCTTTGCACTAAACATTCTGCCAGAATAAGAAACAGGATGTATATTTCTATTCTGAATGGAAATATGAAGCTGTATCTTTACAGAGACTCACAATATTTACATCTCTCCATGGAGGGTTGTCTCAGATAATATTTCATCTCATTATTTCAGATCCATATATCTCTTGTGTATGCTTGTGCACTGAAACAGAGATTAAAGCTGTCAGCAACATGGCCATGGCTGCTATGTGTGCAAAATTGTGCTTCATGCTCTTGTTGTATTTCAAATCATTTTTAAAAAGAAGCATTCCTGGCTTACACTTTTCTCTGAATTTTGTCTAAATCGCTTCATAGAATTTAATGCAAGGTCAGTATACAGAAAAAAGCCAGTCAGTGAACTAGCTAAGGGTGTATACACATGGACAGTGATGTAAGTAACTGAGTTAAAATAAACTGAGTTACTTAACGCAGTTACTTTAGAGGGTAACTAGTAATCTAACTGATTACTTTTCCCCTCATGGTAACTCAGTTCACATTACTTTGGCTTAGTTACCCCAATTACATCTACCGCCACTAGATGGCAGTAGTGTAATTCCGGTGTCCTGCCAAAAAAGTTCCCCCGTCGGATAAGGACCCCCTGTACTGCGCAGGCGCAGGGCTTGCGCAGTACGAAGGACTACGGAGCTTCCGAAAATTGCCGAACCTAAACAGCTCTGAGTGAACTCTACACCGCGCAGGGGCAGTTAACATGTAATTGTACGAGGCGATGCCGCACGCTCCCGATGCTCGTGCTACTCTGCAAGGGGCGTCTATCGTGTAAGTAAGGGGCGGGTCTAGTATTACTTGTAACCAAGGGGCGCATTTATTATTATTGTTATATATCGAGCTCTGCCCATTAATTTAACATTCACCCTCTTCTGTAGCCATCCGCCCCTTACACGATATAATAATAATAGACCCGCCACTTGCTTACACGCTATAACAGATCTGCCCCTTGGTTAGAGTAATAATAGAGCAGCCCCTTGGTTACACGATATATAACAATAATAATAAATGCGCCCCTTGGTTACAGTAATACTAGACCCGCCCTTAGTTACACGTATAGCATATTAAAAAAAAAAGTCACAGTTACTTTGCTGCGTAACTAATTACTTTTCCAATGTAGTAACTGAGTTACTAACGCAATTACTTTTTGGGAGAAGTAATTTTTAACTTAACTAATTACTTTTTTAAAGTAAGATGACCAACACTGCACATGGATGCCTTCTATGTACAGTATTACTTGTAGGTTTGAAATTAGCTTCATTCAGGGTACAGAGAAAATGGCGTAACACACACTGGGTATCATTTTCATTGAGCCCCACAAAAAAAGACTCACTAATGCACACTACTATTAACCATAAATGCTAAATGGAATCCGGGAAAAAAAATGATTGCCTAGCACCTGTTCAACATTTACTGTGAACGTACATTCTTCCGGCCAAGATGAACAAGTGATAGCATGCTAAAATGGGTACTAAGGAGGCCACCGCAAAGATTCTCTAATAGTTTTAGTATAGGGCAGAATAGGTAGGCAGTGAGCTGAAATTGAACAATTGAATGCCTGTCTCAGCTCTCCTCCTTAAGTATTAAGGGGTGGGCAGCTGAGAAAACGAAATTCCACATTACTGAGATAGAATAAAGTTGAAGGGAGCAGCAAATAGGTCATGGCACAGCTGGCATTATGACAGCAAGTCTAGATATTAATAAACCTTTTGTACAGTAACAGTTGGGTTTAATTTCCTGAGCTGTAGACAGAACCCAAACATCTCAACAATGAAGAAAAAAAGCACTCATCTGAAAATACATTAAAAAAAGTGGATTTTTAACAGCAGTTCTTGCATTTTACAGGTTCTGTTAAATGGATTTTCTCCTACAATAATACCTAACAATTTCTGCTGGCTAAAGTGTTCTTCCTATTTTACATAACTTAGAAACTTATTTCAGTGTAATGGAAAATATATTCATTCTACAGTCATAGATATTATCCAGAATTACCCATTCATTACATGTTAAGCAATGCAGCTATTAATCAAATGTAGAAAACTTACTGTAAAAAGTATATTGATCATCTATCAGTTAAAGCTGTAATTTCTGATAAAACTGCGTGCCACAACTTACTGTAGTTCCATTATCATATGTAAATTATGTTACTAATATATGCATTGTGTCAGTGTAGAATGATTAATGATAATCTATTATGCTAATATACATCAACATTTTGATACAATATTTTACATTATTAGTGGCATTCAATTATACTTGCGCAGCACAGTGACGCTAATAACTGATTAATTATAATTTTATATTGCTGTAGATAAATCAAGCAATCACAACATGCAATTTCATGCAAGTTATATACAGCCTTTTCATGGAATTCATTAAAAATAATTACAAAAAAAAACTAAATTGTCATCAGTAAATTGCATACTAATGACATGCATTCATTTTCTAGAACAATAATCAGACCTGGTTTTAAAAAACAATTCAAAGAGATGTTTGGCCCACACCAGTCATTTTAAGGGTTTATGCACACTGGCTCATTACCTTTGGGCTGATCTCCATTTACCAAATAACTGCTTATTAACCACAGATTTCTGCCAATGAAGCATAGGCAACGGTGCAGGATATAGTGGTGCTACACATAATATTAACTGAACCCTACAAAGAAGGTACCAAGCATATCTGTATTAAAGTGATACTAAAAATTATCCTTGTTCTTCAAAATTAATCTGTACACAGCTACTACTTAAAGTGATTGTAAAGACTTGTTTTATTAAAATAACAAGCAGATTTATAACTACCTGCTCTGTGCAATGGAGCTCCCAACCTCCTCTTCTGAGGTCCCTGTGCTCATGGCTCCTCTTCTTCTCGGTGTGCCACCAGAGGAAGTCGCGTGGGCTCACTCCCAGGCTTTGCTGTATGTGTCTAGAGACAAACACATCATGGCTCCGAACCACTCTCTGCTCCCTCCCCACAAGATTTGATTGACAGCAGCAGGATCCCACTGCTGCCTCTGTCCTGTGACTGCAGGGAGAGAGAGCTTCTAGATGGGCATATCACTGGATCGAGATAAGACTCGGGTAAGTACAGTTCCTGTCCAAATTGAGACAGGGTGAAGGAAAGGCACAAGTGCCAAGGTGATGAATGGGAACATTGATATCAGGTGAGCAGGAATGCAACTGGCAGTGCACTGTGGATGAGCCAAGGTGGAGTGAGGTCCAAGCCAAGTCTAGTGACAGCCAAGTGGAAAAACACCACAGTGGTAAGCAAGATCAGACTCAGGAACAGGCAGAGATCAGCAAAGAGTGGGCAAAAAGACACATTATTACTGGGCAGAGGCTTGGTCAAAAGTTCAAGCCAAGGTCAGTAATGAAGATAAAAAGCAGACATAGGCAGACAAGAGTAATCCAAAAGCAGGTAAATTGGAAGACAGTTTAGTAACAGGATAAAGATCAGATCACAGAAGCAAGACTGAAGATCATTCAGCAAGGAACTTTGTAAAGTCTTGTTTTATTTAAATAACGAGCAGATTTATACTTACCTGCTCTGTGCAATAGTATTGCACAGAGAAGCTCAGAACCTCCTCTTCTGAGGTCCCTGTGCTTCAGGCTCCTCCTCTTCTCGTTGTGCCACCAAAGGAAGTCGCTTCCTCTGGTGGCACACATGTGGGCTCGATCCCAGGCTTTGCTGTATGTGTCTAGAGACACACACATCATGGCTCCGAACCACTCCCTGCTCCCTCTCCACAAGATTTGATTGGCAGCAGCAGGCTCCCACTGCTGCCTCTGTCATGTGACTGCAGGGAGAGAGAGCTGCTAGAGATGGGCATAGCACTGGCTTGAGATAAGACTCTGGTAAGTACAGTTCCTGTCCAAATTGAGACAGGGTGAAGGAAAGGCCAAGGTGGTGAATGGGAACATTGGTATCAGGTGAGCAGGAATGCAGCTGGCAGTGCACTGTGGATGTGCCAAGGTGGAGTGAGGTCCAAGCCAAGTCTGGTTACAGCCAAGTGGAAAAACACCACAGTGGTAGGCAAGATCAGACTCAGGAACAGGCATTGCTCAGCAAAGAGTGGGCAACAAGGCACACAATTACTAGGCAGAGGCATGGTCAAAAGTCCAAGCCAAGGTCAGTAATAAAAATAAACAGCAGACATAGGCAGGCAAGAGTAATCCAAAAGCAGGTAAATTGGAAGCCAGTTTAGTGACAGGATAAAGATCAGATCACAGAAGCAAGACTGAATATCATTCAGCAAGGAACTTGTGCAGAGTTAAAGTTTAAAAAGCCTGTTTGGGGGCAGTGGACATACGCAGAAATTGGCGCATTCTCATTTTGATATGTGTGTCTACTGATGTATGTCCGGTCAACCTTCTATGCCTGCTTATGTGCAAATTCATTAGCCTGACAGTGTGCACATTTATGTGCACCTACATTAGCTTGACAGCTGGCACTATGTTCCTGACATGTTGGCACTTCTGAACATATAGAATATTGAAGAAGTTGAAAGATGTGGATCATGTGGAAAGAGCTATACATATATTATTCTGTATAACAATATTGTGGGGCTTTAACATGTCAGATGTTCTACCATGTTCTAGCATGAATTTTACTCCTCTATATAAAGGTAGATTCATTCTGTTAAAATGTTCATTAGAAAGATTCTTGTTAGGAGGATTAATAAGATCTTAAAGAAAAGGAAAAGCCTGCTCCATGCTAAACACACAGCTTGTAAAGGAGGAAGTCGTAAGACATGCAAAAATATTTGATTACCGCTATATTCTATACACTGCATGAAAAGGAACATATATGACTCTTTAGATAAAAAGATATGTAGCTAGCTACTAAGTAGCTGAATTGGAGAAATATGTGCATGGGCAGCAAAGTACTTAAAATAACAGCTGCTAAAGTTCACCTTTGCTAAATTTTGCACGTTCCACCCATTTTTAGGGTGGTACGTGTAACATGTTCCAGCATCTGCACCCTGCATGCCCAATCCCCCCTCCCTGTGTCAGCAGGAGGGGGATCCGCAACGGCCATGTGGGGCTCCGTCCACACAGCTGTATCATTCCTTCACAGTTTCCTGTGAATAAATAACTGAAAATACTGTCAGTCATGATGTGGCTGATGGCTTGTAGTTTGCAATGAACTACAAGGGTGCTGGTGAGCGCTCTGGTAGTGCATTGATTCTTCCTGCTCCCAGGAGACTGCCTTGCCCATACGATGTACGGGCAGACAGCTATCCTAAAACCATACATGTAAAGTGATATCCTCAGTGTTCACAAACATAGGTATACGTTTTAAATCTACAATAGACCATGTGCAATTTATGTTTAAAATAATGTCCCCAAAAAAGTCCTTTTTGTCACTTTATTATTTTTAATATAAAAAGTCCACAAAGTGCTTGTGAAAACAAAAGATCCAAATTAACTTGTGCCAGGATGCGAGCAAACCAATCCAACCACCACCACCACCAAAAAGATAGCCAAATGCCTTACCCTATAATATAACCACTATATCACAAAGAGCTTAAAAAGCATTTGTTGTTATGCCACCATTCCATGCTCCTTCCTGCTCCAGACCCACTCAGATTTCTTTCCCAGGATCTCATGGACAACTCACAGGACCCACATGGATGGTTTCCAGGGCATACATCTGACACCACAGGACCATGGGACTTCAGGTATTCAACCACTCAAGCCGCTACACCTCTTCCTGCATGGACCATATAATTAAAAGAAAGCACATTGCACATAGTGTGGTACTGTTTAAAAGATGCTATTTAATCTTAGTGTACATGCTTTCAAAGAAAGTTTGTGTGCAAAATCAGCAAACATTAAAATAATACTTGCGACATAGAAAATGGTGCTATCGGCATCAGTAACCAGCGTGCATTCGCAAAAAGAAAAAGCCAGACACTGTGCCCCGCCCATCGATGTGGCAATTTGCTACAAATAACCTCTTCAGGGGAAATAAAAGCACAAGTCTGCAAGAGTCTGAGAATGCACCCCTAATCAGCTGATTGCAGTTGCAATGCTCTGCAGGCGCCTTCGGAAAAAAAAAACATGCACTTTTTTACCTAAAAAAAAATGTGCATTTATTTTATTTTTTTCAAAAGGAGAAGCCTTTAAACTATACAAAATGGTGAGAGGTCAGTATATTTTATACTTACATTAATAGTAAAGGTAATGACAAATACCTTTTATGCAGAACTTAACTTAAAAAGTGGTTTTACAGTATATGATGTGCACTTGCAGAAAGAAAAACGGACACACATTGATTATGCCACAATCTGCTAAACTTTATTGCATAAAGGCACAATAAAACTCACCACTTCAGGACTGCCCACTTTAACGCATTTCCTCAGGGCTTTTTTATAGATAGCAATGATTTGCACTTATTTCTATTTGTATATAACATTGTTTTGTATTTTTATTGGTATTGAACATTCAGTAAGATTTTCTGATTTTGATTTTATTCAAGTAGCTTTTATCTAGATAGTATTTAAATAGAATCACATGGGTTGATTTACTAAAACAGGAGAGTGCAAAATCTGATGCAGCTATGCATAGTAGCCAATCAGCTTCTAACATCTGCTTATTTAATTAAGCTTTGACAAAAAAAGACTGGAAGCTGATTGGTTTCTACAGAGCTGCACCAGATTTTGAGCTTTCCAGTTTTAGTAAATCAACCCCACTGACTTAAAGTAGTTAAAGTTTACAGCATATTTTTTTGTCATAAAATATATATATTAAAAGCATTGTGCAGCTTGTGGGCTTTAGTACAGTCTGAACATTTTTAAAATAGTTAGGAATTAGGAGTTGATCCACTCAGCTGGGATGTTTTGGAAATTTGGAGTTTTTCTACTGCGAAAATGCTAACAAGCTGGCCTGTGACTAGGTTAGGTTTCTTTATGGACAAAAGATTGGGACAATTCTTATGTTCCCTATCTGTCTGATTTATAGTTAACACTTTCAAGATTGCAGGTACCTTTAAAGATCTCACATGCGTTTTGAGTTCTGTAGGGCAAATTGTTATACACATTGATGTAAGTACTAAAGGAACAATGATTTACCAAGGTAACTATCATTATATCATAGACGGGTACGTTCATAAATATGTGTCAGAACCATAGGCTAATAATGAAAATAAGAACATTTTACAAGTATCTGGTAGCCAAAATAGTCGCATAGAAAAAAAAACTGTTTACATTTTTTAAGTAAAATGTACTGTTTGAGCTTGAGAATTATGTTGTGGACCTTGTCCAGGCTCCCACACCTCTCATAGGGGCTTCATAAATGGTTGCTTTTTTAGCAATAATTGGGGGTTTTAGTAATTGGGGAGTGTTAAAGAGGTTACATGCTCTTTAAAAAAAAGATTATTCGATACGTTAAAAATGATTCCCATATATGTGCCATAAGATAACGTGTATTTTCCACTGAAAAAATATCCCAACCTTATATTGGATTTTGAGCAGACCGATGCATGTCTTCCCTAGGGGTCCTGTCTGGTATCATAGAGTGTTGTTATTAGTTCACATGACTCAGTAAGACAAGTTATAATGGCTACCTTGTTCCTTATTGATCTGATGCTGTAGAATTTTAAATGGGTAAGACCACAAAATATAAATAATGTCTTCTACGGGTGGAGGCCTGCATTATGCTAAGTTTAGAAGAGTTAAATGATCTGTTTTTTTGTTTTCAATATTTTATTTATGAAATGTCTTGTACACATATAAAAATGTGTTTTATTTATTATTTTAAATAGCTGTAAACTAGCTAAACATATGCTATCACTAATAATAGTTATTTTAAACGTACTGGTTATATTTCCTCCTTATAGACATGTGCACACTGAAATATTTAGTTTCAGAATTTCGGTTTTCGTCCGAAAAATAAATGTATTTAGTTACTCCTGAAATTAATTTTTTTTTATTTATTTTGTTTCACTCAAAATGCATTTGTACGAAAATCTGAATTAATTTAGGTTTAAATTGTCAATTGAATTCGACAAAGCAGCTAAACTGTACGATGACGCCATCGCACATTTCCGGTCCAATGCTCCCCCCACAAGCTATAGTAGAATTCTAAAGTTGTTTGACTAGTAGAAATTATAATTATTAATTATTATTACTAGTCAAACAACATTAGAATTCTTATATAGCCTATGGACGGAGCATTTGACCGCAAATGTCCGCTCGCGGCAATCGTATGTTTTTAGCTGCTTCATCGAATCTTCATGTCTCTTTAATATCAAATCTTTTCTCTCTATGTCGAATAATCTTGGACTAATAGAGTTAGGTTAGGCACATTCGACCGCAGGTTCGATAGACACAGATCATTATTGTCACGTCATGTCGAATCTTCTATATATCTATATCGAACTGTTGTCACAACGATACGAAAATATAATGTATACGAAAAAAAAGCATTTTTTTTATTTTGGATCTTTCAGGTTTTGGATTCTGCGTGTTCGTTGTTGTTTTGTTAAAACGAACACGAAAATCCCAGAAATTGGGACGAAAATGCATTTGGACAATCTACATTTTAAATGTATTCATC
Organism: Lithobates sylvaticus; assembly: GCA_028564925.1. Classification (NCBI taxonomy): domain Eukaryota; kingdom Metazoa; phylum Chordata; class Amphibia; order Anura; family Ranidae; genus Lithobates; species Lithobates sylvaticus. Next base: position 319,760,447 of record CM053028.1, on the reverse strand, counting down.
ACCACCACAGTAACCTACCAGGGATAGTAACATAAATTAGTTCAAAGGGGTAAAGGTAAATCATTGTCAAAAATTTACAATTAACCACTTCAGCCCCAGAAGATTTTACTCACTTCCTGACCAGAGCACTTTTTACAATTTGGCACTGTGTCGCTTTAACTGATAATTGCGCAGTCATGCAATGCTGTACCCAAAATGTGTCCTTTTTTGCCAACAAATAGAGCTTTTATTTGGTGGTATTTGATCACCCCTGCGTTTTCTATTTTTTTGCGCTATAAACAAAAAAAGAGCAATTTTGAAAAAAAGATATATTTTTTTACTTTTTGCTATAATAAACATTCCCCAAATTAAAAAAAAATATATAATTTCTTCATTAGTTTGGCCAATATATGTTCTTCTACATATTTTTGGTAAAAAAAATCTCAATAAGCGTATATTGATTGGTTTGCGCAAAAGTTATAGCGTCTACAAACTATGGGAAAGATTTATGGTATTTTTATGGTATTTTTTTTTTTTTACTAGTAATGGCGGTGATTTGCATTTTTTTGTGGTACTGTGACATTGCGACGGACAGATCGGACACTTTTGACGCATTTTTGGGACCATTGACATTTATACAGCGATCAGTGCTATAAATATGCACTGATTACTGTGTAAATGTCACTGGTAGGGAAGGGGTTAACACTAGGGGGCGATCCACGGGTTAAATGTGTGTTCCCTAGATGTGTTCTAACTGTATGGGAATAGGACTGACTGGGGAGGAGACATATCGTTGTTCCTATTTAGTAGGAACAAACGATATGTCTCCTCTCCCCTGACAGAACAGGGATTTGTGTCTTTACACACACAAATCCCCGTGCTGGCTCTCGTGCATGTGATCGCACGTGGCCAGCCATGTGCATCGGGTCCCCCCGCGCACGCACCTTCTGGTGGCTCTTTAAGGGGAAGACTTACCCTTATGGGGTTTCACCCAGAGGTGCCCTTCTGCTGCAGTATATAAACGTAAGCCGGTCGGGAACCAGTTAAAAATACCCAAAATCAAAGATATTCCTGAAAGGGGTAATATTTTACTGTTATCACATGTTCTTGTGTTAAGCTTGAGATTTCTTGATCTCTTGCTGAGCTTTGTGGATCATTTCTCCAGCCTCTACATCACAATTGAATACATCAGAGTTTAACAGCATGGGGTGGGGAATTAGATGTCAACCCTTTTCTTTGCAGACATGCTCTTGGTTATGAGTTTAAGACAGTGACAGTCACAGGGCATATATACAAAGCAAAGCATCTAACATTCAATAAGAATTCAGTGCAGGTGAATCTTCCTGCTGCATGTGTTTTCTTTTTAATCTATACATTTTTAATGAATAGGTTTTCTACAAATATAGAAACAGTGTATACAGGGAGAAGGGTCACAGAGATTACAGCGTGTAACATTTGCATGGTACACAGTTAAGCAATACCACACGTAGAGTAAATATGATTGTACGGCAGACAATTGTTACACGAGTTTACCCAGGGTTGCCATGCTTTTTCAAAAGTCTAGTCTGAAAGATCGTGACTTTTCGTATAAGTAGTTATGTAGTTAGTCTTGAATAAGAAGACAGCTTCTGACAGGTTAGGTGCCAGCTGCAAATTCCAATGTTTGTCTACTATTAGTCTGGCCACAATTAGTATGTAGGTAACAGTGTTAATTTTGTCGACATAAAAATGTTCTTTAATGAAATTAACCTTATTTTTTACTAGACTAAAAATAAAACAATTCATATGACTAAAATAGTACTAAAACTAAAATGGCGTTTTAGTCAAAAGACCATCACTAAAACTAAATCAACATTTGATATCAAAATGAACACTGCACTACCACATAACAATAAGTAGGGGGCATCTACTAAGCTGCTGAAAGCAAAAAAAAAAAAAAAAAGCTTTTCGCATTCTTTTATTCTTAATATTTAATGTTGGCAAAATATTTAGGTAATATGTGCAAAGGCATTACAGCCAAAAAAGTTTACAGTTTTTTTTTTGTACTTCTGTTTGTCAAAAAGCATCAAAAAAAAGTGTCAAAAAGTTTGTCAAAAAAAGTGTCAAATGTATCTGATTTTTTTACCAAAAACATGTAGAAGAATACATATCGGTATAAACTGATGAAGATATTTGTTTTTTTACATTTTTTTTTGTAGGGTATTTATTATAGCAAAAAATGTAAAATATTGCACTATTTTTAAAAACACACTGCAGACAGATCACATGGTACTGTGGTGGCACTACATTTGCGATTTGCAGTTGGGGTGCTGTCAGGAATGTTTGACACCCGTAGCCGATCACACACAGTGCATTTGGAACAGGCTGCAGATAATGCACCTGGAATGTGGGTTTCTTGCAGCTCGTTTCAGTGTCAACGGACACTGAGAGCGGACAGATAATTAGCATTTTACTGTGCCAAATGCATGTGATTGCCACTCAGTTTGCTTAATAATTATTCTTTCTACTTGAGCTTTAACCACTTGACTTCTGGAAGATTTACCCCCTTTCATGACTAGGTCATTTTTTGCGATACGGCACTGTGTTAGTTTAACTGACAATTGCGCGGTCATGCGATGCTGTTCCCAAATAAATTTTATTTCTTTTTTTGCCATACATAGAACTTTCTTTTTTTGGTATTTGATCACCTCTGTGCTTTTTATTTTTTGTGCTAATAAAACAAAAAAAGACCGACAATTTTGAAAACAAAAACACCAATACTGTTTACTTTCTGCTATAAAACCTATCCAATAAAAAAAATAAAAAAAAATCGAATTTCTCCATAAATGTAGGTCAATATGTATTCTGCTACATATGTTTGGTAAAAAAATCCAAATAAACGTATATTGATTGGTTTGTGCAAACATTATAGTGTCTACAAACTATGGGATATGTTTATGTATTTTTATTTATTTATTACTAGTAATGGCGGTGATCAGTAACTTATAGTGGGACTGTAATATTGCAGCATACATTCGGACACTAACTGACACTTTTGACACTTTTTTGGGACAGGTGACACTAAAACAGTAATCAGTGCTTAAAAAATATGCACTGTCACTGTACTAATGACACTGACTGTGAAGGGTTTAACATCAGGGGCAATAAAACTGTGTGTCTAGCCAGTGTGGAAGGTATACAGTGTGGGAGGTGCTTTTACTAGGGAAAGGCATGGATCTGTGTCCCTGCTTTGCAGGAACAGAGGATCCATGGCTCCCCTACTGACAGAATGGTGATCTCCCTTGTTAACATAGGCAGACTGCTGTTCTGCCTGTCTGCTGGATCATCTGCGGGTACCAGCAGACATTGAGTCCATCAAACCTGCCAATCGCCTCCCACTGTGTGTGATCATAGTGGGAGAAAGCCACCGGCTACACGCATGCACGTCCCCTACCCCGAATAGCCAGCTCACATGTATATATATATATATATATATATATATATATATATATATATATGTATATATGTGATCCGGTGCAAAGGTGCCACCCTGTAGCAGTAAAACTGCTATAGGGTGTCTTTTTAGTGGTTAAAGTGAAACATAAACCAATGTTCCTTACAATTAGTGTGCAAGCGTGAATACAAGAATTGTGATTATTTTAGTTCAGTAGTCTATACTAAACTTTCTTTTTTGTATTTGTGGCATTTTTACAGACTTCATCAACTTTGCCAGTCTTAACTTATTGCTTTTAGAATAAGACGTGAACCATTAATTATCCTCTGTCACTGTCTTTACTTACTTAACAGAGTGTTATTAGAAAACTGCCAAGCATTGCTGATATGGCAAGAAACATTGTAACTTTGTCTTGAAGTTTATTGTTTCTTTCTGGATGAAATATTCTCCAAAAATAGAAGTGGAAGTAAATAAGCACTGTCAAGTCTAATTCTGTAAAGCATATAATAGATGTGTTTATACAAGCACTACTGTTGATTTGTGTGCATCGATATAATGCTGTAAATCAAAACAGCTAATCACTATTCTCTTTAGGTAAAAATCTAATGGTAAAAATCTGTGTGGATTAATTTATGCTTTTAGAAATGAATTTTTTTTTTGAATGTGCTGGATAGGGAAGATCCTTCCTGATGACACTATACTGTACATGTTAATCTTTCAAAACAATATGGGGCATTTAACCTATGCACTGATCCCCAATGTCAGAATGTGTGACTGGGTTTAACAAGCTAACACATAGAAGAAAACAAGAGTCCTGTATGACACAATCCAATGTCTTTATATGACAAATGGCCTGGCTAAATGCTTGGAACAAACTAAATACATAACCTTAACATAATGAAAAAAATAAAAATGAAGTCAGTTTGGTAAGGATTCATCTTTTAGAAAGTCATAGTTCACAGACTTACAGGTCACCCTTATCATCTGAGCTTTATGTTAAATGTGCAAAAAAAAAAAGATAAAAAGAAAATGGTTAGGTTATTCCTAAATTATACATTTTTTTATGGTAAATGACAACATTCCACAATTTTACAAATGACTGTTATATTTTTAGAATTGAAATGTCTGTGCAAACAATGCAATAGAAATGGGTGTTTGGTTCATCTACTGTATGTATGCATATATATGGAAATATTTTGATTGTAACACATATTTCATGAGATTATGCCTGTAGAACTTGGTCACTATGCAATGTCGTGTCTATTATAATGTCAAGGTTACATTCGCTAAATATATAATTTTTGCCTAAACCTATGCATCTTAGTTTGCTCCAGTCATCTTGTTCACCCTCCTGAACCATACCAGGCCACATGCCCTCAACATGGGGAGGTGGGTGCTTTGGGGCAGGGGGGATCTGCCCCCCTATCTCAAAGCACCTTGTCCCCATGTTGATGGGGACAATGGCCTCCTCCCCACAACGGTGGCTGGTGGTTGTGGGGGTCTGTGGGCAGGGGGTTATCGGAATCTGGAAGCTCCCTTTAACAAAGCGCCCCCAATCCTGCCCCCATGTGAATGAGTATGGGGTACATACTACCCCTACCTCACCAAAAATGTGTAAAAAGTGCATAAAGACAGTAAACATTCCTTTATTTTAAAAAAACAATGTCCCTCGATGAAGATCCATTTCATGCCACCCGCTGCACTGCCGAACCCGAAAAATTGAAAAACTTCTGACCTTGTTGATTGCTTCCCATGGACTGCCTGCTTCTCCGTCTAACATTTCTTATATAGCTAAGGGGCAGAGTCACCCAATTGATGTCAGTAGGTGACCCTGCCCCCTTGTGATGTCACCAAAATGGGGCATGTTGGATTATGCAGGATCTGGGTGCCCTCTTGTTAAAGGGGGCTTCCAGATTCTGATAACCCCACTGCCCCCATCAACATAGGGACAAGGTGCTTTGGGGCAGGGGCAAAGCCCCAAAGCACCCACCCCCCCCCATGTTGAGGGCATGTGTCCTGGTATTATTCAGGTTGCGGGGTGGGCGCTCGCTCGCTCGCCCCCTCCCGTTTCCTGACCTGCCGTGCTGACTGCTCGGATAAGGGTCTGGTATGGATTTTGGGGGGAACCCCAAGTCTTTTTTTTTTTAAATGTGGCGTGGGGTTCCCATTAAAACCCATACAAGACCCTTTTTTCTTATTTATTTTTCAATAGCCGTGTGCTGGCAATTGCAACCGCAAGTCAATTTAAATGTGATTTGACTGGTGCTTTTTTTTTCTTTGAAAAAATTTCATTTTTTCTGCAGCATGTTCTATGCATGTTACAGATGTGCCACTTTACATGCAGACTTAAGCCCCATACACACGCGCGGATTATCCGAGGACCAGGTCCGTCGGACCATGTCCATCATACTTTGTCTGAGGTCCGCCGGACCATGTCCATCATACTTTGTCTGATGTTGGTTTTGCGTACACACGGTCAGACAAAGTTGTCGGAAAATCCGATCATTCTGAACGTGGTGACGTTTGTTGCCTACGACGGGACTACGTAGAGGCTAGTAGCCAATAGCTTTGGTCTTGTAATGTGATCTGAGCATGCGTAGCACTTTGTCCGGTCGGACAACCGTACACACGATCGGATTTGGTGTGATCGGACCGTGTTGTCGGCAAATCTATCCAGCAGGAGATAGGACTTTGTCCGTCGGACAATCCGACGTACACTGTCCGATGGTGCATACACACGGTCTGATTTTTCAACAACATTGTCCGATCGGACAGAATCCATGCAAAAATCCGACCGTGTGTATGGGGCTTAAGATGACCCCCCAGGTACTATACTTAAAGGTATTTCTCATTTTTATTGTATCACTTTAATTGGGGTTTCAGCATTAAGGTATACAATACAAATGAAAATGTCCTTTAAATATAGTTCCTGGGGGTCCCCTTAGGCTAAAAAAAAGAAAGGAAGAAACATTGTGGGTCCCCCCCAGTCCTCCCGTCAAACACCCTGCAAATTCCGCTGTTCCCTGAATGGGGCAAACAGCCAATATTTGGCCCAAACTCATGCTTGGGCCCAATGGCTAGATAAGGCTGGGTTTGGGTAAATCTAATTTTCAACCCAAGTCTAATACTTATCCCAAGTATTGTACAGAGAATTTTTTTTATTTATTTAGAAAATTCACTGACATGTTTTTGAAAAAAAATGTGGCTCATTCTGCTAAGTGAAATAACCAAAGATGTATTAAAGCATTATGACACCCTAGACAAGTTTTGATTTGACTTTGATAAGGACTGCAATAAATATAGAGATGCCAACTTACATGAATCACCTGTACTGGCATGGTTCCTCTCCATCATACACCAATGTCCCACAAGTGCACCTTCCTTCATAAAATGACGGGCATATGCACAGCTTTGAAAAGTGGTGCAATACCCCTGATTTGCTTAAATAAAACAAATAAATAATTTCCTTAGTATATGTAGTGTTACCATGAACCTATACTGTATACTTCACTAAAACAGAGAGACTTCAGCTAAAAACTTTTTTGTGTAGACTGAATACCTCTACATTTACTTAGTTAATTTAAGGGGGTTGTAAAAGTTTGTGTTTTTTTTCACCTTAATGCATCCTATGCATTAAGGTGAAAAACACCTGGCAATGACAGGCCCCCCAGCCCCCCCCCATTTTACTTACCTAAGCCCATTTACCTGCTCGACTCGTCCCCTTCTCCATGGAGTCTCAGCATTGATTGGATAGATTGATAGCAGCGCAGCCATTGGCTCCTGCTGCTGTCAATCAAATCCAATGACACGGCCGCCAGGGGGGGGCCGGACCGAGACATACACTCTGTGTCTATGGACGCAGAGTGTATGAGATCGGAGCGCACCCACAAGATATCCTCCTCGGGATAGAGCTTCCCGAGGGGGCTAGCTATTATGGGAAGGAGCCGAGAGAGCCGCCGTGGGACCCCAGAACAGATGGATCGGGGCCACTCTGTGCAAAACGAGCTGCATAGTGGAGGTAAGTACGACATGTTTGTTATTTTTAAAAAATTAAACCTTTACAACCCCTTTAAGGCAAACCTAAATGTACTGCAAAATGAAGTTTAAGATTTTTTAGACATGCAGTTTTTACATTCTTGATTATTTATATTTTAACACATTCCCAACAGAAAATCACCCGTATCATTACATACATGACAGCCTTATTTAAAGACTATAAACTCTGGAACTGATAATTAAGTCTCCACTCTACTGCTACTGTAAGAACACTTTTAAAACAACTGTGAATTTGAAGAATGATCATCCATGTCCACAATTCCTTACTTCACAGCTACACTCAAGTACTGTAGCTTCTGACAGCAAAATTGTTATTTCAGAAGATGTAAAGAAACTTCTGAATGAAGAATGAATGTAAAGTATACCTTTGAGACTGAATAAAGATTATTTATATTCATTGGATTTTTGTAGCAGTAAAAATAGAGTCTTTTCATGTTTGGCTCAGATGACTCTGTTAGGGTTACTTGCCTTTCATCTAAGGGAATTGGAAGCATAGAGGACGGCAATACTGTGGGAAATATAAACAGGAGTATTTTTTTTTTACAGATCCTATTATTGCAAGTTTCATTCAGACAGTAACCTGTAACTGCTAGCCCAAAACCATGGTTCACTTACCTAAATTTTCTATACTCTATATGTAGTTTTTTTTTTTTTTAGCAAATACACTTAGAACTAAAAATGTAAGCCTAACTACTATTACCTGGTACAATTGCCATTATGTCCATCTGTATACAGTTTTTCAAGCAAATATATTTGTGACTCTACTGAAAATGGCTTACCTGGAGATTCTGCAGTGTAACAGGCAATCCTAGCCTACTGTCTCACAATTAGTTAGTTAATGCCGCGTACACACGATCGGACATTCTGACAACAAAATCCCATGTTTTTTTCCGACAGATGTTGGCTCAAACTTGTCTTGCATACACATGGTCGCACAGAGTTGGTCGGAAATTCCAAACGTCAAGAACGCGGTGACTTACAACACATATGACAAGCCGAGAAAAAATTTCAATAGCCAGTGCTGCTCTTCTGCTTGATTCTGAGCATGAGTAGCACTTTGTGCATCGGAATTGTCTACACACGATCAGAATTTACGCAAACGGATTTTGTTGTCAGAAAATTTGAGAACCAGATCTCAAATTTTGTGCAATTCCGATGGAAACAGTCAGATGGAGCCTACACATGGTCGGAATTTCCGACAACAAGCTCCGATCGCACATTTGCCGTCGGAAAGTCCGACCGTGTGTACGCGGCATTAGTCTGTATATGTGGCTTCAATTGGCCATTGGGCTGCCTGTTAAGGTCTATCATATCAGCAATCTAACATTTAACCTATTAAGCATGCATGGCAGGTTGACCTTGCTGTTGCAAATTGTGAGTAGTAATGTGAGTGTTCAATTCGATAACATATTAAGTGAACAAGCCCAAAGTTAACAAAATGTGCATGTTAATGACATCTGAATGAAAATTAATGCAATCAATTGAGCCCCACACAGGGCTTGATTGCTAAAATGCTGTTGGTCACTGGCATCTTAGTAACCAGTGACACATTCAAGGCACCATTCAGCTCCTGGCCCCTTTGTTTAAATTTCAGCTAGCAGCTTAATAGGGCAAGGGATGCGCTTTTGGTCGCTAGGATACCACAGGCTGACAGTGTTCTAGTTACCACTGAGTCCTGAGCAGGAAGCTGTAACATTTAGTGTCAATATTAGTAGCACCACTGGATGGATGAATTCCCAGCAGCCAGAGGCTTTTTTCAGCAGAACAGGCTTGTTAGCCTGCTCTGTGAAGTGTGAACAGCCAGAGTTCATGGCAAACCCTGTGTCACTGCCAACTTGAACTCCATCCATAACTGCAAGGTAGAGACTTAACATTGTCAGCCTGCAACTGGAAGTGCTGTTACTAGCAGGGTTTCCAGGTAAGAAACGTTGCTATAGATGCACTAAAGAGTGTATTTGCTTATAAAAAGTGTATATGCCAAACATTCTAAAAAATAAATGTAAGGTTTACAAAAAAGTGATCTTTGCTCCTTTTATAAGCTTGCCAAGTGGTGCCTGAAGATTTGAAAGCCATGGTTCTAATGGACTCTAGTGAATTGAAATTCTGAACAATATATTATGACAGCTGACATATTGATTGCCATGTGTATGGAGAATGTTGAAACAGGTACTTTTTCTGTAGGATATTTTACACGCATACTGAGAAGAAATGTATGACAGGATCATAGAAGCCTGTTTCTTATATAAACATTTGCACTATAGCACTAGTAAGAACCTTTTTGGCCTACTTGAATTAACTATACAAGTTTGTAGCATATTTTGTCATTGTGGCTATTTGACAAAAAAATAAGCTTTTAGTTTTAAAAGCTTTCTTTTTTATTTTAACCACTTCAGCCCCGGAAGTTTTGGCTGCTGAATGACCGGGCCATTTTTTCCGATTCGGCACTGCATCGCTTTAACTAACAATTGCGCGGTCATGCGACGTTGTACCCAAACAAAATTTACGTAATTTTTTCTCCTTTGTGCTTCAAACAAAAAAATAGCGACCATTTTGAAAAAAAAAACTCAATCTTTTGTACTTTTTGCTATAATAAATATGCCCATTTTTATTTTAAAAAGCAATTTTTTTCTCAGTTTAGGCCAATATGTATTCTTCTACATATTTTTGGTTAAAAAAATCACAATAATCGTATATTGATTGGTTTGCGCAAAATTTATAGCGTCTACGAAATAGCGGATAGATTTATAGCATTTTTATTGATATTATTTTTTTTACTAGTAATGGCGGTGATCTACGATTTTTATCAGGACTGTGACATTAAGGTGAACACATCAGACCCTTTTGACACATTTTTGGGACCATTGGCATTTATACAGCGATCAGTGCTATAAAAATGCACTGATTACTGCACAAATTGCCAAGGAAGGTGTTAACACTGGGGGGCGATCAAGGGGATAACTGTGTTCCCTGTTTGTGTTTCTAACTATAGGGGAGGGGACTAGCCTAGAGGAAGTGACGGATCATGGTTCCTAGCAAATAGGAACTCAAGATCTGTCACGCCTCCCCTCGCAGAACAGGGATTTGTGTGTTTACAAACACACCTCCCTGTTCTGCCTCTCGTGCCCACGATTGCTTGTGGCCAGCGGTCGTCGCGACCGACTGCCACGAGCATCAGCACCCCCGCTGTGCAGCAGCCGCGTGCATGCGCCTCCAGTGGCGAACGCTCACCTGCTATCCCAATCCCACGAGCCGATGTATAGCTACGACGGCTCACAGAATCGTGATGACCTGCCGCAGTAAAATGACGACGGCTGGTCGGCAAGGGGTTAATGTTGTATAGCATTTTTTGCAAGATAAACACACATTGTACTTCTTCATTAAATATGACTATGTATTATTCACTGAACCACCATCTAAGCAGAAATATGTTTAAAAGTATTAGGGAATCATATACTCTCTGCATGATAGTTATGAACTGGACTAGGTTTTTCAGTGATCCTTGCTATGCACTACCATACCCTTTTCTGCATTCTCTTTAATATAAAATAAATAAGAAATCCAACATTATCACCATAGCAGGTGTGCACACCCACTAACTCAAGAGCAGAGATGTTATCAGTTGGGACTCCTACGGAGAGAAAAAAATTGTCAGCTGGTTTACTTCTCTCCAGGATCTACCAAACACACTAACCAGTTCAGATAAGACCAAACCTTTGATAAGGAATACAGGGCCATTTTAATACTTAATATATCTAATGTCAGCATTCAAATTTGAAAAACATTTTATTCCTAAAATTGTACAAAGAAGCACTTAAACCCCTTTTCTGCCCACACCAATTTTCAGCTTTCAGCACGGTCACATTTTGAATGACAAATGCGCAGTCGTGCTACACTGTACACAAATTAAATTTTTATAATTTTTTCACACAAATAGAGTTTTCTTTTGGTGGTATTTAATTACTGCTGGGGTTTTTATTTTTTTTGCTAAGCAAACAAAAAAAGGCATGTGTCGACACGCGTCGGGAGTACTAAGATACCGGAAGTGACGTGGGCGAGCTCGCTGCTCATTTTTATTTTGCCTGTTTGAAACATTTAAATGTGAGTACCTGTCTTTATTTTGCTGATGTTAATAAATTCAATTTTTTTAAAATAATACACTATTGGGCATCCGTTCCTTGCATTTACCCATGACCCATTGGTGAGGCTCATCCGCTTCAGACACCTCCAGGGAATTAAAAGGGGGATGATGATTGTAAGCAGGACACACACACCAGCAGAGCCAGGGACGCCAATTTAAGACGACCACCAGGGGATCGATTACGGTTCCATACCAAAGGCATTTTTTCACATGCTGTTACCTTACAGCAGTAAGGCAAGGGGACACCCATATATCAAGCTTCACGGAGGATAAGAAGCCACCCATCACTAGCATCACATTGCAGAAAGCGATCACCAGCACCAGCACTTCATTTTTCGTGTATACAGTCACAAAAGGAACTCTTCACGGACACATTTATTATATTCTAGTTACTTATGAAAAGGACTTTTTATTATTATTAATCATTTTGGATATTTATTCTATTATTATCGTTATTATTCTATTATTATTTTTTTACCTAATGGATAACATGTGACACTTTAATATATACTCATACGTCTTTACCACAAGCATCATCTCTCACAGTGTTTTTAGTGCTTCTCACACAGAGCACATTTGCACTTTACTATTTATGTACAGCGCAACACTATCCTTTACTTTATTTACCCTGGGAACACAGTTAATCCCTTGATCGCTCCTAGTGTTAACCCCTTCCCTGCCAGTGCCATTTATACGTTGATCAGTGCATTTTTTAGCACTGATAACTGTACTGGTGTCACTGGTCCCCAAAAAGTGTCACTTATGGTCAGATTTGTCTCCTGCAATGATGCAGTCCAGCTAAAAATCGCAGATCACTGCCATTACCAGTAAAAACAAAAGTTAAAAGTCCCTAAATCTATCCTGTTTTGTAGACGCTATAACTTTTGCACAAACCAATCAATAAACGCTTATAGGGATTTTTTTTTTACCAAAAACATGGAGCAGAATACATATTGACCTAAACTGATGAAGATATTCGATTTTGTACTTTTTTATTGGATGTGTATTATAGCAGAAAGTAAATAATTTAGTTTCTGTTTATAGCGCAAAAAATAAAAACCGCAGAGGTGATCAAATACCACCAAAAGAAAGCTCTATTTGGGAAAAAAAGGACATCAATTTTGTTTGGGTACAACAATGCATGCTCCCGCAATTGTTAGTTAAAGTGACGCAGTGCCGCATTGCAAAAAATGGCCTGGTCATTATTCATACCAGACCCAAAATATGAGCATGCAGCCCAGCTGGCCAGGAAGGGGGGTTGAGTGTGCATCCTACCAGACCGAACATCCTTAACATTGGGGGTCCCCCCTGACAAAACACCTTGTCCACAAGTCAAAGATGACAAGGCCTTTCCTCTTCCCCACAATCCTGGACTGGTGCTTGTGGGGGTCTATGTGGGGGGGGGGGGGGGCTTTTAATAGCACCTTTACCTATTCACAAACAAGTAAACAGTAAAAAAAAAAAACACAATATTAAATTATCCCTACTCCAAAGTGCCTGCAGTTACAGAGATAAGGGGGGTCAAGTGATTTTTAAAGCTATTTTTCTGCTTGTTAAGAATATGTAAATACTAAAATGCTCATAGACTGAGCATATGTGAACTTTAAAGCCCAACTCCCTGTTTACTTTCACTTTAAGAAACAATTTCTTTTACTAACTGATGTGACTATGGTCAGTTTGGCCAAAACAACCTATTTAAGATGAAAGTAAACATGGGGTTAGACTTTAATTATGTGACTTTTTAACATTTATGTAATAATCATGGGAATTTATTTACAATTTTAGCATTACTTTTGTATACATACTAACATCTATTTAAATAAAAATGGCCTTATAATAAACTTCAAGTAATGCTGCAAGTGTTTAAGTATTTAAACGTTCTCAATGGCAGCTTTATTTTGTATATATATTATTAAGTAACCAAGCATATAAAAAATAAAGATTCTCATTCAACCTTTCTGCTTGATGTATGTGCCAAGGATTGCTGGATTATTTTTCCCTACTTTTCTGCATAATGCACTAAGCCTCACAGTACATGGGATGATTTCCATGCCAGTGATCAGTATTTTTCATTGTACATGCCTGTCCATTTCACTTTCATTTCATTTCCTCCCCAAAGGGATGGACTGTAGCAATATCCAATTTTGTTCATTCTCTTCCTTTGCTGTTTCCAGCAGATTTTTTTTGCTTAACAATTCAGATGAAAGACTGAAAGCTATATGTCTTTATAATTCTAATATACCCAATCTCCTTGTGACGAAAGTAATGCTGCATTAATGAATACTGTTCATATCCTTACAGTAGATATTGTAGATATTATTATTCAGGACTTATTAAAAAATTATGACGGATCTTATTAACACTATTTTGCAGAACTACATATAATAATGTATTGTATTTTATAGAACTAGGTACTTTAAGTAGAGATTGGGTATATGTATTATTCATATATCACTCTGGCTTAGCTTTATTTTATAGACGTCTTTAGGCAATGTGGCACTGGCATTTCTCAGTCTTTTCCATTGGTTTAGTTTGTGGTTGGAATCAGAAGATTTTTGTCTTTTCAGCAGAGCATTCTTTAAATTACATTATTGTATGCTGTTTAGTAACATGCACAAATTCAGAATATGCTGCATTCCTTGGTATCTTTATTGAAGCATTAACAGGTATGACAGGATTACAGGAATGTTAAAATATGGAGTTTTGTGCTAAATTCAGTGCTTACTCAAACCTCATATACAGATACATCGAATAATATATATACATATAATATATATATATATATATTATATATATATATATATATATATATATATATATATATATATATATATATATATATACAGCACATATAATACAATTAGAGTATCATCAAAAAGTTGATTTATTTCAGTGATTCAATTCCAAAAGTGAAACTCATATATTTTATATAAATGCGTTACACACAGTGATATATTTCAAGAATTTCTTTCTTTTCATTTTGATGATTATGGCTTACAGCTAGTGAAAACCCAAAATTCAGTATCTCAGAAAATTTTTATATTACAAAAGACCAATAAAAAAAGGGATTTTTAATACAGAAATGTTGGCTTACTGAAAAGTATGTCCATGTACAGTATATTATGCACTCAATACGTGGTCAGGGTTACTTTTGCAGGAATTACTGCATCAATGCGATATGGCATGAAGGTGATCAGCCTGTGGCACTGCTAAGGTGTTGTGGAAGCCCAGGTTGCATTAATAGTGGCTTTCCGCTTATTTGCATTGTTGGGTCTGGTGTCTTTAATCTTCCTCTTGACAATACCCCACAGATTTTCTATGGGGTTTAGTTCAGGCAAGTTTGCTGGCCTATCATGCTCAGCGATACCATTATCATTAAACCTGGTATTGGTACTTTTGGAAGTGTGGGCAAGTCCTGCTAGAAAATGAAATCAACATATTCATAAAGCTGGTCAGCAGAAGGAAGCATTAAGTGCTTTAGAATTTCCTGGTAGACAACTGCGCTGACTTTGAACTTAATAAAACACGGTGGACCAACACCAGCAGATGACATGGCTTCTCAAATCATCACTGATTGTGGAAACTTCACACTGGACCTCATGCAACTTGGATTATGTGCCTCTCCACTCTTCCTCCAGACTCTGGGACCTTGATTTCCAAATGAAATGCAAAAGGTTTCCACAGTCAGTGATGAGTTGGGGAGCCATGTCATCTGCTGGTGTTGGTCCACTGTGTTTTATCAAGCCCAAAGTCAGCGCAGCCGTCTACCAGGAAATTATAGAGCACTTCATGGTTCCTTCTACTGACCAGCTTTATGGAGATGCTGATTTCATTTTCCATATGACACAGTAAGTAAGCATGGTTTGGCAATTGAACAATTAACTAATAAATCAATAAGAAATGCATTTCCACTACACTAATGAGAGCGTACACTCTTTACATTATCATACTAACATGTCATATAACACATAAATCAAAAAACAAAAAAATCTCTTAAACACAAACAGAATAAGCCACACAAATCTCCTCCAATCTGCCAACAAAGATCCAGCAGCAACTGCTGGATAACCATGCAGGTGATCACAGGGAAGGAGACAGTCAGAAAACTACAACAGGACACCCTCACAAACGAAATGATATGAGAGATACACATAATGCAGTTTCTTTCTCCAACAGGCTGTGTTGGAGAAACAAGCCATCCAGACATACAACCATTTGGGAAACGACAAAATATGTTGAGTGAAACAAAATATCCAAAAATTAAAAAAACACTAGTATGTAACTTGTTAGTAGTAAGTGATCTTTCATTTTCTGTACCATGAAGCTTCAAAAGTTGTCTTATGTTGAAACAAATGTAAACCTATTAACACGTATATTATTATCAGACTAGTATAATATTACTAAATACACTTTAATAGTTTTTTGCTACCACAATACATTTTTTAATAAAGCACTGATTAGCACACATCAGTGACAGCAAAAGTGGGAATAGCATTCACTTTATGAGCATTTGGTCTATCCAACCTGTTGACAATTTTTAGGCAGGAGGGGTATTCTGGAAGGCTATCTGTTTTCTGCAGGAAGGCAAGTAGAAACCATTTTCAAAGTGGACCATAGATAAATAGCTATTGCTCTTTGCCCTCAACTCTGCACTGTGTAGGAGTTTAAACTTGCAATATTCAGGATCCTCAAGGTCTGTTTTAAAACTAATGGGATTAACTGTATATGATTCTTCAGGTTTGCCACTGAAGACCATGCCACAAGATGAGAATGGGTGAAATATTTAGTAATTTGAATTTTGTTGTCAAGGGTATCAATAAAGATGAAAAGTATTATTATTAAAATTATTATTAACTATCATAACAGATTTCAACTAACTGTGTGACATTTAAACTTACAATAGTATGAGGAATGGTTGCAGTCTCTGTGAGGTTTTTGCAACTGCACATCTTCCAACTGGAAGCAGTATTATAACATCCTTTTTTTTGTCCTAGGGTAGGATGGTAATCGAAATCCCCACAATAAAGTCAAAGTTTATCTATTATCTAAAACATAACTGTAATATATTGCCAGTCCTTAGACTTGGTGGCCTCATTCGTTTTTTTTCACCTGACGATCCTGTGAATAACACACTTCATGTCTCTAGGTGGCTCCACTCACTTCTCCATTGTATCTATAGAGAAAGTCATGGTCTCCAAGGCTAGACTCAAACATACAGTATCTGTTCTTTTAATCTCCATTACTTGAGGGATAGGGAGATAAGTATTTTACAGAAGAAATATACTATTGTTTTATGCTTCTAATTCAGCTCACAGGAAGGGGACACATTTCTGGCAGGATCAACAGGAATTTTATGTACTTACTGACAATTTTCTTAGCCCAAAAAGAAAACTGATGCAGCCACCACATCTAAAGTCTAGTAAGCTGTGATATATTAAAATTCTTGATCTTGGGTTTAGTCATTCGTTAAAGACAGCAAGAAATCTGACAGCTGTTTTTACTACATTTTGTATTATAAATAATTTTTACAGTATTTACATAGCCATAACAGTTTATGCAGTGCATTACAAATACATTTATTTTTGAATAAAAATGCTGTTAAACAAAATGCATAATTATAACAAGCAGACGTAAGTACAAAACAAAAAATAGATAAACTAATGACAAAGTAAGAAACCATAATGAATAACCTTCTTTTAGCTTGGCTCCAATCCAATAATTTTTAGTACATTGATACTGCTTTTTTGAAAGGAGAATCTGGTGAATATGTATATTCATAATTGAACGCATCTAATGAATACAATTCACAATGTAAAACTGATAAATACAAAGCAACACTTAAGATTGGTTTCCTTTAACACATTTTATGTTGATCTTTACAACAGCTGCCATCAGGGATAGTTAAGAGTTGTCAGTGATGATTATACGTGTTTTGTTTTGTTTTTTTTGTGACATTTTTAGTGATTACAAAAGTGAGTCATCTTTTGCCTGTTTGATTATTTGTGTCACGTGTCTTGAACAGTGATATTTGTTGTCAGATATGATTACATGGCTGCAGTTTAATCATGCTTTTTTAGATTATTTCTTCAATTTTTTTTCTGTCAATAATGAAAAAGAAAATGCTGCTGGTTTATGAAATTCACCATCAGAAGAGAGTTTGTACGAATATGTAATTTAAAAAATATTAATCTGTCTTGGTTACTCTGAACATTGCAGGTTAGATTGCTGGATGTTTAACCAAATGCTAGTTTATTAATACTTACTTAAGATTAGCTAGTTATTGCTGTTACCTAGAGACACATTAAAAGTCACAGAGGATTATTAAAAAGCATGGACGTCAGTCCCAGTCTTTACAATTTGTTTAATAAAATTGGACACGCTAGGGTAGTGTACTTTCACTCTGCAAGTGCCGCTGCACTCATTTTCCCCGGGGCTTGGTGAATATGATGAAGTTTTACTTTGTATAGAATACCCAATCAGGTGTGAGGAAAATTTAAAAAAATTGTATTTTCGCTTGCACATGATTGGATGATGGAAATCATCAATCCTTTACCACATTTACTAAGCTCTGGGGAAAATTAATGCACATTGACTTGCAGAGGGAAACTGTTGTTCCAAAGTGCACAATCTTTTAGCCTTTAGTAAAACCACGCCAGTATTTTCCTTTTAAGTAAACTGAAGGATCTGCAAGCTCAGGTAATAGATCAAACAGCAGAGGGTATAAGGAAACACATGGCACAACATGTATATGTGAATGAATATGGGATGTTATTAAAATATGATGTTCTCCCTTTTTTGTACTGAAGGTAATGTTAGCTGATGACCTAATACCCTATCACTGCTGCACCCTCTGCACTTAGTTAGCCCTAGGTGTTACTAGAATTATTCTATTTGGGGGTATGTGAGGCTCAAAAGACTTTCATGTTATATTTACATCATTGGTATGCTAGATTTTATAGCAGAAGAATGTTTTTTATTCTCTGCAAGAAGCAAGAACTAAAGCTCCAAAACTGGTTTATTTTTAATCATCAGCTTCATACTGACAAGTAGTGATTAGCCAAAAGTACCTGGGATTGGTTCAAGTACTTTCTGCTAATTACTGAAGTTTGGTTGCCAAATCTGAACTCTAGTCAAATTAATAGCAACAGAATCTTAGAAACCAGTAATGGCAGTTTTCTAGGCTAGTAGGCAAGATTTTAAAACAGAGGCCTGATGGCTGGACCCTGCCCTGATGGACAAGTACCAGAAAGAAAAAAAAATCCATTTGGGAAGCAGCAATTTAAAGAATGCTTAAAGTGAAGCATAAAAAATATGAAATGCTTTCCTTCATGCTAAGATGCTTGCCTACATGGCCATGACCATATTTGGCCAATAATGTCACCCAGGACACAGTCACCTTATCTAAATTCCACTGTGGGCCCCGTGAGCAGTCATTCACAGTGAGCAGTCAGACGGGCTTGCCCATTTTCTTGGACAGCAATGCTGCATGCTGTATAAATGTCTGGTATGGATTTTGGGGGGAACACATCCTTATTTTTCTTGCTTTTTTGCATGGGGTTTCCTCAATTTTCCCCATTTGTTTTTTGTAGGATCCCCCTTAAATCCAATACAAGACCTACAGGGACTGGTATCGATTTTAAGGGGAACCCCATGCCTTTTTTTTTGTAAATGTCAGTAATAACTCACCCCTTTGTTTACATTTAGCTTAATGGGACAGACAAGGATGACTTATTGGTTGTTAGGCCACTTGTGGCTATTGGCTCCCTAACAACCAGCCTACTAGTAATGTCAATGCAAACGTTTCACCTACCTCCACAGCTGGAGGTTTGCTCTGGCCAAAAATACATTTAGTTTGGGCGTCTATTACATTCTGAACTTGTATATACTTGTATATTTGAATCAAACCCTTGTTCAGCCTGAATACAAAGATTATCCCAGCTGACAAGCATGTAGATATAGTACATGGTTAGTTGGAAAAGTGTGTATGCATTATTCAAATTTGAAAATATGTTTATAGGAATTAAAGATTTACCATGCTTACTGGTTTATTCTCAACTGTTTTCATCCTTGGGTTTTAAAAATCAAGAGGGTGCATCTATTTGTGTGGCATACAGAAAGTAAAGGTGTGACAAGCATGGCAATGATTATGATTAACGTTGCTTTTCTACTACTTTAACTGTCATAATAGAATACAGTATTGTCAAATGTTTAGCAAGGCAGCTCTTAAATCACACCAGGGAGCAATATATTTAATCAATGAATTATAATAACATTAAACAAAAGTATCAATATAATTTATCTAATTAATTACATCCTAGAGTTGGTTATGTCATTGGATTACTTTTACACCATAATTAAAATGTATCTGACCAAATTCAGTATTATTGGTATAATAAAGGTATCTTTGTGTACTGAGGATATGCTGTGTGGTAATAATGTTATTTTTTTTTTTCAGAGTACTTTAAAGCCATACTGTGTTCTTTGGGATGACTCAAAATCGTAAGTGCTAAATTGACTTTATTTTGAAATTATATATTTGTTTTACTTTTATCAACCCTAAGGGTTCATTCTAACTAGATTTGCTCTCTGAAGATCAATTCATGCTTGGATTGTTCTTCAGAGAGCATTTGAAAGGTAGTAAGTAGGCATTGTATCACCTATTCACTGCCTTCTTTAACTCCTTGAATTTGGTACTGTGCATTGCACAGGAAGGGTAGCAGGCGGAGGGAGTTAAAAGCATTTCTCAAACATGGAATTTTTCCAACTGCCCCCAACCACTAGTGTGAATCAGGCCTTAAATGTTGTAAGAAAAATGTTATTACCTATATGCATACAGTATGTGATGTTGTCCATGTATGTTCTGAAGTTATCTATTTTAACATACTTCCTGCTTGTTTGGAGATGTAGTATACTGTTTTGTATGAACCAGATAGAAAACACTTACTACAATACAGTAGTCACTTAATAGCACTAGTGTAAAGACAATTTGGATTTAAGCAGGTAAAAATCAGAGTAGATAGGAAGCAGAAGATTTAATGAGCCAATCAGAACATGCCATTTGCAAAGGTCCTCAATCTTTACAACATTGTGTTTATGGGCTTTGGGCTTGTGTTGATGGCATCACTTTGACTACAGCTTGAGATGCTTCTGCGAACATTCATCCAGATACATTTGACCTGCAGTTGACCTCCTTCTTTCTTGCAATTGACCTACTTTAAGTGAATTTTTCATTCACATAAACTTGAACAGGTATTTCTTGACGCAAACAAAATCAGCACATGCCCTAAAACAAACTGAATGACCTAGCCCAAACTTGTGGGAGTATTTGCTGCTCAAGCAATACCTATACATGTAATAAGGAGCATGCAATCAATTTAAAAATACATCATGGATTAATGGTAAAGGTGAAGGGGAACTTTTTAAATTTTTTTATGTAATATTTACTTTGTTGAAACTTTTTCTGGGGTGGGATAGAGCAGATCACAGGTGACCTGGTAATGTCCCCAATAAACCTCTGAAGCAAAACATCTCTTATAATAATGATCTATCCCTATTATAGAGATCTGTTGCTGTAGGGGGGACAGTGCACAGATGAGTGTTCTGTCAGGCTCAAAGGTGGTTGCCTAAAATCAACAGCATTGTTAAAGCGGGATTCCACCCTAAAGTGGAACTCCCGCTTTTCGGAACCCTCCCCCCCACCGGTGTCACATTAGGCACCTTTCAGGGGGGAGGGTTGTGCAGATACCTGTCTTAAACATGTATCTTCACCCACTTCCGGCATAAACTCCCACGGGAGTTTACGCAGCTTCCTGTCCTGGCGCGCTGTCTTCTGGGACACAGACGTGTCCCGGCAGACAGCGCTGAAGATTCTCATTGCGCCGCGCGACTCGCGCATGTGCAGTAGGGAATTGGGAAGTGAAGCCACTTCCTGAATCCCTCACCAAGGATGGCGCCGGCTACAGCAGAGAGCCGAGCGATCGATCGGCCTCTGCTGCCGACACCGCTGGACCCTGGAACAGGTAAGTGTCCATTTTTTAAAAGTCAGCAGCTGCAGTATTTGTAGCTGCTGGCTTTTAAAAAAAAAAATTTCAGTACAGTCCCGCTTTAAGTGTAGTATATTTATTACCTCTACTTATATGAAAATGATCATGTGCTATGTAGCTTCAAAATTCTGGCCAAGGTTGTATATGTATCAGGTGCACTAAAGCTCATATGAAGATGCCTGACACAGCTTTTGTAAATATGCTGGGTTGTCAGCCAGAGCTTTAATTAACATGAAGTGGCATAACTGTGGGCATGTGGCAACTGCATGTTGATAATGTACTTGTTGCCAAGTGTTAGCATGGGGGTATTGCTTTCTTGTGTGAATTAGCTCTCTTCATGGCAGGAGGCCAAATTACGTCACCGGGCCCCACATTGGAAAGAAAATGTATTTTCTCTTGCCAGTAACACCTGTTCCGTCACTGACTACAGAGACATTTTGAGAGTTACTGTGTTGAGTGTAGAGTCTCTCCACCAGCTCTTTTACACAAGTTACGCACAACACTTTACTTGTTCAGCCCGAAGCAATGGAGCGAAGCTGCTATATACTTTGCAAGGTCTCAAAACACTGTGGTCCATGTCCAGTCCATAGGAGGGCTCCACTATGCAACAGGCCCCTAAGATAGGGACCCTGCTGCCCAGAAGTGCAAACAATACAGCCACCAGTTCACCCCTCAGAGAGAACTTTCATCACCAGCCACCTCCTCCTCTTTTGTGTTGGCTGCTCTTTCCCTTTACTTCTCACTCCCTATTAATCAGAAGGGTAACATGAAAGGTTTCACTTTGTTTCCAGTTCCTAATGCTCTCACGCTCTTTTCAAATAATTCTGACCAGATGTTGTTGCTAAATTAGAACTTCCTTTACTTGCAATAAAAGGCATTACGCCAACAGTTCTATGGTATCTCCGCATCACAGTTTTCAAATGTAGAGCTGCAGGCAATGTGTCAGTAAGCATTTAATTATTCCTTTCCCTTTTTAGAACTGCTTCTTCAGATACTGTTCTGAACTTGGACTATGCTGTGGTGCTCATACCTTTAGTCTGTGGTAGTTCTCAGCCTATAGCAATATGATTCCAACTTCTAAGTCCCATTCAGGGTCCTGCTATAAACCTGAGTTGTCTTGTTAGTTTTATCTGAGAAGGATGTACTGCCACAGTTTTAAGGGTCTGAAGGCGGTAAATGTCCTAAAGTGGTGAAGCTTCACTTTGTAAGCAATACCAAATCGGATTAAAGGAAAAAATAAATACATGTTTGCTTACATGTTATCAGATGATGGAAATCAGCAGAGCTTCACCACAGCACTAAACTCTGAGGGAAATTAGTTCAACTGCACTTGCAAAGTGCAAAGTCTCTTTGCATTTAATAAATGAACCCCACTATGTGCAGGAACATTAACAATTATGTAACCATATCAAATATTGCAATGATCATTAATGCTGATAAATCTTTTTTCCTTTTACTGAATACTAGACCACTTTTTTAATACTTCCTTGCTGTGGCGAAGGGGTAGGAGGGCTTAGAATTTATACTAAGGCCTTTTGATCAGAAATGCAAAAAAAAGTTAATTCCCTGCTCTGCTGCCTTCCTCTTCCATTACAATGTATATTTACAGAATTGGTTCCTAGTAGTGTACAATCTATGAGAACAGCTCGCCGGCTACTTTTTCACTATATAGTCTAATTTTTATTAGGGTGCCAGACACTATATTGTCACAGCTGACACACTAATGCCGCGTACACACGACCAGACTTTCCGGCAGAATAAACTCAGACGGTCTTTCCGACGGAGTTCCGCTGAAACGGACTTGCCTACACACGATCACACCAAAGTCTGTTCGTTTAGAACGTGATGATGTACGACAGGACTAGAAAAGGAAGTTCAATAGCCAGTAGCCAATAGCTGCCCTTGCGTCGTATTTGGTCCATCGGACCAGCATACAGACGAACGGTTTTCCCGATAGGAACTGATTCCGTCGGAAAGATTTAACACATGTTCTATTTCTAGGTCCGTCAGACTTTTTGAAAAAAAAAAAGTCTGCTGAAGCCCACACATGATCGGAATATCCAATGAAATTATTCCGACTGACCTTTTCTGCTGGAAAGGCCGGTCGTGTGTACGCGGCATAAGAGGTTTCTGAGAGGCCACATAAAAATTTTGCTATGGGGCACTAAGATCTGAAACAACATCCCTGACAACAACAGTGTTGAGTTATAAAAGGAGTAGACAATAGGTACCTAGAAAAGTAAAGCTGTGTTTACTTCAAGCATCCAGTCATGAGCAAGGCAAAATTTTATCAAGCTTCACTAAGTAAACATTGTCTACTCTCTTTATCAACGTGTATTTTACATTCCTGTTTGTATTTATTTATTTTGCTTTTGGCTTTTAAATGCTTTTTCTTTGAAGGTTAAATCTAACTTAATAGTCAATAAAGTGCATAGCAGTGATTAAGATATGTGGAGAATAAAGGCCTTTTTACTCTGGTAATATGAAACATGCAAAGAATAAAAGCTAAACTGTATTTTTTCCTCAGTACAATGCACAACAACAAACAGATTTTTTTTCCCATGCGCTGGCAACTGTACATGCTTGCTTTCTCTCAGTAACACGGACATAGATTGTTCTGTTGACAATTTACTGGCATAGCAAAACTAGAAAGTACATTCTGTTTGCTGGCAAGTGTATGAGGCGATCTATCAAGTGGCTGTAGTCAACTGTGTAGTATTGAAAATTGCAATTTTGGAATGAAAAGTCATTATGATTGAAAAAAATCTCATGAATACATAAATCTGAATATGAATTAGGACAGAATTTTTCAAGCAATATACATTTTATTTTTATAAAGTTACATAATAAATGCCATCACATATATAAGTTGCATAATATATACATGAGCGTTTGAAATGAGATGATGCATAGTATGTTCTTTCTTATACATTCATACATGAGAAAGTGTACGACTGAGAAACCTTTAGTCTACTGATATATATATTATATATATATATATATATACTATATTGTATTGACAAAAGTATTGGGGCGACTGCCTTTACAAGTACATGAACTTTAATGGCATCCCAGTCTTAGCTTAGTTCAATATTGAGTTGGCCCACCCTTTGCAGCTATAACAGCTTCAACTCTTCTGGGAAGGCTGTCCACAAGGTTTAGGAGTGTGTCTATGGGAATGTTTGACCATTCTTCCAGAAGTGCATTTGTGAGGTCCGGCACTGATGTTGGGCAAAAAGGCCTGGCTCACAGTCTTTGCTCTAATTCATCCCAAAGGTGTTCTATCAGGTTGAGTTTAGGACTCTTTGAAGGCCAGTTAAGTTCATCTATCCCAAACTTGCTCATCCATGTCCTTTTGGTCTTTGCTTTGTGTGCGAGTCTTGTTGGAACAGGAAGGAGCCATACCCAAACTGTTCCCACAACGTTGGGGGAATGAAATTGTCCAAAATATCCTGGTATACTGATGCCTTAAGAGTTCCCTTCACTGGAACTAAGGGGCTAAGCCCCACACCATAATCCCCATTACACCAAATGATTTGAACCAGTGCACAATTCAAGGTCCATAAAGACATGGATGAGTGAGTTTGGGGTGGAGGAACTTTACTGGCCTGCAGAACACCTTTGGCATGAATTTTAGCAGAGACTGTGAGCCAGGCATTCTCGTCCAACATTAGTGCCTGACCTCACAAATGTACTTCTTGAAGAATGGTCAAACATTCACATAGACACACTCCTTGTGGACAGCCTTCCCAGAAGAGTTAAAGCTGTTACAGCTGCAAAAGGTGGGCCAACTCAATATTGAACCCTACAGACTAAGACTGGGATGCCATTAAAGTTCATGTCCGTGTAAAGGCAGCTTTTCTAATACTTTTGGCAATATAGTGTATCACATTCGTAGTTTCATTATAAAAAATACAATTTTTATTGATATAAAAACAAAATAAAATCCATGTGACACGATGATGTGGTTAGTTAAAAACAGTCAAATGTTTTCTAAATTTCAAAAACACATCTAATTCCTAAAAGCTTATCTCCTGACAAAGTAATGCTTAATAGACTACCTCCATCCAATCGTATAATAGGGAGAAAATTCCTTAGAAGTTAAACATAGATCTTTACATCATTTTGATCTGTTGATGACATAGTAAGGATACCAGGAAGGATTTTTCACAAATAGAGAACAACTAGGTTGTCACCTTTCGGTGAGATGCAATCCAAATTTCTGTGATAAAATGCACCTTGAAACAGATTCAATATTTACACCCACATAAGCTGTCTCTTGAGTTAAAACTTGTTTTGTTTACAAAACGTAGGATGATTATTCTTCATCGCTATTATTAAAAGTTTAAACTAACTGTTCTTAGCACCCTGATGACATTCAATCACAAAACTAGGTAGGAAAGGTTTTTATGTTAAATGCAAATGTGTAGAAGCTAGGAGTTTGCATTTGGTATAAAGATAATAGATTTGTCTGTGTTGGAGTTTTACAAGTCTGATAACTGTTTCTTAGTGTATCAATTAGAGTAACTGTGAGGGCATTTTAATGTGCTTGTTTAAATTGCACATTTTCTTCATCAATCCACATGTCTAGCTGAAAGTGATACTGTGCAGTTTTTGAACCATTTAAATTTCTTCTTATTGGAAATGTAAATTATTCTGGAGTTCTCAGGGGATAACTAATCTATACAGTCAAGTGTTCAGCTCCAGCACTCAGCATTTTCTGACTAAGGCAGTTTAGCTAGATGGTTCCTTTTCTGGTTTGTGCACTATAAAATGTGATTAATACTTGATTCGCTGTCATATTTGTAATACCTCTTATATGTTATTATTCATTGATTGCCTGTCATAGTTTAAGTAAATATATTAATATATAGGGAGATCGAAAATATCTTCAGTAAATATTGGTATATTCTAGGTAGAGATAGGCATTTATGTCATACCCTGCAGAATAAACCAAAGTTTATTTACAGAAGGGTCCCGAATTTTGGAGATCAGGTGGTAAGGAAGATTTTGGATCCACCTGACAGACAAGCTTTAAAAATAGATCTGAAAGGCTTTTTCTCTTGCAGAAAATGCATTTGCTGTAGGACTGTAAATGTAAGTAATAGAGGCAGGACCAGCACCATTAATGCAGACCATGAAACATTTGAAATAAATTCAACACATGTAATTCTTCATATGTGGTGTATTTGTTATGGTGCCCATGTGGGTTGTATTATGTGGGAAGAATGAAACGACTCCTAAAAGTCCAAATAGCTAAACATTTAGCTAATATTAAAAATGGATTTAAATTACACAGTGTCTCCATGCACTTTAAGGAAAAACATGGTCAGGATCCTTCTGTGCTCCAATTTTGTGGAATTTACCAGGTTTTCCCATCATGGAGAGGGTCCAATCAAATTAGGGACTTGTCTCAAAGAGAAACTAAATGGATTTGTCTTCTAAAGAGTCTCCACCCAAGAGGGTTAAATATTGAACTAGATCTCAATTGCTTCATCAACAATTTTTGAGGGATACAGTAATAATATAGATTAGCTACTAGTTTTTATAGGAGTATATAATAATATGGGTAAAATAGCATGTTAGGATTTTCTATAAGTATTTTGTATGTTTAGGATTATGGCTCTAACCACTCAAGGTATATTTGGTAAACTTGTTTTATTAATCTTATAGTGATCTTGATTTTTGTATTTTTCCTACGGAGGGAAATGTAAAGATTAGGGTGCATGTAATTATGTCACATTTAAGAATTATAGTACATACATTATGTTGAAGATAGATCAATTAGTCTGTGATGTATTATATTATTACTCTCACTGAATCAAGATGAGAGGTGAAAAAACAAATCTATTGTGGTCAGGGGGACACGAGATGCGCATGCGCTCAGGAACTACTTACGCCAGTAGATGGTAGGGAGAGTATAAAGAGGGGGTTGCCGTGCTGTACAGCCAATCCCATGAATAAGTTGGAATAATGAAACATGTTGGGGCATGGCTGTACGGCAACCATTTGTGACGAGTGACGTGTGAGGTTCTGCTGTTTCCGGTTGTGACGGGGCTCCGATACAGACGAGCGAGTGAGTGGAGGGTGAGAGTCAAAAGCTGCATCCCGGGTCTGTCATGACCACAGTATACCGCTGTAGCTCAGTTATAGGAGTCTTCCCTAATTGCCCTTATTATATTGGAGTGATGTGAGTATAATAGTTGAGGATTTCGTTTGCTTATTTTAATAAATGATTTTACGGTATCACGCTATTGTAGGCACGTTTTCATCTCATGTTTACATATGGGAATATCATCTTCTTCTGTTGAGCACTGCTGGAATTCAAGAAAGTGTGATTAACCCTGGTGGGTTTAAACAGCATTTTTCACCAAGCATGAGAGTGCAAGGCAAATCTTTTTGGTGAGTGCGTTTTTTAAAGGGAGTGAATCACAATCACAATCTGTGTGGTTGAAGGAAGTTTATAGGTGTATAAGAAGACTATTCACCATCACGTTGCATGGACTTTATTTTGTTGTTTTTTATGTATTCTTTTGTATTTCTTTGTTACTAATATACATTTTCTTTATAACTTGGGGCTACAGCACTTTGCACATTACCAATTCTGTTGGCACTGTTTTACTGCATAAGAAGGTCTCTTCTGTTGTTCTTGATTTACTCAGCTTAGAAGCTCATTTACCACTTGAGGCTTGCACATGTATTTCAATATGAACTTATAAAGCCTGTCCCTGGCTAATTGTGACCCCCTTATACTTCTACCTATTTAAAATTTTATTTTAATATAGACATCATCCTTTCTACTCACCTGAGTCAACTTTTCATGCCTCTTGACGGCACCTCTTCCAGGACTTGGAACTGGTAATCCAGTGCTGGAGTTCAGGCCCACAGCTGATCTGGCTTGTTGTCACCCTTAGACCCCTTTCACACTGGGGGCATTTTTCAGGCGCTACAGCGCTAAAAATAGCGCCTGCATAGCACCTGAAAAATAGCGGCTCCATTCACTCCAGTGTGAAAGCCCGAGGGCTTTCACACTGGAGTGGTGTGCTGGCAGGGTGTCAGAAGAAGTCCTGCCAGCAGCTTCTTTGGAGCATTGAACTCACCGCTCCTCCACAGCTGCTCCCTATTGAAATCAATGGGGCAGCGCTGCGATACTGCCAGCAAAACGCCAATCCGGCTGCATTTTACGGGTGGATTTAACCCCTTTATGGCAGCTAGCGGGGGGGCTAAAACTGCCCCACTAGCAGCCGAATATCGCTGCTTAAACAACGGTAAAGCAGCCCTAAAAATAGCACTGCTTTACCACTGACGCCTTAGGTGGCTCGGTGTGAAAGGGGTCTTAATTGTAACATCTACTCACTGATGCACTCTTCTGCAGCCTGAAAGCCTGCAGCTTGTTTAAAATGGCACTTTGATTACAATTCTGGTATAAAGTTATTTACAAATTAAATAATAATAAATTTTAAATGCATGCTTTTTTGTAATGTGATATAAAAATATATCAAATAGAACAAATACAAATAAACATTTGTAAATATCAATAGTTAATAAAATGGAAATAAACAATAACAAATCAGCAGAAAAAAATATAGATGAAGGGAGAAGGGGTAGAATAAGTTAATTAGGGCCAATTAGGATAAATTAAGGGCTAATAAGAAGTTAAATTAAGCCAATTTATTTTTTAACTTTAAGTTTTTCTTCTTTGTCAGGCTGCTTTAAAGCGGAGGTCCGGACATTTTTTTTTTTTAAAGTCAGCAACTACAAACACTGAAGTCGCTGACTTTTAATAAATGCACTTACCTGTCCAGCAAGCCCGCAATGCGCCCCCCCCCCCCCCCCCCCGAGGCCAATCCTTCCATCGGATCAGGTGGCAGCGCCGCCATCTTAACTAAGGGATACAGGCAGTGGAGCCTTGCGGCTTCACTGCCCGTTTCCCACTACGCATGCACGAGTCGTGAATGGCCCTGTTGTTTTATGGGACACACACCTGTCCCAGAAGACAACAGGGCCACTCGCCGAACAGGATGAAGTGAAGGAACAGCGCTATGGACTAGGAAGAGGCAGATTAGGAAGACTGCCTAGTAACAGGCATTTCTGGTAAGTAATTTTTATTTTATTTTTTTCAAATGTTTTTTTATATATTTTTTTAGAATGTTAATGTCATTTTTAATTTTAGGGTGGACCTCCGCTTTAACTAACATCATCTTCAGATTGATGTAAACCCTTTTGTTCTGCAGATGAATGAAATAGGGTAAATACAAAAGTAACAATATTAATTAATATCTCACTAGTTCACATCTAGATATTATCAGACAACATTTTCTACACCAGTAGCTTCTAGAGCTGCTGTATTTACACAGCACCTCCTGACTGTAATTTTTTAAACTTGAAATTGCCAGCAAGTGGGAGGGGGGTATAGCAACAGGGCAAAAGGACAGTACATGTTACACAGATCCATTGTACTTTGCTGAAGTTTTCTTGGGTGTATGTGAGTGGGAATTGATTGTGGGAATTAGTGTTTTTAACATGCATTTTGTGTAAGTGTGGTCTAGGAAGGGGAACTTCCTTTACAGCTGCCAGCTACAAAAACTCACATGTAATATATTTCAGCTTACCAGTCCTTGGATGTGGTAGTTGTAGTAGTTTTATTTTTTTTAGGCTTTTTTTTCTTTTATTTTCACATGGTTATTTTGATAATAACACACTTCCGGTCCTACAGTTACAGCTCCCACTCACTGTATTGTATCTATGGAGGAGCAACATTGTCACTCGGCCCGCTCTCCTTATTTGGTTTACAAACACTTCTGCCGCTACTTACTGTATCTCAATTACACATTAATAGCTTTGTAGCTTACAAAAGATAGCTGAGAAAGCTGATAACACCATTTGAAATTTTAGCTTAGTCCACATGAAGTTAAAAGGATATAATAATTCAGACAAGATCAACAGATGTTTTTTGTACCTGCCTAAATGTACTTAGCCTTAAAAATGAAGTGATGCCGCACCTCCAAAACATGTTATCATAGCAACCTAAGAACACACACGGCCACACTGCTCCATTTATTCTTGTCTTCCGCTGTGGCCTAAACTGACGTCATGCAGCGCCGGCTGGTCCGGGCGCATGTGCGCCTTTCACTATACCCAATTAGGATTGTGTGGGAACTGTGAAAACTGGTTTATGTATGTTGTATTGGACTTATTCAAAACCTATAGCAAGGATAAATGTCCTAAACAACTGGCCCAAAATATACTTAGGGGATTGAGGGGGCGCACTGGACACCTTTGCTGCCATTGTGCTATGTGCTGGGTACCCAGTGTGCCCCTGTGCTTTTAATGAGGGGTGGGCTCCTTCCAGGCTCACCTGCCCACTGCTTCTCCATTTTAATGCATTTGCTTCCACTGTGGAGGCTCTCAAAATTTTGAGTTATGACTTCAGATAATACAGGGTGCGATGAAGTGGCTCTGCAGCCCACCCAAAACAACAACATCATCTAATGACCTTAGGTGCAATTTATTTTCTAGGGGTTTGCTTGAATCTTATTTCATTCTCTAAAGAGAGATTATTTATAGTGATCTATCCTTCATTGTTAAAACATTGTTTACTATGATGTGTGTAGAATGAGCAGTGGGTTATCAAAGGGTGGTTGGACTTTAAAAGAAAATATTAGTAGAAACAATGAGTGTTGGTGAAGAAGTGTAGATCAAAGTTACATTGGCATTAATTTAACCACTTGCGGACCGCCCACCACACATATACTGTGGCAGTGTGGCCCTACTGCATGAAACAACGTACCTGTACGTTGTTTCATTCATGAGATACTGTGATGTGCATCCGCTGCACGCCGAGGAGAGTGCACACGCGGATCCGGCGGACTGGATGTCCACTGGCCACCCGCAATCAATCCACAGTGAGACAGAAAGGGGATCTGCCAATGTAAACAAGACGTATCCCCGTTCTGACAGGAGACAACACTGAAATTGGCTGTTCCTAGTAATCAGGAACAGCGATCCCATCCCCCACACAGTTAGAACACACACTGAGGGAACACAGTTAACCCTTTGATTGCCCCTAGTGTTAACCCCTTCTATGCCAGTGTCATTCATACATTGATCAGTGCATTTTTTTTAGCACTGATCACTGTATTGGTGTCACTGGTCCAGAAAAAGTATTACTTAAGGTCAGAGTTATCCGCCACAATGTTGCCGTCCCGCTAAAAATCGCAGATCAATGCCATTACCAGTAAAAACAATTAAAAAAAATTAAAGTTCTTAAATCTATCCCCTATTTTTTAGATGCTCTAACTTTTGTGCAAACCAAACAATATATCCTTTTTGGGATTTTGTTTTACCAAAAATATGTAGAAGAATACATATTGGCCTAATTTTTTTTTCTTTAAATTTTTTTTTTTTGATATGTGTTATAACAGAAAGTAAAAAATATATATTATTTTTTTCATAGTGCAAAAAATAAAAACCACAGAGGTGATCAAATACCACCAAAATAAACTTCTATTTGTGGGAAAAAAATGACATCAATTTTATTTGGGTACAACGTTGCAAGATTGGCAGTTAAAGCGACGCAGTGCCGTATAGCAAACAATGGCCTGGTCATTAAGGGGGTAAATCCTTCCGGGGCTGAAGTGGTTGTTAAAGACACAGAGGTTTCTCACTTAGCTAATGGCATGCTTGCTGGAGATGAAAAAAAAGTACAAAAAAACTCAATATGTGCTTTTAAAAAATGGACTGCCTGACTTAAACACAGCTTCATTATACTCCCTAATCTCAATGAATAAGGAATGCTTCTTTAGCAAATCTGTCCACTGTGTCTTTCAATTTGTCATTTTTTTCATTTAATTAGTTCCCACCCAGGCCATTTCTGACATTTCTCTCCTACATGTATAAATCAGTATTTTTTTTTTATAGAAAATTTCTCAGAACCCCAAACATTATATATGACCCTAGAGAATAAAATGGAGATTGTTGCAATTTGTTATGCCACATGGTATTTCTGCAGCGATTTTTCAAACGCAATTGTTTTGGAAACAATTTACTAAATATATTGAAAAATATAAACGATGATGTTAGCATGAGTAAATAGATACCTAACATGTTACGCTTTAAAATTGCTCACTCTCGTGGAAAGGTGCCAAACTAGGGTACTTAAAAAACTCCATAGACAATGCTTTAAAAATATTTACAGGTTACCAATTTAGAGTTACAGAGGAGGTCTAGAATTATTGCTCTTGCTGTGACATTCGCAGCGATACCTTACATGTGTGGTGTGAGCATATGCAATACATATGCAAACGTGACCTGTGAATGCTTTCGCTTCTGCATGCACGCACGAGGGGACGAGGACGCTTCAAATTTTTTTTATTATTATTATTATTTTTCTTACACTGTCACTTATATAGAGTAAATGAACACTGTGCTGAGCAGTAAACAATCCTTACATGCTCTGAATCATACAACGAAGTGATACAAAACAAATGAGGGGAGGAGAGTATGAAATCGTCAGGGGAAGATTTTGGTAAACCGGTTAGGTCTTTAGTAAGGCCATGGTGAAACATATGGGCATCAACAGAAATAGATGAGAAAAATAAGCTTTGGGTCATGAACATAGTACATTACGAAGACATTATTATCCCTGAGAGGTACTTGTCAGGATTATTTCCCTGTATATAAAAATAAGGATCAATGAGGGCAGGAAGATTCTGAGACTGAGACCTTGCTGAAAAATAATCACTGTGAGTAGGCCCTCGAGAATGATATAGAGGGTTCTAGTCCAGTGACCATTTTTCTCTAAATATCTTCCCCCGTTTCCCCCTATTGGGGACTCCAATCCCTCAACTATAACAAAAAAAATTGGTAGGAAAAGAGTAAGAGAAGAGATTAAAAAAAAAAGGGGGGGGGAGGGAGGGGAAGAGCAGCTAGAACATAATTCTTAGATTGTTTGGGATCATAGGAACAATAGAAATGGTAAAGAAACAAAGAGGGAAGAAGTAAGTCCATCCGGGGGTCCTCCAGTCATTATCGGCATCAATTTCCTGGGACCTGCAAATAATACAGCCAAGGAGACCAAATTTTGTCAAAGGTTGGTTGCTTATCTCGTAAGATACTCACTACCCTTTCATTCAACATGATCCATGAAAGTTTCAGTTTTATCAAGGTCATATCTATGACAGAGCTTTTCCATGCTGTTGCAATAGCGATTTTAGCCACTAAAAACATAAAATAAATTAGGGTTTGGGTATGCCAAGGGATATTTTCAACAGGCTTATTTATTAAGGCTACACTCGCTTCTTAAAGGATATTGACCATCGTAACCGAGAAAACAAGTGAGTGTACTCTTATCCAAAAGTGGCGAACCTTAGGGCACACCCACCACATATCTAATGGTGTGCCAATTTGACCACAACCCCTGAAGCACATGGCTGAGGTGCCTGGATACATTTTCGACAAACGCTCTGGCACCGAGTATCATCTGGCATGGACTTTATAGCCTGCTTCTATCAAGGCTACATTCAGAATGTCTTTATGAATCCTTGTGCTCCATTTACACCTTGGGGGGTTATGGACGGATCCCTTTCCTACACCACCTTGTAGGTTAATCTATCATTATTGGTGTTGAGCAGTTTATATAATAGCAAGATGTTCCCCTGCAGAGCAGCATCCTGCGTGCATCTGTTTTTAAACACAGTACAGACTGCCACATCAGAGCTGTCTTTCTATAGGGATTGGAGAAAGTGATAAATTTGTTGCAAGTGGAAGCTCTCAGTGGGGGGGCATCTCCAGGCTTCCCGTGAAACATGAGGAGGGACGTATGTCTCTGTGGTCAAAAAAAATCACCTATACGGTACATTCCCTTATTCAACCACCAACCGTACCTGTCAGGTTGCATACCTGGTAGGAACAGGGGGTTGACGTATAGGAGAGCTACTGGGACATGCAATGAGCGCATAGGCCATCTCCTGCAGCTTGTATCCCACACCTGTAGTGAATGGGAGAGCGTTGGGCTCAGTATAGCCCTGTGGTGTTTCGGGGGGGACCCAAATGACAAGATCCATTGCAAGTGGGAAACTTGCCTGGGTCTCTATGGCAACCCAATCAGTTTGGTAATGTTTGCTATGGAGTTGGCCTAGTTGAGCGATCTGTGCTGCCACGTTATATTTTCCAAAGTCTGGCACCCCTAGTCCACCCATATCATTAGGAGCATACATCGTGGAATTAGAATGGAAAAACAGTATCAGAGCAATTGGAATCCATCAGTGTTGGCTGACCATTGTTGGACACTGTATCGAGATGCACTGAATACTGAGAAAAAATTAAAATCAGCAGCAAAACACTTTTAGCCCCGCTGAACTCATGCAACATGTCAAAAATAGTATGTGATGAAATACAGTATAATCATTAAAAGTCATATTTAAAATGTCATATTTCTCAAGCTTCCTATATGATACAGTAATTTGGGGTCTATTATAATCATAAAAAGTTTTTCAGGAAAAATATTTTTTTTTCCAGTGGTACATTTCTAAGTTAAAATGCATACAAGTTGGATTCTCTTTTATAAAAACTTTAAAGCAGAACTAAATAATCTGTATGCCCTGCATCACTTCATGTGATTTTTTTTTTTTTTTATCACATATGCATGCACAGTGCAGTGTACATTCCAGGCATCTGTAAGATGATGCAAGTTACATCTTCCAGGGCTGTCTAATGGCTGAAAAGAGAGGACTCTGGACCCAGAAGGAAATTAAGAGACGATGGCAGCAGTGGTGCAACCAGGGAGAGCATGGACTTTGTACAGAGGCAGAAGGGCATACAAAATTTAAGTCTATTATAATACATAAGTATGTTTCACATACTTACATATTATGACAGGAGTAGTGGGAACAACATGGGGATCCAGCTTCCCTTAAAAACTGAACTATATACAAACAGCAAAACACATAACAGAAGTATAGGAGCTGTTTTACCTGCTAAATTACTTATCATTTTGTCTGTATAGTCTTGACATGTACTCAACCTTGCCAGACTGTACAGCTGGCCTGGTGACCTAACTTTGGTCTACTGCAGTTAAACAGTATGGCTTGATAACAATCAACTTCTGTCGAACGGGGACAGCTGGTCCCAGATGAACCAGACAAATTTCAATCCATCCATGACCAGCTGAAGGCCCCTTTCATACTGACAAACCAATCAGGTCTGCATTTCAGTTTTTCAGGCGGACCCAATCGGACCATTCATTGCTTTCTATGGAGCTGACACCCGCTGACATCCAATCCGATTGGATGACAGTCAGAGAGAAACAGACAGGTGGTCCACTTCCATACGACATCTCTTAAAGGACAGTGGGCTGTGTCCGTGTCTGCTCTGCATCAGCAGAGCAGACATGAACCTGTCATCCATCTGCCAGTTCAGCAGAGAGATATACTGCTGATCTGGCTGATCCACTGGTGGGCTCCACCAGTGTGAAAGGGGTCTTAAAGCGGAGGTCCACCCACTGCTGCAAAAATTAAAAGCCAGCAGCAGCACATACTGCAGCTGCTGACTTTTAATAATCTGACACTTACCTGTCTTGGAGTCCAGCGATGTCGGCACCGCAGCTGATGTTTCCATCAGCTGTCGGGTGAATGCCGCCTCCATTGCGAGTAAGGGAACCCGGAAGGGATCCTTACTACGCATGCACGGAGCTCTGCTTTTCTCTCCTACTGGCCCCACAGCCGGGGAAGGAGGAGGAAGGAGGAGAGAGCCCCAGCGATGACACAAATACCCGCGGCTGAGGCTCCCAGAAGTGGAGACAGGATACCTGTAAAAGACTGGTATCCTGTTTCCCCTCCCCCTGAAAGGTGCCAAATGTGGCACCGGAGGGGGGAAGGAGTACAATGAGCGGAAGTTCCACTTTTGGGTGGAACTCCGCTTTAAGGAGCATCAGCAGACTCCTGTCAGCATGTTCTTTTTCGGCACAGGTGCATACAACATTCCTGATTGATTCCTAGTGCTGTGCCTTCTACCCCTTTGTAAATGCTGCCATTCACAAGGCTGATTCCAAATGGGATTTTCTAACCAATTTTATAAATACATATACAGTATAATTCTCTAAATTAACGTATTACTGCATTTGTTTGTGTTTTTTTTGTTTTTTGTTTGGAGTTCAGACATACGTTTAGGCTCCACTTTTTGAATAATTAAAGCACCCAGTTAATGTTGTTCAACCAGAACACTGATGCAAATACAGTTCTGTCTGGGCGCAACAGTCCTCATTAGTCCTGGTCAGCCTCAGAAGAAACACAATGGGGGTGATTTACTAAAGGGAAATAGGCTGTTCACTCTGCAAGGGAAGTTTCTCTTTTTCCCCAGAGCTTAGTGGATGTGATAAAATTTCACTTTGCAAAGAATACCCAATCACATGCAAAGAAAGTTAAAAAAAACAGCGTTTTTGCTTGCATATGATTGGATGATGGAAGTCAGCAGAGCTTCACCTCATTCATTAAACTCTGTGGAAAATTGGCATGCAAAGTGTGACTTCCCTTGGAAAGTGAACAGTCTCAACTTTATTAAATCAACCCTTTTTCCTTATTCCAGAGGGGTTTTTTGCGTACATTTCTAACGGAGCATTGCTTCAAGTCTCCTTATATATACTTTTGTACGCCAATAGAAAAAAAATAGGATGGACAAGATATCGGTTTTAAAATACTTCAAATGTGGAAGCACTTGTAGTGCATGAGGACTAAGTAGATATCACCATCACTTATGCAGAAAGGTCCATATAGTATATTTCCTATAGATTACTGTGAATTCTAATAAAACATTTTGAAAATGTTGTATTCATAAACAAACTAATAACAACTTTAATAGTGATTGCTGAGTTGATATGTGATGTGCATTACCATAACTCTTTGTAATGTTTTAGTCTTTTAGAAGTAAATCAGTTAGGGTTTCAAAAACATTAGTATCCTTTATTATTTATTTATAATGTGTTATGAAACTTCCAAGACTCTGTATCATTCGATTTCAAATAAAACAACAAACGATGTACTAAATCTTTAAAATGATGCATGGTGAGTAAGACCTTATTGGAAACTACCCATACTTACAGTGTAATTTGATTAAATAATCCCATAGCATGGGAATGTTAAGATGCAATTGGCGTTTTCCTGAAGTGCTTGGCAATAAATAAGCACATTTCCCTTCTTCAATATGCCAAAACACTTTGATAACATGAAGTTATGATCACATGAACTTACAGCAAACTTATGATACTATGAAATAGCTTGACACTTAATATATAAAGTAATTATTTGTGTTCAGTTTGCAAGGTTATAAAACATTCAGAGACAACATTTTTTATCTTGCATAATGTCATTTGCTCTTCTCAATATGCTTTTTTTAATGGTTTTGTCTAGGAACACAGACTCAGTGCCAGGACTTCTAAACAGTTTAATTTCAAGTGATTGAATTAGTCTAATACGTTATATAAATAGGGCTGTTTTTTTTTTTTTTTAGAATAACTTTACCCAGCAATTTCCCTAGCATAATTGAAAATATAGCGTGCATGTGTTGTAATCAGTAAGAATACTGTAGCAAAACAATTTAAATCATAGTGTGCCTATTACATGTGCCAATATTAGAATATTATAATACTATTGTAAAACAGAGACAGAGTCAGTGTGTTTTGCAGAAGTATAGTTTAATAATTGTTAACTGTGACTCTGCATATAAGTTGTTTTTCCTTAGAATAAATTACTTAAACTGGTTGTAAAGGCTGAAGGTTTTTTTTACACTAATGCATTCCCTGCATTATGGTAAAAAAAACAACTGTGTTTAGCTCCTCCCCAGCCCCTTCTAAATACCCGAGCCCAATCTTAATCCAGCTATGTGCCCGAGAGCAGCAGTTCTTTGCCATCTCTCTTTCTTCACTGGGCATCGAGGCAGCAGCGGGAGCCATTGGCAATCACAGCCTGTGAATAGAGCGCAGAGGAGTGGGGCCAAGCCAAGCTCTGTGTGACAATGAACACACAGAGCCTGGCTCAGGATTGAGCCTGCACAAGTGCTCCCCTAGCAAGCTACTAGCTAAAGAAGCACCCAGTAGGGGGAGAAGCCAGGAGCATCAGCATTAGACCCCAGAAGAGGAGGATCAGGAGCAGGTAAGTATGGACATTTTTTTTAATATAAAAAATAAAAATGTTACCTTTACAATCACTTTAAGATACATTTTTTTAACTATTAATATATCAGTTCTCTTTTTAAATATGAAAGTATCTGGTAATACATTTTTGCTATATTTGACTCTTGCAAAGTACACATTCTCTAATGCCGTGTACACACGATCGGAAATGCCGCCAGCAAAACTCTGATGAGAGCTTTTTGTTGGAAAATGCAACCATGTGTATGCTCCATCGGTCTTTTGCTGGTGGAATTCCAGCCAGCAAAATATTGAGAGCAGGTTCTCTATTTGTCAGTCGGGAAAAGTTCCTATCCGAAAATGCGATCATCTGTATGCAATTTGGAAGCACAAAAATCACGCATGCTCGGAAACAATTCGAAGCATGCTTGGAAGCATTGAACTTCCTTTTCTCGGCTCATCATAGTGTTGTAAGTCACCGCGTTCATGACGGTCGAAAGTTCCGAGAATTTTTGTTTTGACAGTGTGTATGCAAGCCAAGCGGAATTTCCGTCGGAAAAAACATCCAAGATTTCACGGATGGAAATTCCGCTCGTGTGTACGCGACATAAGATACTAGAATGGAGAATACAGAGTGCACAAAGAAAATTTTGCCTAGTGGCTCTGCCACTGCCTCGGGGGTAGGTAATAAGACTGGTAAGTGGGGGCTGGGGGCAGGAAAAGCTACAATGTAAGGCCCTATTCACACGGGCACCTTCCGTTTTGATCAGCAGGGGATATGTCGACTGCACCCTAAACAGTCAATACACTGATCAGCCTCTTTAGGTGAAGAAAATTTCCAACATGTCCCTTCAACTGTAGTTTGGTGTGAACACCTAGCAGATTGGATGACAGTAAACTAGGATATGGTTTTACATTTTTTTGCCCCTGCTAATTCATCTGATACTAAATAGTGATATATAAAACCTGCAGTACACTAGCCACATCTGCCTAGGTTTGTGTGTCACAAGACTTTGTCTCCTGCATAAAATGAAATCTATGTGCCAACCTTCTAGCTCAAGAAATAAAAGCAGAAACTATTTAAAGCTGAAGTAAACTCTATTTAACAAAAACAGTTACATTTCCAGCAGGTGCCGGGAATGTAACTGTCACATTGGTTGCTGCTCTAAGCCAAACTATCAAACCATCCAATGGCTGGTGTCATAACTGATCACATGTGCAGCATCATGGCAGTTGAAGATTAAACAGGGACCAAGATGGCAGCTTCCTTGGTTGAAAATGGTAGGAGGGTTTACTTCCACTGTAAAGTATGCAAAAGCCAGATTACAAATTCAAAAAACACTGTAGGTACTGTATATTCTATATACTATATATTCAATATTGGCCTTTTTAAATTCTCTGGGGGGGGATTTGTTAACTCTGAAACAGGCACAATCTGGAGCAACTGTGCATAGCAACCAATCACTTTATAGCCTCACCTGGCTCAGTTAAGCTTTGAAAAACAACTGATTGGGTCCCATGCACAGCAGCTCCAGATTCTGGCAGCTCCAATCTTAGTAAATTTCCCTTTACTCTTTATTATAATTATATCCACATGTACAGGTTATATCCATCATTCTGCAGAAAAGGGCGAACACCTAGCTTGAAGAGTTGCTAATTTATTGTTACTTATTGTTATTCCAAAGCAGCTCTATTAAAAAAGAATTATCATGTAAAACACAAGTAGATCAAACAAGTTAGGAATACTCACACCATGAAGTTTTGTCAGAATATTGCCAATTTTTTATAAACGTGTTTATGCTACAGTAGAGACAGTACTTGGGATTCTTTCACAGGCAGATAGTCTATTTAAATCATAAAATATGCAGCACTGCAATTTTTAGAATGGCATGTAAAATGCAGAATAAAATAAAAGGCTCAGCTCGCACAGATAACACACGAGAGTAAATATACTTCATTTGGGAAAAGTGACAGTTATTTTCAGCTGGGTCAATGAGATGTCAATGAAATTTCAAAGTTATAGCCACATAGCTAAAATAAAGAGCTTTAGCCTCTCATATTTCAGCCTTTGGTGGATTCCCACAAATAAACTTCCCTGCCAGGGTACCTGGCTCTGTTCTTTCTTACCATATAATCCTACTCCTCATCTTCCTAAAGCAAACCTGTCACTTTTATCAGCTGTTGGGAAAAAAAAAACCTGGGAAATGAAGACCAGACACAAGTATCATTTACCTATTAACCCATCACTCCCCAAATCTAGGCAGACCTGCAGCATACAATTTCCTACTTTTAAAAATGCTAGTGCAGGGGCATACTTTCAGCACACTCCAACATGCAATTTGAGGCTTGTCTCACTAAGTTACTAACAATTAGCTCTGCATGCTCTTGGGCAACCTGCAACACCCCAGTAAGTGGTACTGATCAGCACCTTAAGGTTGCTCATTTTCGTATTTGTAAAGTTATTTAAAAAAGTAGTGACAAGTGTCATTTAAACATTCTCCAAAATGTAAAGTTAAAAAAAAAATGTAATTGCACAAAAAGTAACATCAAGTGCAGATATTTTGTTGCTGGAGTTCCTTGGACATCTAAAAGGGCAATGCAGCTTGCTGGCACCTACCTAGACCTGAGTTGTTTGCTTGTGCTTATTATGACCTATTCAACAAAATCACATATCTGACACACATTACACCATGGCATTAACTAAAACTGTTCTGAAAGCAACTGAGAGTTTTTCAATTTGACAGTTACCAAAAATAGAGAAGTGTACCTATTCACCATTTTCTGTTGCCTGCAATGCTGAATGATGTGCCATTCCTGATAAATCTTTTGCTTAAATTGACAATTCTGGGAGTTTTGATCTCCTGGATCCCCTGCAGTACGCACTGATTTTTACTGCTGACTTTCACATCACTACTGTATCCTGTAATTAGTAGGGAACCCAGGGGATTTCAGTGAAGATTTCAGTAGAAGATTTCTCAGGATCGGAGCCATGTTCAGCAGCACAGGCAGCACATAGTTGAGTATGGTAAAAGTAGGGTTCAGTTTAAAAATATTTGTATAGTATAATGTAAAAAAGACCGCGCTGACCTAAAAAGTAGACCTAAAATATATAAAACAGGCTGCAGTAATAGGGAGATAACCAAATAACAGAGAACAGAAAAAAACTGCGCCACAACATGTAATTAAAAAAGAACTAATGAAATTAAACTTTAAACAGGATAGTAACTGAGTGGGATTTCACAGGCATATTAGTAGTCCATAGAAGAGGGCAAAAAAGATGGTGAACAGAAGTCTATGTAATCTATGATGAATCCACTTCTTCACGATACCACCTTAGTGCACACAAATCCAACAGGTGAATCCCACCACCAGTAATCGAAGCTGCTTACCAGAGAGCAGCTATCAGAAAGCACAGCTCCTCATACACAGGATATAACGTCCAGCACCACACTTCCCCAGATGAATAAAGCACAAGCCTCAAAAACTCAGCAGTCAGTAGATGCTCAGCGATCAATGGGTAACATCATGAACCATGTGGATTAAAATGAGGAGACCATAGCGTGATACAGTAAAAGAAATGGGTTTTAATAAGAAACAAGCAGTACAAAGTACTCACATTTGAGCAGATAAGTAACGCTTTTTTAAAAAATGCCGGCCGGCATGCATGGAGCCCTTTCTCCTCGTCTCAGGTGCGGTGACGTCACTGCACGTCCTCCCAGATGCATTTCATCTTCATAAGACGTTTTCAATGGGGATAGGGCATGCAGTAACTCACCGCTAAATAAATAGAACCAAGCCTCGTTTGCAACATGCAAGGAAATGGAAATTTGTATAGTGCCATAGTTGCTTTTGGACATTATTCTTGGTGGAACAAAGGTCACAAAAAAATAAAAATAAATTAGAACTAGTCTATTTTTACAAACAAATCAAAACTTTTTATTTTACTTTGTTATGCCATTGCATTTTTAGATTTCTAACATTTTCTATATTGTAATAATACAATTTTGTTTTTAGAACAGCTTTGTTTACCACCTGCTTAGCAAACAGTAGCAGAACATTCAGCAAAACTATGCTTTTAAATGAATATCTAATGATATATTGTATATTGTACGTTTTGTAGTACCAGTGATTCAAATGGCATTTTTTTCTACTACTAGCATAATGGTTTAAAATAATTTTGGTTTTGTAACAATCACTTTGCAATACCTAATGGATAGAGGGGCTGTATGTGTTCTCCAGGTGTTTCTTTTGTTTTGTTTTTTGGTGCAGGACAGACTACTTGCTATTGAAGCTATTGACGATATTGGTGCAGGGGTTAATATGCATCAGAACAGGGATTAAAGCTGGGGCAAGGATAATTCTAGGCTCACTGTTAAAGAGGTTGCAAACTCTCAAGTTTTTTCACCTTAATGCATTCTATGCATTAAGGTGAAAAACCTTCTGTAGTGCAGCAGGCCCCCACAGCCCCCCTTTTACATACCTAAACCCGATCGTTCCATCGATGGGGACCAGCACAGCATCTACAGCCACTGTCTCGGGTCCTCCTTGTATA
The DNA here is from genome assembly GCA_028564925.1 of Lithobates sylvaticus. Lineage (NCBI taxonomy): Eukaryota > Metazoa > Chordata > Amphibia > Anura > Ranidae > Lithobates > Lithobates sylvaticus. The sequence continues at coordinate 319,717,124 of CM053028.1, read as the reverse complement.
GATTGATAGCAGCGCAGCCATTGGCTCCCAGTGGCATGGGAGCCGGGGGTAGGGCCGAGACCTGCTGCTTGTGTCAATGGACACAGCAGCAGGACTCAGGAGCACGCCCGCACGGGTGTCCCCTTGGAATGTGGATCTCCAAGGGGGCACTCGATGCATGGAGGAGCCAGGAGCCTCGCTGGAGGACACCAAAAGAGGAGGATCAGGGCCACTCTGTGCAAAGCCCTAGCACAGAGGAGGTAAGTATAACATGTTTGTTGTTTTCAGTTTTTTTTTAAACAAACCTTTACAACCCGATTAAGTTAAAGTGATACTAAAACCATAGGGGTTGATTTACTAAAGGCAAATCCACTTTTCACTACAAGTGCACTTCAAGTGCACTTGGAAGTGCAGTCGCTTTAGATCTGTTGATTTTATCATCCAATCATGTTCAAGCAAAAATTCTGTTTTTTATTATCCTTGCATGTCCCCCTCAGATCTACAGCGACTGCACTTCCAAGTGCACTTGCAGTGCACTTGTAGTGCAAAGTGGATTTGCCTTTAGTAAATAAACCCCTTAGTGTTTCATTTACATTGTCCCTTATATTTCTGGATGATGGTACTGTAATTATATATAAAAAAAAAATCATCTAAGTACCCTTTTTCCTAATTGAAATACAGCTGTCACATGACTCGCAAGATCTTTCACAGACCCAGATCTGCCTGTCTGCAAGCAGAAAGAGCTTCTAGTCCTCTGCCGCTGGTCACATGTTCAAAAAAAAAAACAGCCTTTGGAACACAGAGTTAAAAATAAATAATAATTATAAATACACTGTTTTAAATTGTCATACAAATATATATTTGAAATTAAATCTTAATTTTTTTGGGTAATAACATGGTATGGGTGGATTTCTGCCAATCACAGGCTGTGTCATGCCCCTCCAGCCTGTGTCTTAGAATAAGACAGAGGTGAAGCCTCCATTAATCTATATGATAGGAGGTATACGTGATAATGAGTTGCTTTGGGGGATACATTTTAGGGGATGTGCAAGAATTAACAGCTTATTGTAGGTTTTAAGTTAAAGTGTATCATTTTAGATGTTAGACGGTATACTGTATCTGTAGCCACAATAGAGTAGGTATCAGTTAGAACCACTGTCATGTCTGCATTTCTCTCTGTGTCCACACTAGGCAGTTTAGCCTCTATATGTATCCTGGTGACCATTGCCTTAGGGGCAGGGGTGCCCAACCTTTTGAAGAGCGAGGGCCACTTTAGCGAATTGGTAACCGGTCGCGGACCACAATGAGCGGAGCAGGTGGATGGGATGTCCGTGTGTTTTTTTAGCGGATCGGATTGGAGGTAGGACGCAAGTCGGTTTATGTCTGCCATTACTTAGAGGGGAATGGAGGGTCCAATTGGTCAGACTGTCAGACTGACCGTGTGAAAGGGGCCCAAGGCTGCTTTTACACTGATGCGCTACGGTTAACCCGCACCGCGGGTGAAACGCAGTGTACCTTTGGCTTTCCTGCACTTTGCAATAGACTTCTATTATATTCTGCAGGTTTGGTGCACTTTCCAAAAGCTCACCAAACTCTCAGGTAATAACAGAAGTCTATGGCTCAGTGCAGGTAACCCGCAGGTAAACTGCTAGGCACCTGCGGATCAGTTTGAAAGCAGCCCGGGCGGTAACTACTGCAGAACAGATATGCCCATAAATACACTGTGATTTTAGTAATAAACTGACCTTTAATAACAGTATTCTATTCCATCCCAGAGCAGGAGGTTGCAGGCCACATCAGAGGGCTCCGCGGGCCACATGTGGCCCCCAGGCCACTGGTTGGGCACCCTTGCCTTAGGGACAAAAAGTGATGGGAAATTTAAACTGCAGTTGCCACCAAACAAGAAACGAGAAGAAATTGTCCACCTTCTTCCACCTGTTCCTAGCAACTGTCTATCAATGAATGTCCTATCACTTTTCAGAGCTAGCACAGCGGCATCAGAGTAAGCCTCTTCTTTTTGCACATCAAACACCAATGCGCAGGGCACTTTTTCTCATTGATCACTAATATAATGGGGCTTTTATCCATTGACTACCAGTATAAGAGGACCATTTTCTTATAGTGAAGACACCAGCACTCTGCGCCATGCTTGCTAAATACAGAGAAATTATCTCATACAATCAATCAGTTATGTATAAAATGCAAATATATATATATATATATATATATATATATATATATATATATATATATATATATATATATATTTGTGTATATGTGTGTGTGTGTATGTCTATATAAAATATAAACAATCCTGGATGTATCAATACTAGTTAATGAGTCCTTTGCTAACACAGCTGGCTGGGGGGAGGCTGCCTCCTGAGCAGGCTAAGAACCCAAACACTGCAAGAGAGAAAATGGATGGGGGGAGAGGCACCAAGTTGCCAATAGTGAAGGAGGCTGATGGAAGAGCTGAGGTTTGGCCTCAAAAACGTGTTCTGATTGGTCACAGCACCCTGGAAGGTTGACAGCTTCCTAAAAGCTACTTGACAGATCGAGTCTCCCATGATGGCTTGCTTGGAATCCTACCCCGGCTTTACTGTGCTCCTGTCAGTGGCTCTGGTGTAGACTGGATTCGGAACTGATGACTTTTACATGGAGCTTGTTTCCATGCTTAACACCAGCAATGTCTGTGTGCACAAGCTTTGTCTTTTAATATTTTTTTTTAGCTTTTTGACTTGGCGCCTCTCTCCACATCCCTTTTTCCTTTTTTATAGTGACTACTAACATTAGGGGGTCTTCTCACTAAGCATAAATGTAAAGGGGAACTACACCTGCACCAATGTAAAGGGGCCTGCCTTCACTGACCATGAAAGTAAGGGCCTATTCACTTGATTGCTGCAACACATGTCCAATGGCAAGGGGCAATGGGATGACATTCAGAATTAAGGACAACATTTTACACCAAGGAAAGTAATATGCATTATCAATGCAGATTTAACAATGCAAAGGAGAGCATCAACTACCAGCAATGTAAGGGGAAATTTGCCTATTGATCACCAACATGACACTACAATTTCACTGCATGTGTTTCTTTTCCATTCATTATTTCTAGATTATTACTGAATATAATGTTATTGTAGAGAGAAGAGGGGCCTGCTTGTCAAAAACTCAAATAGTTATGCCATATTCTTTATTCTTTTATTTGTTATCATACATATCTACAGCTTGCTGATTCCTCTGATGCACCATGAACTATTGATATAAAACATTGTATACACATAAATACATCTTAGAAGAGGTTCCTTGAGACCTGTAGATTATTTTAAGGGTTCCTCTGGTACAGAAGATTGAAAAAAGCTGTAATATATTCACATTTTTCACACATCTAGCAAATGTGTGTATTTTGTATGTTTTTAACTCTGACCAGACTTCCCATTTGAAATTCTGATTTCATTGTAATTGTCCTTGCACATACCAGGCCTAGTAGTTATAAACTACATGTAAGATGATTTATTACTATGCAAAATGTAAACTTTTTTTATTTTAATGGATACCAGTATTATAAAATCAGTGTCGGGTTTTCTATAGGGTTTGCACACTGACTTTAATAGGAAATAATGCTACAGCAATCTGAGCTTAAATCAAGCAAGACCACTGACTGTTGCAGTATATAGTTTGTCAGCCTCTATTCAATATATTATTTATTTAAAGCAGTCCTTAAATTGGTGGGCATGAAGTCAAAAATACTTTAATTCTATGCCTGCAATCAGGTGCCTTAAACTGTCTTATTACCTTGAACATCACTGCAGTTTAACGACTTAGGGACCACCCACCTGCAATGTACTGCAGGCGGGCTGCCCATGCACGCAAAGAGACATACTGTTACACAGTGGGAGTCTGTCAACAGATCCCGGCCAATGATTCATGGTGGGACCTGCTGATCGGCTGTGTCCAATCACAGCCCAAAGTCCTGTGTTAACAATCGGGGCTCTGTACAGGGGGAACACTCTCTCTGTTTCTTATCCCTGCAAAGCAGGGATAAAAAACAAGGAGATCTTTAGTAAAAAGCAGCACACATTACACATTGTTAGGCACACATTTAACCCCTTGATCGGCCTGGATGGTAACTCCTTCCCAGCCAGTATCATTACAACAGCAACACAGCAACAGTGTATAGTTTTGTTACTGGTCGCTGTATTAGTGTCACTGGTGATGTCAGTGACAGTTAGTCAGTTTCCCCCCAGCATCAGTTTGTGTTAGATTTTCTGCTGCACTATTACTATGCCACTATAAGATGCTGACCGCCCCCCATTATTATTATAGAAAAAAAATATATAATAAAAATTCCTAAATATATACCATAGTTTGTAGACACTATAACTTCCCCTCAGAGATTATCTTTGTGTAACATTCTGCTAAAACTTTTATGAATTAGTACTGCTTGGACCTAGAAGGGGACATACCCCAAAAGCTTGTCCTGAAAAATTGTAGGTTACTGCAAATAAAAAAATAATCACGGACAGTACTCAATTGCTAGAAAGAGAAGACTTTAAAAATCCAGTAATCTGATGCCTGTGACATTATTCTACCTTGGCTATATAATATGGCCACCCCTGCCTTTCTTTTAATACACTTTTTTTGTGACATCTATGCAGCCAACATAAAAGTATTGGACTGACAGCTAAAATATATTTTCCAGCAATCGTTTAAGTACAATACAATCCTGAAAAGTGGAAATGTCTAAGTTTTGTATGATGTAGAGCTGCTTTTCTCAGCCTTTTATTGCTGTCCTCCACAGAATGAAATGTATTCTGAAGCTAAGTATTTTACTTCCCAAAGGCCACTCTATAGAATAGAAATGAACTCTTGTTTCATGAAGAAAGACTATTTTGGAGGGCACAAGATTTAAGTTGACTGTGGATTTAGAGATGTGTGATCTGATGGACTTTAATCTGTATTAAAGGGCAGAATTACTTACCTTAATTAACCTTTAAGCTGCAAAATGGATTTTATACTGATTACAAAAAAGTTTCTTGTGCAATTTTAAAGAGAACCAGTCACACGTGGGATAAGGCAGGCATTTGAACAGCTGATTTTAAAGGATAAGTTCACATTAAATAAAAAACATTAAATAAAAAATATATAAATGCACACTTTTTGAAAGTTAAAAAAAAATTGCATTTTTTTTTTTACACTGCAGCCTATAAAGTCAGTACTTTACAGGCTGCAGTTTAAAAAAAAAAAAAAATGCAACATTTTTAACTTTCAAAAATATGTGCATTTTTCTTTTTTACACTGCAGCCTGTAAAGTACTGTACTTGCAATCAGCAGATTGCAGGTGCAATGCCAGGATCAGTCAGCTGTCTGCCCATACCAGTTTATTAACCTCCCTGGCGGTATGATTATATCTGGAATTTTGTGCTGAAAATTAATTTGCATGGAAATTTGGCGTTTTTATATTGTAGGCATGCAATTCTTATGAATAACTCACTTAAATCTGTCCAAACCAGAGTCTAGTAGACATCCCGGGTATGATAAAGTTTGAAACACAAAATCATAAATTATAATATAATAAAAAATATATATATATATAAATTATTCAGTAATGTAATCAAATCAAAAACACTGAAATTTGCTCAGTTGCAGAATAGTCGCTGTCATTAAATTTAGTGTTTGACGATAAATTGTGATTCTAATTTATTATCGTTGTTTTCTAGCTGGTCTAAAACCACTTTTGACATAAAGGGACACTTTTTGGTTGCTATGGACAATCTCCAGTTTCCAGGCAGAAAAAAATCTATTTATTATATAAAATGACATGCAGGGCACTGGGCAGACCTTTAGGGACAAAGGGGATGTGTATTTTTTCATACAGTACTGTAATCTGTAAGATTACAGTACTGTATGTGTACTGTGTTTTTAAACTTTTTTGAATTTGGCGCCGATCTCCGCTCCCGTGCGTCGTAACGTCGCAGGAAAGGGAGATCAGTGGCACTCGGCACTGTGTGAATCGAGCGAGCAGACGGCTCGCACACACAGTGGGGAGACATCGCAGGATCCAGGGGACAAGGTAAGTAACTTCCCCCTGTATCCTGCAATGCAAGCCCGAGTCTAGCTCGGGGTTACCGCTTTTGGTACTGAAGTTCCCGCCCCGAGCCAGACTCGGGAATACCGCCAGTGAGCTTCTCTGTGAGCTTCTTTTTCCTAATTCAGGAGAGGTGGTAGTAGCTGATAATGGTGGCAGGCCAAGAGAGGTGTATTGTATGATATTAGAGCTACATTATCCTTTTTTATTGGCAATTGCACCTCATTCAAGGACAGGTGAAGGACCAATGGCTCCTGGAACTCTGTCACTGAAGGAAGGATCATGGCATAATCTGATTTTGTCATTTGCTCCTGCTGCTGTCAATCAAATCCCATATTCAGAAACAGTGGGCATGGCTGAACCATGCTGTGTGTTTATGGACGTACACAGCCCAGGTCAGCACATGCACTCCTGTAGAAAGCAGTTTCCTATGGTGGCACAGAGAGAAGAGGAGAGTGTTGGTGAGGGACCCCAGAAAAGGAGGTTTGAGAGCAGGTTTATTTATTAAATATCTTAGCCTTTACAATCACTTGAAATTGCTTGATATTCAATAAATCTTGGGAAAACTCCTTTGCAGAGAGCAACATCCCTTAAAAAGTGAACAGCATTTTTGCCTTTAGTAAATTAACCCCTAGATGTGGATTTTTCTCACAATGTATCCGGTAAAACTGTTAATCATATGTTTAAGGGGCATCAAACCATTTCCCAAATGCTTCAGAGTTACTGTCAGCTTTAACCTGACCTAAATCAGATCCAGAAACAGATATCTATTTTTTGTTGTACCAGCATTTTCAATGCTGAATATATTGGTTTATGATATCCATTTTCACTTAATGTTCATATTGTTTTCATAAGATGACAAACTTGAGCATTTATCAGCTTTTTAGGAGCAAATAATCTATCAGAGACACTGCACTGGTTTAAGCAAATATATTTTAACAAGATGTGTGATTTGTTATGATCCTTTGTCACTAACCTCCGTCAAAGAAGTCAGATAAGCAGCCTTATATGATATATTCCACAATTGACAGGGAAGATAACTCTGGCTTGTGTATTACTCTAAAAGTGACATCAATACTATGCTTAGCACAGTAAAGTTAATGAACTATAGAACTGTTCTGTGTGACACTTTCTCAACATACAGAATCGCTTTGTGTAAGACAAATAGGCAATTGATATAGATTTTTGTATGAACTGTCTTTCAATCTCAGAGGCTGTCTGTCCTGCTCAATACAAGCAGTTTTCAGGGTGATCAGTCAAGGTTATTGCGTCAAATAAATGTAAAATTGAAATAGGGTAGTGGAATCTTGCTTGTCTTTGTTACTCTCTTTCAACTACATTTGGAAATATACACACTGTATGTATCTGTTAACCCAAATTGAAATAACTTTTAGCAACCAAACAGAAATCAAACTTCTATTGTTAGGGGTGTTCTAAAGTGAAGAAGGACATTTTTTTTTTTTTTTACTTGAATAGTGGAGTGGAGCAGTAGAGAACGTGTAATCTAGAAAAAAGTAGCTGTTTTTTTCTGATACCATTGGGGCTTCCCATTTAGCCTCATTGCGAAGAGAGACAGGAGGGCCAACACCTTACGATACCCAGATCTCAAATCTGGGTATCCCTGGATATCCCGGTCCCACCCACTCCCGGCTGGGACCCCCTACCGGCCCCTCCGCCTCGCCCAGATCCCTGGATCCAAGTCACCGGGAGAAAACGTCTGAGGCTGCATCCCGCTGGCCTCCCCCCACCACCCCACCAGAGATAAATCTCTGCCTCTCCAAAGACCCTTTTCATACTGGTGACTTGTCAACTGGCTCTTTTCAATCTACCCTCTCCATAGAGCTCCTGAACAGGACCTACTAGCCTCCTTAACCAATTGTTTGGATTTATCTAACAAGAGTATTTGCCTATGATCTCACTTTGTGTATTGGTATGGTCACAGGTACTCGACAGGATCCCTCAGACCACAGATGTACCTATGGCATGCTATCACTAAACGTGAAGGGCCTTAATTCCAATATCAAGCGGAGCCTAGCTCTACGAGAGTTCAAACGGTCCACAGCAGACATCATTTTTATCCAAGAGACCCATCTCGCTAAAACCGGCACCATGGCATTTACCCTTAAAACCTCAAATATACCTACCTCCAACCCACGCAAATGAGCAGGGGTAGCGATCCTTTTTAAGCAGGGCTCCCCTTCCAGTTACAATCCCTGTACACAGATCCACTAGGGCACTATCTTATTCTTAGAGGTTCCTGGAAGGGAACCAACCTCACTTTATGTATGATCTATGCCCCAAACACCATCCAAAATTCCTTCCTGTCCAAAGTGTATAAACGACTATTTGCGGCTCCCCACCAGTATTTAGTTATCAGAGGGGACTTTAACCTGACCTATTCCTCATGCCTCCATAAACACTCCATAGGGTACAGGAAACCCCCCACGTCGTCGATAGAAAATCCACCCTCTTTCGCCAATTAATGAGGAAGTATGCCCTATTCGATACTTGGCCCACTGCCTACCCATCAGCTAAACAATTCACTTTTTACTCCCACCCCCACAAGTCCCACTCGCGGCTGGACTACTTTTTTGTCAATGCTCCAACCCTGAGAGCCTGTACAGGCTCAGATATTAAGGCAATCTTGTGGTCGGACCACGCTCCGATTAAACTCTCCATCACACTCTCCCCGGGATCCCCCCGTACATGTCACTGGCGCTTAAATTACTTTTTACTCAAACATGACCCTTCCAGAGTGGAATTGGAAAAAACCCTGACATTTTTTCATGAAACTATTAGCAAATAGGTTAAACAATTTCATGCCGTCGCTAATTCACAATGATCAAGTGGGATTTATTCCCCTTCACCAGGCTGGGGATAACACTCGGATGGTCATTGACCTCATGGAGGTTGCAAACAGGACCAGATCAGTGGCAATAATTCTCAGTTTAGATGCGGAAAAAGCATTCGATAGGCTGAGCTGGCCCTTCCTGTTTGCAACTCTCCATCGGGTTGGTATTGAAGGCCCTTTTCTCTGAGCCATCACTCACTTATACTCATCCCCCTCAGCCCTGGTCTGTACCCAATTCACCTCTTCCTCTAATTTCCAGATTTCCAACGGGACTTGACAAGGCTGTCCACTCGCTCCTCTTTTATATGCCCTATGTATTGAGCCCTTACCAGCCCATATTAGAAACATCCACGGTATCCCAGTCCGTATTAGAGACTTTAAGATATCCTTATTTGTGGACGATGTCCTCCTTACCCTCACGCAACCCTGTGTTTCTCTCTCAAATCCACACGTAGAACTAGACCGGTATAGTGCTTATAGTACTCAGGGTACAAAATCAACAATTTAACCACTTCCCGACCGCCCCATGTAGATATACGTCGGCAGAATGGCACGTACAGGCAGAAGCACGTACCTGTACGTGCCATTCTTCAGGCGGTTGGGGGGTCCGATCGGACCCCCCTCCGCCGGCGGGGACGGTCGGGATGGCTTCAGAAGCGATGCGGGACGAGGTAACGGCCAGTCGTTTCTGGCCACCCCCTCCCGATCGCTCTGGCCAATGAGATGCTTCCCCTTCCTTCCCCTTCCTGTGTAATTGTAAACACAGGCAAGGGGAAGTGATGTCACGCTCCTCGTGTCGGTCTTTCTGACCGGGACGCCGAGCGGAGAAGACATCAGGTTAGTGCACCAACACTACACTGACACCAGGCACACATAGGCACATATTTCACCCCCCTGTCACCCCCTGATCACCCCCCAGATCACCCCCTGCCCCCCCTGTCACAGTGTCACTGATTGCAGTGATCATTTATTTACTGATCACTGCATTTAGTGTCAGTGTGACTGCAATAACTGTCAGGGCAGTTAGTTTTAGGCCCCTTTAGGTCCAAGGTAGCCCCCTACCCCCCCCCAATAAAGGTTTAACCCCTTGATTGCCCCCTAGGTAACCCTTTCACCCCCTTTTGCCAGTGTCACTAAGCGATCGTTTTTTTTGATCGCTCTATTAGTGTCACTGGTGCCGCTAGGTAGCCAGTTTTTTTTTTAGGTAACCGCCAGGTTTATATAGGATTATAAATAGGTTTATAGGTCAGGTACCCCCATATTACAACCTAAATAAAGGTTTTAACCCCTTGATTGCCCCTAGAGTTAACTCTTTCACCAGTGATCACAGTATAAGTGTCACTGGTGACGCTGGTTAGCCAGTTAGTTATTTAGTTATTTAGGTTCCCCGTCAGGTTTTTATATAGTGTCAGGTACCCCCATATATTACCTAATAAAGGTTTTAACCCCCTGATTGCCCCTAGTTAACCCTTTCACCAGTGATCACCGTATAACTGTTACGGGTGACGCTGGTTAGTTAGCTTGTTTTTTTATACTGTCAGGGCACCCGCCATTTATTACCCAACTATCGGTTTAACCCCCTGATCGCCCGGCGGGTGATATCAATTAGGTTTTAGGGTCAAATAAGGTCTGCGTCGCCCCAGGTTAGTGCCAGTACCGCAAACACCCACGCGCAAAGCATACACCTCCCTTAGTGGTATAGTATCTGAACAGATCAATATCTGATCTGATCAGATCTATACTAGCGTCCCAGCAGTTTAGGGTTCCAAAAAACGCATTGTTAGCGGGATCAGCCCAGATACCTGCTAGCACCTGCGTTTTCCCCCTCCGCCCAGCCCAGCCCAGCCCACCCAAGTGCAGTATCGATCGATCACTGTCACTTCCAAAACACTAAGCACACATAACTGCAGCGTTCGCAGAGTCAGGCCTGATCCCTGCGATCGCTAACAGTTTTTTTGGTAGCGTTTTGATTCATTCGCCAGCAGCCTAGGAGCTTTTTTTCCTGTGAATCTCACTAGTGTACTACTAAATTTAGAGCCCAAAATGGCAAATCGCAAGTACACTAGTGAACAGGCCTACTTGTTTCTGAGTATGTCAGATAGTGAAGAGGAGGTCACTCATCTGTCACAATCAGGCTCAGAATACGATCCAGTAGACGACAGCGGCTCCATGACAGATAGCTCTGGCGACGAAGGTGTGGTCCCTGCTAAGGTCAGGCGTACCCGATCCCGATCTTCTGATGTTGTTGAGGTGCAGGAACCGCAGGTCTCTCGTATGGAGCAGAGAAGTACTAGCGCCGCTATTCCTTCTGGTGAACTGGCAAGCACCAGCGGCCTAGTACACCCTGGACGTAGTCAAACCAGCACTGCAGTAACACTTGGTGACGTGGCGAGTCCCATAAGTGCAGTTCAAGCTGGCGAGGTGGCAAGCACAAGTAGTGTCCCGCTGCCACCAAGAAGAAGACAAAGGCAGGTCCGTCGATCACATAGTGTCCTTCCTGCAGAATTCGCCAATCCTGATTGGGTGCCCACCACTTCTGCAGAACCCGTACTTCCCCCATTCACTGGCCAACCCGGTATTCAGGTGGAAACAGCTGATTTTAAGCCATCCGATTTTTATTCGCTGTTTTTCACGGAAGATCTCTATAGATCTATTGTGGACCAAAGTAATATATACGCTGGTCAACACATCGCCGCTAATCCCCAAGTGCCTTCCCTTGCCAGAGATTGGAAACCAATTACGGTTTCCGAATTTAAGACCTTTCTGGGCCTTTCCCTCAACATGGGCATACACAAATTCCCGACTCTGAGGTCTTATTGGTCCACCTCACCGCACCACCATATGCCCGTGTTCTCTGCCTCCATGTCCAGGGCACGATACGAGATGATTTTACGGTTCATGCACTTCAGTGACAATGAACTTTGTCGTCCTCGTGGAGACCCTGAATTTGATCGGCTCTACAAAATTCGGCCCCTCATAAACCACTTCAACCAATGTTTTGCAGCCTTGTTTACGCCCAATCAAGTTGTCTGCGTTGACGAGTCCCTGATTAAGTTTTCTGGCCGCTTGTCTTTCAAACAGTTCCTTCCCAGCAAGCGTGCCAGATACGGGGTCAAGCTCTACAAGCTCTGTGACAGGGCAACAGGCTATACGTGGAGCTTTTCGGTTTATGAGGGAAAAGATAGTCACGTAGAGCCGGAGAACTGTCCAGATTACATAGGGAGCGCTGGCAAGATAGTGTGGAACTTGGTGTCACCCTTATTCGGAAAGGGGTACCACTTGTACGTGGACAATTATTACACGAGCGTGCCACTGTTTAGTCACTTGTTTGATCATCAGATTGGAGCATGTGGCACCGTGCGACCTAATCGCCGGGGCTTTCCCCAGCGGCTTGTAGATTCCCGTCTTAGGCTGGGGGAGAGAGCCTGCTTGAAGTGTAATAACTTGCTCGCTGTGAAGTGGAGGGATAATAGGAATGTTTTCGTTCTTACCTCCCTTCATGCAGACACGACAGTCCAAATTCGTACGGCGGCTGGTGTTGTGACGAAACCCCTCTGTGTCCACGAATACAACCTTAATATGGGGGGGGGTGGACCTCAACGACCAGTTGTTGGCGCCGTACCTAGTTGTCCGTAAGGCTAGACGCTGGTACAAAAAAGTGTCTATTTATTTATTCCAATTGGCTTTGCTGAATGCTCATGTGCTATACGGAGCTTCAGGCGGGACGTTACCCTTCCTTGAATTCCAGGGAGCGGTTGTCATGGAACTCCTGTATCCAGGCGATTCCACACCTCACCATCCCCTACCAAATGCAGTAAGCCGGCTGCATGAGAGGCATTATCCTCATGTCCTCCAGAGTACCCCTACCCAACGAGCCCCCCAAAGAAGATGTCGTGTCTGTACCAAGCGCGGATTTAGGCGTGACACCCGTTATTATTGTCCACGCTGTCCTGACAATCCTGGTCTCTGCGTTGGTGAATGCTTTGAACGCTACCACGAACTAGTGAGGTTTTAGCGTAGGGTACAGCATTTCACAGGCTAGGATACACTTTCACAGGGTCTCAAGAATGCCATCGCATTTTGAGACCCGACCGTTGCAGTTAAAATTATAGTTACAGGGTCTCAAGAATGCCATCGCATTTTGAGACCCGACCGTTACAGTTAAAATTATAGTTATAGTTTAAAAAAAAAGTGTAAAAAATAAAAATAAAAAAAAAAAGTACAAAAAAAAAAAAAACCCCAAAAAAAAATATAAAATAAAAAACCAAAAATAGTTGTCGTTTTATTGTTCTCTCTCTATTGTTGCTCTTTTTTACTCTATTCTATTCTGCAATGTTTTATTATGTTTTATCATGCTTGCTTTTCAGGTATGTTTTATTGTTAACCATTTTTTTGTTTTCAGGTGCGCCATTCAGTTGCAGCGCGGATTTATTTATCTTGACAGCAACAGCGTTTGCTCCCACGATACATAAAGCCGCGACTCCAACACTGTAGGAGGTGATTTCACCACCACAGTTAAAAAAAAGAGCATATATGCCGAAGCATGGGGGCAGCAGAGGGCGGAGGAGCGATTTTGCTCCTAATGCCACGTACATACGGTCGAAAAAAGTCCAACCATGTGTACGTGGCATAACTTTTTTGCGGGAGGATGCCCCCATGCTTCGGCATATATATATTTTAGGCACCGGTTGCGTTAACAAAATGTTTTATTTTTTACTATGTTTTTTTTTTGGTATTTGCTTTGCAGGTATGGTATGGTAAGGTCTTACTGTTATACTCTAATGTTACTTTGTTTTAATGTTAACCATTATTTGCTTAGCAGGTACGCCATTCAGTTGCAGCGTGGATTTATTTATCTTGACAGCAACAGCGTTTGCTCCCACGATACATAAAGCCGCGACTCCAACGCTGTAGGAGGTGATTTCACCACCACAGTTAAAAAAAAGAGCATATATGCCGAAGCATGGGGGCAGTAGAGGGCGGAGGAGCGATTTTGCTCCTAATGCCACGTACATACGGTCGAAAAAAGTCCGACCATGTGTACGTGGCATAACTTTTTTGCGGGAGGATGCCCCCATGCTTCGGCATATATATATTTTAGGCACCGGTTGCGTTAACAAAATGTTTTATTTTTTACTATGTTTTTTTTTTGGTATTTGCTTTGCAGGTATGGTATGGTAAGGTCTTACTGTTATACTGTAATGTTACTTTGTTTTAATGTTAACCATTATTTGCTTAGCAGGTACGCCATTCAGTTGCAGCGTGGATTTATTTATCTTGACAGCAACAGCGTTTGCTCCCACGATACATAAAGCCGCGACTCCAATGCTGTAGGAGGTGATTTCACCACCACAGTTAAAAAAAAGAGCATATATGCCGAAGCATGGGGGCAGCAGAGGGCGGAGGAGCGATTTTGCTCCTAATGCCACGTACATACGGTCGAAAAAAGTCCGACCATGTGTACGTGGCATAACTTTTTTTGCGGGAGGATGCCCCCATGCTTCGGCATATATAAATGGTGCATGTATGCCCATCATTAGAAGTGGGTGGATGAAGGGAGGTATTCTAATGGTGGGCATACCCACCGCGCCATTGGGAAATTGGGAAAGCATTTTATCACACCGATCTTGGTGTGGTCAGATGCTTTGAGGGCAGAGGAAAGATCTAGGGTCTAATAGACCCCAATTTTTTCAAAAAAAGAGTACCTGTCACTGCCTATTGCTATCATAGGGGATATTTACATTCCCTGCGATAACAATAAAAATGACAACTAAGAAAAAAAAAAAATGGAAGGAACAGTTTAAAAATAAAATAAAAAAGCTAAATAAAAAGAAAAACTAAAAAAAAAAAAAAAAAAAAAAGCACCCCTGCCCCCCCTTCTTTTGCGCAAAGGCGAACACAAGCGTTGGTCTGGCGTCATATGTAAACAGCAATTGCACCATGCATGTGAGGTATCACCGCGAAGGTCAGATCGAGGGCAGTAATTTTAGCAGTAGACCTCCTCCGTGAATCTAATGTGGTAACCTGTAAAGGCTTTTAAAGGCTTTTAAAAATGTATGTAGTTTGTCGCCACTGCGTGTTTGTGCGCAATTTTAAAGCATGTCGTGTTTGGTATCCATGTACTCGGCCTAAGATCATATTTTTTATTTCATCAAAAATTTGAGCAATATAGTGTGTTTAAGTGCATTAAAATAAAAAAATTATTTATGTATTTTTTCCACAAAAAATGCGTTTGAAAAATCGCTGCGCAAATACTGTGTGGAAAAAAAAAATGCAACACCCACCATTTTAATCTGTAGGGCCTTTGCTTTAACAATATATATAGTGTTTGGGGGTTCAACGTAATTTTCTTGCAAAAAAAAAATATGTTTTCATGTAAACAAAAAGTGTCAGAAAGGGCTTTATCTTCAAGTGGTTAGAAGAGTGGGTGACGTGTGACATAGGCTTCTAAATGTTGTGCATAAAATGCCAGGACAGTTCAAACCCCCCCCCAAATGACCCCATTTTGGAAAGTAGACACCCCAAGCTATTTGCTGAGAGCAATGTTGAGCCCATTAAATATTTTTTTTTTTGGTCCCAAGAGATTGAATAATGACAAAAAAAAAAAAATAATATTTTTTTTTACAAAAACTTGTCACTAAATGATATATTGCTCAAACATGCCATGGGCATATGTGGAGATACACCCCAAAATACATTCTGTTGCTTCTCCTGAGTACGGGGATACCACATGTGTGGGACTTTTTGGGAGCCTAGCCGCGTACGGGACCCCAAAATCCAAGCACCGCTTTCAGGCTTTCTAAGGGTGTAATTTTTTTATTTCACTCCTCACTGCCAATCACAGTTTCGGAGGCCATGGAATGCCCAGATGGCACAAACCACCCCCAAATGACCCCATTTTGGAAAGTAGACACCCCAAGCTATTTGCTGAGAGGTATGGTGAGTATTTTGCAGATCTCGCTTTTTGTCACAATGTTTTGAAAATTGAAAAAAGAAAAAAAAAATTTTTTTTTTTTTTTCTTTACTTTCTTCATTTTCAAAAACACATGAGAGCTGTAAAATACTCACCATGCCTCTCAACAAATAGCTTGGGGTGTCTACTTTCCAAAATGGGGTCATTTGGGGGGGTTTTGTGCTATTTTGGCATTTTATGGCCTTCGAAACTGTGATAGGTAGTGAGGAGTGAAATCAAAAATTTGCACCCTTAGAAATCCTGAAGGCGGTGCTTGGGTTTCGGGGCCCCGTACGCGGCTAGGCTCCCAAAAAGTCCCACACATGTGGTATCCCCATACTCAGGAGAAGCAGCAAAATGTATTTTGGGGTGCAATTCCACATATAACCATGGCATGTGTGAGCAATATATCATTTAGTGACAACTTTTTGAATAAATTTTTTTTATTTATTTTTTTTGTCTTTATTCAATCACTTGGGACTAAAAAAAAAAATATTCAACGGGCTTAACATGCCTCTCAGCAAATAGCTTGGGGTGTCTACTTTCCAAAATGGGGTCATTTGGGGGGGTTTTGTGCCATCTTGGCATTTTATGGTCTTCAAAACTGTGATAGGTAGTGATAGGTAGTGAGGAGTGAAATCAAAAATTTATGCCCTTAGAAATCCTGAAAGCGGTGCTTGGTTTTCGGGGTCCCGTATGCGGATAGGCTCCCAAAAAGTCCCACACATGTGGTATCCCCGTACTCAGGAGAAGCAGCAGAATGTATTTTGGGGTGTAATTCCACATATGCCCATGGCATGTGTGGGCAATATATCATTTAGTGACAACTTTGGGCAAAAAAAAAAAAGTTTGTAATATTCCCGCAACTTGTGGCAAAATATAAAATATTCCATGTACTCAACATGCCTCTCAGCAAATAGCTTGGGGTGTCTACTTTCCAAAATGGGGTCATTTGGGGGGGTTTTGTGCAATTTTGGCATTTTATGGCCTTCGAAACTGTGATAGGTAGTGAGGAGTGAAATCAAAAATTTACACCCTTAGAAATGCTGAAGGTGGTGCTTGGGTTTCGGGGCCCCGTACGCGGCTAGGCTCCCAAAAAGTCCCACACATGTGGTATCCCCGTACTCAGGAGAAGTGGCAAAATGTATTTTGGGGTGCAATTCCACATATAACCATGGCATGTGTGAGCAATATATCATTTAGTGACAACTTTTTGAATACATTTTTTTTTTTTTTGTCTTTATTCAATCACTTGGGACTAAAAAAAAAAAATATTCAATGGGCTCAACATGCCTCTCAGCAAATAGCTTGGGGTGTCTACTTTCCAAAATGGGGTCATTTGGGGGGGTTTTGTGCCATCTTGGCATTTTATGGCCTTCAAAACTGTGATAGGTAGTGATAGGTAGTGAGGAGTGAAATCAAAAATTTATGCCCTTAGAAATCCTGAAGGCGGTGCTTGGTTTTCGGGGTCCCGTATGCGGATAGGCTCCCAAAAAGTCCCACACATGTGGTATCCCCATACTCAGGAGAAGCAGCCGAATGTATTTTGGGGTGTAATTCCACATATGCCCATGGCATGTGTGGGCAATATATCATTTAGTGACAACTTTGGGCAAAAAAAAAAAAAAGTTTGTAATATTCCCTCAACTTGTGGCAAAATATAAAATATTCCATGTACTCAACATGCCTCTCAGCAAATAGCTTGGGGTGTCTACTTTCCAAAATGGGGTCATTTGGGGGGGGGTTTTGTGCTATTTTGGCATTTTATGGCCTTCAAAACTGTGATAGGTAGTGAGGAGTGAAATCAAAAATTTGCACCCTTAGAAACCCTGAAGGCGTTGATTGGGTTTCGGGGCCCCGTGCGTGGCTAGGCTCCCAAAAAGTCCCACACATGTGGTATCCCCATACTCGGGAGAAGCAGCAAAATGTATTTTGGGGTGCATCTCCACATATAACCATGGCATGTGTGAGCAATATATCATTTAGTGACAACTTTATGAAAAAAAAATTTTTTTTTTTTTTTTTTTTATTTATTCAATCCCTTGGGACTAAAAAAAAAAATATTCAATGGGCTCAACATGCCTCTCAGCAAATAGCTTGGGGTGTCTACTTTCCAAAATGGGGTCATTTGGGGGGGTTTTGTACTTCCCTGCCATTTTAGCACCTCAAGAAATGAGATAGGCAGTCATAAATTAAAAGCTGTGTAAATTCCAGAAAATGTACTCTAGTTTGTAGATGCTATAACTTTTGCGCAAACCAATAAATATACGCTTATTGGCATTTTTTTTACTAAAGACATGTGGCTGAATACATTTTGGCCCAAATGTTTGACTAAAATTTAGTTTATTAGATTTTTTTATAACAAAAAGTAGAAAATCTCTTTTTTTTTCAAAATTTTCGCTCTTTTTCCGTTTATATCGCAAAAAATAAAAATCACAGAGGCAATCAAATACCATCAAAAGAAAGCTCTATTTGTGGGAAGAAAAGGACGCAAATTTCGTTTGGTTACAAAATTGCATGACCGCGCAATTACCAGTTAAAGTAGTGCAGTGCGAAATTGAAAAAAGACCTCTGGTCCTTTGGCTGCCAAATGGTCCGGGGCTGAAGTGGTTAAAGACCGAAGCCCTCCCCCTCAATATACCCCACCGATCAGCCCTCTTACAAACATTTAATTACACATGGAAGACCTCTTCCTTAAAATACCTTGGGGTCCACCTCACACCTACAAATGACACTCTCTATAAAGCCAACTTCCCCAAACTATACACCTCCATCAGGGCTTCCCTAGCCAAGTGGAAGTCTCTAAAACTATCTCTTTTCGGACCTAAACTTTTATACCTTTTTAAGACACTACCTATCCCCATCCCAACCTCGCCATTTAAGAGACTCCAGGGCTACCTGATACATTTTTTTCTGGAACTATAAGCGGCACCGGATCACTAGATTCGTCTTGTATGCTCCATGCAATCAAGGCGGCCTTGTGTTCCCTAACATAGCCAAGTATTATTTAGCTGCCCAGTTACACCCTGTAGCCTCTTGGTGCACTCTCCATGCCTATAACCGATGGACACAAATTGAGAAATTAGGGTTAGCCCCTGTTCCATGCTTTGGAGTTCTGATGTAGTGTTGGTTGTATACAGCTATTAGGGACAATGAAGCTTCTGCGCACGCTATGGCGGCGCACAAAATCGAAATACCAACTTACCACCACCTTCTCCCTAGTCACCTCAGTCCTATTCAGACCCAATATCCCAGATAGCTTGACCTCGCAGATGTCTCACTTCTGAAAGGAAAAGGCCTTATTTTGCTATGGTCAATTGGTAGACACCAGAACCAAAACCCTGAGATCCTTCCAAGATCTACAAGATGCCTTTAACATACCCAGACAGGCTTTTTTTAGTTACTTGCAAACACAGCATTATGCGCAATCTTTGGCAGCAAATCTTTGGCAGCAAATCTTCAATTCCCCCTCCTAACCGAATTTGAACAACTATGTCTAGAGGGCTTGTCCCCTAATGGTATGATCTGGCGCACTTATCAGCTCCTGACCATGGATTTATTGCCAGCCAGACCACGACACACATATATGGGTAAGTGGGAGCAGGCAGCTATCCCTGACTCCCCTTAACCTTTTCATTATATTTTTTCCTCCTCCATTTGTTTACGCGCACTTATGCAGGCTAGATTTTGGTGTACCATCTAATTAACATGATAATTATACATACTGCCAATGGTTGTAAGCTATGCATGCCTGCACCGAACTTTACCACTTGCTAAAATGTTTGTTGATTACATGCCAGATGTACTTTCACTACAACAAAGCGTGTTTTCCTGTGTTTTTTGTTGGAAATTCCTTTTTTCTTGAAAAATCAATAAAAATTGTCTGTTCTCAAAAAAAAATTCCATAACAATATCCCATCATTTGTAGACACTATAACTTTTGCGCAAACCAATCAATTTACACTTATTGGGATTTTTTTTTTTACCAAAAATAGCAGAATACATATTGGCCTAAACTGATGACGAAATTTGATTTTCTAAATGTATTTATTGGATATGTATTATAGTAGAAAGTGAAAAATATTGTTTTTTTTTCAAAATTGTTGCTCTTTTTTTGTTTATAGCGCAAAAAATAAAATTATCAAAATTATCAGTTATCAAATACCACCAAAAGAAATTTGCGGGGAAAAAAGGACTTAAATTTTATTTTGGTAGAGCGTCGCAAGACTACGCAATTGTCAGTTAAAATAAAGCAGTGCCGTATCGCAAAAAATTAGCAGATCACGAAGGGGGTAAAACCTTTCCGAGGCTGAAGTGGTTAAAGTGATTGCAACGCTTTATTTATAAATATTTTTATTAAAATAAAAAACATGCCGTACTTACCTGCTCTGGCTCTGTGCAATGGTTTTGCACAGTGCAGTTCTGATCTTCTTCAGGTAAGTATTTAGGGAGGGGAGGCTGCAGGGGAGCTAGTATTAAAACGTTTTTTACCTTAAAACAGAGAATATATTAAGGTAAAAAAATAAAAACTTTCACCTTGAGCCTAGGTTCAGACTAGTGCGATCTCAGACATTGCTTGTGATTCACACCCGCACCGCAGGTGCCGATCACATGTGATGTCTGAGCAATGCGAGTTGTATGGCTGAACTCTCATTGGATTCGCACAAAAAAAGGTGCGGGGACTTGTTTTCCCCGCACTGGAATCGGATGGCATGGTTGTTCTTACCTATGCCATCCAATTCCTGTACGAATGCACAGTTCGCACTGCGATCTGTGAACCCATCTGGGGATGTCATTAACAATGCATTGACACCCGCAGTGGTTTGCAGAAGGCAGTGTGAACTGCCTGTGGGAGAGAAGCGTTGGGGGAACCGGCGCTGTAATCGTGCTGGTTCCTGCATCGCACTAGTCTGAACCTAGGCTTACAACCACTTCAAAGTGGTTGTAAACCCTTACAGACCACTTTTACCTACAGGTAAGCCTAGATTAAGGCTTACCTGTAGGTGCAAGAACCCCACCAGGGTTTACTTCCTCTTTAAAGGAACATCCTATTTAATTTCAGTAACAAATATAATATATTAAGTTACAGATTCTTTTAAAAACGTTATCACTGCAGACTGAACAATAGCATACATTCAAAAATATAGCTCACAATATACGGTATGTATTACTGACAACCATGATGTTTTAGATCACTTGGAGGGTTCATATTATGACTTGTGATAATGAGATATCAAGTAACACCATTTATAAAGTTTTCATGGCTGCCCCATTGTTAAAAATAATGAGATTTCTAAAAATGAATTAAGTGCAGGTGGATGTAATAGCTTGGACAAGAACATGATTAATGCTCTGTGTTACTTGGCTTTGTTCATCCTGAATACCTAGAGGAAGCATTGTACCACTCTGTAATTGGTACGTGGACTACATGTCCCAAGCTCGTATTATAGAGCTTGTAATAAAAGGACTTTCAAATGTAAAACATTAGTCAGGATTATGCAAACAATGAACACACAAGTAAAGGAAACAAAAAAAAAAAAAAAAAATCACTATGCTCGTGTTTTAAAAAACATGCATTAAGGAATATTTAAAAATATTGATTTAAAACTTTACATTCTAAATGCTTAAATATGCATAAGGAATGAGGTTTGGGTTCAGCGCCACATTGGGTTTGACACAGATCTCATGGTTTGTGGTTCACCAAAACTCTGAATTTAATACTGAAAATTTGTACATGAACCTATAATACACTGCATACTGCATGTCCCTAGTCAGTTAAGATTGTCTACATCCCAGATGGTAAAAATAAAGTGAGAGTCTGCCTGCTCTTGTGCTCAATTGTCCCATAGCCTTGGATGGAAAATTCCTCCAGCAGTGTGGGCATGACCTATTAAAAGGCTAAGTTCGCCTTTTTTTTCTCCTAAATTCCAGGTCCCCTATGTATCTATATACCATTAATGTACTCCTTTTGCAGACATAATAAAGCTTTCCATTTATTCTAGACACTCACCTCACTGTCATCATAGAGTTGACCAGCTCACCTCATTAGCACTCACCCTGCAGCATCTACCCTCCTACCTACCACCCACTTCCAGGTGCATGTTTTCCATAGTTTTGGTAAATCTAAAGGAAAATGTACAGAAAATATACAATCAGATTGCATAGTGTATAGCCATCCTCATACAAGGGTTAACGCGGACCATAAACTTCTCTCACGTCTCCTTAGATCTCAGCAAGGACGCCAGGTCATGGGTAGAAAGAAAAGATCTAAGTGACAAAGTTCTATCTCCTGCTCTATAAATTTTCCGACAACAAATTCCGATCACACCAATTCCGATCGTGTGTAGCGAATTCTGACGGACAAAGTGCCACGCATGCTCAGATCACATTACAAGACCAAAGATATTGGCTACGTCACCACGTTCAGAATGATCGGATTTTCCGACAATCCGACCGTGTGTATGCAACACCAGTGTCGGACAGCATGTAAAGCCGACAATCGTGTTAGTTCTGTAGGGCAGCAGCGGGTGACGTCAGGCGTAGCTCCTCCCCGTGCGCGTTACGTTCAATCAGAACTTCGGCATCACTGGACTCCTTCCCCCTACCCTTTGTTAGCAGACGGAGGCACTCGGGAAGGGGGGAGGAGTCTAGTGATGTTGATGTCTGTGACGTCACCGGATCTCCGAAGGAACTCCCTGAAGACCCGGAAGCCGGTGGAGAGGTGAGTACCGATCAAAAGAAATTTGATCGATCAAAAAAATTAACGATTAATCAAGGAATTAATCTTTAATTTCCACAGCTCTATAAATTTCTAACTTTTAATATCAATTCTAGTAAAAAATTGTGTTCATTGCTTTCTTTACTCTGTATATTTCTTACAGTCTATTTTGTAGAATGTCACTGCATAGGTCTAAATTGATCCAGCTTCCTAAAATAATATAATGCAGACCAATAAATATGAAGATACAAGACAAACTATGCTTTTTTGTTATTCAGCTTTGACAACAAAGACCTTAAGAAAAATGCCAGTATTGTCTGTGCTTAATTTAGCCAGAATGGAATAAAATGCTATCATCGGAATTTAGTAAAAGAGAAAAGAATCATTCCCATTATGTTTAAAGTTGATTATGTGCTAATCAACCTTGGAAATGAGCAATGCTCCTATTTTGCATTTATATATTTGTGTTTAATGATGATGTGAAATTAATGGCTGCTGACAAATTATTTTCCTTTCCTTAAGTAAATGCTGAGAATTGGTGTTGGCTTCATTTTATTTATGAATGGATAGATACAGCTTTACAAGACAATGTTTTCCTTTTATAAAATTTTAGGTTCCTATATGCACTTGAAGACCAGGCTTTTTCTGGCACTTTTTGTTTACATTTTGTTTACATTTGCTAGAATTACCCCCAAACATTATACAGTGGGTATAGAAAAGATTCACCCCCTTTAAATAATCACATGTTGTTGCTTTGCAGCCTGAAGTCAAGACAGACACCGATTATGTTTTATCCAGCTGTATTTACTCTTATTACTTATTTTGCCCCATTTGTTTTTTCCTTCTATCCTGACAAGTGCTGCAGTCCCTGCTGCAGAGAAACACCCCCATAACAGCATATTACTGTAGGAATGGGGTTATTTGGATGGTGAGCTGTATTGGATTTCCGCCAGACTTATAGTTTGGTGTTGATGCCAAATAATAAAATTTTGGTCCCATCTGACCATAACACCTTTTTCCATGTGGCCTCAGAATCTTCAAGGTGCATTTTGACAAAGCTCAGTCGTGAATGTATGCGGCCTTTCTTGAGGAGTGGCTTTTTTTTCTTGTAACCCTTCCATACAAGCCACATTTGTGGGGAATTTGTGATACTGTCGTTACATGCACGCAATGACCACTCTTTGTCATAAATTCCTGCAACTGCTTCAGAGTTGCTTTAGGCCTCTTGGTAGCCTCTCTGACCAGTTTCCTACTGGCTCATTCATTCAGTTTGGTGCAGCGATATCCTTTGGCAGTGCCCTACCACCCATAGTTGATTGTTTGCTTCAGTTTCACTACCAGGGACTGAAATGCTCCAGAAAAGCAATTTTCATGCTGAGCAATCAAAATGACCACAGCTGATCACAGTTGAAAGTCAAGTGGCTTTGTTTGCCATTGAGAAGGCGATTAGCTACAACTGATTGTGTTTGGAAGTCATTTTTAAGAGGAGGGTGATCCTTTTCCAACTCAGTGATTATGTTTTTGAATTATTTTATGTTTTTCTTACATGTTGGTGTTATATCTTTCACTTGGATATTATAAGCTGCTTTGAGTAAATACAGCTGGATAAAACAAAAACTGTCTGTCTTCATTTGAGGCTGCAAAGCAACAAAATGTTATTATTTCAAAGGGGTGATTCTATACCCACTGTATATCGTTTTTAAAGCAAAAGTCCTAGAGAATAAATTGGTGGGTTTTGCAATTTTTGATGTCACAGGTATTTGCACGGCGGTTTTTCAAACGCAATTTTGGGGAAATTTTTTTATGCAAAAAAACACAATACATAACCCAATTTTTTTGTAAAATATAAAATATGATGTTACGCCGAGCAAATAGATACCAAACATGTTGCACATTAAAATTGCGCACACCTGTGCAATGGCGTCAAATTACATATATTTTACTATCCATAGGCAACAGTTTAAAAACCTTTACAGGTTACCACTTTAGATTTACAGAGGAGGTCTAATGCTAGAATTACTGCACATTCGCGGGATACCTCACAGGTGGGACAATCGCTGTTTGCGTGCATGCAGTACTTACACGCATGTTCCCCTTTGGGCGCTAGCACACGGGGAGAGGGCACTTTACATTTTTTATTTTAATTATAAATTATAATTAATTTTTAACTATTTATTTTTTTTAATCACTTTTCCTGCTGTCACAAACAATGTAAACATTCTTTGTGACTGCAATAGCCACATGTCAGGTACTCTTTATTAAGGTATTTGGGGTCTATAAGACCTCAAATCCCTCATCTGCCCCTGACATCTTTCAAAACACCAAGATCAGTTTTTTGAATACTTTCAATGTTTAAAAAATGGTGCCATTGACATCCGGGTAAACCGGAAGTGAAGTCATGTCATTGCTTCTGGGTTACCATAGCAGAGACCCGATTAAAGCCGATCCCAGCTTTGTATGGGTTTCCGACTAGCCAGTAGACATGCCAGCTGGTAGTTCGGGTCACCTGGTAGGCAAGAGCCTGAGCAAGCAACGGAAGGTGGTGGGAGAGGGAGATGCCCCCTCCTGCTGCTAGTTAGCCACTCTGTTTGCTATTACAATAGTGCCAACCATCAGCTTTAAAAAACTGTATCATTTGAAGTCAAATGATGTAATAGGTACATGATTTGATGACAAGTGAACATAGTAAATAAATGAAGAGTAACAGTGAAATAAAAGTAAACTCATATTATATTTATACATACATCAATACAATTAACTCTATAATGTTATCACTGCTAACATCTATTTAGAATTTTGACAGCTGGGCTTCTGATGTGACATTTTTAATCAGTAGCAGGTCATATGTATAACATAAGTTAAGCTGCAACATATTGCATTTTTGTTTTTGAGTTTAGATACACTTTAATCCTTTTGCTGTAGTGTAGTGGCAAGTTAGCCATTATAGTCACTCCTCCCATCTTCATAAACATCCATCAGCACCTAATGACAGCCATTTCCCGGTCATCATTTAAAGCTACCAATCCATCATGCCATTAATCTGTTCCTACACTCTTCAATTGACAGCAATTGCTCTTTTAATAACAGTATAGGAAGAGCCACCAATTTCGGTGTAAACTACCCCTTCTAACCACCCCACCTTCGCTATACCAGGCCAAGTAATATTGAAAGCTCCAGCACTCATTTTGTTGAACTGAAGCTCTTGGAAGACAGCAATGGGTGTGTTCTCTCTCATAGAGCCCCAGCTTCCACAGGCTGAATGTCACCTTCTATTTCGTGGCCAATTACTATCGCTTAACATTGGAACATATTTGGGGGGTGTCATCATCACTCCCTGTAAGCTCTGACACCACCTGCCACTTGGTATTTTGCACTGGCTGGAACAAAGGAAGAAGCAGTGGGAGAGTGATGTGAAGGTAAGTATAACTGCGTATAGGGGTACGTTTCTTAACCACTTCTAGTCGGGCTAATTCTGATATTCCTCTCCTGCATTAGAAAACATCTTTTTTTACTAGACAATTACATTATTTTTATTATGGTTTTATACTGTACTTTAGGATTGATGTATTTATATTTTATGTTGATTATTGCTCTTTACTTTATATTAATATGTGACTAATTGCTGCACTTTTTGATTATTTTGTTGCACACTAATTGGGTGGGGCTGCAAGTGATTATCTTCATGGTTTCAAAGGGTTTTTGCATATCCACTTCTCTGCTCTTCTCTAGATATTTGAAATAAAACATGACAGAAAGTCTCACCCTTCCTTACTCTAACCAAAACTTTAAAAAAATCGTTACACCAAGAGATACTATTTATTGTGTAACTAACATAATACTGCATAATATATCTTATTATAGTATATTAAAGTTCATTTTTCAAATGCATGACTTGGCAGAACTCCAGGACTAACTTAGATGCAACTTCATTCACACATTGGCCAATACAGGATATATTTAGTTTCCACCATCTGTTTCTACTCTATTACTCACCTGTGAGACTGACAGTGTGGTGTTGTTGTTTATAAATTTTTTTAATTGCTTGATACACATCATTAAATGACACTTAAAAAGGAGCTCTGTAGCTGCTGACTTTTAAAGTGGAAGTAAACTCCCCTATTGTTTTCAGCCAAGGAAGCTGCCAGCCTCTGTTTAATCTTCAACTGCCACAGTGCTGCACATGTGATCCGTTATGATACCAGCCATTGGATGGTTTGACTGTTTGGTTGAGAGCACAGCCAATGTGCAGTTAGCATTCACGGCATGCCTTTTTTTTTTTAGACTGTTAAATCGATGGGTTTACTTCCGCTTTAATATAAGGACACTTACCTGTCCAGGGATCCTGCAATTTCCGCACCCCAAGCCGTTTCGTCAATCATTTTTGGGTGAAGGGGCCAGCATTGTAAGTAAGGGAAACTGGCAGGGAAGCCTTCAGGCTTCACAGACAGTTTCCTACTGCACAAACATGAGTGGAGCTGAATTTTCTGAATGGTTCCGTCAACTTCTGTGACCTGTGTGTGTCCCAGAAGACAGCAGGGTGGAAGAGGTGCCAGAAATGCAGGTAGATTGCCTATAGGTGATCTTACCCGCAAGTGGGAGTGGGCACCTGTCAAAACCAGGTACCCCCCCCCCAAAAGTGCCAAAGGTGGCAGTGGATGGGGGGCTGTGAACAAGTGGAGCTTCCCCTTTTGGGTGGAGCTCCACTTTAACTTAGGGACATCTGCCCACAAATCCACAACTGACACAGTACACAGCACGATTAACATATATCACTTATATTTCTTTTAAAGATAAAATGTAGCAGTTGCCCAAATAGTTGTGTGTGTTCTTACCCACAAGTTATCTTTCATTATAACTGTTGTTCAGCAGTACATCAAATATGACGATGGTGTCACTAAACTTTATTTTTTTATTTTATTTATATTATTTATGTAAGTCATGGTGCATCTGCGTAGCATACTATAGGATAACATCATAGATTGTTAAACTCTATATACTTATCAAACTTTTAGTTTGTGCTACAGATATGTGAGGTTACTTGTTGACATTGACATTTCCTATAAACACAGGTATCAGTCATATCAAGTTCAGTGTTCCTCATACTAATTTTGAATCGTTGGATTACTTTATTGTTGTGGAATACACCATTTAATATAATGACAGCATAGTATAACAATAGACCAATTGGAAGGCTTGCTATTCAGAATATAATGCAAAAATAGTTGTATATTTTACCACAGAGGTAATCCTTTTCAACTGGATATGTTTGTTTCCGGTAAAAGGAACGTATTGACTGTTTTTCATTATAGCTATCATTCATTTTCAAAGTGCTTTGAAAACTATGCTGCACAGAAAATCATTATCCGCTCATATGTTGAGGAAAGGTTATTAGACAAATGTAAATTGAGCCTTTACTACAATGTCAACCTAAATTTGCCACTAATCGATAAAAATTAGAATCAGATCTTTTTACTTTATATGATTTGCTTGAATCAATTCAGTATTGTGCTCATCCACTAAAACATGTCGAGCTTCCAAAGTGAAGCATGTTTTTGTGCTTTTGGAAATGGATCACAAATGCAATTTAAGAACACTGATGGCATTCAAAGGTTACAGATCATCTCTACCCAATATTATTGTTCTTATTTTGTGTGGAGAGTGGCAAGCTTGATCACCACACAACACAAAGCAATCTCCTGCGCTCAGGCGCCCGGTCAACTGAGTATTTGGTGCAGCCCACCCCCTTAGAAAAGTCAAATGGACTCGGCCATCCTCAGAACAATGGGTATCCTTAGAACTGAAACATACAAAAAGAACAGGAGGGCGCACCGACCTTGTGCATTACCAAAGATAAAATTTATTCTTAAAATATAACAAGAATTATACTCACAAATGAGCTTTCCAGAAATTCTGAGCCCACCAAAGCCTGCCACACCTACATGAGTGAGCTCCGCCCACCATGTCCATCCATCGCATGATGCATACTATACACTACTGTCATCCTCGAAACACCAAATATTCTCTTCGCATGGAGTCATCCGCCATGCCACTGCTTCTGCCACAGGGCACAACATTATTGGCCGAGTCCACCCTCCTAGAACCATCCCGCAGGATACGTATGCCATTCGGGAGCTCTCTGACTCCCGGAGGGCGGAAGTGACGTCGGCCATGACCGTAAGTGACAGGTGGAACGCAAATAAGCCCCCCCAAACTCCTCCTGCCTCCTCCAAGTATCCCCTATATTTCCTCATGCTACAGCCAGTAATTATACCAAAAAGGAAGATGCACTGCCTGGAACATATTTAGTATGGTAGGTGCTCTCTATGTATAATCAAGTAAATACTAACAAGTTTTAGTATGCCATGGGGATACAATAGGTGGTTTGCCATATGAGATGATAGTCTTGTGCAGTCTATATTATAATATAATGTTGTGTCCTGTGGTGGAAGCAGTGGCATGGCAGATGGCTCCATGCGGAGAGAATATTTGGTGTTTGGAGGATGACAGTAGTGTATAGTATGCATCATGCGATGGATGGACATGGTGGGCGGAGCTCACTCATGTAGGTGTGGCAGGCTCTGGTGGGCGTTTACCCATACATGTGATTGTGGGTATATTAAGAAGATGCTAGAGGAGGTCAAACTACCATTGCTGTGGCTGTGAGGAAGAGGGTTCGCCCCCGTAACGCTTAAGCCATTTTCTATGCCATCTGGTTCCTCCATACATCTGGTCCAGGTTGCAGGCGTCTAGAAATACTGCTCGAAATTGCTGGAATATTGATAAGCCTTGTTTTAAAGCTTGTTTGTGAGTATAATTCTTGTTATATTTTATTAATAAATGTTATCTTTGGTAATGCATAAGGTTGGTGCACCCTCCTGTTTTTTTTTTTGTATGTTAAGGATTGATCACCTGTCAGGCCTTTATAAAATACTCTTTATGAAGATTTACCTTCCAACATGATAATGACTCAAAGCACACAGCAAAAATGACCACACACTGATTGAAGGAGAAATAGGTGAATTGCCCTTGCACGGCCCTATTTAGAGCCCAGACTTAATCCCCATTAAAAATCTGTGGAATGACTTGAAGACTGCGGTTCAGAAACTATCACCATCAAATTTAACTGAACTTGAGCAGTTCTGCAAAGACAAGTGGGCAAATATTACAAAGTCAAGATGTGCAAAGTTTGTAGAGACATATCCTAACAGACTAAATTAATTAAAGTAATTAAAGCAAAAGGTGGTTCAATAACATACTGACACAAATGGGTGAACCCTTTTCCAACTCAGTGATTCTGTTTTTGATTTTTTGATTTTTCTCTACCTTAAAGCTACAGACCTGTCAGCCTAACATTAATAATAACTTGAAGGAATGATGAGGGGCCATATCCATAAATTTGCTGATGGGAATAGTATCATTAGTAGTAACCAACATGAATTTATAAAAGACTGTTCTTGCCAGACCAAACTTTTAGCATTCTATGCAGAGATAAGCCCTCTTGAACCGTACCAGGCTGCATGCCCTCAACATGGGGTTAGGTGCTTTGGGGCAGGGGGGCACTGTGCCCCCCACCGCAAAGCACCTTGTCCCCATGTTGATGAGGACAAGGGCCCCTTCCCGACAACCCTGGTCGTTGGTTGTCGGGGTCTGTGGGCGGGGGCTTATCGGAATCTGGGAGCCCCCTTTAATAAGGTCCCATCATGCCCCAGGTGGTGACGTCATACGGGGCGGGGCCACCAGATGACAACCTCCGGTGACCACGCCCCATGTCAATATAAGTCGTTGCGCACTACGCACCCGGGATTACAGCACGAGAGAGCATTGTGTCAACATCGGAAGAAAAGCAGAGGGAAAAAGACGACGGAGAAGACCGTATTCAATTAAGATGTGAATATTTTTTCTATAAAATAAAAAAGAGGAGTAACACTCACACTCAGCATGTATATACACACTGTACATCTATCAGCTCAGCAAGATGGCGCCTGGCCCTTCCAGCATTATGTTGGCCCATTTGCATCATGCGTATTGCCCCTCTGGGCTTTCTTAAAGGCCTCTGCTTTGCATATATCTCTTTGAGCCTTTTTATGCAAGAGCTGCTGAATATAGAGATGTGACCTCGAAGTTGCTGACCTGTTGCCTATGTGAATAAAGCGTTTTTGACCACCTTTATTTTAAGGGGTCCATTGCAACAGGTGGGGAGACACCCAATTGGCCACATTGGTGATACTTTTTGGTGGTAGTCCATGGTGGAAATTTCCTGATACTTTGGAAGACTTACCTTTACTTGTGGCACATTAACTGTAGTAGTGTTTTTTTTTCTGGACACTTACAATCTAATTGGGTGATCTAACCTAATTGGATGATATATGGAACTGTTCTCACTTTTTTTTTTTATTTACAACCTAATTGATGATGTATGGGACTGTTTTCGAGTTTTTTTTCTGCACATGAGTTATGATGATTGTGTAAATGTATGAGCTTTGTTGTTTATATTGTTTATATGCACATTCAAGTCCACCGTTGGTAGTTTATATTAAGGAGCACTTCATTGTTAGTAGGCATACACTTTAATAAATATATATAAATGTTTTTTTTCAATTAAGATATTGATACAAAATAAATCAGGTCCTAATAGCAGAAGCCACCTACATTAAGAAAATGTACTTAACCTGTTGCTGCCTATGTAACACCTATTAATGCTTTAATGCCCACCCACTGCACATATGCATTCATGGTCTCTAGTAATGATCGGAAGATGGCAAAACTGGCTCCCAATCATTTGACTACTGTGACAGCCAATCATATTGGTCATGTGATTATGCTGACCCTCCCATTCCCAGGCATAATAGCCCAGATAAAGAGATGTCAGGGCAGGAAGGGGTTAACCTAAAAAAAAAAAGAGAGAAAACAAATGGGGCCACAAGTTCTGAGGACTGATAAACTGCACCATATTACATTTTTGTTCTTGGGGTTAGCTATACTTCAAATTCTGTAAGTGGTTTAGTATCAACTTAGCTATCTATACATTAAAAGATAACTATTATAAACCAGAAGAAAAAGAACAATAGGGAAATCCTACTACATTTAAAATGATACAATGTACACTCTCATTCTCATGTATTGAATACATGTGTTACTGGGAATTTGATGGATGCCGCAGAAGATACAAATTATACATATGTTATAGCAGTCTGGTGCTAAAATCCATCAGTGGTCAAATTATTTTGTTCACGGATTTTGGCAGTAATAAGTATTATGTAATACTGTAATTTTACTGTTAGCAATGACTTGCTGTGTAGTGACAGGATGTCCTGCCAAATGCTGTGTCATGATTTTATTAAAAAAATATCAATGATCTATTAAGAAAATGTAAGAGGTAAGCAAGCATCAGTTGTACAGTTAATTTTTTATCATATTTGAGGAATTGACAAACATTATCTTTGTTATTTTGAGATAAGAGAAGCAATTATGGTAAAAATTTACACTGAAATAGATTGTTTGCAATATATTGATAGTTATGAAAAAAATGAATTCCTCTGCAGTCTTGTATAATACCTTGTTATAATCTCTTTTTGTGAGTCATTTGCTGGCTTCTTTAAATCGGGAGGCACTGACAGAGAGATTGTTTCCCATCGAATCCCACCATCCCCATAACTGTGAGTTATTTGTAAAATAGGTACAGTAGTTGGCCAAATGATCGGGGTGTAACTGTAACTAAACAGGTGCAAAGTTAAAAGCAATACTGCAAAACAGGTTCAGGATGGCAAAGAGCATGCATACTCTGCAGAATAATACAAACCGATTATGAAAGCTATATAGACTTAGACTCTTCACAGCAATCTCTCTGTAGTTCAATCAGGGTAACATGTGGCTGCACAGTATAGTCTCTATAAGACTCTATAACAACTCAGAGTCGAGCTGAGAATTATTTAGCAAACAGTACAATATACAGCTACTTTTGAGGAGCCTAATAGGCAGAGTCCCTCACAGTAAAGTCTATGGTAGCGTAGGTAAAACAGGCAAGCAGTCGGTGGGATCTTTTATCTGGGATGGGGCTCTCACAGTGCCTGGGTCTTTTAGAAATGCCGGTATTGATAGTGGAGGGTCATTTACCCAGCTGCAGATCAGTTACTTCTGCCTTATCAGTTGTGGACTCCCTGAGCTGTTGAGAGAGGGATGTGGAGAAACATATCTTCCTTGGGCATATGGGAAATTTAGTTAAAGGGGCCTGTATCTGAGCATGGTAATTAAATGGGCACTTGACATTTTTTGTGGAATATAATAATAGCCAATTGCTTGCATCCACATGCCATTATCATGGAGTAGTGACTGATTGCAAAAACCTATCATTGTGTGTGGGACAGACATACATTATGCATAATGTTGATTCCATGCTTCACTTGATTTATTTCATTACCATCACAAATGCAGCCTTAGTGATTACAAAGACTTTTGTTAGTAAATCACAAGGACTTGATTATGTATCAGACTGTGTGAAAACTCCACTCATTTTGTATTATGAGTACACATGAGGAGTTGAAACCTTGTACTCCACCATCAGTCAGTATAACTTTACTGCTATTAAAAGTGGATCTTCAGTCAGGTTTAAAAAAAATTAAAAGCCGCAGCTACAAATACTGTAGCTGCTGATTTTTTATAAAAGGACACTAAACTGTCTAAGGATCCAGCACCGTCCTTATCCAGGCTGGTTCTTCACCACTCTTCGAGTCCCCGGCACTGGCTTAATTAGCCAGCTGTGACTCCCTGCAAATTCCTTCTGGGATACATCATAGGTCTCAGAAGGTTGCAGGCTACAGGAGGGAGAAACTTCTGGTGGAATTGCCCAGGAAATTCCATCGGAAGTGGGAAACTAGGTTCCCCCCCCCCAAAAAAAAAGTAGAAGAGGAGAGGGGTTGGTGCACATCAAGAGGAACTTTCCGTTTAGGAGGCAGTTCTGCTTTAAATTGGCAACCTGTAGCCTGTTTTGCAGGGTGGACAGAATGTTGTCACCCTTTAACAGGAAGCGCCTGAACAAGGACCTTCAGGACAGCAACACAAGTTTACCTGTCAAAATAATTTATATTTAATATCCATGCAGTACTGAGATTGACAAAGCTCTACCACACAGCATACAGTATATCTGTTTGGCAGGAGAGGAAACATGACTTTTCCCTGCTGCAATTAAGTACTCCTACTGGTGATGTCATTCATCCAGCCTGTGACTGGACAGTGAAAGAAGAAGCAGTAGACTGATGAGCTCATCTATCTGTCATTCTGCTGTCTCCTGTCATCAGCATGAACATGTTCCTTTTTAGGAAATGAACAACACAACGCAACTGACTGGCTCATTATACTGTTTCTCTTCTTCCAAATTCTACCTGTGCTACACAAGGATTGCAATAAACTGACACCAGGTCAAACGCAGGCACTTACACTACTTGCATTTAAAAAACAATACATTGATGATGTGTAAATGATTTCAGAGCCACATTTACGCTGGACCACTTCACTCCATATGCAGGCCTACCGTATACGTTACATAATTCTCACTCTGGGAGCAGTCAGGTGTGTGTGAAGTACACCACAACATACTGTACAGAGTTCAGCAGTCAGGAGTATGTAATGTATGACACAGTTTACAAATGGCAGTGATCAGGAGTGTGTAACTTACAACCTGATGTAAAGAAAGCATGAGTCACAATTATATAATGTATAGGGCAAATGAGGGGTTAGTGATTAAGAGTATGAATGTATGACAGAGCATAGATATTGTAGTATATTGTAGATTACAGCAGTTAAGGTTATGAAACATAAAGTGTATATTACATACTCTGCTGTTCTGTTTGTACATACCCTGTACTGCTGTATCTTACATACTTATGGCTGCTGCACCCTGTACTCTACATTTCACACAGTTGACCACTGAATTCCATTTGATGGGCTGTACTTGGCATACTTCTGAGCCCTGCAATCTGTAAGGCCCCTTTTAACACTTGTATGACCTGAAATTTGTGTGACTTTGCAGCCACTTTGACACAACTTCAAAGCGACTTGAAGCAATGCCTGTGTAATCTTGAGGTCTATGGACCTCAAGTCGCATCAAACCAATGTAGTGCGGGGACTACTTTGAAGTCGCTGCGACTTGAAGTCTCACATATATGAATGGTACTCATTGGAAATCATGGGGCACGACTTGTCATACGACTTTGCAGTCCCAAGTCGCAGGACAAGTCGCACAAGTCTGAAAGGGGCCTAAATTATAAACTAGTGTCCTTGCACTCTTTATGCTATATTATACATTCCATTATCCTGACCAAAGCTTCCATTGTCTCAAAAGTTGCTAGGCAGTCCCTGATTATTTTAATAATGCATATAAATATACTTTCTGGTAGGTTCAGATAAAGCATTAGCTCCATGTTTATAATATGTGCAGAAAAGCATATGTAATGCAGAAGTATTCGTTTTTAAAAATAAATGCATTGATGTTTATATGTGTCTATGAATAAGGAGGTAAGGCACGTGTGTCCCACCTTCTGATTCCAAAGTGGCACAGAGGCTAGCAAGAAAGCACACTTGCTGCTAATACAAAAAAAGTAGTCCTAAATTGGATAGTTAGCACTATGAAACCTAGCCACACTACAGTCTACTGTATTTCACTATATGGAACAGTATAGCACAGTATAGTACTTTATATTGTTGTATAACACATTATAGAACATTATTGCTCTGTATAGCACAGTATAGCAAAGTACCTCTCCCTATGCAGATTTGTTATCTATCTATAACCAGCTCCAACATATGCTGACAATATGGCTGCTGTGATCTCGTCCTTTTATTGTGAGGGAGGCTAGCTTGTCAGCTTGTCCATTCTTTCAGATTTTACTCTCAAAGACCTATCTGACCAGGATCAAAGTTATTCTAGGCCTCCTACTTAACTGCTTGCCGACCGCCGGCTGTCAAATGATGGCCAGTTGGTGCGGCTCTTGTGGCGGGACGGCTTCATTTGACGTCCTCCCATTTAAACAGGGAATGCGCGCGATCTTGCACGCGCATCCCTGTTCCTTTGGTAGTGGTGTGTCACGGAGACAACGCTTGCAACCGAGGGGGGTGAACAGCCATTGGATATGGCTGTTTACCACGTGATCGGCCGTGATGAAGTCACGCGTGTTCCTGGGAACACTGCTCGTCACCGACGCTGGTAAACAGCCATTGGGCGGCTGTTTACCCACGTGATCGGCTGTGATCCTTTCACAGCCGATCACTAAATGTCAACAAACCGCGGTAACAAGATGTTACCAGGTTCTCCTCCTCACACAACGATCATGTGTGAGAAGGAGATTGCAGTAACATCTCGTTACCACTTACAGTACACACCTAATAAAGAGGACCTGTCACCACCCATCATAGTACATGTCACTCACAGTCCATATGAGTACCTGTCAGTCCATATGAGTACCTGTCAGTCCATATGAGTACCTATCACAGTCCATATGAATACCCGAGTACCTGAGTATCTGTTACAGTCCATCTGAGTACCTGTCACAGTCCATATGAGTACCCGAGTACCCAAGTACCTGTCACAGTCCATATGAGTACCCGAGGACCTGTCATAGTCCATCAGAGTACCCGAGTACCTGTCCCAGTCCATCAGAGTACCCGAGTACCTGTCCCATTCCATCTGAGTACCCGACTACCTGTCACAGTCCATATGAGTACCTGAGTACCTGTCACAGTCCATATGAGTACCTGAGTACCTGTCACAGTCCATCAGAGTACCCGAGTACCCGTCACAGTTCATATGAGTACCCAAGTACCTGAGTACCTGTCACAGTCCATCTGAGTACCCGCGTACCTGTCACAGTCCATATGAGTACCCGAGTTCCTGCCCCAGTCCATCAGAGTACCCGAGTACCTGTCCCAGTCCATCTGAGTACTCAAGTACCTGTCACAGTCCATCTGAGTACCTGTCACAGTTCATCCGAGTACCTGAGTACCTGTCACAGTTCATCTGAGTACCTGTCACAATCCATATGAGTACCTGAGTACCTGTCACAGTCCATAAGAGTACCTGAGTACCCGTCACAGTTCATCTGAGTACCCGAGTACCTGTCACAGTCCATATGAGTAATTGAGAAATAAGGAAAAAGGGACAATCCCCTACGTTGGGGTTTTTAGGCAGCGTACAATGAGAAAGGGTCAAAGTTTCTGGGTAAAAATCTTTTTTATTAAAAAATTGTAAAAATCATTAAATTGAAAACATGAGCTCCAATGGGAAACAGGAAAATGCTATACATTACATTACATTAGGGTACAGAAAAAACATGGATATACAGTGTGCAGACTAATGTTCACAAAACGGCAGTACATAATCTGTCGTAAGCATGAAAGTATCCCTGACGCGTTTCAACCCAAACAGGGTCTTCCTCCATCCCCCTCCCCTCCCTCACTTTCCCCCCCCGGCACCTCTCAACCACACCCCACCTCCTCACTCCCAGGGCACACCCCACTCAATACATGTTCTGGTCACTCCACCCGGTTTTTAATAACTATATTTAGGTGCGTAACCAATCACCAAAAACATTTCCCTTATAGTTGCCATATACCGCCCCACTAGCCAAGATACTATATTCTCAATAGATTAATAATCTTTATTCCCTTATAGACTCCGCTATTGGTGGTACTTGCGTGCTCTTGGGCTCTTCCCGGGTTCTGTTCCCTCCCTCTCTCTGGTATCCCTGCTTGAACAGCAGGACCAGTGGGAGTGGAACGTCAATTGTGTGACCTCCCGTAAGACGTGTGACGCCCCGGGGGCCCCTTGGCATTGGTGGAATCTGTCTGGCGTGCTCCGGTTGGGTGGACGGCATCCTTCCCGCTCCAAAACAAATCCCCAGTGGGACCAACACCTATACCCCTTACCCTCAGGATATACATCAATGTGGTAAATATAAATCCAAATGTGTTTTGTCGCATACAACTCCACATAACCTATGAGCCTTTTTACTTTGTAAACTGTAAATTGCCATTAACACTGACATCTTACTCCTCTTTGCCTAGCAGACCCTCTTTTCCCTCTGAGGAAGACCCTGTTTGGGTTGAAACGCGTCAGGGATACTTTCATGCTTACGACAGATTATGTACTGCCGTTTTGTGAACATTAGTCTGCACACTGTATATCCATGTTTTTTCTGTACCCTAATGTAATGTAATGTATAGCATTTTCCTGTTTCCCATTGGAGCTCATGTTTTCAATTTAATGATTTTTACAATTTTTTAATAAAAAAGATTTTTACCCAGAAACTTTGACCCTTTCTCATTGTACGCTGCCTAAAAACCCCAACGTAGGGGATTGTCCCTTTTTCCTTATTTCTAACTCAGGGGTGAGCAGCACTCTTTTTTGACCTATAGGTCTGTGTCTTTTCCCTTTGCATATGAGTAATTGAGTACCTGTCACCGCCCTTCAGAGTACCCGAAAACCAGTCACCAGGCCATCAGAATACCAGAGTACCTGTCAGCAGGCCATCAGAGTACCCAAGTACCTGTCACCACCAGGCCATCAGAGTACCCGAGTACCTGTCACCAGGCCATCAGAGTACTCGAGTACCTGTCACCAGCCCATCAGAGTGCCTGAGTACCTATCTGCAGCCCATCAGAGTACCCAAGTACCTAATTGCAGCCCATGCCTCATAGAATATACGTTGGGGTGTTGCTTTCAAAAATTGGGTCATTTTGTGGGTAATTCCACTGTCCTGGTGCTCCAGGACCTTCAAAAGTGTGATAGGTAGGAATGAAATGAGATGTGTAATTTATGCTCGTAGAGCGCAGAATCTCCCCTTATCTAATCAGAAATATTTTTTGTTGTGCAGCATTGTTTAGATTTAGTACCACCTCGTCCCTATTATTGGGAGGTGTGGAGTGCACAGAGGGATCCTTCCTCCTCCCCATTTTTAGAAAAACTGATGTAAAGGGAAAAAAAATTGTGCTCAGGAAAAATACTACCTTCGGATCAGGTGCCATTATGTACACACAGTAACACAATACAGAATTTGCCTGACAAATAATCATTGAGGAATGTATTCGGAAATTAACTTTATGTACTTTAAAGACCAGATTTTTGCAATCAGTTAAATTATTTGATTCAACAACAGATAGGTCAATGACATACTGTAAAGA
This sequence comes from Lithobates sylvaticus, assembly GCA_028564925.1. Taxonomy (NCBI): domain Eukaryota; kingdom Metazoa; phylum Chordata; class Amphibia; order Anura; family Ranidae; genus Lithobates; species Lithobates sylvaticus. Next base: position 319,678,366 of record CM053028.1, on the reverse strand, counting down.
GATATCATTTTCATTGCAGTTTGAAAATATCAGTTAGCTTGGTGACCCTAGATCCTTAAAGAGATTACGTTTTTAATTTGCTCAGGCTGACATTTTTACTCCTTCTGCCTCCTGAAAGTCATTGAAGCATGGGTGTATGTATTTCTTTATTGCCTAATGTGCCAAGTAAACGTGAATGAGGGTTTTTTAAATCAGTTCAATTTGTCACTGCACTGGAAATCTGTTTGACTTTCATATTGAAACCCTTCTTAAAATAATGAAGCTCTTCAGCACTTTAGAATTACTTTGCATTGCACATAGTTATTTGAAATTATTGTAGCACTTCAGTGTCTTTTATAAGTGTTTCTCCTTGCAAGTGAATGGGGTTCAGGAACTGCTGTGTATAGTGTGATTTAAAATTATTAGTTTTCGGATTTTTAGGAGCGCTTCAATCTCCTTAATTAGAATTCCAATGTGTAAAGCGCTCCAGTAACTTCCAATTGCTGTGTGCTGCATAGCTTATACTCTAGATTACACTAGATAGAAATACTAAATGAGCATACTGCAAATGGATGTCATGTACAATAAGACATGGATTGAAATTACATTTAGATTTGGGGTTTTTATGAACTCTAAATATGTGAATAAAAAATAAACATCTAAATACATGATTGGATTATATACATATGTGATGTGCTTTTGCTGTTCAGCCAGTCTTGAGATGCACACATATTTGCGTTAATGCTTTTCCAGAATGGTAAAGGCACTGTTTTCTAGTTCATCTTTATAACATCCTGGGGGACCTGCTATGTCATTAAACAGAAGTGCTGCTGCTGATTTCTTGTTTAACCACTTAACAACTAGCCCATAGACAATTGACGGCTATAGGGCAGTTCGATAACTCTGGGAGGGCGTACTATGACGTCCTCCCAGAATCACATCACAAATCACGGTAAATGGGCGCTGACAGCGGGCGTTTACCATGTGATCGCACCGTCAAATGATGGCACGATCACATGTAAACAAACCGGCGTGATATCCAGTTCCTCTCTCCCCCTCTCTGTACAGTGTGAGCGGAGAGGGGAGAGATTGGATGTAGCAGCGCTGTGGGCTGGATGTGTAGTGCCCACAGCACTGCTCAGTGACAAATCCATCCATCCATCCCTCTGTATAAGCCATCCACACTCAGCCATCCCGCCATCCACACTCAGCCATCCCACCATCCACACTCAGCCATCCCACCATCCATGCTCATCCATCGCGCTATCCACGCTCAGCCATCCCACCATCCACGCTCAGCCATCCCACTATCCATGCTCAGCCATCCCACCATCCACGCTCATCCATCCCGCCATCCACGCTCAGCCATCCCGCTATCCATGCTCAGCCATCCCGCCATCCACTCTCAGCCATCCCGCCATTCATACTCTGTCATACTTATCCACCCATCCTTGCTCAGCCATCCATACTCAGCAATACTCATCCATCCATCCATGCTCAGCCATCCCATCCACCCTCAGGCATACTCAGCCATACTCAGCCATACCCAGCCATACTCAGCCAGCCATACTCAGCCATACCCAGCCATACTCAGCCGTACCCAGCCATACTCAGACATACCCAGCCACACTTAGCCATACCCAGCCATACCGAGCTGTACCCAGCCATGCTCAGCCATACTCAGCAAAACCCAGCCTTACTCAGCTGTACCCAGCCATACTCAGCCATACCTCGCTATACTTAGCCGTACCAAACCATACTCAGCCATACCTAGCTGTACCCAGCCATGCTCAGCCATACTCAGCGATACCCAGCCATACTCAGACGAACTCAGCCGTACTCAGCCATACCGAGCTGTACCCTGCCATGCTCAGCCATACTCAGCAATACCCAGCCATACTCAGCGATACCCAGCCATACTCAACGATACCCAGCCATACCCAGTCATGCTCAGCCATACCCAGCCATGCTCAGCCATACCCAGCTTTACTCGGCCTCTGTATGTGGCCAGGCTGTGGAAGTCTCCCACATTGGCATCACCGTACTCGGGAGGAGTAGGAGAATCTATTTTGGGGTGTCATTTTTGGTATGTGCATGGTATGTGTTAGAAATATTGTATAAATGGACAACTTTGTGTTAAAAAAATGTGTTTTCATTTTCTTTCCACATTTTCCAAAAATTTGTAGAAAAAAATGACATGTTAAAAAGACTCATTATGCCTGATATATTATACAATGGGGTTTACTTTCCAAAATGGGGTAATTTTTGGGGCATTTCCATTGTCTGGTGCTCCAGGGCCTTCAAAAGTGTAAGAGGTAGTCAGGAAATTAGATGTGTAATTTATGCTCCAGAACACCTGATGGCGCTCCCTGCATGTTGGGCCTCTGTTTGTGGCCACACTGTGTCACAAGTCTCACACATGTGGTATCGCCATACTCAGGAGGAATAGCAGAATGTATTTTGGGTGTAATTTGTGGTATGCATATGCTGTGTGTGAGAAATAACCTGCTAATATGACAATTTTGTGAAAAGGAAAAAACAATCTTGATTTTGCAAAGAATTGTGGGAAAAAATTACAAGTTCAAAAAACTAACCATGCCTCTTTCTAAATACCTTGGAATGTCTACTTTCCAAAAAGGGGTCATTTGGGGGGTATTTGTACGTTCCTGGCATGTTAGGGTCTCAAGAAATTAGCTAGGCCGTCAGTACTTCAGGTGTGATCAATTTTCAGACATTAGCAGCATAGCTTGTAGACTCTATAATTTTCACAAAGACCAAATAATATACACCAATTTGGGTTATTTTTAACAAAGATATGTAGCAGTATAAATTTTGGCCAAAATTTATGAACAAAAAATTTGCTAAATTTTATAACAGAAACAAAGAAAACATTTTTTTTACAGAATTTTCAGTATTTTTTCTTTTATAGTGCAACAAATAAAAAACCCAGCGGTGATTAAATACCACCAAAAGAAAGCTCTATTTGTGGGAGGAAAAGGACAAAAATTTCATATGGGTACAGTGTTACATGACTGAGTAATTGTCATTCAAAATGTGAGAGCACCGAAAACTGAAAATTGGTCTGGTTCGGAAGGGGCTTTAAGTGCCCAGTGGGAAAGTGGTTAATTAGCAGCTTGAGGATCAGCAGGCTGGAGTTACACTTTAATCTTAATTTACAGTTGACAGGGTCCTGTATACAATCTTGGCCTAGGATAAACTGATCTGAGATTACAATCGCAGGTACTGGTAGACATTACAAGGTGTCTGTTCTTTATCAGACATGTGCACACTGAAATATTTAATTTTGGAATTTCGTTTTCATCCAAAAAATACATTTATTTAGTTACTCTCGAAATTCGTTTTTTATTTATTTTGTTTCATTAAAAAATGCATTTGTCTGAAAATATGAAATAATAAGGGTCGAATCTGTTATTGAAGGCTTATGGTGTCTGTCGAATGTTCTAAGCAGATTCAACGGAGCACCTAAACTGTACGACGCTGGTACATTTCCGGTCGAATGTTCCGCCTACAAGCTATAGTAGAATTCTAATGTTGTATGACACTAGTAATAATTATATTTATTAATTATTATTACTAGTCAACCAACATTCGAATTCTTCTATAGCCTATGGGCATTTATGGCATTTGACCATAAATGTCTGCTCGCGGTGACTGCTTCGTCGAATCTTCATGTCGAATCTTTTCTCTCTATGTCGAATAATCTTGGACTAATAGAGTTAGGTTAGGCACATTCAACCTTTTTTGCTATTGTCTCTAGAATGTCAAATCTTTTCTATCTATGTCGAATCTTTTCTCTTTATGTATAATAATCTTGAACTAATAGAGCTATGGTTAGGCACATTCGACAGGTTCGATGGACACAGATCGTTATTGTCAGCATCAGTTTTTGGATTCTGCACGTTCGTTATCGTTTGTTAAAATGATAATGAAAATACCTGAAATTCAGACAAAAATGCATTTGGACGAAAACTAATGCACATGTCTATTCTTTATTAGTAATTTTGTTTATACACTTCAGTGAACATGACAAGTTATGTTTAAGCTAGTCACCCTCTTTTGGATCTGTAATGCTAGCAAAGAAATGTATGCAGCAATTATTTAAAAAAATATATAAAAAGAAAAAGAAAAAAAACATGTTGTTCTTTGCTATTTAAATTAAGAGTTTTGACCTACTTCACCAGAACATGTGAGAGAACCTCCCTTAAATTGCATTTAAAAATATATTTTTCCCATTTTTAATGCATCACTACAACAAGAATACATCAAGCTGGAACATTTACAGTCTCACAACATTGCTCTGTCAAGCATATTAACATGGTCAAGTGCTGTAAGCTCTCATCAACTGTATATCCACATTTTAAAAGCTGCTGACTCACATTGCAGGCAATTCCACTTGTTTGTGAGTCTAGCTATGTTTCTTTTGCACTGAATGATGTGCAACACTGATCTTATTAACAAGCCTTGGGACCATATTAACAAGTAGTATACAGGGGGTCCCTGACTTACCAACGCCCGACCTACGAACATCCCCTACTTACGAACGAGGCGCTGCGGGGACCCTCCGCCATTTTTTGCCATTTTTCGCCGTCCTCCGGCCGTTCTGCGCATGCGCGGCGATACGGAGCATCGGAAAATGCCGGCAAACTTCGGAAATGTCCGTAATTTGCCGCGCATGCGCAGAACAGCATTAGACGGAACATTGGAAATGTCCGGAAATGTCTGTATTTGTCGGTCTGCGCATGCGCGGCCGGCTTACGAACATTTCCGACTTAAGTACAGGCGGGCAGTCCCTAACGAGTTCGTAACTCGGGGACCCCCTGTATATGACAAATACAACATTATGGAGTTGATTTACTAAAACTTGAGTGCTTAATTGAACAAGCTGAGATTAGAAGCTGATTGTTCTTTATGTAGAAGTGAGCTTGATTTTGCACTCTCCAGCCTTAGTAAATAAACCCCATTATGTCTCCCCTATATAAGTTGAACAGGAAATATTTTGGATGATGCCGCCCACTGTGGTTGATCTACTAAAGGAGCACTTTCACCTACGAAAGTGAGTTTACTTAGCTTAGTGATTAATAACAAACTGTTTTCACTTTGGATATCCACTCATGTTCAGGGAAATTGGCAAGAAAGTGGACAATCTCTACTTATTGAGGTGGATTTGCTAAAGGAGCAGACAATGATCACTTAACAAAGTGACAGTTTACTTCCAAAATGTGGGATCAATTTGCACAGTTAATGGCAATAAACTGAGCATGTGCTCACTTTGAATACCAACTGTGTAATCAACTGAAGAAAAAAAAAAAAAACAGGACTAGTACATGAGTGGATGGAAGTGCATACAGCTTCACCTTCACGGTAAACATTCACTAATCAACATTTTTTTTTTGTTTTTTTGAACACCAACCCCAATAATTTGCACTTTTGCACTTTGCGCTTTTGTCGTCTCTTATGAACATCAACATGTTAAATATAATACAAGCTAACAACTTGATAATTTCCCTCCACGCTGACTGCATCAAACAACCTTCTGTTCTTTATTGCTCTCACTCTACCAATTCATCTTTTGACTTTAGCTTTATAGGCAGTTTGAACTTCAGAGTAAAATGCATACAGTGCTATTGGTTTTTATTTTTAAATGCCTTATTACTGCTAAAATGCATTTAACTTATGGGAACGCATCTTAGATTGTGGGAACTTTTCAGTAAACCTCACGACTTTATACATTCCTTTGATACACCATAACTTGGCAATATATGAGTAAAATGAAATACTCTGTGTTAGCTCTGAGGATCTTAATAGATTTTATTACACTGGGGTACCCTATTTTTTACTAGTTGGAAGAAATATGCCTATTCAAGACTTATTTTTTTCTGAGTTTTTACTTTAACCCCAAAGGATGTTCAACTTGACAAAAGCAGAATAATACTAGGCAGCTTTGCAGAGAAAAACAGTTACATGCAAGGTCAAATATACCCTTATGTGATGCAATGGAACATTAAGAAAATCATCAAAATATTAATGATACGGATTTGACCCTGATTAGCATTAGAACACTGAAATTACAGTTTAATTAGCTGCAATGGATCTAGGAAAACATTTAATTTATGACAAAGGCAGTTAGGACATAAGCCCTGATTAAAATGTGCAGAGTTTTATGGTTTGATCTTGGTGCTTTAGTTGTATTACCATAGTTTACTTGTTTTACATTGTGTTAAGCAAGTTTATATTTATGATCATTATATTGTTATGCCTATATAACTACAGAATCCTAATTCCTTAACAAAACTAACATAGATCCATGGAATTGTTGTCATGTTTATTAAATAATAACCTTGAAATGCTTAAAGTGTATGTAAATCTTAACAACAAACTTCTCTTATTTGTTCCCGAGTGGTCTGCTAAGCACACCATTAAAATTGTTCTGCTATATCTGTTCAATAAGTAAAAAAAAAATCATATTGATTCTGCCAGAAATCTTCTGCGCTGATTACAATCTATCCATAGGTTTGTTAGTGATGGGTGATAAAGGCATTGTATCCCTTACTAGTATAAAATGGGGGTAATCACATGGACTTTATAGGTGCTAGAAAGCAACACTGAACAAATTAAAAGTATACTTTGTATTTAATAAATAATACATAAAATTGCATTTAACTTACATATAGTTGCTTGTGACAAATACATTATGTTACACAATTCAACAAGTCAACACTCTCCCAATATAAACATTTTTGTTACCAATCTAATATAGCAGCTACTGCATAAGACTTCTCCAATACGGATTGGGGGTGTTGTGGTTCTGATTCATTTCACAATCCGCTTTTTTAGGTCAAACAGAGATAATCTGTGACAAACTGTGGTAAAAAAAATGTTTAAATAGGGAGGGGTGTTGACTTAGAGGTATATTTGTGCAATGCAATGTATATGTGGCAAGAATCTTTAAAGAGTTTGTAAACCCTTGTTTAAAAAAAAAAAAAAATAATAATAATAACAAACATGTCATACCTCCACTGTGCAGTTCATTTTGCACAGAGTGGCCCTGATCGTCCTCTTCTGGGGTCCCCTGGTGGCGCTGGTAGCTCCTCCCCGCAACAGGTGTCCACATTGGAGAAGCACTCTCCTTAGTGGATACCCGTGCGGGCACGCTCCCGAGTCCTGCTTCTGCATGTATTCACACAGAAAGCAGGACTAGGCCCCGCCCCCTGTTGCCGCATCATTGGATTTCATTGACAGCAGAGGGAGCCAATGGCTGCGCTGCTATCAATCTATCCAATTAAGAGCCAAGACAATGGGCAGAGAGGAAGAGCGCGTCTCTGTCGAGGGAACGAACGGGCTCAGGTGAGTAAAACAGAGGACTGGACAGTGATAGAAGTTGTTTCACCTTAATGAAAAAATGCATAGGATGCATTAAGGTGAAAAAACACAAGGATTTACAACCCCTTTAAATTAGTGTGCGCAATATAAGATTTGTGATTTAGAAAATCAAAAATTAAAATGAATATGTTTATAACAAGGTCAAACTGGACAGTGGGGTTGATTTAATAAAACTGGAGAGTGCAAAATCTGGTGCAGCTGTGCATGGTGTGAAATCAGCTACATGTTCTGCATGTATAAGGCAATCATAACTAAAATGTATGTGAAGTTTGAGGGGATTTTTAAAGAGCCCATTCACACTGTCTGCACACTAAACCAGAGCAGTTTAGTGTGCAGGCAGTGGTCTTTTTTGGCTGCAGTTAGCTGCAGTGAGGGGCGCTGTGATGCACATTTTACCGGTGTGCTGCTCTGCTGTGGGTTGACATGCGGTGCCATCCAGTGTGTTGGGATAAAATGCATTATATCGCAGCTCACTGCACCACAACTCCAGACTTCATCGCAGTGCGATCAACAATTGTTTTTGTATGTACCTTAGCAGTGATTGCCATTCTTCCAGTGTGGAGAAATGCCAGTCACTGCATTAATGTGAATGAGCTCTTATTCACTCATTAGTTTGTTAAGGGTTCACATATATTTCTATTTTTTTTTTCACCAGTGAGCTCTTCGAAGGTTCCACATTTCAAAATATGTATTACATTATATAAGAGAACAAATGTAAAAAAAAAAAAATAGGGCACCTTTATAGATACTGCCACAGAGCTAGGTAATGGCAAAAAGAAGCAGTAAAGGCAGATTTGAGACAGATTTACCATACAGGAGCAGCTTTCCTAAATAAATTTTTACTGCAACAGAATAAAACCAGTTTTGAGAAAAAATGTCTCATCTTATATATCTATAGCTTATATCTTCTATAATAAATGCATCTCACCTCCTCTGGTAAATCTGTTGCAAAACTGTGTAAGTCACAATTTGGTGCCCACAATTACCAGTGCAGGGGTCACAAATACATGTATAAACTTTGTTTATTGACAAGCAGCCTGGGGCTATTTTTTTTTTTTGTTTTTGCTGATTTGCTTGATAAATGTCCCTCTATAGATTTTGTATTAGATCTTTTTTCATCATTTGAGATCAGGGCCCCAGCATTATTAGACTGTTGGCTATGATTTTAAATATATATATATATATTTATAAATCCAGTATAGAGGCACTCACAGGTCTTGCAGTGAAGATAGATCAAAACAGCAGCATTTTTATTATTGATGTTTTTCTGAAGCTCATTCCATCTTTCTCAAGACACTATAACATGGACGTGAACAGTCTAATAAATCTTACCAAGTCCAACCCATCTAAGGATCCAGCACTGTCCTCACTCAGGCCGGTTCTGCAGCACAAGCATGTTTGCTAAGAGAAGCCGACTGTGACTACTTGTAGCTTCACAGCCAGCTTTCCACTGGGCATGCACGAGCTGGGCATGCACGAGCTGGGCATGCACGAGCTATGCTGAGCTTTGTGAATGGTCCTGCAGCCTTCTGAGACCTGTGACGTGTCCCAGAAGACTGCGGGTGGGGGGGCAAACTTCCACTCAGATCACTTGGGTTAACTGAATGAGAGTGAGAGCAGGTACCTATCAAAATGTGGTAGAGGAGGTACACATTTGTTAGTCCTATAAATGGCGCAACAATTTTGCATATCAGACCCAGAGTACCAGTAAAAGTAAGTGCATATTTCTGTAATTAGTAATATGTTACATTATGTGTACGATTTGGCAATGCCAAATGGTATTTTTAGTTCAAACTTTACATATGGTTTCTTTTCTCTACACAATGGCCAGTAACATCATATCTTGATGTATGTAATTATACAGCAAGTAATTAAAACATGCATTGTACTACTCTTTAACCCAATATTTTGTTAATGTATGTGTTTCCATGTGGGCAGTATGGATGAGAGTGCTTGTGAGTAATTACTGTTCAGTTACATGTCCTGCTGAAGGTATCACATTATTGCTTAAGCACAGGCATTAATTAGCAGCCAATTTTAGATGAAATCAATACGAGTCACCATGGCTAACCTCCACAATACCAATTTCCTTGATTGCATTGGTGGCATTTCCTCAGATAATGTAAACAATGGGGATGCAGTTGTTAAACCTCTTACATATTTTATGTAATTTACAGGATTTACAAATCCACATTAACACGGCAAAAGAACATTTATCGTGTTCAAGAATTATGTAATCTCAAAAATATTGCCCAAAGTATATACAACATAAAATAGCTGACAAAGCACTTAGTGAAGAGGAAAACAATAACTCTGCATTGTCTCTGAGAAATGTGGACCTATACTTGTTGTAACTAAAAAATGATCATTACAAGGTCTACTTTATAAAAAAAAAACACCAACTCTTTTCCTAACATAAAAACATGCAAATACAACAGTAACAATATTTTAAAACAATATCTATTCTTGCATTTCAATTATTATCCTATTCATAATTTCTAGAAATTGTTAGGAAATGCTTTGTCTTGTTTTTGCTTGGATCATTTAAATGTAATTGCCATTTAACACAAAAGGCTGTGCGCTAGATAGAACCTTGCTGTAATCCAGAAACAGATTTGATCTAATGATGTATTGGATAAGATTTACTAAAAAGGGAGCGCACCGAATCTGGTGCAGCTGTGCATAGTAACCAATCAGCTTTCTAACTTCAGCTTGTTCAATTAGGCTTTGACAATAATGCCCCGTACACACAATATGATTATCAGACGAATGATCGTCTGTTTTTTTTGCATGCTAATCTCACGTTGAATCTGATGAGTTTACTAAAGTCACCAAAATTCCCTTACGACAGAATAAAAATTCGGAAGTGATGTCATGTGTTGTAATGCATTTTCGAACAACAGCTGTACTGCTTAAACGACAATCGTACGAAAAAAATTTCTGTGCAATATCGGATGAACTGTCCTGATCGGCTCTCGAAAGCTCTGTACTAACGGTCCGATTATCATACGATCAATTTGAATGGGGCATTTTTCATATGATTTTTGGATCATGTGTACTGGGCTTAAAACCTAGAAGCTGATTGGTTACTATGCACAGCTGCACCAGACTTTTGTGTGCACCAGTCTACCCCCCCCCACCCCAATTATGTAAGATATAAACACCTACACAACAGTAATAACATCAAAAACAGATTGGAAGTTGCCCAATACCCTATAAGTGCAGCCACTGGATTGATTTACTGCTCTTATAGGTTTTATTTTATGTACAGTGTGAAGACCCTTCTAGTGCCAAGTCACTTCATGCTACCCGTACTAATATGATCAACCACTGTATACACTGCTGTAGAGAGTCACTTAACTATTTTACAGTTGTATACAGTTTACATAGGAGCAGGCAGATCATGGAAGAAACAGTGTAGTACAAATATATGATCTCTAAACAATAAGCAAAATGTATTGCTTATTCTAAAATGTATATGTTTAGTTTTCAGTAGATACGGGGCAAGTGAGCTATGTACTGGCTTTATACTGTATATCTCTCAGGGACTTTAGATATCTAATAGATATCTAAATTGTTACCCCCAGTTCTGCCATGGCTACTACAAAGATGTCTCTTTATGAATTTTTACATGCTTCATTTATTTTATTTTATGGAACATTGAGACTTTTATTTATTCAGTATAAAAACTGACTCTATGGTATAAAACAGTGATGGCGAACCTTGGCACCCCAAATGTTTTGGAACAACATTTCCCATGATGCTCAAATACACTGGAGAGTGCAAGAGCATTATGGGAAATATAGTTCCAAAACATCTGGAGTGCCAAGGTTCACCATCACTGGTATAAGAGATAAGGCCAGAATCCTTTTCAAAGAAAATGCAAGAATAACAGAAAGATGTGAGTGAGTGGGTGAGTCTGCCAATTAGTCCACACCTATACATGTAAAGTCCAACTGCAGCCAAAATGTTTTATTTCATTTTGGATAGAGCAGGAAAGAGGTAAAACCTCTGTCAAAGTTGTATTGCCATCTTTGCCCCCATTAGGGTGATTCCTCCTTAGGACAGGAAGTGATGGGAAGTCTCCCCCAGCTGGGACACAGACAAAAACAACGATCTGTACCTTTCAGTTCCAGTGACACTGGTACCCCCTGTTTTTGTACTGGCTTCACAGAGACAGGAGAGGAGGGGGAAATCTCCCCAATGAGACAGAAATAAAAACATGTTCAAAATGTTATCTTTTTCCTATCCTATCAAAATAAAAACTAATGGCTGTAGTGAGGATTTAAGGTGACCCCAGGAGTACACTACATGGATCAGAACCAGTTTAATTACAAACCCCTAGTTTAAAAAATAAAATAAAATATTTTCAGTCCCCTATTTAATTATAATGGCTGTACCTGCATAAGGATCCTTTCATCACTCGATCACTGCTGCTGTCTGTCAACTGATCTTGAAGTTTGTCAGAAAATACCTGCATCTTAACTATTTTCACACCTGTGCATTATGCATCTAAAGTTTTTTATTCATAGTCCCCTTGGTTGTTAGTTTTGGCGTTTCCTTCCAAAACCATAATGTGAGGCAATTAACAATGTATGATTTTCCTGATGTTTGGAAATACACACTCACCGGTCCATTTGTTTAGGTACACCTTGCTAGTATTGGGTTGGACCCCCTTTTGCCTTCAGAGCTGCCTTAATGCTTTGTGGCATTGATTCAACAAGGTGTTGGAAATATTCCTCAGAGATTTTGGCCCATATTGACATGATAGCAGCACGCAGTTGCTGCAGATTTGTCAGATTCACATCCATGATGCAAATCTCGCTTTCCACCACATCCCAAAGGTGCTCTATTGGATTGAGATCTGGTGACTGTAGAGGCCATTGGAGTACAGTGAGCTCATTGTCATGTTCAAGAAACCAGTTTGAGATGATTTTAGCTTTGTGACCTGGTTCATTATCCTGCTGGAAGTAGCCATCAGAAGATGGGTACACTGTAATCATAAAGGGATGGACATGGTCAACAACAATACTCAGGTAGGCTGTGGCATTTAAACGATGCTCAGTTGATGCTAATGCCGCGTACACATGAGTAGGTCCGACGGTCTTCGCAACGGACTTTTGGCAGAGTTCCGACGTACTTTCCGAACAAACGGACTTGACCACACACAAGCACACCAAAGTCCGATGGATTTGAACGTGATGACTCACGACCAGACTAGAATAAAGAAGTTCATAGCCAGTAGCCAATAGCTGTCCTAGCGTTGGTTTTCATCCGTCAGACTAGCACACAGACAAACTGATTTTTCTACCGGACTCAAGTCCGTCAGAAAGATTTGAAACATGTTTTATTTCTAGGTCCATCTGACTTTTGGGTCCTAGTCTGTCGGAAAGTCTGCTCGTGTGTACGCGGCATTAGGGGCCCAAAGTATGCCAAAAAAATATCCCCCACACCATTACACCCCCACCACCAGCCTAAACTGCTGATACAAAGCATGATGGATCCATGCTTTTTATGTCGTTTGACAAATTCTGACGCTACCTTCTGAATGTCACAGCTGAAATCGAGACTCATCAGACCAGACAATGTTTTTCCAATCTTCTATTGTCCAATGTTGGTGAGCCTGTTGTAGCTTCGGTTTCCTGTTCTTAGTTGACGGAGGTGGCACCTGGTGTGGTCTTCTGCTGCTGTAGCCTATCTGCTTCTAGGTTTGATGTGTTGTGCATTCAGAGATGGTATTCTGCATACCTTGGTTGTAACGAGTGGTTCTATGAGTTACTGTTGCCTTTCTATCATCTCAAACCAGTCTGCCCATTCTCCTCTGACCTCTGACATCAACAAGGCATTTTCGTCCACACAACTGCCGCTAAATGTATATTTTCTCTTTTTCGGACCATTCTTTGTAAACCCTAGAGATGGTTGTGTGTGAAAATCCAACAACCATGCCATGTTCAAAGTCACCTAAATCCCCTTTCTTCCCCATTCTGATGCTTGGTTTGAACTCCAGCAAGTCATCTTGACCACGTCTAGATGCCTAAATGGATTGAGTTCCTTCCGTGTGATTGGCTGATTAGCAATTTGGGTTACCAAGCAATTGAACAGGTGCACCAATAAAGTGGCCAGTAAGTGTATGTATATCACAAAATATGATAAGCTGAACTAAAGGCAAACAGCTAAATACACAGCTGAAATACATTAATATATGGAATTATTTTACCTGTTTCAAGGATTTGCAGTTCTGTGCAAACATTCTGGTGGCTCATATCAGGAAAAAAATAAGATAATTGCACTCATTGTATTTAGCATTACATGTGATATATATATGGTATTCTGTTTAAAGAAGTGAATCAACCTATTTGTTTTGCTGTTTTGCATATGACTAGCTTTAAGAAGTATAAAAGATATGCTAATGTCCACATTTTTACAACACATAGGCTATTGTTCCTACAAGATAAGAATAGCAATGAAGTATGAAGTACCTTTTATATATATATACAAATATGCACATACATAGGAAACAGTGTATGTTCATTTCAGTAGGTGTAGTTATCATCATGTATATAAATATATCTTTATACGCTGCTGAACACCAGATTATACCAGCAATATTGGTCTTCAGATCTCTGTTTACTGTGCATGTTCTTTTACAGGCAACTGCATAATGAAATGCAGTGGAGTGTCCATTTACTCATCATACTCATATATAGATGGAGGCCCCTTTAACTTCATTCCTTACAAACCTCCGGGTTCCTAGATTCAGTATGACCAGGGAGCATAAATCCCTCAGCTTCCCTAACTCAGGAGCTCCTAGAGGCCACACCTGATATAACAGGCCATTTTTGCCTGGGCCTTGGATCCCTCCAACTGCTAACCTATGTTATCAGAGCTACCTTAGACTTCATTCTAAGGGTGCTATTTATGAGAGCAATTGCAAGTAACTGTGTTCTGAACTGTTTTACTGAAGTAGTGATTCTAAGCTTCACTTTCTATTGGTATAAAGTCTTATGCCCTGTACACACGATTGGACATTCCGACAACAAAATCCCATGTTTTTTTTACCGACGGATGTTGGCTCAAACTTGTCTTGCATACACACAGTCACACAAAGTTGGTCGAAAATTCCGAACATCAAGAACGCGGTGACGTACAACATGTATGACGAGCCGACAAAAATTAGGTTCAATAGCCAGTGCTGCTCTTCTGCTTGATTCCCAGCATGCGTGGCACTTTGTGCGTCGGAATTCTGTACACACGACCGGAATTTGTTGTCGGAAAATTTGAGAACCAGATCTCAAATTTTGTGCGACAGAAATTCCATTGGAAACTGTCCAATGGAGCCTACACACGGTCGGAATTTCCGACAACAAGCTCCGATCGCACATTTGCCGTCGAAAAGTCAGACCGTGTGTATGCGGCATTACTGAGACAATGCTATGCAGCCACATGTTATACTGATTGAACAACAGAGACATTGCTGTGAAGGGTCCATGTATATGCATATTCTTTGTCATCCCTAGCCAGTTTTACATTAAATTTTTTTTTTTTTCTGTAGTATATGCACATGTGAACCTGTTTTGCATTACTGCTTCTAACTTTGGATTTGTATAGTAAACTGCAAGTTACAGTTACTCCCTGTCTGATTATTCAGCCAGTTATCTATTTTGTTAAACATAGCATCTATGAACATATTCTGTCATGTCAGACAATGGTCATGGGAGTGATGCAACAGTGGAGCCCAGCAGTACTAATTCATAGACACGCAGGCAACCTAAAAATAATGACACCCCTATTTCTGGCAGGATTCCTGTCAGAACAATTATCAACTACACAGGGCTAAGGTAGGACTTGGGTAATTGAACCAAGAGATTGTGGGGCCTGATACTCGTTCTGCAGACATAACTGGACTTAATGTCCTGGAGGGGAAAGCAAGAAGGGTAATCCTGCACTTCACAACAGAAGACCAGGTTTTCCTTAACAAGATAGTTAACCACTTAGACGTGCTGTATGGCTAAGCAGTAATATTGGGGCACCTCAGGGAATTGGCCATAATGTGTCAGGAGCATGACAGCCATAGGTGGGAAATTGATAGAGCTCCAGAATGAGTTATACTCAGGAAAGTACAGACAGAAATAACCCTTCGAGGGGCAAGGAAGGGATTCCCTCTTGCAAACAAGGCAAACACCATCCCTGTACTCTGGCTGTCAAGAGTTGGGCCATCCCCAGAAAGACTGTTCCAACTGCACACAGAGGAAGCCATTAAACTATAACATACACCTGCCAGGAGTCAAGCAGTGGGGCAAGAAATTGGAATGACTCTCCATCCAAGAACCCCAGATGTAGTGGTTGATGACCCTGTTGTGCATGGGTGCTTCAACAGCCAAGAGACTGAGTGCCTTTTTGATACTGGCTCACATATCCCATTGACAGAATCAGCATTCCTGCGATACATTCGTAGTGCTACTATTGTAAGAGCTTCTGGATAGGATGGGCGCTCTGTTCTTTCCTTCGACCTTTCCAAAAACCTCAACCCCTCTAACACACCAGGTTGAGTGTACAAACATACACTATCACAGTAAATCACTGAAAGTAATACTTGATGCCCAGTAGCAGCACTATATCAAAGAAAACAGGCACCAAACCAGGTTGTAAAAGAAAACTTATTGTACTGTCATCCAATATGGTTGATAACTAGGCAAGCATAAAATGAATTAGCGATAGTAATAACACAGTTTAGCATACAAAGTGATTAACAGTAAGGATTAGGCATAAGATGACATTTAGCAGCCAGATCAGCATAAAGAGTAGCAAGGCCACCTCAAGTGCACCAGAGCACATTTATGGTTTGTTCAGCTTGTTAAATTTTTCAAATAATTTGAAAGCTGGTTGTTTTCTGTGCAGAGCTGCACTCAATTTTGCACTCTCCAGTTTTAGTAACTCAAGCCCAGAGAGTATCTTCTGAAATAAAGGCCTATCTGCTGGCAGTGTTACTTTCAAATGGTTTAGATCCACCTTAAAGCGGAGCTCCACCCTAAAGTGGAACTTCCGCTGATCGGAACCCTCCCCCCTGAAAGGTGGCAATTGTGTATAATACAGGTATCTGCACCCACTTCCGGGCATAGATAGCCGATTCTGCAGGTATTTATGCCACTTCCTGTCATCCCCCCCGCTGTCTGCTGGGAAACACACGGATCCCAGAGACAGCATTCTGACAGTGGGGACTCCACCAATCAGAATACACTTATCAGCGCTGCTGCCATTGCAGTAGCTGAATGAATGCTGGTTTTCAGGCAGGACCATTCAACATAAGATGGTCAAATCATCAGCTTCTGTTGAACAGACAGGGCTACACACAGATCAAAACTCAGCCGGTTTCAAATTTTGATACATGTATACCCAGCTTTAGGAATTTATTCTTCTGCATCTTGCACACTGATAGGATTGTCTTAGCCTAGGCAGACAACTCTTTCACTGGTAATGGGGGTATTTTACACACACTCCCAGCAGCTGCACTCCCAGCAGCTGCAGCCACCAGTAATGTGTGTATATCTGACAAGCCTATTGGCTGTCATATCTAAGCAATCCGGTAGCTGCACAGCCAATGGATTGCTTTCACATACCCCATTACTACATGCCCCTCCCCCCGTGCCCGGATTGGCATGGCAGGTGCCACTGTATAGAATAGAGGCAGCATGGTGAACATCAGTTTGCAATCCTTCCCTTCTTCTGACAAATCTGGAAGCGATGTGTAAAACGTCACTTTCAAGTTCTTGTGTCACCCGCACTGGCTGGGGAAAAATCGAATGGAGTGTGATCTGCACTCCAATACATTTATTAGCGGGCAGGAGAGACATCAGGGGTCGCATTAAAGAGAACCTGTGAACAAAAAAATCATCTTTGTTCCCTTTGTGATAAAAAATATTGCTAAACAAAAATGTAAAGTATTAAAGTTTCACCCAAACACTTAAAATCACCCCCTAAATTTTTTTAGCGTCCCACCCCCCATATGAATGCATTGGGGGCACCTATGAATGAAAAGGTTAATTGCGCTACACATGTTAAATATCACTGCACATACTGGAGTGAGAGCATTAATTCTAAGTCCATTATTCATGGTTGCCGCTAAACTGATGACCTGTAGGGGCTTTTAAATCATTGCCTATGGGAAATATAGGGTACCGAAGTTTGTTGCCATTTCATAGGTGTGCGCAATTGATTAGCACAACCTCATCTTTTATGTTTTACCAAAAAAATAAGTAATTTATCGTGTTTGTGTGCTATAAAATTGACTTGTGTTCATGTAATGCCGCGTACACACGATTGGAAATTTGGCCAGCAAAAGACCGATGAGAGCTTTTGATCAGAAAATGCGACCGTGTGTATGCTTCATCTGACTTTTGCTGGATTCCTGCCAGCAAAATATTGAGAGCAGCTTCTCAATTTTTCAGTCGGAAAAAGTTTTGATCAGAGATTTCGATCGTCTGTACCAATTCCAACGTGCAAAATTCCTACGCATGCTCGGAAACAATTCGACGCATGCTCAGAAGCATTGAACTTCATTTTCTTGGCTTGTCGTAGTGTTGTACGTCACCGCCTTCTTGGCGGTTGAAAGTTCAGAGAACTTTTGGGTGACCGTGTGTATGCAAGCCGAGCTTGAGCGGAATTCCGTCGGAAAAACCATCCAAGATTTTTCCGACGGAAAATCCGCTCGTGTGTACTCGGCATTAGTGGATTTTTAACAAAATTTTGCTTTTCCTAAACTGTTTTGCTAAGATCGTGTGACATAAAAAATTGGAACTATCACTATTTTATTCTCTAGGGCAGTGATGGCGAACCTTTTTGAGCCCGAGTGCCCAAACTGAAATAAATACATTGGTTTTGTGTTGCAAAGTGCCAACACAGCAATTCGCGAGAGGGGGGCTGAGCAAAAGAGAGGGGTTGTGTGAGAGAGAGAGGGGTTGTGTGAGAGAGAGGGGGTGTGAGAGAGAGAGAGAGAGAGAGGGGTGTGTGTGTGTGTGAGAGAGAGAGAGAGAGGGGACAGCGAGAGAGAGAGATGCTGAGAGAGAGGGGGGCAGAGAGAGAGGGGTGTGAGAGATATGCTGAGAGGGAGAGGGGCAGAGAGGGAGAGGGGCTGAGAGAGAGGGAGGGGGCAGAGAGAGAGCGAGAGAGAGGGGGGGTGTGAGAGATATGCTGAGAGGGAGGGGGGCTAAGAGAGAGGGAGGGGGGCTGAGAGAGAGGGAGAGGGGCTGAGCGAGAGGGGACAGAGAGAGAGTGTGTGTGAGAGAGATGCTGAGAGAGAGGGGCAACAGAGAGAGGGAGAGGGGCTGAGAGAGAGGAGTGTGAGAGAGAGGAGGAACAGAGAGAGGGAGGGGGGACAGAGAGAGAGAGGGGTGTGAGAGAGAGATGGGGGACAGAGAGAGAGGGGTGTGAGAGAGGGGGAACAGAGAGAGAGAAGGGGGACAGGGAGAGAGAAGGGGGACAGGGAGAGAGAAGGGGGACAGGGAGAGAAAAGGGGGACAGGGAGAGAAAAGGGGGACAGGGAGAGAGAAGGGGGACAGGGAGAGAGAAGGGGGACAGGGAGAGAAAAGGGGGACAGGGAGAGAGAAGAGGGGCAGAGAGAGAGGGGTGCAAGAGAGATGCTGAGAGAGGGGTGAGCTAAGAGAGGGGGGAACAGAGAGAGGGGGACACAAAGAGGGGGGGACGGAAAAAAGAGGGGGGCTGAAAGAGAGGGAGGGGGGCTGAGAGGAGAGAGAGACCTCTAACTCTGTCCTGGACCCTCTCGTGTGCCCACAGAGATGGCTCTGCGTGCCAGCTGTGGCACGCGTGCCATAGGTTCGCCATCACTGCTCTAGGGTGTCTGGGTTCTGCAAATATATTATGTTTAAGGGTTTTATGTAATCTTCAGGCCTAAAATTATTTTTTAAACTTGTGTGGAAAAAAAAAAAAACACAAAAATGGCTCTGGCAGCGGACGGGTTCATGATAAGAGGCTGGTTTAATGGAAAAATATACTGTTGCTGTATTTTGCAGCATCAGGAATACATTCATGAAGGCTTGTAAAATGACTGAATTGTACATGTTAAGAAAATAATTACAGATATGTAAAGTAGTAGTCATGTCTTCCATAGAATATGCCATTGTCGTGGCTATGCTGGGGATTTGAGAGGCTGAGATTAGGGTATTTTTGTTATGCAAAAGAAATTTATATTTTTGTTAGAGGCATTTAAGAATACATTTATGATTTTTAATAAATAATTAACTGAATTAAATGCTGTTTTTTTGCTATGTTTCCGGAGTTCAGCTAAAAAGAAAAAGAAAAGGAAGAACTCAATAAGTAGGACTTAGTACACATGTGCGCCACTCTTGCTCTCTTTTAAGCAAGCATGCCATCAATTCTTGCATGTTAGTCACTGCTGGCAGTTTTTTTATTTCATAAATCTGTGAAAACTTTTTTGTAGCTAGGTGTTGTTGGCAGAATATGAACACACAGAGTTTAAAAAATCTTGTTCTTTTCAAATCATTGTAGCAGATACTAAATATACATGGTTTAAGAAGGATCTTTTGTGAGGCAGATGTCACTCGTATGTGCTGTCAGGTTTACATTTCTTGCATAACTATTTTTGTGCTGAATATCATCTCTGCTTGGAATTCCACTTTAAAGCAATTGTATGTGCTCATTAACTAGAGTCATGGCACTAGCACATATCTGTATGACAGCATAAGTTGTCAGCAGGTATCTTTTCATCTACTTAATATCCATAATGATGCACAGATATGCCCTGAGGTCTCTCTACATCTTTGTAGTGGAGATTACATAGGCCTCCAAATCCCCACCAACAGACCCTCAAATACTTTCAACAGCACAATACCGAAGACCTTAGCAAAGGAACAGCAGGCTCAGGCTTTTTCATGGGAGGTATTTGCTTAGGCTTTAGTACATAGCCACTTTCAGAAAGTATCCGTTTTGGCATTCCTGGTTGGAAGGGCTGTGGTTGGTGCTGGGAAGAATAGACACTGTGATGAAAAACATTCTTATGCCCCGTACACACGGTCGGATTTTCCAACGGAAAATGTCCTATCGGACAATGTTGTCGGACATTCCGACCGTGTGTAGGCTCCATCTGACTTTTTCCGTCGGATTTTCCAACGGACAAAGTTTTATCTCCTGCTCTCAAATTTTCCGACAATAAAGTCCTATCGGACTTTTTCCGATCGTGTGTAGCGAATTCCGACAGACAAAGTGCCACGCATGCTCAGATCACATTACAAGACCAAAGCTATTGGCTACTAGCCTCTATGTAGTCCCGTGGTAGGCAACAAACGTCACCACGTTCAGAATGATCGGATTTTCCGACAACTTTGTCCAACCGTGTGTATGCAACACCAGTGTCGGACAAAATCCGTCGGAAAAAATCCGATGGATTTTGTGGTCGGATTTTCCGACCATGTGTACGAGGCATTAGAATAGGTTCACATTTTGATCCGACTTTCAGTACAATTATGTAGTGATGGATGCAACTTGGATGATGCTTGGATGTGGTTTGTAGTACAGGAACCTTTTTTAAAAATTGTGTCATGTTGAGTTGCATTGATGGGAATAGGTCCCATTGAAAACAATGTGATTTCCATTGTCATGCAATTCTGTGCTACTTAAGTCGCAACTGAAATTGCACTAGTGTGAAAGAAGCCTAATACACACGGTCGGATATTCCGATGGAAAAAGTTTGATCGGATATTCCGATGGAAAAAGTCCGATCGGATATTCCGATGGAAAAAGTCTGATCGGATTATGTTGTCAGAAAATCCGATCGTGTGTGGGCTCTAGCGGGCTTTTTCCGTCAAAATTTCCACCGAAAAAATTTGAAAGCAGGATCTCAAATTTTCCGACAACAAAATCCGATTGGACTTTTTCCGATCGTGTGTCGAGAATTCCGACGGACAAAGTGCCACGCATGCTCAGATCAAAATACGAGACCAAAGCTATTGGCTACTAGTCTCTACGTAGTTCCGTCGTACGCAACGAACGTCACCACGTTCGGAATGATCGGATTTTCTGACAACTTTGTCCGACGTGTGTATGCAACACCAGTGTCGGACAAAATCCGTTGGAAAAAATCAGACGGATTTTGTGGTCGGAATTGCCGACCGTGTGTACGGGGGCTAAGATGTAATTAAGTATCAATAGTAAGTGTATTTCATTTTTTGCACGCACCATTCCGTACACACAGGCAAAGCCATGGAGTCTCAGGAACTCGGGCCGGCATGCTTCCTCCCTAGGCAACAGTGCACCCCTAGGTGGCAGTGTGCCCTAGACAGCTGCCTAGTTTGCCTAGCGGGAGCACCGACCCTGACCGTGGTGATCTTGCTAAAATGTTGGACTTTGTTTTATCATATGGTTAATTTGCAGGACTCTGATACTCATTAAGGATGAGCCGAACACCCCCCCGTTCGGCTCGCACCAGAACCCGCGAACGGACCTAAAGTCCGTGCGAGCTTTAGAACCCTATTAGTTATAATGGATGCGAACGTTCGAAATTAAAAGTGCTAATTTTAAAGGCTAATATGCATGTTAATGTCATAAAAAGTGTTTGGGGACCTGGGTCCTGCCCCAGGGGACATGTATCAATGCAAATTTTTTTTTTAAAAACGGCCGTTTTTTCAGGAGCAGTGATTTTAATAATGCTTAAATTGAAACAATAAAAGTGTAATATTCCTTTAAATTTCGTACCTGGGGGGTGTCTAGTATGCATGTAAAGGGGCGCATGTTTCCCGTGTTTGGAACTGTCTCTGCGCAAAGTGTCATTTTTGAAAGTAAAAAAGCTATTTAAAATCACTCGCGGCTAATGTTAATTGACGGCTCCCATAGTACAGAGAACAGTCATTCATTGAAACTCATTCATAAAAAAAAAGTCATTGATAAAAAATAAAAAAAATGAAAAAAAAAAGCGTAGGGGTCCCCCCAAATTCAATAACCAGGCCCTTCAGGTCTGGGATGGGTATTAAGGGGAACCCCAGCCAAAAAATAAATAAAAAAATGGCGTAGGGTCCCCCTCAAAATCCATACCAGACCCTTGAGGTCTAGTATGGATTTTAAGGGGAACCCTAGCCAAAAAAAAATGGCGTGGGGTCCCCCTCAAAATCCATACCAGACCCTTATCCGAGCACGCAACCTGGCAGGCCGCAGGAAAAGAGGGGGGATGAGAGCGGCCCCCCCTCCCGCCTGAACCGTACCAGGCCACATGCCCTCAACATTGGGAGGATGCTTTGGGGGTCTAAGACCCCCAAAGCACCTTGTCCCCATGTTGATGAGGACAAGGGCCTCTTCCCCACAACCCTGGCCATTGGTTGTGGGGGTCTGCGGGCGGGCGGCTTATCGGAATCTGGAAGCCCCCTTTAACAAGGGGACCCCCAGATCCCGGCCCCCCCCTGTGTGAAATGGTAAGGGGGTACAAAAGTACCCCTACCATTTCACCAAAAAAGTGGCAAAAATGGTAAAAATGACAGGAGACGGTCTTTGACAATTCCTTTATTAAAATCTTCTTTCTTCTTTCTTCATCCTTCGGTTTCTTCATCTTCCGTCATCTTCTTCCATCTTCTTCCATCTTCTTCTTCCTCCGATCCGCTTCTTCTTGCGCTGGTCTTCTCGTCCTTCTCGTCCGGCATCTTCTTCCGTCGGCGTCGGTGTCGGTTTCTTCTTGGGCCGCTCCGCGCAATGGGAGGCTCCCGCTATGTGAGGCTCCGCTCCGTCTGACAGGTCTTTTAAAACGGAGGGCACCTGGTGACCCCGCCCCCCTCTGACGTCATGGGGAAAGCCATCATGGAATTCCCCATGACGTCCCCGTGCGTCAGAGGGGGCGGGGTCACCAGGTGCCCTCCATTATAAAAGACCTGTCAGACGGAGCGGAGCCTCACACAGCGGGAGCCTCCCATTGCGCGGAGCGGCCCAAGAAGAGACAGAGACACCGACGCCGACGGAAGAAGATGCCGGACGAGAAGACCAGCGCAAGAAGAAGCGGATCGGAGGAAGAAGAAAATGGAAGAAGAAGATGGAAGAAGATGACGGAAGGAGAAGATGAAGAAACCGAAGGATGAAGAAAGAAGAAAGAAGATTTTAATAAAGGAATTGTCAAAGACTGTCTCCTGTAATTTTTACAATTTTTGCCACTTTTTTGGTGAAATGGTAGGGGTACTTTTGTACCCCCTTACCATTTCACACAGGGGGGGGGCGGGATCTGGGGGTCCCCTTGTTAAAGGGGGCTTCCAGATTCCGATAAGCCCCCCGCCCGCAGACCCCCACAACCACCGGGCATGGTTGTGGGGAAGAGGCCCTTGTCCTCATCAACATGGGGACAAGGTGCTTTGGGGGTCTTAGACCCCCAAAGCATCCTCCCAATGTTGAGGGCATGTGGCCTGGTACGGTTCAGGCGGGAGGGGGGCCGCTCTCGTCCCCCCTCTTTTCCTGCGGCCTGCCAGGTTGCGTGCTCGGATAAGGGTCTGGTATGGATTTTGAGGGGGGCCATTTTTTTTGGCTAGGGTTCCCCTTAAAATCCATCCAGACCTCAAGGGTCTGGTATGGATTTTGAGGGGGACCATACGCCATTTTTTTTTTGGCTGGGGTTCCCCTTAATATCCATCCCAGACCTGAAGGGCCTGGTTATTGAATTTGGGGGGACCCCCACGCTTTTTTTTTGTTTTTTATTAATGAATGACAGTTCTCTGTGTTACAGGAGCCATCAATTCATTAGCCGCGAGTGCTTTTAAATAGCTTTTTTCCTGCAAAAATGACACTTTTTTGCAGGGAAAGTTCTAAGCACAGGAAACCTGCCCCCTTCACAGGCCACCTATAGACAATCCCCCAGATGTGATACTGCAATGCTGTTCTAACAGCACGCACACACATATCCCCAGAAATAGAGCACATATTGTCAGCAGCACACTGACACGCTGACACTGACTGAAGCAGAATATGCGAGGCCGCCGGCGCGGCGGCCTCTTATACCGTGGGGCGTGTACTAAAGCCCCTGAGCTATAATTGGCTACAGGCATCCTGCCTGTAGCCAATTATGGCTCTCCTCGCTGCGGCGCTGTGATTGGCCAAGCATGCGGGGTCACAGTGCATGCTTGGCCAATCATCAGCCAGCATTGCACTGCGCGGGCCGCAATGCATTGCGGGGCCGCTCGCATCACACGAATTTGATGCGAGCGGCCCCAATAGTTCTGGGCTCGCCGAGTGAGCGAACGCCCGGTGCTCGATTCGAACATGGGTTCGAATCGAACACCGGGCCCATCCCTAATACTCATGTATTAACAAAACTGCTATTTATTCACAAATATTGTGTTTTGTTCACAACATATGATTGTAATTGCAGACTTTTTAAAATGTATTTGCATTACATGTTTTAGGGTTTGCGCTGCACTATTAGTTGGTTGTGTTAATTTAAAGGTGTTGTGGAATTACCTTAAATTGATTAGCTTGCAACCTGGTAATGTTCGATATTATCACAATATTTGTTATTATATTCTTTCATCACATGATTATTTGGGTTTTTGACTATGCTGATTGATATTTTTGCACATACTTACGGTAAATAGAACCTGAGCTTATTTACTATATGCACAACACACATATGCGGCAGTCCTTATACCCACACAAAATGCTTTAATTACTGTGCCAGTGAGATTCCCACAGACACATTGCATATGCTTTTCAGTACTCAAAATATAAACATAGAACTAAAACTCTGTCTTAGTCTACATTGAAGAATAATTTTATTAAAATAGTTAGGGTCTTCTTAACAACTGGAAAATCTTGAGACAATGAACATTTTGATCAGGAGTATGCACACCCAAAACTTCACCCTTCCTCCAATCCTAGGCTTTCCATAGAGGGGTCCTGACAGTGGTTGAAGCACAGTGTGTTAACCAAACTGATATCCCTCTGCACCACCTTCCTTCATCTACAGCTTTCACCTCTGCATACAAATTTTATTCACAGCTGTCCCCTCTGCAGTAAATCCGATTGAAAGGAATTGTTTAAATCCCCAAGCCCTTTCTCCACAGCTTTCATCTGTCCATCCCCCCCCCCAACAGCTTTCACCTGTGCACCCACCCCCCTCTCAACAGCTCTCACCTGTGCACCCAGCCCCCTCTCAACAGCTCTCACCTGTGCACCCAGCCCCCTTTCAACAGCTCTCACCTGTGCACCCAGCCCCCCTCTCAACAGCTCTCACCTGTGCACCCAGCCCCCTCTCAACAGCTCTCCCTGCCCCCCCAGCCCCCTCTCAACAGCTCTCACCTGTGCACCCAGCCCCCTCTCAACAGCTCTCACCTGTGCACCCAGCCCCCCTCTCAACAGCTCTCACCTGTGCACCCAGCCCCCCTCTCAACAGCTCTCACCTGTGCACCCAGCCCCCCTCTCAACAGCTCTCACCTGCCCCCCTCTCAACAGCTCTCACCTGTGCACCCAGCCCCCTCTCAAAAGCTCTCACCTGTGCACCCAGCCCCCTCTCAACAGCTCTCACCTGTGCACCCAGCCCCCCTCTCAACAGCTCTCACCTGTGCACCCAGCCCCCTCTCAACAGCTCTCACCTGTGCACCCAGCCCCCTCTCTACAGCTCTCACCTGTGCACCCAGCCCCCTCTCAACAGCTCTCACCTGTGCACCCAGCCCCCTCTCAACAGCTCTCACCTGTGCACCCAGCCCCCTCTCAACTGCTCTCACCTGTGCACCCAGCCCCCTCTCAACAGCTCTCACCTGTGCACCCAGCCCCCTCTCAACAGCTCTCACCTGTGCACCCAGCCCCCTCTCAACAGCTCTCACCTGTGCACCCAGCCCCCTCTCAACAGCTCTCACCTGTGCACCCAGCCCCCTCTCAACAGCTCTCACCTGTGCACCCAGCCCCCTCTCAACAGCACTCACCTGTGCACCCAGCCCCCTCTCAACAGCTCTCACCTGTGCACCCAGCCCCCTCTCAACAGCTCTCACCTGTGCACCCAGCCCCCTCTCAACAGCTCTCACCTGTGCACCCAGCCCCCTCTCAACAGCTCTCACTTGTGCACCCAGCCCCCTCTCAACAGCTCTCACCTGTGCACCCAGCCCCCTCTCAACAGCTCTCACCTGTGCACCCAGCCCCCTCTCAACAGCTCTCACCTGTGCACCCAGCCCCCTCTCAACAGCTCTCACCTGTGCACCCAGCCCCCTCTCAACAGCTCTCACCTGTGCACCCAGCCCCCTCTCAACAGCTCTCACCTGTGCACCCAGCCCCCTCTCAACAGCTCTCACTTGTGCACCCAGCCCCCTCTCAACAGCTCTCACCTGTGCACCCAACAGCTCTCACCTGTGCACCCAGCCCCCTCTCAACAGCTCTCACCTGTGCACCCAGCCCCCTCTCAACAGCTCTCACCTGTGCACCCAGCCCCCTCTCAACAGCTCTCACCTGTGCACCCAGCCCCCTCTCAACAGCTCTCACCTGTGCACCCAGCCCCCTCTCAACAGCTCTCACCTGTGCACCCAGCCCCCTCTCAACAGCTCTCACCTGTGCACCCAGCCCCCTCTCAACAGCTCTCACCTGTGCACCCAGCCCCCTCTCAACAGCTCTCACCTGTGCACCCAGCCCCCTCTCAACAGCTCTCACCTGTGCACCCAGCCCCCTCTCAACAGCTCTCACTTGTGCACCCAGCCCCCTCTCACCCAGCCCCCTCTCACCAGCACCTCTCACAGCTCTCACCTGTGCACCCAGCCCCCTCTCAACAGCTCTCACCTGTGCACCCAGCCCCCTCTCAACAGCTCTCACCTGTGCACCCAGCCCCCTCTCAACAGCTTACACCTTTGCACCCATCCCCCTCTCCACAGCTCTCACCTGTGCACCCAGCCCCCTCTCAACAGCTCTCACCTGTGCACCCAGCACCCTCTCAACAGCTCACACCTGTTCACCCAGCCCCCTCTACACAGCTCTCACCTGTGCACCCAGCCCGGCCTCAACAGCTCTCACCTGTGCACCCAGCCCCCTCTCAACAGCTCTCAACTGTGCACCCAGCTCCCTCTCAACAGCTCTCACCTTTTCACCCAGCCCCCTCTTCACAGCTCTCACCTGTTCACCCAGCCCCTCCTCATCAGCTCTCACCTGTGCACCCAGCCCCTCCTCATCAGCTCTCACCTGTGCACCCAACACCTGTCCACAGCTCTCACCTGTGCACCTAGCCCCCTCTCAACAGCTCTCACCTGTGCACCCAGCTCCCTCTCAACAGCTCTCACCTGTGCACCCAGCACCCCCCCCTCTCACTCCCAGCCCCTCCTCATCAGCTCTCACCTGTGCACCCAGCCCCCTCTCCACAGCTCACCTCAGCCCCCTCTCAACAGCTCTCACCTGTGCACCCAGACCCCACTCAACAGCTCACACCTTTGCACCCAGCCCCCTCTCCACAGCTCTCACCTGTGCACCCAGCCCCCTCTCCACAGCTCTCACCTGTGTACCCAGCCCCCTCTCCACAGCTCTCACCTGTGCACACAGCCCCCTATCAACAGCTCTCACCTGTGCACCCAGCTCCCTCTCAACAGCTCACACCTTTGCACCCAGCCCCCTCTCCACAGCTCTCACTTGTGTACCCAGCCCCTTCTCAACGGCTCTCACCTTTACACCCAGCCCTCTCTCAACAGCTCTCACCTGTGCACCCAGCCCCCTCTCAACAGCTCTCACCTGTGCACCCAGCCCCCTCTCAATTGCTCTCATGTGTGCACCCAGCCCCCTCTCAACGGCTCTCATCTGTACACCCAGCCCCCTCTTAACAGCTCTCATCTGTGCACCCAGCCCCCTCTCAATGGCTCTCACCTGTACACCCAGCCCCCTCTCAACAGCTCACACATTTGCACCAACCCCCTCTCAACAGCTCTCACTTGTGAACCCAGCACGCCACCTACAGCTCTCACCTCTGCACAACCCAACCTTCACCCTTCCTCCAATCCTAGGCTCATTATCTTTTTTCCATAGAGGGGTCCTTACACCCAGCCCCCCTCTCAACAGCCCTCACCTGTGCACCCAGCCCCTTTTCAACAGCTCTTACCTGTGCACCCAACCCCCTCTCAACAGCTTACACCTTTGCACCCATCCCCCTCTCCACAGCTCTCACCTGTGCACCCAGCCCCCTCTCAACAGCTCTCACCTGTGCACCCAGCTCCCTCTCAACAGCTCACACCTTTGCACCCAGCCCCCTCTTCACAGCTCTCACGTGTGCACCCAGCCCGTCCTCATCAGCTCTCACCTGTGCACCCAGCCCCCTCTCAACAGCTCTCAACTGTGCACCCAGCTCCCTCTCAACAGCTCACACCTTTTCACCCAGCCCCTCCTTATCAGCTCTCACCTGTGCACCCAGCACCCTCTCCACAGCTCTAACCTGTGCACCTAGCCCCCTCTCAACAGCTCTTACCTGTGCACCCAGCTCCCTCTCAACAGCTCACACCTTTGCACCCAGCCCCCTCTTCACAGCTCTCACGTGTGCACCCAGCCCCTCCTCATCAGCTCTCACCTTTGCACCCAGCCCCCTCTCCACAGCTCTCACCTGTGCACCCAGCCCCCTCTCCACAGCTCTCACCTGTGTACCCAGCCCCCTCTCCACAGCTCTCACCTGTGTACCCAGCCCCCTATCAACAGCTCTCACCTGTGCACCCAGCTCCCTCTCAACAGCTCACACCTTTGCACCCAGCCCCCTCTCCACAGCTCTCACTTGTGTACCCAGCCCCTTCTCAACGGCTCTCACCTTTACACCCAGCCCTCTCTCAACAGCTCTCACCTGTGCACCCAGCCCCCTCTCAACAGCTCTCACCTGTGCACCCAGCCCCCTCTCAATGGCTCTCATGTGTGCACCCAGCCCCCTCTCAATGGCTCTCACCTGTACACCCAGCCCCCTCTCAACAGCTCACACATTTGCACCAACCCCCTCTCAACAGCTCTCACTTGTGAACCCAGCACGCCACCTACAGCTCTCACCTCTGCACAACCCAACCTTCACCCTTCCTCCAATCCTAGGCTCACTATCTTTTTTCCATAGAGGGGTCCTTACAATGGTTGCAGCACAGTGTATGAAGCTAACTGTCTTGCTGCACTGCCTCTCTAATTGGGCAGCTACCTTTTGGCCTTATGCTACAGGTTAGGGTGTGCACCTCAAAGCTCAAACACACACAAGTGTGCATAGGCGTGCACTCAGGGTGTACCGGGCCACAGGCACACCCTAATTACCCCCGCCCCCTCTCAACAGCTCTCACCTGTGCACCCAGCCCCCTCTCAACAGCTCTCACCTGTGCACCCAGCCCCCTCTCAACAGCTCTCACTTGTGCACCCAGCCCCCTCTCAACAGCTCTCACCTGTGCACCCAGCCCCCTCTCAACAGCTCTCACCTGTGCACCCAGCCCCCTCTCAACAGCTCTCACCTGTGCACCCAGCCCCCTCTCAAAAGCTCTCACCTGTGCACCCAGCCCCCTCTCAACAGCTCTCACCTGTGCACCCAGCCCCCTCTACAGCTCTCACAGCCCCCTCTCAACAGCTCTCACCTGTGCCCCCCTCCCTCCTCTGTCAGCCCCTCCACAGCTCTCACCTGTGCACCCAGCCCCCTCTCAACAGCTCTCACCTGTGCACCCAGCCCCCTCTCAACAGCTCTCAACAGCTCTCACCTGTGCACCCAGCCCCCTCTCTACAGCTCTCACTTGTGCACCCAGCCCCCTCTCATCAGCTCTCACCTGTGCACCCAGCCCCCTCTCAACAGCTCTCACTTGTGCACCCAGCCCCCTCTCAACAGCTCTCACCTGTGCACCCAGCCCCCTCTCAACAGCTCTCACCTGTGCACCCAGCCCCCTCTCAACAGCTCTCACCTGTGCACCCAGCCCCCTCTCAACAGCTCTCACCTGTGCACCCAGCCCCCTCTCAACAGCTCTCACCTGTGCACCCAGCCCCCTCTCAAAAGCTCTCACCTGTGCACCCAGCCCCCTCTCAACAGCTCTCATCTGTGCACCCAGCCCCCTCTCTACAGCTCTCACTTGTGCACCCAGCCCCCTCTCAACAGCTCTCACCTGTGCACCCAGCCCCCTCTCAACAGCTCTCACCTGTGCACCCAGCCCCCTCTCAACAGCTCTCACCTGTGCACCCAGCCCCCTCTCAACAGCTCTCACCTGTGCACCCAGCTCCCTCTCAACAGCTCTCACCTGTGCACCCAGCCCCCTTTCAACAGCTCTCACCTGTACACCCAGCCCCCCCCCTCTCAACAGCTCTCACCTGTGCACCCAGCCCCCTCTCAACAGCTCTCACCTGTGCACTCCAGCACCCAACCCCCTCTCAACAGCTCTCAGCCCCCTGTCAACAGCTCTCACCCTGTGCACCCAGCCCCCCCCTCTCAACAGCTCTCACCTCTGCAACAGCTCAGCACCCAGCTCCCTCTCAACAGCTCACAACCCAGCTCTCACCTGTGCACCCAGCCCCTCCTCACAGCTCTCTCAGCACCCACCCCCCTCTCAACAGCTCTCTCACCCAGCTCCCTCTGTGCACCCAGCCCCCTCGCAACAGCTCTCACCTGTGCACCCAGACCCCACTCAACAGCCCAGCCCCCTCTCAACAGCTCTCACCTGTGCACCCAGCCCCCTCTCAACAGCTCTCACACCTGTGCACCCACCCCCTCTCAACAGCTCTCTCACCACAGCTCCTCTCACCTGTGCACCCAGCCCCCTCTCAACAGCTCACACCTTTGCACCCAGCCCCCTCTCCACAGCTCTCACTTGTGTACCCAGCCCCTTCTCAACAGCTCTCACCTGTGCACCCAGCCCCCTCTCAACAGCTCTCACCTGTGCACCCAGCCCCCTCTCAACAGCTCTCACCTGTGCACCCAGCCCCCTCTCAATTGCTCTCATGTGTGCACCCAGCCCCCTCTCAACGGCTCTCATCTGTACACCCAGCCCCCTCTTAACAGCTCTCACCTGTGCACCCAGCCCCCTCTCAATGGCTCTCACCTGTACACCCAGCCCCCTATTAACAGCTCACACATTTGCACCAACCCCCTCTCAACATCTCTCACTTGTGAACCCAGCACGCCACCTACAGCTCTCACCTCTGCACAACCCAACCTTCACCCTTCCTCCAATCCTAGGCTCATTATCTTTTTTCCATAGAGGGGTCCTTACACCCAGCCCCCCTCTCAACAGCCCTCACCTGTGCACCCAGCCCCTTTTCAACAGCTCTTACCTGTGCACCCAACCCCCTCTCAACAGCTTACACCTTTGCACCCATCCCCCTCTTCACAGCTCTCACCTGTGCACCCAGCCCCCTCTCAACAGCTCTCACCTGTGCACCCAGCTCCCTCTCAACAGCTCACACCTTTGCACCCAGCCCCCTCTTCACAGCTCTCACGTGTGCACCCAGCCCGTCCTCATCAGCTCTCACCTGTGCACCCAGCCCCCTCTTAACAGCTCTCAACTGTGCACCCAGCTCCCTCTCAACAGCTCACACCTTTTCACCCAGCCCCTCCTTATCAGCTCTCACCTGTGCACCCAGCACCCTCTCCACAGCTCTAACCTGTGCACCTAGCCCCCTCTCAACAGCTCTTACCTGTGCACCCAGCTCCCTCTCAACAGCTCACACCTTTGCACCCAGCCCCCTCTTCACAGCTCTCACGTGTTCACCCAGCCCCCTCTCATCAGCTCTCACCTGTGCACCCAGCTCCCTCTCCACAGCTCTCACCTTTTCACCCAGCCCCCCTCTCCCCAGCTCTCACCTGTGCACCCAGCCCCTCCTCATCAGCTCTCACCTGTGTACCCAGCCCCCTCTCCACAGCTCTCACCTGTGTACCCAGCCCCCTATCAACAGCTCTCACCTGTGCACCCAGCTCCCTCTCAACAGCTCACACCTTTGCACCCAGCCCCCTCTCCACAGCTCTCACTTGTGTACCCAGCCCCTTCTCAACGGCTCTCACCTTTACACCCAGCCCGCTCTCAACAGCTCTCACCTGTGCACCCAGCCCCCTCTCACCAGCTCTCACCTGTGCACCCAGCCCCCTCTCAACGGCTCTCATGTGTGCACCCAGCCCCCTCTCAATGGCTCTCACCTGTACACCCAGCCCCCTCTCAACAGCTCACACATTTGCACCAACCCCCTCTCAACATCTCTCACTTGTGAACCCAGCACGCCACCTACAGCTCTCACCTCTGCACAACCCAACCTTCACCCTTCCTCCAATCCTAGGCTCACTATCTTTTTTCCATAGAGGGGTCCTTACAATGGTTGCAGCACAGTGTATGAAGCTAGCTGTCTTGCTGCACTGCCTCTCTAATTGGGCAGCTACCTTTTGGCCTTATGCTACAGGTTAGGGTGTGCACCTCAAAGCTCAAACACACACAAGTGTGCATAGGCGTGCACACAGGGTGTACCGGGCCACAGGCACACCCTAATTACCCCCGTACTCTGTCTTTACTTTCAGTTTAAAATGCTACTGCTTGTGCTGACTGCTGGAACATGTCTGTGTAACTCACATGGGTCGGGTCAAGGCCTGCAAAAACAGCTGTGCTGCGAGTGGGAAGGGATTGTACAGGGGCAAGGGACCACAGCCACAGAGTAATCCGTCCGCATCTTCTGATGTGGCTTCTATAGTTCCGGCTGCAGGTCCCCCAGGTGGCAGGAGAGTGATATACATCTACACTCCACCTGCCCTCCAGCCTCTCTCTCCCCCGGCAAGAAGCAGTGGAGCCTGGGTAGCAGCAGGTGGGTGGCACCGTGGCAGCAACAAGATTTTGCACTGAGCAGGGCAGGCACATGGACCAAAAAAAAGCAACAATTCAAAATCGATATGAACCCTGGCTTGTCAGCAAAAAGTGTGTATTTTTTTATTTATATACAGTGGGTGCCGCCGATATTGTGTCAATCTCGCCGGTGTTAGCGGTGAGATTGACACCCACGAGTCACGTCGTGGGATCCAGTGCCGAGCTATGTCGCTCCTACCGCTCGTGGGGGCGGCGAGCGCGAGAAGCACAGCTCGCAGCAGTAATTTCCAGCGCAATCCCATCACATACAGTGCCATCTTAAGAGCATTATAGGCCCCCGGGCAATACAGAGCACTGGGGCCCTGTATACACAATCACGCACGTTTGCACATCAAATGTAGCTTATCTGTGCCCGTGAATGCAGCCTCACTGTGCCCTTTAAATGCAGCCTCACTGTGTTAATGAAGGCAGCCTCACTGTGCCCACCATTGCAGCCTCACTGTGCCTGTGAATGCAGCCTCACTGTACCCACCAATGCAGCCTCACTGTCCCCATGAATTCAGCCTCACTGTGCCCACCAGTGCAGCCTCACTGTGCCCACCATTGCACCCCCACCGTGCCCACCATTACAGCCTCACTGTGCCCATGAATGCAGCATCATTGTGCCAATTAATACAGACTCACCATCGCCTGGTAACACACACAGACACAGCGGGCATCTCCTCCTGTGTATCACAGAGCTGGCTGGGTCTGTGTTTGGCGGCAGCGCTGTAACAAGGTCCCGCCCCCCTAGACCTGCTCGTGTGATAGGCGGAACACTGATTCAATCTACTATTACACAAGTCTAGGGGGGCAGGAACTTGTTACAGTGTGGCCGCCAAACACAGACCCAGCCAGCTCTGTGATACACAGGAAGAAGAGGAGAGAGGGAAAGATAGGAACGCTGCAGCCAGTCCGGCTCTGGGCAGGTGGTGCCCCCGGGAAACTGCCCAGCATGCCCAATCTGAAAAGACAGCCCTGTATAAATATAAATATATATATATATATATATATATATATATATATATATATTTATAAATATATCATATCGATATGAACACATATATAGACAGACGCACGTGTGTTTTTGCTTTGGTTTCAGGTGCACACCCTAATGCAATAGGCTGCACACGCCTATGCGTGTGTGTGCGTGTAGTATATATACATACATATACATACACAAACACACACAACCTCTTAAGC
Organism: Lithobates sylvaticus; assembly: GCA_028564925.1. NCBI lineage: Eukaryota > Metazoa > Chordata > Amphibia > Anura > Ranidae > Lithobates > Lithobates sylvaticus. Next base: position 319,644,017 of record CM053028.1, on the reverse strand, counting down.
AGCCCATAGATTATACAATTTTGTTTTCTTCCACCACAGGTAGAAGGAAAGAAAACCACTTGATTCCCCATCATCATGGTTAGTGTATATGGGGAAATCCCTCCCGCTGCGCTATTGTATTCTGACACTGGGAGGTCCCACCATCAGATTACAATGCTAATTGCTGGCAGCTATTGTCACCAACAGGGATTGCACCGAAAAAGAAAGGAAGAAAGACGGAAAGAAAGGAGTCTGCAGAGCCATGCTTACATCAGAGTCCCTGTTACATTAGAGTGCTCACTGAGAAGCAGGAGAGAGAAGGGAGGAGGGAGACTTCAAACTTCCCAGGACAGGCACAGGAGGAGAAGGCATGAGGAGGAGGAGAAGAACCATCTCTCTCTCTCCTCTCCTGTGTGTGGGTGGGGGGGGGGGCTATCAGTGCTGGCTCTTGATCCTATCCATGAACTACACTTCCCAGCATCCCTTGCTACAGTCCAGTGTCCTTGTCCTGGTGCTGGTTGGCTGAGTGGTGGCTGCAGGAGGGAGGGGGTGATTGGGCTTACACAGACACATTGCCACTACACTGTCTCTCTGTGCACCGGCGGTCAGCGCTAGTCATCCCAAGGCTACACCAATGCACACAGGGTGATTAGGGTGTGCCCAGGCACATCCGGCACACCCCGTGTGCACCCCTATGAGCCCTATGTACAAAGACCAATAGTTAGCTTGCAAAAAACATTATACTTAGGGTTCTATCAGAAGAACTGGTCATCTGGGGACCACAGGGAAAGTATCATTGGGAGGGACGACTATGAAGAGGACTTGAATGGGCAAAGGGGCAGATTTACTATAAAAGAAACCTGTACTGAGGAGAATACCTAGAATGCCATCACAGACCTCTCCTTTTTAAAATGCAGTTTATCTGTCTGTTGTTGCTGATTCTTTGTTCCCAGTTCTTTTTGAGTCTATGACCTAAAACAGCTTACAGTGTGTTGCATACTTTTTTTCTGGGTTAGTGACTCAACTGTCATTGAGGTCAGAGACAGACAGGCAACCAACATTATTTGAGCTGCGGAAGATTTTACCCCCTTTATGAGCGGGCCATTTTTTGTTATTCAGCACTGCGTTACTTTAACTGGTAATTGCGACGTCGTGCAATGCTGTACCAAAACAAAATTTATATCATTTTCTTTTCACACAAATAGAACTTTCTTTTTATGGTATTTGATCACCACTGTGTTTTTTGCAATATAAACGAAAAAAGACAGAAAATGTAACCACTTAAGCCCCGGAGCAATTTGCAGCTAAAGGACCAGGCCCCTTTTTGCGATTCGGTACTGCATTGCTTTAACTGACAATTGTGCGGTCGTGCGACGTGGCTCCCAAACAAAATTGGCGTCCTTTTTTTCCCAAAAATAGAGCTTTCATTTGGTGGTATTTGATCACTTCTGCAGTTTTTATTTTTTGCGCTTTAAACAAAAATAGAGAGACAATTTTGAAAAAAAATGCAATATTTTTTACTTTTTGCTATAATAAATATTCCCCAAAAATATATTAAAAAAAAAACATTTTTTTTTTTCCTCAGTTTAGGCTGATACGTATTCTTTTACATATTTTTTGTAAAAAAAATCACAATAAGCTTTTATTGATTGGTTTGCGCAAAAGTTATACAAAAAAGGGGATAGTTTTATGGCATTTTTATTAATATTTTTTTTTTACTAGTAATAGAGGCGATCAGCGATTTTTATTGTGACTGCGACTTTATGGCGGACACGTCGGACGATTTTGACACATTTTTGGGACCATTGGCATTAATACAGCGATCAGTGCGATTAAAAATGCTGGCAGTGAAGGGGTTAACCACTAGGGGGCAGTGTAGGGGTTAAGTGTGACCTCTGTGTTTTTTTTACTGTAGGGGGAGTGGCTTGGCGTGTGACATCACTGATCGTCTTTCCCTATGATAGGGAACAGACGATCAGTGACAGCCTCACTAGGAAGCACGGGGAGAGGTTTGTTTACACTTACCTCTCCCCGTTCTTCAGCTCTGTGACCCGATCGCGGGACACCAGTGGTGATCGGGTCCGCGGGTCCCACGGCCACTGTCACAGAGCTCAGGACTGGGTCGCGAGCGCGCCGCCGGCAGCTCATGCGCGACCCGCGGCTGGGCTCTTAAAGAGCAACGTACCTGTACGTGCTTGTGCCCAGCCGTGCCATAAGTGGTTAAAAAATTATATATATATTACTTTCTGCTATAAAACATATCCAATACAACAATTTTAAAAATCATGTTTTTGATTTAAAAAAAAAAATCCCAATAAGTGCATATTGATTGCCTTGTGTGAAAGGTATAGCACCTGCAAACTATGGTATATATACTGGATTTTGTTTACACTACTAATGGCGTTGATCAGCGACTTATAATGGGACTTCGATAGTGGGCAATCTGACACTAACTGACGCTGAGGGGAACTGACTGACATCACCAGTGACGTTAATACAGTGATTCGTGATAATACTATACACTGTCTATGTACTAATGACACTGGCTGGGTAGGGGTTAACATCTAGGGCGATCAAGGGGTTAAATGTGTACCTAGCTATGTGTAATGTGTGTAAAGGGTGTTGCTTTTTATTAAAGATCTCTCAGTTTCTCATCCCTGCTTTGCAGGGATAAGAAACTGACAGATCGCTCCCTCTGTACAGAGCTCTGTGTTGTTTACCAACACAGAGCTCTGGGCTGTGATTGCACTAGATCATCAGGTCTCAGTCATGAATAATTTGCCAGGACTTGCTGACAGGCTCCTGCTGTAATTGTGCAGGGCAGGGCATGTGGGTGCCCACAAACGCCTAAGCAGGCAGCGACATATGGGTACGTCGTTTTGGCTGCAGCGGCCACTCGCCCGCAGTACATTGCAGGTGGGCGGTTGTCAAGTGGTACAAATCGGCATAGCCAGCCTATATACAGTATTTCTCTCAGTACAAATGTATTTCAGAAATAGGTCATTTAATAACTTACCCTGAGCCTCAAGCGCCCAATCAGGTTGAAAGGAATTGTTGGAATCCCTAGGACCACACACACACACACACATTGATTGGTTATTTGAAGTGAACACAAGCCTGGGTGAAAATGGCTCCATAAGTAATTTGTCCCCATTATGCTAAAATGGTAATGATACTCTGATTATAACAGTTGTGCCATAAATGTAGGCATGGTGTTACAACAACTGCAATTAAGTAGCATGCTCCTTACATAAAAAGAAATCAAACATAAACAAACAAATATAAAACAGTTACTGTTTTGCTACTATTGTATCAGTATCATGCAAGGATAATTGTGTCTATTGGATTCAAACATCTAACCACCCTGATTTATAAAAAGCATGCTAAGCCATTGAATGTAGCTAAGAGCCGATACACCTTATCTTATCCTGATATTTAGTACCCACTGAGTAATTTTTATCAGATTTTTATTTTTTTTTCCTTCTTTTTTATCTTTGCTGATTTCATATCGATCTCCCTGAAGGATATTTGCTGAGTGTTAGGCTTGTTAGCTAGAGTAGAAAGACAATACTGCAAGGTGTTAACCCCTTCGCCGCCAGGGGGCACAGCAACGTCTTATCCGCAATGCATTGATACATTCAAGCTGTAAATATTAAAGGCAAAGGATAAAAAAAAAAAAAAAAGCCATGATCTTCACGACTGCCTGTTAGAATGTAAACCGTCCACACTGACAGCTGCAAGTGTATATGAAACCGTGTGTTAATACAGATCAGCCTTGCAGTGCCTTATAATGTTGTATTGAAGGAAAAGCTGTATGTGCCCTCCTTGGAATTCCGATGCTTCTATCACAAAACATGAATGCAGGTTAAAATACCATCTCCATTCACCAAGCTTTAACACAAGGAGCCATGTGACTGGCATTTTTCAATCTCAGCATGTCCTTCTTTTTTTTTTTTTTTTCCCAAGACTCATTTTTTTTTTTTACAAGACTGTCATTTTTTCCTTTATTTTTTTCCCCAATACTCATTTTGTTTTCCAAGACTGTCATTTTTTCTTTTATTTTTTTCCCCAAGACTCATTTTTTTTCCAAGACTGTCATTTTTCTTTTCTTTTTTCCCCAAGACTCATTTTATTTTTCCAAGCCTGTCATTTTTTCTTAGCTTTTTTTCCCCAAGACTCATTTTTTTCCCCAATACTATATATATTTTTTTTCTTTTCTTTTTTTTTCCCCAATACTCATTTTGTTTTCCAAGACTGTCATTTTTTCCTTTATTTTTTTCCCCAATACTCATTTTGTTTTCCAAGACTGTCATTTTTTCTTTTATTTTTTTCCCCAAGACTCATTTTTTTTTCCAAGACTGTCATTTTTTCTTTGCTTTTTTTTCCCCAAGACTCATTTTTTTCCCCAATACTATATATTTTTTTTCTTTTCTTTTTTTTCCCCCAAGACTCATTTTTTTCCCTAAGACTGTCATTTTTATATTTTTAATTTTTTTTTTCCCCAAGACTCATTTTTTCCCCCAAGACTGTATATATATATTTTTTTTTCCCCAAGACTGTATTTTTTTTTATTTTCTCTTTTTTCCCCCAAGACTAATTTTTTCCCCCAAGACTGTAATTTCTTTTTTTTTCTTTTTTTTTTTTTAAAACGAAACTCCTCGTGTTAGCTTTGGCGCATCAGCCCTACAGACGTGTGCGTGTACTATGTAGGAGCATTAGACTGCCACCCTGCAGCGGAGGAGGCAGAGAGGGGGTTAATTCAGATGACTAAGTGGTGCCATGGCAGTCTGTGCATTGGTTGAATGCCGGGTGGCCTTGAGATATTATTCCAGGAAAGGAAGAAGGAGGGGGGGGAGGGAAATAAAGGCGCATAGAAGAGGGGGGCCACAAAAAAGGGACATTTAACCCTTCTCTAAAGGATTGTGTTCAAACGATTTCATCAAAAGCTTCAAGGCTTTTTATTTTATTTATTTTTTGCTTTTTTTTTTTGCCTATCCCTCTGCATTTGTAGCCTAAACCCTCTCTGTCTTGCCACCCCCTCCCCTTCCAGAGGTAAGGCGCAGGCAGTGTAGAGCAATCCGACGCTGCCCGTTTCCAGGGTGAAATCCATGCCCCCCCCCCCCTCGCCCCCCTCCCTCCCTTCTCTTTCCGACACCTCTCACATTCAGCCGCTTTTTAATTAATACAGCTAGAAAGGATTGAGGATTTAACGGAAAGCAAAAAAAAAATAAATAAAAAAAATAAGAATACAGAGCTAAATAAAATACGTAGTGTTAAGTGAGGGTGCAGCAAGGAATAAGCAGCTCCATATTTCTCAGTGATATGAAACGAATGGTGCCTGTGCCGCCGCTGCTGCTGCTGGAGGATTGTGCGGCTGCTGCTGCTGCTGCTGCTGGAGGAGAGGGGCTGGCCAGAGCTGCGTTCAGCACCAGAGCGGGTGGACAGCTCCCTGCCCGCAGCCCCAGCACTGGAGCCCCTTCCTACACCAACGAGTAGACGTCGTCTCCGTGCTGGAAGAAGTAAACGCTGCTCTTCCATTAGGCTGCGGCTTTCTCTGTTTATTTATTCTTTCATCTTTTATTTTTTATTTTTTATTCCTTCTTTATTATTATTAATCATCCAAGGATTAAGCTATTGTCATTTTTTTTTTTTTTATTTACAGGAACGACTCTTTGGGAACCTGGTCCACCCAGGGATGTAAAACGGTGCTCACCGATGCATCCCATACGAAATGCTTATGTGATCGTCTATCTACCTTCGCCATTTTGGCTCAGCAACCTAGAGAAATAGTAAGTAACAAAGGAGGGAGAGTGACTTTTAGGATGCTTGTTAGGTGGGGGAAAGGGCTTCCCTTTTTTTTTTTTTGTAGGAAGGGGCTTTTTGTAACATAACATGCAACACTGATTTTGTGCACTGTAGAGGATGGAGGAGATGTTTCCATGTTCAATTAAGGATGGTTGTCTGGTGTGTGCTGCAATTCTTAGAGGTCTACATGGACCATGATTGTAGGAGAACTGCTCACATGGGCTTGCAGAAGTGGATGGCTTGCTGAAATTGCATGTCTGGATAAAGGCTTTTTGGGTTAATAGTCAGTATGGTAATGTGGTTTTTGCTTGCACAGAGAAATACTCTGTGAGAAGAAGAACACAGTGTATAGTGGCTATTGGAATGGGGAGCCTAGATTGCTTAATAGATTGCAGATATTCACTGGGCATCCTAGAGTGTGATTGTCTTACGTTTAATGACCGCTACTGCTTAACCAGCGGAGTCACGCTTGTTTTTTGCAATATATTTTACACATATGCCTTAGTTATTTTACCTGAGACTATTTTTTTTTATAACAATTGCAGTGATTGTATAGAGCATTTTATGTAAATGGTTACACTAAAATGACTTTGGTGCTGTCTCTATTGCTGTTAAAGGGGAACCTTTTTTTACAGTTTTAATCTGCCCATACATTATACACTTTTCCTCTTCAATTTCCTTTAGATTTATCTTCAACTACAGCTGGAGGGCCCCAGGTTGCCTACCCCTGATCTAAAGGACTATTGTACAAGAAAAGTGTATAGTGTATGGCCAACCTAAAGCTGGATACACACTATACACTTTTCTTCTTCAATTTCCTTTAGATTTATCTTCAACTACAGCTGGAGGGCCCCAGGTTGCCTACCCCTGATCTAAAGGACTATTGTACAAGAAAAGTGTATAGTGTATGGCCAACCTAAAGTTGGATACACACTATACACTTTTCTTCTTCAATTTCCTTTAGATTTATCTTCAACTACAGCTGCAGGGCCCCAGGTTACCTACCCCTGAACTAAAGGACTATTGTACAAGAAAAGTGTATAGTGTATGGCCAACCTAAAGCTGGATACACACTATACACTTTTTTTCTTCAAAATTTCCTTTAGATTTACCTTCAACTATGTAGTGCAAGGGCCTGCCCGATTACATACAAATTGAAAGTGTTTACATCTGACCATATATTATATGGTTTTGGTAAATCTAAAGGAACATTGTACAAGAGAAGTGTATGGCCAGCCTAAAGCTGGATACACACTATACAACTTTTGTTCGATTTCCTTTAGCTTTACATACAACTATGTAGTGCAAGGGCCGGCCTGATTGCATACAAATTAAAAGTGTTTACATCTGACCTCATATTATATGGTTTTGGTAAATCTAAAGGAACATTGTACAAGAGAAGTGTATAGTGTATGGCCAGCCTAAAGCTGGATACACACTATACAACTTTTGTTCGATTTCCTTTAGCTTTACATACAACTATGTAGTGCAAGGGCCGGCCCGATTGCATACAAACTCAAAGTGTTTAGATCTGACCTCATATTCTATGGTTTTGGTAAATCTAAAGCAGGGGTAGGCAACCTGGGGCCCTCCAGCTGTTGCAGAACTACAAGTCCCATCATGCCTCTGGGAGTAATTGTAACTGCCACCCTTTAAATGCCTCATGGTAAATGTAGATCCACAACAGCTGGAGGGCCCCAGGTTGCCTACCCCTGATCTAAAGGACTATTGTACAAGAAAAGTGTATAGTGTATGGCCAACCTAAAGCTGGATACATACTATACACTTTTCTTCTTCAATTTCCTTTAGATTTATCTTCAACTACAGCTGGAGGGCCCCAGGTTGCCTACCCCTGATCTAAAGGACTATTGTACAAGAAAAGTGTATAGTGTATGGCCAACCTAAAGTTGGATACACACTATACACTTTTCTTCTTCAATTTCCTTTAGATTTATCTTCAACTACAGCTGCAGGGCCCCAGGTTGCCTACCCCTGATCTAAAGGACTATTGTACAAGAAAAGTGTATAGTGTATGGCCAACCTAAAGCTGGATACACACTATACACTTTTTTTCTTCAAAATTTCCTTTAGATTTACCTTCAACTATGTAGTGCAAGGGCCTGCCCGATTACATACAAATTGAAAGTGTTTACATCTGACCATATATTATATGGTTTTGGTAAATCTAAAGGAACATTGTACAAGAGAAGTGTATGGCCAGCCTAAAGCTGGATACACACTATACAACTTTTGTTCGATTTCCTTTAGCTTTACATACAACTATGTAGTGCAAGGGCCGGCCTGATTGCATACAAATTAAAAGTGTTTACATCTGACCTCATATTATATGGTTTTGGTAAATCTAAAGGAACATTGTACAAGAGAAGTGTATAGTGTATGGCCAGCCTAAAGCTGGATACACACTATACAACTTTTGTTCGATTTCCTTTAGCTTTACATACAACTATGTAGTGCAAGGGCCGGCCCGATTGCATACAAACTCAAAGTGTTTAGATCTGACCTCATATTCTATGGTTTTGGTAAATCTAAAGCAGGGGTAGGCAACCTGGGGCCCTCCAGCTGTTGCAGAACTACAAGTCCCATCATGCCTCTGGGAGTAATTGTAACTGCCACCCTTTAAATGCCTCATGGTAAATGTAGATCCACAACAGCTGGAGGGCCCCAGGTTGCCTACCCCTGATCTAAAGGACTATTGTACAAGAAAAGTGTATAGTGTATGGCCAACCTAAAGCTGGATACATACTATACACTTTTCTTCTTCAATTTCCTTTAGATTTATCTTCAACTACAGCTGGAGGGCCCCAGGTTGCCTACCCCTGATCTAAAGGACTATTGTACAAGAAAAGTGTATAGTGTATGGCCAACCTAAAGTTGGATACACACTATACACTTTTCTTCTTCAATTTCCTTTAGATTTATCTTCAACTACAGCTGCAGGGCCCCAGGTTGCCTACCCCTGATCTAAAGGACTATTGTACAAGAAAAGTGTATAGTGTATGGCCAACCTAAAGCTGGATACACACTATACACTTTTTTTCTTCAAAATTTCCTTTAGATTTACCTTCAACTATGTAGTGCAAGGGCCGGCCCGATTGCATACAAACTCAAAGTGTTTAGATCTGACCTCATATTCTATGGTTTTGGTAAATCTAAAGCAGGGGTAGGCAACCTGGGGCCCTCCAGCTGTTGCAGAACTACAAGTCCCATCATGCCTCTGGGAGTAATTGTAACTGCCACCCTTTAAATGCCTCATGGTAAATGTAGATCCACAACAGCTGGAGGGCCCCAGGTTGCCTACCCCTGATCTAAAGGAACATTGTACAAGAAAAGTGTATAGTGTATGGCCAACCTAAAGCTGGATACACACTATACAACTTTTTCTGTTCGATTTCTTTTAGGATTTACCTTCAACTATGTAGTGCAAGGGCCTGACTGATTGCATACACATTCAAAGTGCTAAGATTTATATGGTTTTGGTAAATCTAAAGGAAAATTGTACAAGAAAGTGTATAGTTTAAGGCCAGCCTTTAAGATGGCCATACGCGTTCAATTTTCTTGTACAATTTTCCCTTAGCTCTACCAAAAATCATATAGGAGGTTGAACTAAACAACTTTAAAATGTATCCAATTATGTAGGCCCTTGCGCTATATAGTTTAGGGTAAATTTAAAGGAAACTTGTACATGAAAATTTAACATGTATGGCCAGCCTTGGATAGAGTGGAGATGGATTAGAACACCTGTCAGGGTTTAGTGCTGTCTGTGTCCCCATTCAGGAGATTCACCTTCTCTATTTGTCCTGTTTACCATTGAGAGTGAAAGTAAATGAAAATCCTATATTTTGGGTTGCCCCCAGAAATGTAATAGTGGGGAAATCTTCCAATGGGTACACTAGTTCTGGTGACCCTTAATTTGCAGGGTTTTCATCTCACTTCCTGTTTGGCTTTGGGACAGGAAGTGAGGGGAAAACTCTGCAATCGGACACAGATGGTGAAAAAAAAAATCTGACAAGGGTTATAACCCTCCCTTACGCTGTCCAAAATGAAAAAAAAGTTTTGCCTATAGTTCTACTATATTCATTGGTTTATGCAAAAGTTATAGCATGTACAAACTATGGGAAAGATTTATGGCATTTTTTATTATTTTTTTTTATTTTACTAGTAATGACTGTGATCTGCGATTTTTAGCGGTACTGCAACATTTCGGCAGACAGATCAGACACCTTTGACACATTTTTGGGACCATTGACAATTAAACAGCGATCACTGCTATATCAAGGGGTTAAATGTGTGTTCCCAGGGTGTGTTCTAACTGTGAGGGGTTAGGACTGAGGAAGAGACATATCATTGTTCCTACTTAGTAGGAACAAACCATATGTCTCTTCTCTCCTGACAGAACAGGGATTTGTGTGTTTACACACACAAATACCTGTTCCTGCTCTCGTGCATGCGATTGTGCGTGCCCGCGGTGATCAGGGCCGCCAGCCACGTGCACCGAGTTCCCCAACGTGCAGGGGGCATGTGTGCCTGCTACCGCCCTTAAAGACACAAACGTACCTATACGGCGATTTGCGGGAACAAACCACTTTGCCGTCATATATCGGTGTGAGCTGGTCGGCAAATTGTTAAGTAAATTGCAGCATGCAAACTAATTACACTATTCAATGTGGCCTATAGTGTATGGACAGAAGTGGTCGAAAGAATACCTAAAAGCAAAACTTTTTTTTTTTAGATTTGGATAAAGCGATTTTGGGTGAGGACACCTGTCAAGCTATTATTGCTGCCTGTATCCCCATCCTGATCATCAATATTAACCAGGAAAGAAAAAGATGTAATTCCAAAATTGTGAGTGGCCACCAAAGCAGGAATAGAAGGAATACCTTCCAATGGCAACACTTGTTCCTTTGACAACTGTCGAAGAGGGGGTTGATCTTGCGTTGGAAAGATAAATGCTCACTTACTGTAGAGTCTACAGGACAGGAAGTGAAGGAAAATCTCCCTAATGGGACACAGATGATAACTCCAAAACTGTCAGTGGCCACCAAAGCAAGACTAGAGGGAATACTTTCCAATGGCAACACTTGTTCCTTTGACAACTATCTAAGAGAGGATTGCTCGTGCATTGGATAGATAAAAGCTCACTTACTGTTGAGTCTACAGGACAGGAAGGAAAATCTCCCTAATAGGACACAGATGGCAATTCCAAAACTGTGAGTGGCCACCAAAACAGGAATAGAGGCAGGGGCGGACTGACCATTCGGGCACTTGGGCACTTCCCGAGGGCCCCATGCCACTTAGGGGCCCCATCAGGGTTGCCAGCCTCAATAAAACCAGGGACAGTATGTAAAAATCTGTGTTTTTAAAAAAAATCCCAAGATTATAGCTGCCCCGCCTCTCCAGTACCTTTTCAGTGTGTGTATGTGTATTCTGTGTGTGTATATTGTGTATACTATGTGGCCCCATAATCTATTGCCTGGGGGACCCATAATATCCTATTACCTGGGGGCCCCATAATCTCCTATTGCCCAGGGGCCCCTTGAGTTGTCAGTCCGCCCCTGAATAGAGGGTATATCTTTCAATGGCAACACATGCTCCTTTCACAACTGTCTAAAAAGGGATTGCTCTTGCATTTGAAAGATAAACACTCACTTCCCGTTTAGTTTACAGGACAGGACATGAAGGTAAAATCCCCCTAATGAGACACAGAGGGCAATCCCAAAACTGCAAGTGGGCACCACAGCAGGAATAGAGGGAGTACCTTCCAATGGCAATACTTGTTCCTTTGACAACTGTCTTAGAGGGGATTGCTCTTGCATTAACATATAAGCACTTACTTCCTGATGTGTATACAGAACAGGAAGTAAGTGCAAAATCTCCCTAATGTGACACAGATGGCAAAAAAAGACTGATGTTCTAACTCTCCTATACTTATATATATATATATATATATATATATATATATATATATATATATATATATATATAAAGTTTGGGATTTAGAGATATGTTAACTAGCAACTGTAAAAAATATGCTTGTTGTTGTTTGAAGACTGCTGAGACATTTGCAAACAGCTAACAAGAAGTAGTTAAAGCAATTGCTGTTGGTTTTACTAGTTCTAATTTCTCAACATTCCAATAAACTTCAGGGCATGCCAACTCAAATCTGTTTACTCATGAAAGTTGTGCGCTGTCTTAAAGTTGTATTTAAGGCTCTATAACTGTAAATGGGCATCATCAAACATTACCTATGGTAATTCTATTAGTATATATATATATATATATATATATATATATATATACTATATATACACATATAGCGATAGAGAGCAAACATAATTTTGCTCTTCAGTAACTCATATCAGGTACTTAGGTACCTAAAACTATGTTCTCTTGCTTAGAGTGCTCCAAAAATCTAACAGGTGAAATCTAGTTGACCACCATGGGTTATGGCAGTTATTACCACTTCTCGTTGCATGCTTTATTAAATAGACCACTTTCTATACAAATAAATTACAAATTATAGACAGTGGCAATTAACATTTTGCTTTGCGTATGTTTCAATCTACAGATCATGGAATATTCAGGTACTCCTTCAGTCACCCTGATAATCGGCTGTGGTCTCTCGTGTTTGGCCTTGATTACGCTCGCAGTAGTGTATGCAGCATTATGGAGGTATATATCTGGTTCATTGTAAATGTTTGACGTTTAAAATCTATTATCAAGAAAATATGTTTAAAAAACAGTTATTGATTTCTTTTACTCAACAAACACACACACCTGTGCTACATCTACAAGTTGTAGAGTGTTTCCTTTGGAAATATTTTATAGTTACCATATATACATGGCATTTGATCAAAGTGATGTTATCTAAGCTCACTGGCTTTGATGTAGTCAAAAAAGAATCTGAGTACTGTTACTGTTACTTGAGACTAAACTACAAAGGTAAGCAGTGCAAAAAGGTATTTTGCTTAGTTTTGTGCAACCAGTTTCTGACTGGTTGCACAAAACTAAGCAAAATACCTTTTTGCACTGGACTGGACAGTGACTTACTAAAGGTAAATAGGGTGTTAACGTTGCAAAGAATACCCAATCACATTCAAGGGAAATAAAAAAATAGAAAAAAAACAGCATTTTTGCTTGCACATGATGGAAGTCAGCAGAGCTTTCCCTTAATCACTAAGCTGTTAGGCCGATTCCCTTGCAAAGTAAATAGTTTATTTGCTCTTAGTAAATCAGTCTCACAGTGTAATTTTTTTCTGTATTGTCTAAAACAAGTAGACAGGACACTCTGGGGTTGATTTACTAAACCATGCAAAATCTGGTGCAGCTCTGCACAGAAACCAATCAGGTTCCATTTTTTTTTTTTTTTTTTTTTGTCAAATCTTTATTGACCAAGGTGAAGTTTGAAGCTGATTAGCTACCATGCACAGCTGCACTATATTTTGCACTCTCCAGTGTTAGTAATTAAACCCCTCTCTGTATTTAGACTGTTCACGTAGCAAAATAAGTGTTCACTTCCCAAGTTGAATGTTCACTTAGCTTAGTGAATAGGCTAAACCTCTATAACCTTAATCATCATATCATGTAGAAGAAAAATCTTTTTTCTTATTTTGAATGTCCCTTAAATATACTTGGCTTTTTAAAGGTAACACGACATTACCTTATTTACTAAGCTAAGGCTGCTTTCACACTGGGGTGGTTTGCAGGCGTTATTGCGCTAAGAATAGCGCCTGCAAACCGACCCGAAACAGCTGTTGCTGTTCCTTCAGTGTGAAAGCCTGAGGGCTTTCACACTGAAGCGGTGCACTTGCAGGACGCTCAAAAATGTCCTGCAAGCCGCATCTTTGGCTCGCTATAGGAGCGGTATATTTACCGCTCCTATAGCGCCCGGTCCCATTGAAAACAATGGGGGAGCGTGCCGAACCCACCCGCAAAACGCCGCTGCAGCGGCGGTTTGCGGGCGGCATTGACCCTTTTTCGGCCACTCGCGGGGGGTAAAACCACCCCGCTAGCGGCCGAAATGCGCCGCTAAAACGCCAGTAAAGCGGCGCTAAATATAGCGCCGCTTTACCGCCAGCGCCCCCACCGCTCCAGTGTGAAAGCAGCCTTAGTGAATAAACACTTTTCAAAATCTTTACTTTGCTAGTAATGGCACATTCACACTACTAGCAGAGAAAAGCGTTCTGCAATGATCACAGCTGTTGGAAGGCAAGGTAATGTTTCCTTTTTTTTTAAGCTGAGCAACCGCACATAAAAACATGGGCTTGCACAGAGACCTGCGGAAAACTGTTTTCTGCACTGTTCTGCTCCCTAGGTGACAACTGCAGGGGAGTGTGAACAGGGCACATAGAAAACTGTTGTTTTCTGTGTGCCCTTGCAGAGAGCTGTGTTTCTTATGTAAAAAAAAACAAAAAACAACTGAGCTCTCTGCTATAGTGTGAATGAGCCTTAAATCAACCCCATGAAATGTGTTTTCATGCTTATTGGACCTAATGTTTTAGGGCCGGTTCACACCAGAACACGGTGCAGAAAACTCATGTTCCATGCATGTTTCCTGCATGGCGTTCAAGAGGCACTGCCCTTACAATCTGAAGCAGGTGTCTGTACGATGTTAATGACACCCCAAATGCAGTTTGCAAATGCAGTGCAATTGCCTGCACCAGGTCACATGGTATAGAAGTACCATGCAATCCAGTTGCAGTGCATTTCCAAAAGTAGATCATGCACTACTTTATCTGCGGTCCAGTGCAATATTAGCCCATTCAAATGTGCGAACCAGCCCTCAAGCAACAGCAACAAAATTACATTTGTATAACAATAAACTTGCGTCTGATGGACAGCAAAAATAATATTGGAGCTTAACATTCTAAAACTATGAATGGTAATATTTGTAGTAGTTTTGAAAATCATTAGGACGAAAACATAACTGATGTTCCCCAAAACACACTGGGCTATGGACATTGAAGTAATTACATATTCCTAACAAGCAGTAAATGTTCTCTTAAAGCCCTCACTGACCTCTGTAGATGCATGCACTGGGGGAGATTTACTAAAACTGGTGCGCTCAGAATTTGGTGCAGCTGTGCATGGTAGCCTAAACTAAAACCCTTAAAGACAAAGGCATAATGAGCTAGTATGTATCGCATACTAGCTCATTATGAAATACTTACCTTAGAACGAAGCCCTGCAGTGGCGCCTGCACACCGCTGACACGGTCGACATCTTCCCCCGGTGTTTCTTCCAGGTTCACAGGCCCTGGCACTGTGATTGGCCAGAGCCGCAATGATGTCACTCCTGTGCTAGCGCATGGGAGCCTCCGGTCACGGCACAGACCCGGATGAAACCGCATGGGCGGCCATTCCTTAAGAACGCATGTTCCGAAGACGTAATCAGCACAGTATACAGTAAATATGTCCTAAGTGGTGCAAGTTTAACAAGATATTTACAGTACCTAAGCCTTATTATAGGCTTACCTATAGGTAAAAACACACAAGGGGAGTTCACGTCCTCTTTAAGCTTTGACAATAAAACTTGGAAGCTGATTGGTTTCTATGCAGAGCTGCACCAGATTTTGCACTCTGCAGTTTTAATAAATCAACCCTACTGTGCCTACACTCCGCATTGGGCACAGTTTTTCATACACTTTTTTGTTTTATGTTTTATAAGTTCTATGTGATATCCCGTAGATAAATAGAGGGTGCAAGCAAACATATATTGTTCAATGTGATACTGTCTTTTGATGATATCTTTACCTGTAACAGCAGCATACATGCTTAAGATCCTAATGACCAGTTGATGAGAGAACCACAGCCATCTGTGTGGAAGCAGCAGTCCTCTCTGCAGCAGTCTGATACACCTTCCCCCCGTCACACCGCCAAGTACCATCTAGTGTTGTACAATCAGCAGGGAGCTTAAGCTTTGCTGCTTGCACAGCTTTTGCTGTGACTTAGCAGTGTTGAACATCTTCAATCTTCAAGCTTACATATAGATAGCAGTGGTCCTTTGCAGTCAGCCGCCGGGGTCTGAAGTCTTATGTTTGTGCTTCAGGTGAAAATATTACCAGGACAGTCACAAATTTAACAATATATGTTTGATGGCACCTTATTTATCTGTGTGATATAACCTACAACTTCAACTGAAATATACTGTGTACCTGTACAAAGCAAAAGATCATGATATTATACAAAGTATAACTATGGAGGGAACTCTTAGGCTTCAAGTCATTTTTGTTTATGAAGAACATTGGTTTGAACCACTTGTCACAGTTCTGAACCACTTGGCATTGTTCTGGCAGTTGTTTCCACCCAGTATTGTTTCTATGTAAAGGGTGATGTGTATGGAAGCCCTTGTCACACCATTCAGTTGTGAACCCTCTGCACTATTTTGTCTCTTGTAAATGAGTTCTATTTAACTGGCTAGTGCAATCCCTCTGGAAATATAAACCAGCAATTCAAAGTGAAAGAATGCAAAGAGAAAATAGCTTTCTTATGGAACAATATTATACCAGAACAACATGCTTTACTATGTACAACTTCCTCAGGTTGCATGGATTACTGTGATACAGTACAGTTACATTGCAGTGGTGAGTGACATTTGAACTTGTAAATAGTTCCACTTTTGTTTCAGAGGTCACCACTGTATTTTAAATTTGATGTGCTATTTTGTGAATATTGTAATCAGTAAATTAAGAAAGTTGAAAAAAGGGAAATTTGGTTATAAAAGAAAGTTATCTTCTCGTAACATTATTCAATATGCCCTATGAATCCAGCCTGAACGATGTGGTAATATGCCTACTGCATTATTAATTTTTGTTGCATTATTGTTAGCTAGCCATATAAATAACCAGAACGACAACAAAATGGTTTTTATTACCAAGTTAAACTATAGACAATATATTATTCAATATGCATTTCAAATAATTTCCCCTTTACCCATTATTTCTTATGATTCACACAACTCAAAGTCCTGGCATAGAATTGAGGCTATTCAGTGTTTAGAAACGATTGTTGTAGAATGATAGCATCTTTTATACTTGATGTAATTGTTGCGTGAAAAATATAATCAGAAGAGATGAGTGCCTGGCAGAAAGATTCATTTATTGCATTACTTTATATATTGCCTAATTTTACCTAGTATATGTACAACGTATACAGTATAATAGAGAGAGAGTTATTTTCAAAATGGTAAAAACTATAGACGAGTCATCTATAGGCATACCCCACTTTTAAGTACACAATGGGGTTTATTTACTAAAGCTGGGAAGTGCAAAATCAGGCTTACTTCTGCATAGAAACTAATCAGCTTCCAGGTTTTATTACCAAAGCTTAATTGAACAAGCTGGGGTTAGAAGCTCATTGGTTTCTATGCAGAAGTGAGCCTGATTTTGCACTTTCCAGCTTTAGTAAATAAACCCCATTGTGTACTTAAAAGTGGGGTTTGTCTGTAATGAGCAGAGTAAATATTGTACCATGATGACTTTTACATTGTGTTATGAATTATCTTCATATGTGTTGGATATATTTACCATAACTGACACAGTAATATAAAAAAAATAAAGTGATTTTGCAAATATTATTTAGTAATATAATGCAACACAGTTTAATAAGATGCTACCTCTAAGGTGTTGATAATATATACAGTAGTGCTTGTCAGCTCTGGTACATACAGTAAGTGCATACCGGTAACATTGCATATTCCATTTTAGAAGCCACATTCCAGTCGAGTTTGGGAGCCTTCGTTAGCCAATGAAGCTTTAGCATTGATGGCTGTTCAATTGTGGGGGTGGGGCTTAGATGTATTTAGGGAGGAGATTTTCTCAAAGTCTGAAAGTGATACTATTGTGTTGTCATTTTTTATATCCCACAAAAACGTATATATTTAAGCCTGAAAGTGAGCAGATATTGAACCTTACAGGGTAGCTATGTAGTAAAAAATAAATGTTCTTCATTTTCAAACTTTATTTAGGTTGGGCTTTTTCACATTTAATTGTGTGAAATTGAATAAACATATCCTCAAGAGCAATTAACGTAATATATTTTAATTATACCCAAGTCCAGATCTAGTAATGTGGGAAATAGGCCATGCCTGGCATGTATGTGTAGCTCATATTGTCCTTGAAACTGAAGTAGAAAGGTCAACGTCAATTAGTCAAGCTGACTAAATATATATATATGTTTTTTTAAATCTGAAAATTACTATCACTATGCTTTATTTGACAGTACTAATGCTTTCATTGCTTATATGTTATTTTTGACTGTATTAGATGATTGGTTCGTTAAACAGCCAGCAATAGCAAAATGTATGGGTGGTGTTGTCCTTAGGTGTAAAGAAAAATCAACATCACTGTAATCTGACATTTAAACTCTTATTATAGAGCACAGAATTAACAGAGGTGGCCCAAAAACCAAATGGTCCACACAATATCAGTTAATTTAGCAACGTGTGAATCTTACATATGAATTGTGTACCATTTGCATTTTTCACCGCATGTAGTTGAGCTGTATTACAAAGATACCAGAAAATGGGATTGTGCTGTTTCCCAATCGTATTGTGATATTATAGTTTTCATTAAATTACAAATGGAACAGTGACACTGCATGACATTACAGTTTTAGAAAGTGCTGCTCTTAAATAAATGTGGGTTGCCATGACAGCAAATTATAATTAGAATGTGTTTTTAACACAGGAAACAAGTGCATAGAAGCTTTTTGAGGCAGATAAACTCGTGTTTTATGTGAAAAATAGTTGGAATATAGTGTGTGCACGTTTTATTAAATGTCGCAGAATATTTTCACTATTGTGTTTGCTATTGGTTTGGAAGCTACAGAAAAGGAACTGGCATTAACATTGAAATGAACGCTGAATAATGTACATGCTGGCATTTAGGTTGGTTTGATGGACAGAATTTCATTTGGATGCAAATCTATTTAAATAATGTTGGAAATGACACTCAATTATACTGTGAATTGGAAATTGTGATTATTTGGTAGTAAACCAAATGAATTGTCCATGCTGCCTTGTTCTTCAACAGGAGGTGCACTTTCCATTGTTTTATTTCATACTGACTGGATAGTGTATCATCAGAATGGAGGCATCACAGCTGCTATGTAGCCTAGACCTTCAGTTGCCGTGTCACTGAGCCCATTATCTCCATGTTTTGGATGTAATAGCCAGCACTAATCAGTTGTCTTTTGTTTCTACATTTGGAAGCCACAGATTTCCCATTGGAATTTGTGTTTAAAGTGTGCAGGCCTACATGTGTGTCCTGATTGCTATGACAGTGCTGACAGCAACAACTACAACCGAGATTACCAGTGAATATTTCACAGCCAGATTTCTGCCATTGAGGATTAGCAGTTAGCACTTGTACCATCCAGTGCTGAGGTTCTAGATTATTCTGCATAATGTTTGTGTTTTCTGCCCATGTTCGCTCAAGGTTTTCCTCCTGGTCTCCAGTTTGCTTCTGCAGTCCAAATGCATGCTAGTATGTTCATTGGCTTCAAAACAAAGAGTCCCTAGACTCTGTGTCTGATGAGTTTGGCGGAGATATAAGTTTGTGAGCTCTTTCTGGGCAGCGACTGGTTCCATGAAATTGATAAAGCACTGCCAAATTTGATGGTGCTGCTTATGTAAATAGATAAAAATGCATAAGGACAGATGTGGAAAAGGTTTTCTTTTCAACTTTTATTGCACACAGCCAGATAGAATGGTACACAGAAATCAGCCATCCAGTGACCACATAAATAGATGAATGAGGCCATATTTGTCTGCATGCACCATCCAAGCTGCCAGATAGTCAGTCATTGCTGCTTGAAAATGAGTATGCATTAAGAATTGGTTTTGTCTCAAGTTTGAAGTCATTTTGTGTAAGTTAGTTCTATGCAGTTGTAAATGGTGATCATGTTTACCCATTTATTTTTTTATTTTTTGCATTAAAGATTTTATTGAGAAAACACAGACTTAGCATATACAACCATGGCTCAGTGAGCCTGTTTTATCAATACATATACGACTACGATTCAGTCAAATAGGAACATTTTGAATCATGCTTAAACATCTCTATATAATGATCAAAAAATCAGGGAAAAATCAGGGATGGTTATGGCATCTAGTCGTATATATATCTTCAGAAGGAGGCTTAAGCTGGGAAAGGGGGAAGTAAAAGTGTAGAGAGAGGGGTACATGAGGAGCAGAAGGGAAGTGAAAAAAAGGGGGGGAAGAGGGAGAGGAGGGGAAGGGAACGAGCAGGGGGAAGGTACTGAAGTGAAGAACAAGGTGGGAATGCTGCTGAGGAGAGGGGGTGAAATCGGCACCAACTAGCCTCTCTAGCTTCTAGTGTTCAGTACCCTTTTTAAATTTTGAATTTGGCTTCACGCACAAGGGTGGAGTCGCCTCATTTGGGAGTTAGTTTGAGAAATTTCTAAGATCTTGATAAGATTGGGTTCTTTTGAAGGTATCCATGTTTCCCAGGTATCTGTGTATTTGGAAATGTTATCCAAGGTAGTATAGATCAGCTCCTCCATCTCAGAAATACAATTTACTCTGTTAAGCCATTTGGGGATGGAAGGCGGGGATGTGGACCGCCAGTGGATCGGAATACACATCCTTGCAGCATTGATCATATGCATGGCAACCGACTTGTAATATTGTTTTTTAGAAAGTCTAGCGAAATGTAAGAGGTATTGTGCAGGTACTCATTTTTACTTGTAGAAATACTATTCATACATAAGATAGTAGTAATACAGTTGATCTGTGTAAAAATTAGACATATCTCCTTATGTTAAAAAAAAAAAAAATTGACATATCCAACCTTGCATATTGCCAATGCAGCTTTTTTATTTTTTCCCAACATACAGTATCGTTTTTTAGCACTATATTCCACCAATTTGTAAAGACAGGTACAAAATGTGTCTTTGGTTTTTACTTGTGTACACTTTTAGTGGTTATAAATTACAAAATATCTGTATGGAAAGGCAAATAGAAATCAGAAATCCTAAACATAGATTATATGTTTTGGTTATTTTGAAAGGATTGCGTTTTTCAGTGTATTTCTTTTAGCACTTTGAGAACCATACACTTTGAGAGCAGAACATTATACCTTTTAACATATTATTTACAGTAATAGTATATAATATATTATCCTGTCAATATGCTATCTAATACCGATACTGAGGTCTCCTTCAAATTATTTTTGATCTTATTTATTTTCATTTATTTAAACAGATACATCAAATCTGAGAGATCGATCATTCTGATAAACTTTTGTCTATCCATCATCTCATCTAATATTCTTATTTTGGTGGGCCAAACACAAGTACAAAATAAGGTAAGACAAATTCTGAATAACCAGATGGTATGAGATAATTTGAATACTCTCAGTGTGTGAAGCTCTGCCGCAAATTGTGATGACCTTTTTAGCTGACAGTTTGTAATTGCTTTTGTTTATGGTCCTCTTTTACAACTCTGAATACATAATATCTTTAGTTGTATTTTATGTATTGGTACAGAACTGGCTTCATTTTTCACTTGTTGCTTATTTAAAGTGTAGGAAAAGAGTGATATTCAATATTTCAGTGGTTGCTAGGTAACTGGTTATATTCTCATTAGGATCAACAAGGCATTGGGTCTCTTGGTATCATGGACATTTGTGTTTATTTTGAGATGAAGAAGTAAAAATAAAAGTAACTGAGTATGGCTGCTTTTTCTCAGCATGTCAATGTCATCAATGGTGGGGCAAGCCCATATGCAGTAGGCCTCTCATGGGTTACCAGCCATATAAAAGTACATCTTATGTAAAAAATAAAATTGTGTTGTAAATGTAGGCAAAATAAGACACCAGTATATTGGATGACCAAACTCATGAAGCAATGGAGTATCTTCTGAATCTGATGATAATGCATGAAGCATTGTATAGTGGGAAATGGGGGTAGGATGTGATGTACTTTATATGTCAAACTTGGGGAGCTCCTATAGGTATCCTGTTTTAAAGTGATCTAGTATTGTACTGGCTCCTTATGCCTTTATCACACTTTTTTATCCCTTCACAGTTTTATATTAACCTCCCTGGCGGTATGATTCTGTCTGGAATTTTGTGCTGAAAGCGGTACAATTATTTTGCATGGAAATTTGGCGTTTTTATATTGTAGGCATGCAATTCTTATGAATAACTCACTTAAATCTGTCTGAACCAGAGTCTAGTAGACATCCCGGGTATGATAAAGTTTGAAACACAAAATCATAAATTATAATAAAATAAAAAATATATATAAAAATGATTCAATAATGTAATCAAATCAAAAACACTGAAATTTGCTCAGTTGCAGAATAGTCGCTGTCATTAAATTTAGTGTATGATGATAGATTGTGATTCTAATTTATTATCGGTATGTTTCCTAGCTGGTCTAAAACCACTTTTGACATAAAGGGACCCTTTTTGGTTGCTATGGACAACCTCCAGTTTCCAGGCAGAAAAAAAATCTTTTTATTATATAAAATGACATGCAGGGCACTGGACAGACCACTAGGGACAAAGGGGATGTGTAATTTTTGTATACAGTACTGTAATCTGTAAGATTACAGTACTGTATGTGTACTGTGTTTTTAAACTTTTTTGAATTTGGTGCCGATCTCCGCTCCCGTGCGTCGTAACGACGCAGGGAATGGAGATCAGCGGCACTCGGCACTGTGTGAATCGAGCGAGCAGACGGCTCGCTCACACAGCGGGGAGACATCGCAGGATCTCCAGGGGATAAGGTAAGTACCCCCCCCCCGTATCTTGCAACGCAAGCCCGGGTCTGGCTCGGGGTTAGCGCTTTTGGTACTGAAGTTCCTGCCCCGAGCCAGACTCGGAAATACCGCCAGGGAGGTTAACCTCCCTGGTGGTTTTCCCGAGTGTGGCTCTGGGTTAAATTTCAGTACCATTAGCGGTAACCCCGAGCCACACTCGGGATTGCATTGCAGGTTACTTACCTTGTCCCCAGGATCCTGCGATGTCCCCCCGCTGTGTCTGTGGGCTGTGTCCACCACCCGATGCCTCTCTGTGCAAATTAAAAAAATATAAAATTCATAACACAAACAGTACACTGTAATCTTACAGATTATATTACTGTATGGAATCATTTCACATCCCTTTTGTCCCCAGTGCTTTGTCCAGTGCCCTTCATGCAGTTTTATATTATATATACTGTTCTTTCTGCCTGGAAAATTGAGATTGTCCATGACAACTAAAAAGTGTCAACTGTGTCCATCTGCAGCAATGTCATTTCAGGACCCTTTAGGTCCAGAGACCTCAAATTTGGCTGCAGCTAGGGGGCATCTAGGAACCCTTAACTACCAAGTTTGAAGTTTGGGGGATCTATGGCTGCAAATGGGCTCAGTGAGGCATGCAAATGGGCACAGTGATGCTGCAAATAGGCATTGTTGACCCTCTTTTCCACTTACAGTAGCTGCGCATTACTCACCCTAGGCTTATACTCGAGTCAATACATTTTCCCAGTTCTTTGTGGTAAAATTAGGTGCCTCGGCTTATATTCAGGTTGGCTTATACTCAAGTATAAATGGTAAATTAGAACACTTGCAGAATTGAACGATAGTGAATCGTGGGGATTCTTATTAGTTTATTATTATTATATTATTATTTTTTGTAATTATTTATAGTTATTTATTATATTATAATTTATGATTTAGTGTTTCAGACTTTATCATACTTGGGATATCTACTAGACTCTTGTTTGGACAGATTTAAGTGTGTTATTGCTAAGAATTACAGGCCTACAATATAAAACACCAAATTTCTATGCAAAACAATTGTACCGCTTTGAGACGCAAAAATCTGACATAATCATACCCCCAGGGTAGTTAAAGCTATCTCTGTCAAAAGATCCACCCCAACTAAACTTTACCCCTCCTCAACCTCTATCTACCCCCATATTGAGGGTGGGAGGGTGCTTCTTCTGATATCCACATCACTGTCTGGTGATAGTGGGGGGGGGGGGCAATATTTGCTCAGAGATGGTATTTAAACTAGGGTAGCCTGCTTGTGTAAAAAGTATCATTAGAATCTATGAAAAATGTGTTTTGTTAGTTTTGCTTTGATGATATACTATAAATAATTGATATATCATATAACAAGTTATATCCTGTAAGGATGTACTAGTAATAATGTTGAGGAAGTACTACCAGACAATTTGCTGGTCACTGTTTAACTACTTTAACTACTACTATTTACCCCCTTCCTGACCAAGCCATTTTTTGCGAAACGGCATTGTGTGGCTTTAACTGACAATTGTGCGGTCATGTGACGTTGTACCCAAACAAAATGTATGTCCTTTTTTTACCACAAATAGAGGTTTCTTATGGTGGTATTTGATCACCTCCGCAGTTTTAACTTTTTGCGCTATAAACAAAAGAAGAGAGACAATTATTTAAAAAAAAAACACAATAATTGTTTACATATTGCTATAATAAATATCCCAATTTAAAAAAACAATAAAAGTTTCTTCATCAGTTTAGGCCGATATATATCTTCTACATATCGTTGGTAAAAAAAACGCACTAAGCGTATATTGATTGGTTTGTGCAAGAGTTATAGCGTCTACAAAATAGGGGATATATTTATGGCATTTTTATTATTTTTTTTTTTTACTAGTAATGTCTACAATATACATATATATTTTTATTGGGACTGCAACATTGCGGTGGACAAATTGGACACTTTTGACACATTTTTGGGACCGTTGACATTTATACAGCGATCAGTGCTATAAAAATGCACTGATTACTGTATAAATGTCACTGGCAGGGAAATGGTTAACACTAGGGGCAATCAAGGGGTTAAATGTGTTCCCTAAGTGTGTTTTCTAACTGTGGGGAGATGGGACTGACATTATGGAGGAGACCGATTGTTGTTCCTATATACTAGGAACAACAGATCAGTCTCCTCACCCCTGACAGAACATGGATTTTTGTGTCTACGCACTCAAATCCCCGTTCTCACTCTGTCAGGAGCGAGAACGGTACGCCCCTATACCCCTTAAAGTGCCCGCCGTACAGCTATGGCGATTTGCGTAGGAGTGCCATTCTTATCGCGGGCATTTAGCAAGTGGTTAAATCCAGTTACTTAGTTGATGCATTTGGCTTTCTTTTATGTCAATCCTGATTTAGTTCAAGGATAACCATGAATATCTATAGATGAATTTGATGCTTTTTCCAATGTATACAAGCAGAATGCTTTTCTTTTTTTTTTTGTTTCATACATTTTATGGAAGAAGGTGGTACATACAAAGAGCATAAAATATATGTCAACAATTTTATAACAATGAACAAAAGGCTATTGTTATATGAAATGTGCATTAAAAAAAAAATTGTACTGAACATAAATGTGTTCACTTTTGATATTAATGTAAGTTCTATTGGAAAATTAAGAGGAAAATATTCCTAGGGTTGACTAAGGATATTTGAACAGTTACTTAGTTCTGTTTTTAGCTATCATAAAAAAAGAGAGAAAAGATGATGTTAGTAACTGTAGTATAAGGTTGTCTGGGGTTAAGAAGAGCTGGTCTAGAGTATGCTATTAAAATGAGATAGTGATAGAAGAGGTGGGACTGGGGGGAAAATATGAAAGGGGATGTCTGTGCCCCTTCTCTCTCTGTTAATGCGTTTACAGATAAGGTAATAGTTAAATGAAAATATTGTTTTGTTTAGGCTTGGTGTATATGGTTCCAAGATTGGTGGTGTACTATTTGGGACCAGGGGAGGTGAGGTTAAACAAGGTGTTAACACTATGAACTTCCTCTGGGAGTTTTGGAGTTGATAAGGTATCTATCCGTTTTCTGAATAGGCTGATGTTGTCTTAAAATGTTGCCAGCTGTATCATGGGTGTGTGAATTTGGATATCTTTTCTTGTGATATATTGATAAGTTCTTACATTTTTCCATGTTATTTAAGTTTGTGAAACCATTCCTTTTTCGTTGGGATGTTTTCTTATGTTAAAACAGTATTTCTCCTCTTAAAGTAGTTACACATGATAACAAATACTATAGAGTGCACCATGCAGACCTGATTGCTGTATTTTTGAATATGTATAGCTGCTAACAGGTATAGGATAAAGGATAGATTGGTGTAACTTCCAATTGAGTTTCTAGTAGAATTTTCTCCTTCTTGTGTGCCATAGTTGACAAGAGTTGCCTTCTTCTGGATCAAAACTTAAGTGGTTGTGAGAGATTGATGGACATTAGTCATACTCAACTTTGTTAATATCCAGGGATAACAAATTAACTTTGTAAATACTGTATGACTTCTTACATCTGCATACTATGGGGGTGATTTACTAAAACTGAAAAGAGCAAAATCTGGTGCAGCTGTGCATGGTAGCCAATCAGCTACTAACTTCAGCTTGTTCAATTAAGCTTTGACAATAAAACTTGGAAGCTGATGATTGGTTTCTATGCAGAGCTGCACCAGATTTTGCACTCTCCGGTTTTAGTAAATCGACCCGTATGATCCTATACGTTGAAAGCAATTATAAAAAGACATGGCCTTTAGTCAACTATATGCAGTGTTTGGTTTGAATTTAGTCACTCTACCCTGTATATTGTAGAGATCCTCTTGACTAAGAGCAACAGGAATCTAGATCCCTGCATGAAAATCTTGTTATTAAGATAGGCTGTGTGCAATGACATGGGGTGGGAAAAATGGCTGGGTAACTTCCACCTGTGATTTATTCTACTCTTGATAACATGAGTGCAATGTATTGTATTAATAATCACGTATGGCTCTTGTCACTTTGAATCAAACAGGCATGTGGAGCAGATGCTCTCTCATTTCTCAGTCCTTGTTACATGTTGCTTTCGGTGTTGTAAACTGCAGACTGCAGAGGCTGGATGTAAACAGAGCTATGTTTGCACTGGCTTTGTCATTTGTTGACAGCTCTGCACAAGTACAGGGAAAGAAAAGGCAGAAGTTGGCAGTTATATTTCGGCAGGTTGTTGTTGTCCCTAGATAAATCACAAATCTAATTTGTTTTAAAAGTACAGTTGTCCCTTATTGCACAATTATGTATATAAATTACTCGTTCCCTTACTATGTCTGTGACATAAGCTTTTTGGTTCAAGGGAATACAAGCTGAGAGCAGTAAAGGCAGAATTCACTTGAATGTCCACATTTACTGCTCTGTTTTATAACATGCAATAATTTTGCTTGGCCATACAAAATAAATTAATGTGAGCCATTTATTCTGTCAGTGAAACCCGTACTCCATTTCCAAGAAATGTTCCCATTTGTCATCCACAATGTGGTAAAATGTAGTTGATATAATGATTTGGTATCATGGAGCGATAACTTCATATATTATATTTATGTATACTTCACAGCACTTACACAGCCAGTGAGTTACTATCTGTGTATAGTGTGGGAAAAAAAGAAGCCTTGTTTAACAAAGGGATATAGAGCTTTGCTCTGCAATAACTCTTTGCATATTATGTTCATGTCTCTTCTTGAAGTTTAACAGGGCATTAATAATGATTGTATGCATGCATTAGTAGCTCAGGTGCTTAATGATGGTTTATTTTATTTTTCTAATCAGCTTTTATACATGTACATCATTTTAAAGAGATCCATTAAATGGTTGTCACCAATCACAAACATTGTATAGCAGTTGTATCATTTTCAAAGATAGTTTGGTATGATGAAAAATCTTTTCACTTCAATGTTTCACAATGCTTTCACTATACATGCTTAAACTCCGTTGCTGCAAAAGGTGGAACACAAATTTGGGCATTTCTTGCTGATCAACATCCACCAATGGGTTAGACATAGTTGTCACTGCCCAGCAATGACAAACTTTTTAAGCTGTTTCAAACATTCTGATTATGCTTGATGGTGTTTTAATATGTCTGCTTGTTCTGAATAGACTTTATCTATCATGTCCTCCATCCTATTACATTTTTGTGATACAGGGGTTGATTTACTAAAACTGGAGAGTGAAAAATCTGGTAACCAGAAACCAACCAGCTTCTAGTTTTTTTGATCAAAGCGGAATTGTATAATTGAAGTTAGAAGCTGCACCAGATTTGGCACTCTCCAGGTTTAGTAAATCAACACAATCAAGTGTTTTGGTGCAGTTATGAATGTTTTCTACATCAGTGGATAGATTGCAGACCTTTCTGTTTCTGAAGTCTGAGGACAATTACAGTATGTTAAATGGTAGGACAAGTTTACACCCAAATCAGGTTAAATTGTTTCTTCTGCAAAGTGGTGTATTTAAGTGTAACTTAAGGTAAAACTTTCTTATTTAATTTTGGATAGAGTAAAGGAGGGTTATAATCCCTGTTAGTTTTTTTCCATCTGTGTCCCATTGGAGAGATTACCTTTCACGCCCTGTCCCCTAGCCAAAACAATGAGAGAAAATCCTTCCAAAGCAAGGGTGTGTCACCATGGTCACCAGAACTAGAAGATTTCCCCTCTATTGCTATTCTGAGGACAACCTAAACTTTGGGATTTTCTTTTACTTTCACTTTTAATGATACTGGTAAACAGGACAAATAGAGAGGGTGAATCTCCCTAACAGGGGCACAGACAGCAATACAAACGGATACGTGTACTAATCCTTCTCCACTCTATCAAAAACTAAGCAAAAAAGGTTTTGCCTTTAGTTGACCTTTAAATTTGCTTTCACATGCTAACTGGTGTATGATTGATTGTGAGAACATTTCCTTTTCATGATTCATAGAAAACTCAACACTTGTATATCCAAACAACTACAGTTGAAACACATAAAGGGATTATGATAAGCAGGCAGCCCCTCCTAACAGATCCCCTGCTGGGAGATGTCTCCAGTCCAGACCTTTCGTCTACATGCCATGACCCAACACAATTAACACAGCAACAAGAGGGGGGGGAGAAGGGATGCAGCATTACATCGCATTATCTCAATGGCACTTTGTCCCCAAGTCTCTCCCAAGTCCATTCTGGGCCATAGTCTGTGGGTAGGAGGCCAACGCCCAGCCCCTTCCAAAACACACAGTGACAGTGGGTTCTGTCACAATTACCTTTTCATGATTCATAGAAAACAGGATGCACGTTTGAATAGATATCATAGCTAAAAAACTTAGTATCATCACTAGATACTAGTTGTAAGAGTCTTAAATCAATGAGATTAAGACCTTGCAAACATGGAAAGATGACTCCCCGAAAACGGCCAGGGAGACATCTGTTTATCATCTGAATTACTTGAGCATGTCACTGTTTCGTATGTTTGAATAGGTGTCACAGCTTAGCAAATTAGTATTGTCAAAAGATACTAGTAGTAAGAGTCTTAAGTTAATGAGATTAAGGCCTGCCACACAAGAATTTCCAGGGAGGCATATGTCTATCATTTGTATTGCTTGAGTCTGTCACTGTTTCTCATGTGGTTTTCCCATGGTACAGAAGTGGTTAGGACATGTACAGTAAAACCAACATATTTCTTCTTGTTGGCTTTTTTTCTACTTTTGCTAACTACAGTCAGGTTAGGCCATAGTGGCCACACTTGGACCTAGATTAGTACATTGCCCTTTAAAAAACGTTGGTTTACAGACTTCATAGTACAGGAAACCTCCAGATGTAAATACTGACTAGCCTTGGGCAGACCGTGGCAATAAAAAGCTACATAATCTGCAGCTAAAATATGTCCTTTAATAAGTAAGG
Organism: Lithobates sylvaticus; assembly: GCA_028564925.1. NCBI lineage: Eukaryota > Metazoa > Chordata > Amphibia > Anura > Ranidae > Lithobates > Lithobates sylvaticus. The sequence continues at coordinate 319,614,533 of CM053028.1, read as the reverse complement.
CTGTGGCTGGTAGCATTTTTTTTTAAATTATTATTATTATTTTTATTATTGATTTTTATAGCGCCAACAGTTTGTGCAGCGCTTTAAAAAATGAAGGTAGACAATATAATTTGGTACAAGAGGAGCTTACAATCTAAGAGGGAGGGTCAAGTGATACAAAATGTAATAACTGTGGGAGAAAGTAAAAACACAGTGTATAAGTTCAAAGCAGGATAGGCTTCTTTAAAGAGATGGGTTTTCAGGGATTGTATAAAGATGGATAGATTAGGAGATAGTCAGACAGATTGGGGTAGGGCGTTCCAAAGGATGGGAGAAGCTCAGGAGACGTCCTGGAATCTAGCATGGGAGGAGGTTACAAGGGCAGGAGATCTTGGGAGGACTGAAGAGAGCAGTTTGGTTGATATTTTGAGACCTAGTTAGTGATGTAGCTGGGGGTAGAGTTGTGGATGGCTTTGTAAGTTGTTCTTAGTACTTTAAATTGTATTTGTTGGGTGAGCAGAAGCCAGTGGAGGGATTGTCAGAGAGACACTGAGTGGTTGGTAAGATGGATTAGTCTGGCAGTTCCACTTGATATTATGTTAATAACTATTGGGTATTGCCATTTTACATTACTAAACCATACATTAATGATTAAAATAATAATGTCTATTAATGAATGAGAAAATGGTTAGGTAGTTTGTTCATGTTGTTAGTCAACAAAATGAAGAGCAACATGTTAATGTTGGAGCTAACCCATATAACATATGTCTTTTCTATTTGTCCAGTCTTGTGCCTTGCTGCATTAATTGGGGATCATAAGCTGGTTCATTCTTAAACAGGCAAACTCAAAGTTAGTGTTCTGTGACAAATACTCGCATTTAATTACTTTAAGAATTAATGTATTAAAATCTGTGAAAGCATATCATATGAAAATGAAATGGCTTGTATTTACTGTGGTGGAAACATTAATCACATAGCAACTTTTACTTATTTGTCTTAATTTAAATATTGATGAGTACAATAACCAGTAAAAACAAATCTGAAATATTTTCATTAGTATGAGTATACCAGTCTACCATGAGCTGAAAATTGTTTGGTTCCCTTGTAATTAAATACCATTAAAAAATGTTTTTTTAATTATAATTAAAAAAATCTTAATTATTTTAATTAATAATCTTTCTGATAGTAATCACATAACATCATTGCATCATTGGTGACAAAAAAGTGTCCTCACCTTTGTGTACCTAGCACAATGTGATTTGTAAATGCAGTCCTATGTAAAAACTCTTATTTCACAATGTTGTTTCAAGGCCAGTTCCACCAAAAAGTAATATTTTGTTTTGTTTTAATGTTTCCTTAAAGCCATGTAAGCTCAGATTTATTTTCTTCGTTTTGGATAAAGTTAGGAACCCACAAGTTTTCTAACAGTGTCCATATGGACCAGTAACAAAAGTTTTGGCTTTAGATGTAAGTTAACATAATAATATTAACATAATATTAATATTAATAAAACATTTTTGACCAACCACTTCGTCTGTTTACAGAAAGAAAATAAGAAAAGAAAAGAATAAGTGGTTGGTCAAAAAAATGTTATTTGTGCACAAAAAAGAAAAGGCAAGAGCTGTCTTGAATAGTGAGGCATACTTGAAAAGACATTGCCGGAGATTAAAAAAAAATCTCCAGGTATAGAACTGAGATACCTAGGGGGTTGTATCAGAGCGCTACACTATGGGGTTGATTTATTCAAGGCAAATCCACTCTGCAGCACTTGAAAGTGCACTTGGAAGTGCAGTCACTATAAATCTGAGGGGAAGATCTGAAATGAGGGGAAGCCCTGCTGATTTTATCATCCAATCATGTACAAGCAAGAATGCTGTTTTTTATTTTCCTTGCATCTCCCCCTCGGATCTACAGTAACTGTACTTCCAAGTGCACTTCCAAGTGCACTTGCAGGGCACTTGTAGTGCCAAGTGTATTTTCTTTTAGTAAATAAACCCCCCATGTCTCACATTTCTTTTGGCCCATAACTATGATGGAGTTCCTGACTGACCCGTATGAATGTATAGGAAAGAGTGGCAAAGCTTCAGCCTCATCAGGTAGTGTGGAGGTTTGCCTGTCATAGTAAGATAGTGTTCAGCCATAATGGCACAACACAGTTTAGAGGCTGCTGCAGGTATATACACAGGCACCTGTAGACACCTGTACTTGCACTTTATAATTGAAGTATAGTGTCCAGAATAATGGTCTTGCATAGAGAGAAGAACGAGATTAAAAAGACAATTTCTTCCCTTTAAATGGATATGGTATAAAACAATGTTTAACATCTAAACACAGATCAGCTTACTTTAAGGCACTTAAAAGTCCATTTCAGATTGTATTCTTCAAAGGAGAGTATAGAATTGCTTTGAACTGTTTTATCAACTAGTCACTGTCATCTTCATGATATGTTTTACATTCTTAACAGTTGAATGAATGATGTAATTTTTGTGACTGCTATCCTTTCTTGCTACTATTACTATTTACCAGTTTCACATCCCCTTCTTCTTCATGTTCAGTGACCGTGTACTGATTGGTAACTATTTGTAAGAGAGCTTCAATTTATCTCTAAGCAGTGAGTGAGATATTTCCAGTTCTTACTGTGTTCATTAAAATAATAGACTTCCTAGCCAAGCATTGAACATTAACTCTTCTCTCCAGTTTAGAATAGTTCTTGCTATATAATATTCTAAAACCTGCTTTTGCTTATCATTCATTTGGTATTTGTGGGCTTGTTACTAGAGCATGGTGTTCATGTGTGTATTATAACATGTACTGTAGTTATGTACCCAGGTTAACTTTCAGAGATGCTTGCTTTCCTGATTTGTCGGAATGCTAACTTTGGAACATCACCAAATGCCTTAGGCATCTTTGTATTATAGCACTGCCTTTTACAGTTGTTCCTTTTTTATTAGCCATTTGCTGTTCAAATAATACATTTTATTATGGTCACTCATGAAAATCTTCGCTTTTATTTCATTATCATGCACCACTGGAAATAAATAGGTCATGACATGTGTATGGAATGACCTTCATAATGAGCCAGAAGGACATAGAAACAAACAATTGAGGTCACCTGTAATGTACAGCACAGACAAGGTCAGACTTTAATTAGATATAGTTCACCAATAGGAATAAAAATAAATAATATTCAGCAAAAATTACCCTAATAATCTAAAATAAATTCTGAATTTGTTCGAATGAGTGAATAATTGCAATTAGATACTGAACATGATACCATCAAAAAATGAACATCAGTACTATAAATAGACCAAAATATATACATTTGCAATTAAACTTAAAATAAAGAAAGCCATCAATAGACATGCTAAATATATTAGAAACAATACAGAGATGTATGAATATTCAAATGCCCTACTGGGCAGTGATCCCAATCACCAGTGCTATAAATATTGTGAAATAAATTAGGACCGGACCAAAAAGTTCATAAACATAGAAAGCCCCATAAAATTCAGCGTTTGTAATGGTGCAATAACGATTACCTAAATATGTGACTTCACTCCAAAAGATTCCGTGCTCCACCAATGTGCAATGTAGCACCTCACCTAAATAGTGGACCCACTTTCACATGCAGGTCACATTGCACTTTGTATAGACATTAAAGAGAAGCTCCAGGCTTCTTCAGAAAAAAATTCAAGTCAGCAGGTACAAATACTGTAGCTGCTGACTTGAATATTAGGACACTTATCTGTCCACAAATCCAGCGGGGTGTTCACCCCAGCAAATTTTTCTCGGATGCTGCTGCCGTCATTCCTTGTAAGGGAACCTGGAAGTGAAACAGCCGGTTCCCTACTGCGGAAGAAATAGGGGGCTGAAATTCCAGGTGACTATGCCACAGCAAGATCAATCAACCCCCCTCCCTCCCGAAAGGTGCCAAATGTGGCAGCGGAGGGAATGGGGAGGAGGCAAATAAGCAGAGCTTCCCCTTTTGTGTGGAGCTCCTCTTTAAATAATGGAATGAATTATTAATTATTTGCCTGATAAGTACTCAGCCAATCAATGTGTGCATCTTTATGTAACATCCATATTTTTTCTATGTGGTACTATATAGTACTTTACTCTTTTCTCACATTTGCTTAAAGTGATTGTAAAGGCAGAAGGTGTTTCATCTTAATGCATAGGATAAAAAAAAAACCTTCTGTGTGCAGCAGCCCTCCTCAGCCCCTCTAGTACTTACCTGAGATCCCTCTAGATCCAGTGATGTTGCACAATACTTTCGGCTGGCAGGGACTCCCTCCTCATTGGCTGAGACAGCAGCACTGCACCATTGGCTCCCGCTTCTGTCAATAAAAGTCAGTCAGCCAATGAGGAGAAAAAAGGGGGCATGGCCTGGCCACAACTCCGTGTCAGAATGGACACAGGGAGCTGTGGCTCGGCTTGGGTACCCCTATAGCAAGCTGCTTGCTGTAGGGGCACTCGGCTGGAGAGAGAGGCCAGGAGTGACAGCGAGGGACCTGAGAAAAAAAGGATCTGGGCTGCTCTGTGAAAAATCACTGCACAGAGCAGGTAAGTAAAAAGTTTGTTATTTTTATTTTTTATTTTTTTTAAGTTAGACTTTACAATCACTTACAATACTTACAAAACTTTTGTAGTTCATTTTTCTTAATTAGTTTCTCCCATCCCCCTGAGTGTTGCCCACTAGGTGTTACTACCCTCAGCCTTAATTCATCAAATTTTACTTTGTGGCCCCTCCCAGCTGCCTTTCTTCCAAATTGGCAGCTTCATTATCATATTTGTGCTATGGTCCCATTCATTCCTATGGGAAAGTCATACTTCGAGTGTCCACTTGAGGTTATGAGTATGGCTTTACCACAGGAAGGAATGGGGTCCTGGTGTGCATGCACAGTACAAAGCTGCCATTTTCAGAGGTGCTCCTAGCAGGGCCACACAGTGAAGATCAATATATCATAACTGAAGGAATCGAATAGGAGCAACTAATTAAAGCAAAAAAGAAAAAAGCGACAACAAATGTACAGTTGTCCTTTAAATGTATCAGTGGTACTAATTGGAATAAAGTTATGAAAGTATAAATACCCTCAGTCTAATTCTACACTTCTTAATTTAAAGCGGAGCTCAACCCAAAAGGGGAAGCTCCACTTGTCTGCATCCTTCCGCTGCCACATTTGGCACCTTTTTGGGGGAGGGTGGACCAGGTTTTGACAGGTACACGCTTCCACTTCGGGTTCAGTTCCCCACAGCAAAGTGAGTCAGAAGTTGAGCCCCCCTCCCCCCCGAAGCCGGCCAATTCACACAGCGCAGCGGGATTCACAAATGCGCAGTAGGAAACTGGCTGTGAAGCCGTAAGACTTCACAGCTGGTTTCCCTCAGTCAAGATGGCGGTGCCAGCACCTGAGAGCCAATTCAAGAATCAGCTTGGGTGAGGACATTGCTGGATGCCTCGGCATATAAGTGCCCTAATAGTAAAAGTCAGCAGCCACAGTATTTGTAGCTGCTAACTTACATTTTTTGGAGGGGGGAGTGGGGCAGAACTCCGCTTTAAGACATTATTTGCTCAAATGTGTTCACGCAAGCTACAGTATATCAACTTTTTTCACTCTTTGTTAAAAACTATATAAAGGCTTTGCTTTAAACAAATAAGCAAACTAAGGACAGGGCTCTACCTTCTTTTTTTAAATCAGTAACCTATTTGGGTGTTTAGAATAAGGCTACTTTCACATTGAAACGTCGCTAAAATAGCGCTAAATATTAAACACCTTGGGAAGCACTGCCCATTCATTTCAAGGGGGCAGGGGTGTTTTGTGAACGCTATTTATATCGCTCCCAAGCCGACCCAAAGATGCTGCTCACAGGACTTTTCCTAATGTCCCACAAGCGCTCCGCCCGCGTGTGAAAGCACACATTGATATGAATAGGAAGCAGTTTTTAGGCGATTTACGGGCGCAATTTCTAGCACTAAAATGCCTGAAAACTGCCTCAGCTTGAAAGGGTCTAATCATAGGCCAGCTAACATTGGTTAAATCCATATATCAGCACTCATCATTAGAATTAGTTAACATTTCCAAATTTCACAATAGGAAAAACATTACAGTGGAAAAAAGTGCCAGGCTACTATCTACCATGTTTGTTGCACGTCAAAGACATACTGAAACATGTTTTTTTGCTGAGTTGTTTCTTTACAAATAAGTGAAACCCATCATTAGCGAATGTAAGTGTTAATATCTAAATGATGAATAGAGGAATAATATCTGAATGATGCAAGAAAATATCTGTGTAAATACTAGTTCCCACCCTTTCCTAATATTCTCACCAGCTGCAACTCCTAAATAATATAACATTTTTACTTTGATATAAACACAGGGGGAGATTTACTAAAACTGGTGCACATAGAATCTAGTGCAGCTGTACATAATAACCAATCAACTTCTAATGCCGACTTGTTCAATTAAGCTTTGACAATAAAACCTAGAGGCTGAGTGGTTGCTATGCACAGCTGCACCAAATTCTGTGTGCACCAGTTTTAGTCACCCCCACAATAAAGTAAAATTAATATCACAAGCTGCACTCCAGTTAATGCGAAAAATATATAGCCAATTTTTGAATGCTTTGCAGGCTGCTGTAAAAAAATAATAATAATAAATGCATTTTTTTTTTTACCTGCATGTGCATTTAATAAATAAAACAGATCGTAATTTGCTCTCCCCTAGATCTAGACAGTGAGCTATGCTACTTGTCAAAATTTCTAAATTGATATATATCCAGAGGAATATCTATCTGTTTTTTATTTGAAGTTATAGCTATTTTGTTAGTAAATGATTGAGAGCACTGGTGTATGTGAGCCATTGCAGTGTGCTTCCTTTCAGTGTGCACTGCAATCGAATGAATCCTCAATATTGGGTAGTGCATTCACATATATTTGCCTATTGGTATGTATATATATGTGGATGTGTAGGTATATGTATGGAGATGTGTATGTATTTGTACTATTAAGAGGATAGTTGTTTTTGGATTACATCTTGGAGATGCATAGTTGAAAAAGCAGTGTAATAGTACTGTATATCTGCACTCTGTTTGTCATTGTAGTGGATAGAGAGAGAGTGCTGCAATCGTGAGATCATTTTCCTATGAGAAGTAAAGACACTACAGAGACTAGATTGGATTGTGAAGAGGTTTATTGAATTGTTACTACTGTGGCAGTCTTGGAAGCGCTGGGTTTTCTTGTGGGTTTTTTATGGGCATTTTATTTTTTATTTTTTTACAAAGGTAAACTTATCTTTTACATTTTCACTCTAATTTGAACTTCTCGAGTGATTCTCAATACCCAAACTCCATATAGGTTAAAGAATTATATAAATATACACATAGAGTAAATCTGTTTCATAAAATAAGTATCAAAGCATTAAAAAATCCACCACTCACTGAAAAGGGAAGTTCTCAACTTGGAAGGTTTCTCCTTGAATTGTATTCTGTTCTATGTACTGGGTGATAACAAGTATTGGCACTGCACTGAACATGATACCTAATGTTTTATTACCTACTGTCTTAGACTGATAGCTAAAATAAAGGTACCGTATATACTCGACTATAGGCCGTCCCGAGTATAAGCCGAGGCCCCTAATTCACCACAAAAAATGGGAAAACTGCATTGACCCGTGTATAAGCAGAGGGTACAAAATGCAGCAGCTACTGTAAGTGGAAAAGAGGGCCAGCAATGCCCATCTGCAGCTGCCTGTCCCCTGTACAGACCCCCCCGTGTCCCCATTGCAGCCTACCTGTGCCGATCTGCGGGTCCTGTGCCATCCGTCCTGTGCCCTCTGCCATCGGTCTTCAGTCTTCGGTCCCCGCTCTCCGCTCTCCGCTCTGTCCCCGCTCTCCGATCTGTCCCCGCTCTGTCAGCGTGTACGGCGCCATTGTAAAATTAAAAAGCCGCGCCTCCTCTTCGTCCTCGTCCGTGATAGGAGGAACGCTGTTTTCCCAGCAGTCAGTGTACAGTGTTCCGCCTATCACGGATATTCTCTCGTCCTCGTCCATGAGATGAGAATGACAGGACATCCGTGATAGGTGGAACACTGTACTGCTGGGAAAATTAGTGTCCGCCTATCACGGACGGGCGGGAGGAGGCGGCGCGGCTTTTTAAAACTGCCGTCTGTCTGCATGACAAGCTGTTCATGTAGGCAGACGGCGGTGACTCGAATATAAGCCGAGGGGGGGACTTTCAGCCCTAAAAAATGGTCTGAAAATCTCGGCTTATATTCGAGTATATACGGTATGTCTTTACAGCAAAGTCAATCCTAGAATGCAGGACTAAGCCCTGCCCCAATGTGTTCCATCATGTGACTTCATTTGGGAGCATAAGTTGCATGTAGTCACCTAATATTTGATGTATAATTTGGAGACTTTTAACTAACTTATACAGACAAAGGTATAAATTGTGGGGACACCTGTGCTATCCAGATTGGGGAGAAAAGGTGCCTTCACCCTATTAAGGGTATATGGGTCTAGCTTTACCAGCAAAACCCCCCAAACGTTGAACACTTTATATCATGTTGTGAAGCTCCTTTAACCATTGACGAGGGATAACTCTAATTGATGAATAAACTATAAGAGTTTTTGAGAGAGACACACACTATATTTTTGATGCCTACCTTTGATGACTAGCTAAATTTTGTTGGTTCTTTTTTCTTCCCCTTTTTTCGCCTGTGATCACCTGTGATTGTGGTTTCTATGGAGGCTGTACATGCATCTCTGTCCACTTCTTGATGAGGGGGTTATATATATATATATATATATATATATACATTGACCACTGTCAAACATTTATACTTGGTCCCCGACAAGATTGTTCTTGAGTTGTAATCTGTGATATGTGGTGTCCCCTGATACTTTGATTCACCTACCCAGTATGTCCTGAGGAAGTTACTAAATTGCGAAATGCCTTGACAAAGCGAGCATGGAGGATTTGTTGGATCATATTTTTCTATACAGATCAAATTATCCATACTCATACATCTACGAATTTCTCTTTTCATATACCTAAGGATCCAACCTTCATGCTTGTTGTATTGGGTATCTGTTGACCTTGTCAAATAATTGGGTATTGTCTAAATGTTTTATGTTTTTTAATCATTTTGTAATAAAGACCTAATTGTTTATATTACCACTGCCTCATGATGTGCCCACAGAGTCATTTTTTTTTTTTATTTATTCTCAATCCTTTTGTATGGGGAAATTTACTAAAACACACTAGACACACTTTACTAGACACACTCAGAATCTGGTGCAGTTATGCATGGTAGCCAATCAGCTTGTAACTTCAGCTTGTTCAATTAAGCTTTGGAAATAAAACCTAGCAACTGATTGGTTTATATGCAGAGTTGCACCAGGTTTTGCATGCTCCATTTTTAGCAAGTGTTATTACCAACCTTGATTTGACGTAGCAAACATACAACTTGAATAAACCAAAAATGTGCATATTGCCCAGAATAATCTTTGACCAGTTTTTCATAAGTCATGTGGTTTTTATATTTCTTGTTCATAAAGTTTGTTAAGAAGAATAACCAAATTACAGAGATAGTACAGAATAACATCTCTGTCACAGAACAGACAAAAGACAATATATAAAAGTGCAAAGTCAGTCGAGATGCAACCCATGTAAGCAATAGGTACAATAATAAAGCCAGTCAGTAGTGCAAATGTTCTTTTAACTCCTGGAATCTGATGCAAAGAACAATATTAACACAATGTAAGGAAGAATAATGCATAAAAGACCAGGAGGTAGAAATGGCCAAGTCAAAAGACGTGTGAGATGCATTAGGTAGGGAAGTACTGTACATAGTCATAAAATTAGGAGGTAATTATAGGTAATATTGCATATATCGGAGAGCTAAGGACAATGCTGTTGGTTACAATATTAATCCCACTGAGGTTGATATTTATAGATGCAAGTCATATAAATTAGGGGGACGTGCATATAATAAGGAACAACGAAAAAAAAAAACGGAAGTCAGATAATGTAGGAGGGGGGGATGTTTAGGAATAGGGAAGAATGGAGGCGGGGGGGACCCCCCAGGGGGAGATGTAAACTGAAATAGCTTAATATGAGAATCAATCTAGAAATGTGAGTCAACACATAAGTCATGGGGATAAAAGGGTTTCAACAAAATGAGTAGGAAGGTAGTGGTCTACCCATGGTTATAGAAACCATGGGTAGACCACTACCTTCCCGTTGATTTTGTTGAAACCCTTTTATCCCCATGACACCTGTGTTTTTTTTTTTTTTTTTCATTGATGGCACATAGTAAATATTTATTTAAAAGCTGTATTTATTGTGCCAGTTATTTTGGGTACAATTTTGTATATTTGAAACCAACAACCATATATTTTTTTTCTTTTTAATTAACCTAATATATGAACCATTGTCCTCTAGTATTCAAGGACTGAAAAAAAACTTGTCCTAATTTTTTTCCAGCACAATAATAGTTAAACATATACTGCCACTTAGAGCCAGTTGCTGCTGGTGAATGAATTATGCAATTTTGTTTATAAAAGCAAATTACAGTGTATGTATATGATCTGTAAGCATATTGTGTGACTCATGACAGCTTATGCTTAATGGATTTTAATTCAAACATTGCTGACTAACAAAAATAGTAAGGTTGTATACCATATTACACAAACATATTATTAAGTGAGAGTAAAGCCTCGTACACACAATCGGATTTTACGCAGACAAAGCATCAGACTTTTGTCTGAAGGGTGTATGCCGTGAACTTGTCTTGCATACAAACGGTACACAATTGTCGGCCAACAAACACAAATGTAGTGACATACTATGAGGAATTTCAGCTCTTGAGCGCCCCCCCTTGGGCACCTTCTGCTAATGTCGTGTTTGGTGAACATTGGTTCAGAGCATGTGTGTTTATACTTTGGACTTTTGTTTGACGGACTTGTGTACACACTATTGGAAAATCCGACAACAGACCGTTGTCCGTGGAAAATTTATAATCCTACCATCCAACATTTGTCAGCGGAAAGTCTGACAATAATTGTCTGATGGATCGTACAAACAGTCAAATTTCCGGCAAACAGTCTATCATCACACAATTCCTGGCAGAAAATCTGATCGTGTGTACGAGGCTTAAGAAGCCTTGGCATCTGAAGAGTATTAATCTTCACTTAAAATAAGGCTAAAACAGCAAGATATACTTAAAAGTGTAGCATTTATCAGGAGACATTATGAGTGCATTAATAACTCCTAGCGCATATCTGATGCTAAAACATTATATTTTGTTTTGAAAAATAGTGAAAGGGTAGAACCATTCAGGTTTTTATTGCTATCTGTTTTCTTGCTGGGGAGATTTACCTTCAGTGTTTGGCCTAGTATAATATGTAATATACAGTATGTAGTGTGAATACTCATTCATTTATCCAGTTGTGTATGCCATTTATTGCTTCCTGTTGTATCTATTGGACAAGAAAAAACCCTATCCAAAAAAATATACTTTGATGTATATATGTTCACTGTAGATTTAACAGCTGAAGAGAAAACCAATGAAAAGACAAGAAGAGAGGGTGAAAGAGAAGCGAGAAGCCCCATTCGCCTATGATGCAGTAACATTTATTAGATAGAAACAATAGTAAAAACACAAGTGATGCACTCACAAGGTATCCAGCGAGATAGGCATGTAAGTAATGCTGAGTGTCAGCTCTAGGTAACCAAGTCTGCCCAGTGGGTCAAATTCCTTCAGGAATGAAAGTTCAGGGAGTCGGGAAGATGCTGGAATCTCTCTTTGGGCGGATGAAGGAGGCATGGCTCTGCCTCCAAAACATGTTCCGACTGGCCAGTTTTTCTCCAGACCTGACAGTACTCTGACAGCTCCTGTCATTGAGAGATTCCTCCAGTGTCCTCCCAGCTCCCTGTACTTCCATCCGTGGAGGAGTTTGATACACAGCAGCCGCTGGGTAGACCCGGCTCTCTCGAGCTGACACTGAGCATTACTTACATGCCTGTCTCACTGGATACCTTGTGAGTGCATCATTTGTGTTTTTACTATTGTTTCTATCTAATAAACATTACTGCACCATAGGCGGTTTGGGGGCATCTCTTCCCCCCTCCCTTCTTGTCTTTACAGTGTTTGGGTCTCCCAACCCGCCAATGAGGCAGCCACCCCCTTCATACAGTGACCTCTGGGACTACAGAACTCATGTTTTTCTTTTATTATTTTTTATATTTATTTTTAATAAGTGGATTTTGATATGTTTTTTCTACATTTCTTATCTTAATCACTCTCCAGCTGGGTTATTACCACCGGAGTTGGTTATACTTGCAGACCATTTAAAACAGAAGAGCACCACACACAGTCCTACAGCTTTCACTTATAATCTTCATAACATTCAGTGTGTTGTTTTTTTGTGTTACATTGAGAACTTCAATGATATTGGGAAGATGGGTACAATATTAGTACTTTACAAAAGGCATTTTGGAGTAAACAGTAAATGTGATGGTAATTTAAGCATCAGCCATGTACATTGATGGGCTAAAGCACAAGAAAGTGCAGAAAAAGCCTAGCATCCATATACATGCACACCAATGAGACAAATTCTTAGTCTGTTCTTTAAAGCGTATTAAGCCCAGACGCAAAAACATATTGCATTGCAGCTTAACAATTCTTAGATGTAGTGGCTGCATTATTTTTCTTTTTTTGGCTTTCTTTCCTTTGTTTTCACCTGATGATCTGGCCAGTAAGGCTGTTGTTTATCAGAAGAAAAAGCTATCTTGTAGATGTAGCATTTACAGGGAGGAACACAAAGGTGCTTACAATGATCAGCTTTTATTTATTCATGTAAAACGTGCTTATAAAGTGTGAGCTGGAGTTTGGCTTCAATTTGTTAGTGTATCTAAAACTTCTAGTACATTTAGCACCCCCACCAGGCTGACGATGCTGCTGTCCAAAGGTGCTCTTGTGCTCCTTCATTCAGAGTGAGAGTACTCTAATACAAAATGTGTGTTACTAGCTAGATCACCAGGTGAAAACAGGGAGAAAATAGCCTAAAAAAAGAAAACAAATGCATCCACCACATCTAAGGATTAGCAAGCTGCACTATATTACATTTTTGGTTTGGGTTTTAAGGATACGTTCACCTTTGTAAAAAAAAATATTGTATTTATTTATTTTATTTTTCTTGGGAGCCTGCAGAACATTGCACCCATGAGTGCCATATCACAGGTACTATGTCAGCCTCCTGCAGATTCTCAGTATAGCTGTCTGCCCCCACTTTCACATATGGACAGACGATTACTGAAGAGCAGGAAGAAAGAATGAACTATGAGGGTGCTTATTAGCGCCCTCACAGTTCATTAAGGACTATAAGCCATTTTCCATGGTGGCAGAGGAGACTTGTAGTTCATTCGCTCATGAAACTCTGTCTATTAATGATGCAGCTGTGTGGGTGGAACCCCGCAAAGCTTTGCTGTATTTAAATTGTGACTGTGGGTTCAGAGAGAGGATCCCCTGCCTGCTGTTTCAGTGGAGGATCAGGGAGGGGGTTGCAGCTTTAGTAACATGTTACACCCTATATACGGGTGTAACATGTTACTAAAGGTGAACTCATCCCGTAATAACGCTTTAACTTTGATCACAGTAGGAATAACGTATGGGGAGTATTTACATAGTATGGAAATTCCCCTAACTACAAGTTAATTATTTATTAGTCTGAACCATCAGGTTTTAGGGATCCAGTGTTTGACCATTCGTATGGTCTCCAGGAGTGAAAAACATAGGACCACAATTAATCAACAACCAATTAACACATTTAAGTGTCTGTTAAGGAGGGCTGTTTTTGCTGTTGTGCCAGAATTAATATGATGTGTTATCTCAGTAGGAAAGAGAAGAAAAAATATACAAAGTCTAGATGAGATTGAAAAAAGTTATAACATCAGACTAGAACTATCAAATGCAGCTTAGTATATTGTAGCATTTCTGGAACATTCTGAAATCATGTTTAGCCCAAGTGTCCTGATATTGTAAGTAAGTATGCTTGAAGTGTATTGAGTGTTTAGTTATTCCAGAGGTACCACTGGATCTTTTATGGGACTTAAGAGGTAGATACAATTGCCACAGAACAGTGAAAGTAAGATGAGTTTATAAAAACAATATCTTTTGAAGAGATCATACCGCAGAATTAGAAATGGTAAGAACTACAATATCTATGGTAACATGAAAGACATTATTTTGTACCAGAGTGTAACTTGAGTAAATAATAAAAAATCCTTTCCACTGGCAGTTCAGCTTATTCAGTTGTCAGTAGGGATGGGCCGAACACCCCCTTGTTTGGTTCGAACAACTCAAACAAGCAAAAAGTTCTAGCGAACCATGTTAAAGTCTATGGGACATGAACATGAAAGATCAAAAGTCCTAATTTTAATAGCTTATGCAAGTTCAAAAGTGTATGGGTACCCGGGTACTGTCCTAGGGGACATGCATCAATGCAAAAAACTTTTAAAAAATATATATTTTTCAGTGATTTTAATAATGCTTAAACTGAAACAACAAAAATTAAAAATTCCTTTAAATATCGTGCCTGGGGGTCCCCTTAGTTTGCCTGTAAAGTGGTGCATCTGTGCGATGTGTAACAGTGCTGCAGCAATAATGACATTTCTAAAGGAGAAAATTTAATTTAAACTTGCTTGTGGCTGTAATGCATTGCTGGCTCCCAGCAATATAGATGAAAAATCTATAAAACAAAATGGCGTAGGGTTCCCCCCTCCAGTCCATACCAGGCCATTCAGGTCTGGTATGGATTTTAAGGGGAACTCCATGCCAAAATGTAAATAGAAATTGGCTTGGGGGTCCCTACAAAATCCATACCAGACCCCTATCCGAACATGCAGCCTGGAGGTCAGTATAGGTGGGGTGAGCGAGCGCCCCCTCTTGAACCATACCAGGCCACATGCCCTCAACATGGGGGGGTGGGTGCTTTGCGCCCCCCCACCCCAAAGCACCTTGTTCCCATTTTGATGGGGACAAGGACCTCTTCCCGACAACCCTGGCTGGTGGTTGTCAGGGTCTGTGGGTGGGGGGCTTATCGAAATCTGGAAGCCCCCTTTAACAAGGGGGCCCCAGATCCCACCCCCTCCTACCTTTGTGAATACATTGTACCCCTACCCATCGACAAAAAAAGCGTCAAAAAGTAAAAACCACAAGAGAACGTTTTTGACAATTCCTTTATTAATAAAAAAAGTGTCCCGCGATGTACATCCATCTTCAATCACACCGCCCAACAGGCCCAAAAATAGAAAAAAACTCTGCCTCCATGGGAGGCCTCCCAGCAACTGCTGCCTTTTCACTTTGCCAGCTCTTATATAGGCAAAAGCGGGGGCCACTCACTGATGTAACCAGATGACCCCACTCCCTCTGATGTCACATGAGGTCAGAAGGGGGCGGGGTCACTCTGTTACATCACCAGGTGGCCCCGCCCTTGCCTATATAACAGCTGTCAAAGCCAAAAGACAGCAGTCACTGGGAGGCCTCCCATGGGGTGGAGCTTTTTAAATTTTTTATATTTTTCAGGGTCTGTCAGGCGGCGGGATTGAAGATGGATTTTTCTTTTTTAATTAAGGAACTGTCAAAAACTCTCTCTTGTGGTTTTTACTTTTTGACACTTTTTTTGGTGAATGGGTAGAGGTACAATGTACTCATACCCATTCACATAGGGGGGAAGGATTTGGGGGCCCCCTTGTTCAAGGGGGCTTCCAGATTCCGTTATGCCTCCCGCCCGCAGACCCTGACAACCACCGGCCAGGATTGTCAGTAAGAGGCCCTTGTCCCCATCAACACAGGAACAAGGTGCTTTGGGGGGAACCCAAAGCACCCTACCCATGTTGAGGGCAAGCAGCCTGGTATGGTTCAGGAGGGGGGCGCTCACTCATCACCTCCCTTTCTTGGCCTGCCAGGCTGCAGACTGCGGACAAGGGTCTGGTATGGATTTGGGGGGGGGGGGGGCATGCCGTTTGTTTTTCTTAGTTCTGTCATAGGATTCCCCTGACCACTTCAATACATTGTATTATATACTCTGTATTATAAACCATGGGAACCGTCTACCGTCTGTAAAAGTGATCCACCATCTGTATAGTTGTTCGGATCACTTTTATTTTATAGAGCATCGCTAGCTCATACCAGGAACCACTAAAATCCAAGGTTCTACAAATACATTCATTTGAGGGAAGTGGTTAAGGTTCAAACAAATCTTTTTTTTCCCATTATATTGTTTGAAAATATGATTTTTTTTAATGCATAAAACATACATTTTTGACCAGTATTCATTTTTTCACTTGTCAGATTACTTTAACTGACATCATCTACAGATGGAAGCTCATCCCTTTGACCTGCGGATGATTCAGAGTAGCTACAAAAGTTATATATGCTACTTTTTATCTCTCTAGTTTATGTCTTAACAGTGTTGATAAACACTAAGGCTGTATTCACACTACAGCGTTTTGAATCACTGGCAGATTTCTGCCCACAATTTGACATCGCTGATGTGTGTATTTGAGATGCCATTAATTTGTCATTCACACATCAGCGCTGTCAAATCGCGGGCAGATTTGCGGCAAATCTGCCCACGATTCCAGCCGCTGTAGTGTGAATGCAGCCTAAGGCTAGATAATCTAAATGGGCTGCCATGCCTCCTGAAATGCAGGGAAAAGGTCCCTGCAGCATTTAAGAAATCACAGCCCGCAGTGGTACCGCAAGTTTGCAGTGCAAGAGCAATTTCCAGTGCACATGGCATTCCATTAGCATTAATAGCATTGGCAATTTCACTGAGCAGGTAGCTGCAGCTGCAAGAACAAGTGCGGACCCTCAGTGGGAACCACCCACACTAGTGTGAACCTAGACTAACTTTTTAAACAGTAGCTTGCGAGGGGTTGCGATATCATGGCAAACGGACTGGACGTGCTACATACATCCTGTGTACTTTGATGACTTTTTTAGAAGTGAGTATACCCAGTGTCCTCAACTAGTTAAATAGGAATCCTGGTGTGTAAAATCAATATGTGAACCCCTAATTGGATCCAAAAAGATATTACATCTGTATTTAATTCAAATAGTACATTGAATTTATCTTAAATTAGTTACATTAGTTTAATTCCAGTAGGCAACAGCACATGCTTGTGGCAGAAACTATTCCCTTCGGTTATATGATTCTGGCTTTTGAAATTCCTTCTGTTGGTATTTCTGAGGAGCAAGAATTTGGACACCTGTGTTTTTTTTCACATGTCTTAGCAATTGAGGTTTCCTTTTATGTCAAATCAATAATAACAAGGAGATTTTAAACAATAGGCGGCATAGTGACTTACATACCTGAAAGAACAACTTAATCCCTAGGCAGGTAAAATGTATTCCCAGTATGCATAAAAGGCTTCATTCTGAATTCACAGTCACAGGAGTGTACTTTATGTGCTAAGCAGGTAGTACTAGGTCAAATGGTGGTAAGCTACAAAAGGGGAATGCTTGAGGAGGCTATGAGTAACTTCAGTATAAAATGTATTTTACATTACAGTTTCAGTGTATCTTTCTGACTTGTGTGTCATAAGCATCTTTGTAGATTTTAGAGTGTCTCTATGGATACAAACATTTGAAGCATGTTACTTAGAAGAAAAGTAGTAACAAAGGGATGGGGGTTTTATGATAGTAACTCATACCACTGGGGCATTAGTTAATCATTCCTAAGTCATGCTAAAATGTTATTCTTTCCTCCTTAAATAATACGCTTGCATGATCATGACATTTAACTAGTTGCTTACCGTATATACTCGAGTATAAGCAGAGTTTTTCAGCAAGTTTTTTGTGTGCTGAAAGTGCCCCCCTCGGCTTATACTTGAGTCAAGCACTTTTCTGCAGAAAAAAATGAAATTTTCCGACCGACTTTGCGGCCCCGTATCTCTGGGCCACTTGGTGCTAGGAACCCCAAATTTGGTATGCAAACCTAGTGGAACCCACACTACAAAATATCCAAATTTCCTAGAACCAAGTGGCCCTGAGATACAGGGCCCCAAAGTCGGTCAACTGTGTCCATCTGCAGCAATGTCATTTGGGACCCTTTGGGTCCAGAGACCCCAAATTTTGGCTGCAGCTAGGGGGCATCTAGGAACCCTTAACTACCAAGTTTGAAGTTCAGGAGACCTATGGCTGCAAATGGTAACAGTGAGGCATGAAAATGGGCACTGTTGACCCTCTTTTCCACTTCCAGTAGCTGCGCATTTCTCACCCTAGGCTTATACTCGAGTCAATAAGTTTTCCCAGTTTTTTTTGTGGTAAAATTAGGTGCCTCGGCTTATATTCGGGTCGGCTTATACTCGAGTATATACAGTAATTCACAAGACAAATCCAGTTAAATAAATGTAGTTGCAAATTACCATATAGTTTGGATATATACATTTAAAGTACAATTAAAGCAACTCATTTTGCAGTCAGGCTATATAACAAGTAAAGAATATAGCTTTTTTTTTTTTTTGAGTGTTTGTACTTACAAGTGTGAAAGCTGCATGCATGCTAGAGAGCAGGACTGCTGCTCTCACACAAAGTGCAGTGATTTGGGTCTCAAGTCATTCATCACCCCCTTCTGCATAGTGTTACAGTCAAAACAATATCTCAGGGGGCATGATTTCTGTAGATTGTAGTACTGTGCTCAGATAGTATTGGCAGGGCCGCTGATAGAAATCATGGGGCCCCGTACAGACTACCTGACGGGGCCCCCTTCAGCCCCAACCCTTTTTAAAATTTAAAAATGTGTGCTACACGGAGCTGGAAAATGGACATGGTTTAAATTACGCTTAATTATTGGGCATGGCTTAAAGGGGTGTGGTTAGTCTAAGATGACTGTGTGTAGGATGCAGATGATACCGTGCTGCGTTCAAAACTGCACTGTCCAATTTGTCACAGTCTACATGAAAAAGAAGAAGATTCCATTTATGTCAGCTAAGCCAACTTTAAAAAAATAAAATTTCTAAACTTTTAATGAAAAGTAATATTATGTCTAAGGGCTGGTTCACACCAAGCCTGCATCTGAATTGTGAAGGAATGTGCTGTGGATTCCTGTACAATTCAACCTGCATGCAAAACACACTGCTTTTGCGATCTGCAGGTTGCAATAAAAAGTTAATGACCCCTCAAACGCAGCTCACAAACATAGTGTGTTTGCCCTGTGCCTGCCAACCCTGGATCACCATGGGATCTAGTTGCAGTGCATGTAAAAAGTAGTGGATACATTACTTTTGGTGCATTGCAATTTTAGCCCATTCAAAATTAATGAGCTTGAAATTCCTGTG
The DNA here is from genome assembly GCA_028564925.1 of Lithobates sylvaticus. Taxonomy (NCBI): domain Eukaryota; kingdom Metazoa; phylum Chordata; class Amphibia; order Anura; family Ranidae; genus Lithobates; species Lithobates sylvaticus. Next base: position 319,595,212 of record CM053028.1, on the reverse strand, counting down.
TGATTCAGCTCCAGGCATGGTGTGATCCAGTGATCTAAAAATGTAAACAGAAGTAATAAAAAGTGGGGTTTGCTGACATTGATGGCAGCTCCTTTTTCATGTAGCACTTGTAAGAAATATGGCAGTGCAGTATAAAACCCAATTTCTCACAGTCAGGACAGCTGTTCTACATGAAAAAGCAGACATTAGACTTTACATTGCAGTTAATGTGACTGGGCTAACCTGCAGTCCCCTGAGAATCCAGATCCAATGCCACCATAATGCAACTCATGTGTGCTCACCAGAAGAAGCCAGGAGCGATCATCCTGGAAGCCGGCCACACCCCCTCCCACCCACTCAAACTACAGTATGTCACAGTCAGGCTCCGCCTCTCTGCCTCTGAGATGTTTAGCCCGAGTGCGTGCTCATTGAGAGCAGCTGAGGGAGGAGCGGAGGAGGGGGGAGTTGGAGAAAGAAGTTTTTTTTTCTTTCTTCTGCAATCTGTTCAGATTGCTAGCCCCCCCCCCTCCTGGTGGCCAGGCCCGGTACAATGGGGGGCCTGTTGTACTGGCTTATCAGTGGCCCTGAGTGTTGGACCACTGGAGACCCAAAAAGCTGCATTTTATATGAGAGTAGTGGTCCAGCTTTCCAGTGTGCCACTGATAATGTTCAGATTTTACACTTGTAAGCACAAACATGTAAAGCCTACATTTAATTAAAGATAAAAATAGAAAAGTATTAATGTGATGTGTCCCTTGTACTAATTCTTCTGCTCTCAGTAGAAATCTTCATCTGTCCTTCTCCTCCCACCCACACTGGAAGATGACAGTAGGGGGGATAAGGACCGGGGATCTCTGAATGGGGGTTGGGTGGATGATTGATAGCTCTGTCCTCTCCATTCATAGATCCTGTTTCATTCAAAGAATCAAGAGTACAGTCTATATGAATGGCACATCTTGCAGGGATGGTGGGCAAAGCCAAGCTCTCTTGGTGAGAGCTCCTGACAGCCCTGTAGCTTTATAAATCCCCACTGCCATCTCCAATGTGAGGACAGAGGGAATAAGGACAGATAGAGATTTCTACCAAAAGCAGAAGAATCAGGACATGGGAAACATCATATTAATTGTACTTATTTTTCTGTTTTTAGTTTTAGCTAAGCTTGGGATTTAGTAAAAAAAAAAAAAAAAACAATAAGTGATGTTATCTTTATTTACTATACAGCCTGAATGCATAGCAGGTAAAAAAAATCAAGGCATAATTTGGGATTTAACATCTGGGTCATCCTTTTAACACGGAATTATTAAATATAGCCACAGATAATCATATCAAGGTGCAATAGTACTTAAAGTGATATTGGCTTTTTTTTTTTTTATTAAAAATGACAAACATGTTTTACTTACCTGCTCTGTGCAAAATCACTGCCCCGATCCTCCTATTTTTGGGTCCCTCACCCCCTCTCCTGGCTTCTCCCTGCTGTTGAGTGCCCCCACAGCAAGCAGCTTACTATGGGAGCACCCGAGCCGAGCCACTGCTCTGTGTGTCCTTTCAGACACGGATTCGGCCCCACCCCCTCTCTCTTCATTGGCTCACTAAATTTAATTGACAGCAGCAGGAGCCAATGGTGCACACAGAAGTTTTTTTTTATCTTAATGCATAGAATGCCTTAAAATAAAAAAAAACCTTCGGACTTCACAACCACTTTAATGTTAAAACCAACATATAGATGCATATTTTCAAGCTAAAGCACGGACTATTTGTTTTATAATATTGTATTTATAATAGAATATAATAGATTCTACCCATCATTTGATGAGCCTGATAATACTGATAATACTGCTATAGTATTAGATAATAATTATCTAAAGGATTTCAGAATTCCACATACAGTACATATTAGTTAAAATGGTTGTTAATCTCAATTTCAGTACTACATGGTTAATGACAGGTTATACTCACTCTAAAGCATCGATTGTTCATTAAAAAAAGCAAATGGGCTATAAAATTAGCACCATTAAAAGAGGACAAGCTAGTAAAAAAAAAAGATTCTTTCCTATGAAATGCATACAGCAAGCTCAGTGCACCTCTCGCCTGCTTCAGCTCTTCAGACAAGCAAAGTTCCTCATCACCAATCCACCCCACAGCATTTTGTTGGTCACCTGGTTGTATGGAACTTCTTTTGCTTCTTTTGCCAATAAGCTGAGCATAAAATGTAATTTTTTGGATGTTCTGTTTATTGAAAAAGCAGGGTGCTTTAAACTATGACAGTTCATGAAATCACCAAGAGGTGCCTGCACTATCATACAGCAAGCAGTTCATAAGTCAACATGTTGTTTAGTGATTGATATAGCTTACATTTATGACCAGTGTAGATGACTTGTTTCTGCTATCACTGAACTATTGAAAAGACAGTGAGGGCCTGTATTTAACTGTGTTACCTGTAACTGTTCTATGCACTTTGCAGACTGCTCACTGCACATATCAATTATTTTAGTTGCACAGGGTAAGTTATGATATATTTCTGCTAATATAGTATATCCTGTACTGTCTCCCTTTATATTGTAAAGCGTTGCATAAACTGTTGGTGCTTTATAAGTCCTGTATAACAATAATAATAATATCCAACAGAATGGGGTTGATTTACTAAAACTGGAGAGTGCAAGATCTGGTGCAGCTCTGCATAGTTGCCAATCAGCTTCAAACTTCAGCTTGTTCAATAAAGCTTTGACAAACTACCTGGAAGCTGATTACTGTGCACAGAACTGCATCCGATTTTGCACTCTCCAGTTTTAGTAAAACAATGTTTATTGCATTAAACCAGTTTCAACCATTGCCTGTATATGATTTAAAAGGGAAATGCAGGAAGTAAAAAAAAAAAACATTTATACTTACCTAAAAAAGAGGCTGGCTCAGGCTCTCAGCAGTGTGCAGAGAGAATAAGTCAGCTGTCGTTCAGGCATCTGGGTGGATCCTGAACTTGTGAGGATCCTCTCAGGGTCTAGATCAGCTCTGTAACATCAGCCAACAGTGGACTTTAGAATACTCTCAGCTGATTCTGGGTCACGGGAGTGCAGATCTAAGTGCACTCATGTGACCCACATAAAAAGTATGGCCAAAGAAGCATTTTGCCATACTTCTCTTTTAATATAATAGATTTGGTGCTACCAGATGGATATCTAGCTTGGAGTCTGGGTCTATCAATTTAATGTTTTCATTTTTCTTTACATATGTGTCCCATTAATGCGGTATGTCATTTATGTCATTTGAGTCTCATTCTGATACAAGATAGGATGGATTTATATAGGAAGCAAGTGGCCTTATCTGTTGGTGCCCCCTGGCACTGGTTTATCATTAACACTCGATTGAACCCTGTTAATGTATTATTAAGCTTGCATATACCTTAATGAATATGCATCTTTTCCTAACTTATTACCTAATAAATACAGCAACAAAGATTTAAAAAAAAAAAAATAAAAAAATTAGCAGCACTAGGAGATTTGCAGCAGCCCAGGTCTCCAATTTCTGAGTTTGTTACCTTCTGATTTAGGGTCCCAAATGAGTATGTTGCAAGTGAACTCAAGGTGAATCTATTTGCATGCTTGTTCTGGGTCATTGATTTAGAAGCATTAGGGCCTGAGACATACAGGCATGTTCAAGAAAAGGTCAGCAATTATCAGCTTGGTTTTTGGTTGGTCAGCAATAACAGCTGGGTATTTGTTTGATTTACTAAAGGAGTTGAACATGTTTACACAATTCATTAGACCTAATTCCCAAAATGAACACACCACAGTTGAACTTTTTTTTTCAAAAAAGTGAGAGTTGTCAGCTAAATCCAATGAGATTTAAAAATGAGATCACATTGCCAAATTAGAAAGCCTTATTCTTGTGCTAATATTGCGTGAATATTCATTTCAATTATCCAATCATGTTAAAAGCAAATTCCTGTTCACTAGAAATACCCAATCATGTGCAAGTAAAAACAGTAAACAGGAGTTTGCTTGGCATGTGTTCAGATAATTGAAGTGAATATACAAACATTTCCTTGAGTAAATGAGTAAATCTGCCTTCTTATCTCATAGCACATATAGCATGCAAAAAAAAAAAAAAAAACACAGAAGGCAATGAACAGAAAAGTTACTGTACACACTACCACTTTGCCATGCTTCCTCCTTTATCACAGAGGAGTGGTGGTAAGAGATGTTTATTCTTCTGGGGGGCAAGGCTGAGAATGGGACAACTGAAAAATTCCTGACCTAGGCACTGTATTAGTGAGTTATTCTTATGGTTTTTAATATATGACCAGAATAGATAATCTGTTCCTGGTTTAGAACAAAGCTAAAGCAACATCTGAAGGAAAAATGGCTTAGGGTATGGAATAATTCACAATGTTTATGTATCTGCTACTTTAAGGAATAAAGAGATAATTATTTTATATGATTTTGAAAGAGTGTAAATGATTTAAACTGGCATCAAAAGCACATTTTTGATCTAAAAATACAGCAGTCAGTGGTTTTCTTAGAAATCAATAAAAAGGATGGAATTACAAGAGTAAGCCTCTCTGGGATTATAACGGATATGTGTACAACCGCTGGTATTTTTTCAGGATATCATTTTCTTTAGAAATGTATGATAAGTGCTAAAAATTAGGTTTGCCATGTCCAATTAAGATTGTGTCTTGCAGTTACTTATGAAAATAATTTGTGCTGCTTTGTAAATGATATTCAGTGACAAATGTTTTTTTTTTTTTTTTATATTATAGATCAGAATCAAAGCCTTTATGTTTAGTATTTCATAAGTGAATCTTTCACCAGTAATATATACACTATATTGCCAAAAGTATTGTGACACCTGCCTTTACGCACTTTAATGGCATCCCAGTCTTAGTCCATAGGATTCAATATTGAGTTGGTGCACCCTTTGCAGCTATAACATCTTCAGCTCTTCTGGGAAGGCTGCCCACAATGTTTAGGAGTGTGTCTATGGGAATGTTTGACCATTCTTCCAGAAGTACATTTGTGAGGTCAGGCAGTGATGTTGTATGAGAAGGCTTGGCTCGCAGTCTCTACACTAATTCAGCCGAAAGGTGTTGTATTGGGTTGAGGTCAGTTAAGTTCCTCCACCCCAAACTTGCTCATCCATGTCTTTATGGACCTTGCTTTGTTCACTGTCATGTTGGAACAGGAAGGGACCATCCCTAAACTGTTCCCACAAAATTGGAAGCATTTTGGATAGAGCAGGGGAAGGTTATAACCCCTGCACTTAACAAGAATATTTATCTATAGGATCTATAGTGAAGTGTTGTAAATGTATCCAAAAGGAAATATCCCAATATGTGATCTCTGTGACTTGCCACTGGGAACTATCTGTTAAGGCCAGCACATTATTACTGTAATAAGGAATTTTGACTGGAGAATCATGGCCTGCATGCAGATTGTGATCACAGCCAATGTAATCACATCATCGTGGCACTGCCGTAATGATGTTATAGCACAGCAAAAGCCTCTTGGGCAGAATCTATGCTACTGATATGGGTATTTCATTGTTAAACATCTAGCTTCAGATTTTTTTTCAAGTGATGTACTACTGTAGGTACTGTAAGTGGAAAAGAGGGTCAACAATGCCCATTTGCAGCCTCACTGTGCCCATTTGCAGCCTCACTGTGCCCATTTGCAGCCATAGGTCCCCCAAACTTCAAACTTGGTAGTTAAGGGTTCCTAGATGCCCCCTATCTACAGCCAAAATTGGGGTCTCTGGACCCAAAGGGTCCTGAAATAACATTGCTGCAGATGGATACAGTTGACCAACTTTGGGGCCCTGTATCTTTGGGCCACTTAGTGCTAGGAACCCCAAATTTAGTATGCAAACTCACAACATATGGCCCTACAATATATCCAAAGATGGGGTTCCTATTACTATGTGACCCCGAGATACGGGGCCCCAAAGTTGGTTCAGAAAATGTCAAGCACTTTTCTGCAGCAGAGAATGACATTTTCTGAACCGACTTTGGGGCCCCGTATCCCATATTTGGATATGTTGTAGTGCCATATGTTGTGAGTTTGCATACCAAATTTGGGGTTCCTAGCACTAAGAGGCCCCGAGATACGGGGCCCCAAAGTCGGTCGGAAAATGTCATTTTCTGCCGCAGAAAAGTGATTGACTCCAGTATAAGCCGAGGGGGGCACTTTCAGCACAATAAAATGTGCTGAAAAACTTGGCTTATACTCGAGTATATACGGTAAGCAGTTTGAACATTGCTTTTGATAATATGACATAGCCTTGTGAGTGATTAGAAGCATGCTTCATCATTAGAAATACTGGTTATTACTTTCTGAGTTTTCATAACAGGTTGTAACATTTCTTGTTGACCAATTTCTCCCCTTAATTCAGGGGTCTGCAAACTTTCTATAGAAAGGGCCAGTTTTCTGTCCTTCAGATTTTAGGGGGGTCGGACTGTGCCCAGTGAGAGTAAGACAATGCCCGATCTTTGTATTAGGGGGAGAAATAGTTGGTGTCAGTGGGGGAATAGTGCCCCATTTTTGTTGTCAGTGGAAGGAATTATGCCCCATCATTGGTGTTAGTGGAAGGAATAGTGCCCCATTTTTCGTGTCAGTGGCAGGAATACTGCCTCAAGCGCTGGATAAAGGCAAGCAAAGGGCAGCATCTGGCCCCAGGGCCGCAGTTTGGAGACCACTGCCTTAATTCATAGAAAAGGTAGCAATCTTTTCATTACTTGCTTGGTTATGCTTTGTCTTTTGCAGTTGAGGGTAAAGAGCTGCAACAGGTCCCAATCTCTGCATCTGTTATGTTCTGTCACTTGTTGATGAGAGGTCTTTATGATTCTGTTTTGCATATGAAATCATAAAGTCCCCCTTCCCTACTTTCATCTATTTCTAGGTGTTCTTCTTATATTCTAGGTGTGTTAAACTTTTAATTTAAAGGCTAAGTTCACCTTTTGGAACATGTTACATATTCTACCCATATTTAGGGTGATACGTGTTGTATATTCAGGATCCTGCTGCCAGTTCCTCCTCACCCCTCTTCTATGTGATAGCAGGTGAGGTATCTTCTCCCCACACCCTCTGACGTGATTTAAAATAGCACAGCCATGTGGGGCTCTACCCACACAGTCGCATCATTCATTGACAGTTTTGTGTGAATGAATGAACTACAACTACAGTAATCCACCGCAGCTGATGGCTTATAGTTCTGAACTGCGAGGGAGCTGATGATCGCTTGTTCATTCACAAGCCCAGTTTTCAACAGACAGCCCACATACAAGGTATGTACAAGGTACAAGCAGAAAGCTGCAGGGCTTATCTGCAGAAGCCTGGCCATTGCACTGATAAGGGGTGCAATGCCCTCCAGGCTCCTGCAGGGAAAAATAATAAATGCACATTTTTTTTTCCTGCAATATGTGCATTTATAATTTTTTCTTGAAAGGTGAACTTATTCTTTAACATATCCAGAGACTGATGGCGTTTGGTTAGCCTAGAGGTATTGCACTGTTTGCAATGTAAATGTTTCAGTCATTTCCTAACACACAATGACAACTATTCTGGATCTTGAATGTTTTCATTTTTATTAGCTTATAGACTAGGGTTAAAAAAGCATTTGATCATTTATTTATTTAAACCCTGTACATGTGTTAAATATTGTGCTCACTGGGCACTCCTATGAAACTGATTCTTATTTCTGTATGAAGTGCCAATCAGTAAATTTCCTTCTGTATTGATCAACACTTGGTGCAGAAAAGCTAAATTTACTAAAATTATTTTGCTTCTCCTTGCATTAAAATGTAGGGATATTGCATTGTGAGCCCCTAATTTAAATCGGTCCCATCATTTGTATTTCTCCTTCTGATGACCACTTATTATTTTTTCTTGAAAGGGGAACTTATTCTTTAATAAAAGCACAGTTTCTTGCTACAAACAATTTATTGATGTATATATACTACTTAATTACTGATTTTCTTTGAGTTTGAAGACCATAGTAATCACTATTGATGCATTAGAAGTATTTTTAAAATGTAATTTAAGTGTATCATGTTTGATGAAAGAAAAAACTGGGTACCAAATGAATACAACAGACATCCATCAACATGAATATGTGGATTTTAGAGACACTTTGGAGCCTATAACTGGTGACAGCATGTCTTCAGTTGCACGTCATCTAAGTGTAGTAATTACATGGTAATGCCAAATAGCTTTGTGAATGTAAAGGCAACTCAAAGTTCAAAAATCATGTCAGCATTTGTGTGTAATCAAGTCTGTACATAATGAATGTTTCTTTAACTCTTTGAGAGTCCTGTAGGAAATACTTTCTTTCTTGAGTGAGTGAATGAAAAGCTATAAAAAAACAAAACAAAAAAAAACAAAAACAAACAACTTTAGCTATTATAATGGATTCCAACCTTTCAAGACAGGTTCTATAATTGTGATCGCTTTGTTTTCATGGTTTTATTACATACTGTATATGTTGCTTTACTGTCACAAACTATAAACAGAAAACCTTGCACGTTCTGAGGTTCCTTGAGATGGTGACTGTAAATAACAAAATATTTAAAAAGGTTAATTCTACAATATGTATGCTACACATGTAGGGAATAACATTAGGTAAGTAAGAAAATTATGGTATGAATCTCTTTATGGAAACCACCTGTAGCATAATGATGTAAATTACGAATGCAATTGAAAGCTTTGTTAAATCCAATGCAATGTTGTTCTGTTTCAAGGAGAAAATTATTTCTTTAAACCATTAGGCTTTTCTTATTAAACCATCATGGTATTGGAATTCATGTATTAAAGGCAAATAGGCTGTTCACTTTTCAAGGGAATTTTCCCTTATCTTAGTGAATGAGGTGAAGCTCTGCTGACTCCATTCATTCAATATTGTGCAACCAAAATGTTTCCACATTATTGGGGAATCTTTGCAAAGTGAATTTTTAGCATATTAATTTTGTTAATGGAAAAATATCCTTGCAAAGGGAGAAACCTATATGTCTTTAGTAAATAAACCTCCACTGCATCTAGTAGTAAATTATTCCTGTTTGTGAATTAAAGTGTTACTAAACACAGGACCCTGCATTCACTCACATCTCATCTCTCACAGTACACAAAACATGGAAATGCAGTTATTTTAGTAAATATAAACTGCTAAATACCTTTTCTCATCAGCAGGATATACTGTAGCAGTCTTGTGATTTCTATCAGTGTCCTGCCAAACACTGGTTTAAGCTTGTAAGAGCTTTTATTCTCCTTTGACTGTCATATGAGGCTGCCTGACCCCTGACCTTCTGTCTTCAGTTGCACGTCATGGCTGATTGGCCATGTGGCGATCACATTCACCTTCTAAAAAAAAAAAACTCTCTAGCAATACACACCAAACTGAGCATGTGCAGAGTGTCTGGGATCTGTACTAACATGAGATGTATTGGGGACTGTGAAAGAAGGGGAGGATCAGAGAAGACAGGCTCAAACAGCCTGTTCACACAATGCACATGATTAACCTCTTAGGTTCTACAGTAAGTATTACAAGCATGCTTTACTGCATATATACAGACTGATTTTACTGTTGTGGGTTTAGTAACACTTTAAGTACTATATGTTCTATTTAACATCCTGTGAGTATCCATAATTCCTTTGAGGTCTAGTATTAAAATACTCTAAAAATGTAAAGCAAATAAATTACCCCAGGAATCATACATGTTACCAAGGCAAACATATATTATAACATAACAATGGAAAATATAAGAAACCAATGAGATAAACAAATATAATCTAAACAGAAAGTCATCTATAACAATTGTACAGTTATAACCAATGCCTTTCACATATGTGAAAACGTAAAGCTAACTGCTATTTATTGTCTATTGAAACAATCTATAATAAAATTCAAATCCCCTAGAAGGCAGTATTATTTATTCAAGTATATGGGCTAAATGCAAGTGATCTGTTCATTTGCTTCTATAGGACACATTTGCTAAATGTGTTCTATTATCATTTGGTCCCCTAAAATGTGTTTCATAACACCTATACTTTTTCTCTTTCTATACTTTTTCTCTTTTGATTTAGTTGGGTACATAAAAGTTTAAATAGTTATAACATGGGTGTAGTGAACCAAATAAAAAAAAAAAAAACTGTGCTTTATCACAGTACAGTTGTCCTAAAACAGATAGCATTTCCATATTCCACTTCCCACAAAGAAACTCCAAAATACAGTATAAGAGGTTTATTCCTAATTCTAGGATAGGAGCTATGCAAACCATTTGTTATATGCCCAGGGGCCAAATTTACATCCATGTATTCTGGTTTATAGTTCAGAAGCAGCAAACAAAAAAACAAAAAAAAAGATTAAATAGCACCAGTTTTCAGAGCTCAAAAAAAAAAAAAAGAAAGGAAAATAGTGTAGTTTCTATATCAAATGCAGTAGTGTGTGATGGTATGCTTATGCATCCTAGTCTTTGATCTTTCAACCATAGGCATTTCTAAATAATATTCTGGTTATATGTTTTACCCCAGGAACTTAACCTGCTTTATTCTTATTCATACTATATCAAAATATATTTTCTATTTCATGGTATTCAGATTTTACTTTTATTGTTGCCTGTCTTAACATTGAATATTATGAAGTGATTTTCTGCTCTTTCCTTTGGTGGTTAAATTGCGCTTGAATTTCAGTGAACAAAATAGTGTGCAATCATCAAATGATTTGCATTATATATAGCAGTTATGACATTCTATCTAACCAGATTTGCAATGCTGCCTTTTAAGCCTTTCCAGAAGCAAATATAATGTTCAACAAACTCCTTCTACTAACATATCCAGAGACTGATGGCATTTGGTTAGCCTAGAGGTATTGCACTGTTTGCAATGTAAATGTTTCAGTCATTTCCCAACACACAATGACAACTCTTCTGGATCTTGAATGTTTTCATTTTTATTAGCTTATAGACTAGGGTTATAAAAGCATTTGATCATTTATTTATTTAAACCCTGTACATGTGTTAAATATTGTGCTCACTGGGCACTCCTATGAAACGGATTCTTATTTCTGTATGAAGTGCCAATCAGTAAATTTCCTTCTGTATTGATCAACACTTGGTGCAGAAAAGCTAATTTTACTAAAATTATTTTGCTTCTCCTTGCATTGCATTAAAATGAAGGGAGACTGCATTGTGAGCCCCTGATTTAAATCTGTCCAATCATTTGTATTTCTCCTTCTGATGACCACCATCTATTCCCCTTCCTCCCCAAGCCATCCGGGAAGGCCTTTAGTTCAGAAGTTTCTGCATGCTCCATCATTAATAGGAGTCAACTGTTATGCCCTTAGCCCTTATACTGTTTTTATAAACAGCTACATTTTTAAAGGGACCCTGTTGCTATACAAAAATGTTTAAATCAGGCCTAACCTGTAAAAGGAAGTGTACATGCTCACCTTTCCAGCTGCCTGCACTGCCAGACATTTCATTGATGTCAATAAATTGTCTGTAAAGCCCGTACTGAAATCAACACTTTCAGGAGCGCTATTCTCTTGGATCCCGCTACAGCTCCACTGATTTCTCCACATTACTACTGTATTCTGTTATGGGAAGAGGTTTGAGGTCAGGGTAGAGATCAAAGGAAAAGAACAGTGAGGGCTACAGGGCAAACAGGAAATCAAGAAACCCAAAAGTGTGGACTTCAGCTGAAGATTTTTCATGATATGAATCAGCTGCTACTTTAACTTTAGTAAAACATTTGAGATTTAGTTTTTTTTCGATTTGTCGATTTGTCTTTTTTTTTTATTGAGAACACTTATGTGTTAGCATCATCATCCTTTAACTTGACAATCAGAAGTAAATACTTGACGATCATAGGTAAATATTCAGTGGAGAAAATAATTATTCGATCCCCTGCAGATTTTGTAAGTTTGCCCACTTACAAAGAAATTAAGGGTCTGTAATTTTTATCATAGGTTTTTTTAAATGATAGAGACAGAATATCAACCACAAATCCCCCCAAAAAACATACAACAAATGCTATAAACCAAGTTGCAGTTCAGTGAGTAAACTAAGTATCTGATCGCCAAGCAAAACATGACTTAGTACTTGGTGGAAAAACCCTTGTTGGCAAGCACAGAGGTAAGACGTTTCTTCTAGTTGGTGACCAGGTTTGCACATATTTCAGGAGGGATTTTGGTCCACTCTTCTTTACAGATCTTCTCTAAATCCTTAAGGTTTCCTGGTTGTCTCTTGGCAATGCAAAATTTCAACTTCCTCCATACATTTTCTATAGGATTAATGTCTGGAGACTGACTAGGCCACTCCATGACCTTAATGTGCTTCTTCTTGAGCCACTCCTTATGTTTTGGGTCATTGTCATGCTGGAAGACCCATCCACGACCCATCTTCAGTGTTCTGGCTGAGGGAAGAAGGTTCTCATCCAAGATTTTACAATGTAGGGCTCCGTCATTTGGCCCATTGCTTCACGGTTCGATGTGTTGTGCATTCTGAGATGGTATTATCACTGAATGCCCAACACATTGAACCTTGCAGCAGATGGGCCACACCAGATGCCACTCCTGTCAGCTAAGAACAGGAAACTGAGGCAAAAATTTGCACAGGCTCTTTGACAGGTATCCTGTTCCCACATCCAGGAGTCCACGTCGGGGCCCATAACGTCACAGCGGGGCTCCCTCCTCCTCCCCCTGTCGAAGAGAGGAGTGGGGCCTCGTGCATGCGCAGTAGGGTTCCCGGCGTGAAGCCGTAAGACTACACTGCCGGGTTTCCTTACCCGCAATGGTGGCGACAACACCTGACAGCTGATGGAAACATCAGCTGCGGTGCTGACATCGCTGGACACCAGAAAAGGTAAGTGTCCTATTATTAAAAGCCAGCAGCTGTAGTATGTGTAGCTGCTGGCTTTTAATTATTTTTTTTATTTTTTTGGGCAGACCTCCGCTTCAAGCTTAAAAACCTTCGGTCTCTAGAACCCCTTTAATATTTCAGATGCAGTTCATGGTAGCCTAAAGTATTTCTCTCATGGCAGGGTTTCTTTGAAGAGTTCTCTTCACCTGAGCCTCTGAGAAACCGAAGCCTCTGCTTGATTTAACCTGCAGCTATCTACTCAAAACTGAGATATTGGATTTATCTGTTTACTTATAGCATTACCTGAAAGTGTGAGCTGTTTTAGAACTCAACATCTAATCCGTAATACAGGAGCCCTTGTTGTATTTCATTAACATTAAAGACAGCGATAACAAAAGCTGGGTTTCTTGAGTTTTTTTGTTCAATCTTATTTTATTGAAAGAAACAAAGAGGGAAATGTATTCCACATAGACAGCATCAATAACAGTAGTAGGTGATGACAATAAATCAAGTGTATACAAGGGATACATAATGTAGTATTGTACCAAGTTCGTTATGTGTGTCGATAACAAGGGATTTTTTTTTATTTTGAACAACATGTTGAGACATAACATTGATAATTAAAGGGCCCTCTCCCTGAATGGAAGGGGATTACATATAAACTTCATGTGTTACTACAATCAAACTTATTCCAAAAACCTGTTATGTTGAAGAGAATTTGCCTGTGAGAGTCGTATTTTGCATCTGGATTCTGAGTAGTACATTTATAGGAAGAGAAGGATTTAGGGGAAAGTAGGAAAATCAGAAAGGTTAGGAACAGGGGTCGCTCCAACATGGTCATGAGGTGGTGCTGTCTAGGTTGCCCTCTGCCCTGAAGTCCGATGAGTAGCGGAACATGGACCAAGAAGTCCAAGTAAGAGAGAACTGATCGTCTTTATTAGATTCCTCAGCCAACAGATGTTCAAGGTCTCTAATGCGGTCCACCTCGATAGCCCACTCCCCCAGGGAAGGTACAGTCCTCGACTTCTAATACCATGGAATCACCATTCTGGTTGCGGCCAAGAAGTGATGAAATACATATTTTTTAATGGACTTGAATGTGCCCGGGAGCATGGATAAGAGAGCTATCTCGGGTGTAGGAGAGAGAGCGGTCGCCATCAGTTTGCAGTATAGTAGGAAGATCTGTTGCCAGAATTTCTGTATGGGGGGCATTCCCACCATGTTTCTTGAGTTTTTTATTGCTTTGTAAAAAATATTTACCCACATTTCATATCCAATGACACAATTCTCTCTAATGGTAACAGTAACTAAAAGCTCACAAAGGTTGAAACCCTTGCAGCATCCAATTTTTTTTTTTTATTAGCAACGATCCAGTCTAACATTTTTGAAATTCAATATAAAAGTTTTATTCTTAAACACAATCAAGTAAATATATAATCTTTTTTGGAGAGAGTAATGAGGTATTGGACCCCCTGATGTTGACTTTCTTTTTTTTCCTAATGACCACTGTCACTTAGAATGAAAGTTAGGGAAAATGTAAACATTTTCACTGTCACCAGAACAGGAATAGCGGAAAACAATCCTCCTTTTGTGGCCACTTGTCCCAGGCACAAATAACTAAAAGAGAATGTCGCTTTAGTTTCCTGCTGTGTTTAAGAAATGGTTGTTATCATTTCCTATTCTACTAAAAATGCAAAAAGGTGTTATGGCATAAGATATGTTTTAATATTAAAAATTTTAAATACGAAACAATTGGTTTTAATCAATTTATATTAATACTGCTAAAAAAGTTGGATGATTTTATGTTAATCCAAGCAATCTGTACAAAATTCTATGGTGCAAATTATGATGTTCTTCGCCCCACTCCTGGTGTCTCCCAGTCAGAAGACGGAAGTAGTTAAGCCCCACACAAGTCTACAAGACTGCACTGTTCACATGCGGCCAGGAAGGGAGGACTTTTGAATGCTGGATGTCAACAAACACAAGAACCTATGGGCCTTGAATCCTCGTAAGTATGCATTTGCAGAGGGGGAGAGACAGATTTATTAGGTCATGGCACAGGGGCAAAAAGAATAAGTGCACTGTGCCTGAATGTACACTTATTCTTTAAGCTGAAAAAGTGCTAATAATACATTTTTGAACATGGTTAATTTAATTGGGTGGCAGCTCGCACATTATGTTGTGGTGATTACACTAAATGACATTTAAACTATAGGGATGAATTTTATTTTCTTCTCTAAAGATAAACAGATAGTTGTAAACAGAAATTGCCATTTATTTTTTCAGTGCCAATTTGCCCACGGCTTCTTATAAAACACAGTCATCAGCCATTACCATGCAATAAAGTTCTATGCAGACAGTTTAGGTTAAATGGTCCTTGATAGCGAAAGCCAGCTATCTAAGAAGGTTAATGTAAGAGTGGTATGGGTTCCAGTTGCATAAAGATTTCTGCTAGAAATAAACAGACATCACAGCTTTGAAGTAAATAAATAACTGAAAATGTAAGAATGAACGTGGTTGCTGCAAATATTTTAAATTTTTACCAGAAAAAATGGTAATATTATTATTATACACGATTTATATAGTGCCAACAGTTTAGGCAGCGATTTACAATGTATAGGGGGGACAACACAATTACAGTACAGTTCAATACAAAAGGTACAGGAGGGCCCTCCTCGTAGAGCTTACATTCTAAAGGGATGGGGTGGTGGTAAAAAAGGTAATAGCTGCAGAGAATGATTTGATGGGGGTGGCTCGGGGACAGTTGTTTTTAGGTGGGTGTGGGATAGGCTTCCCCGAATAAATGAGTTTTCAGGGATCTCTAAATAAAACGAAACTTTCACAAAATGTGATAATTTCAAAGGCCATACTTGTTTAAGAGTTACTGATTAAGTTATCATTAACTAAAGATAGACATTACAGAGATTAAACCCAAAAGCAAACATTTATTTTATTGCAGCTTAACAATTCTTGATGTGATGGCTGAACCAGTTCTTTTTTAGGCTTTCCTTCCTTTTTTTTCACCTGGTAATCCAGCCAGTAAGTCTGTTGTTTTTCAACAGACTGTGCTGTCCTTCAGACATAGCAGATAGAGTATTGAGACAAACCATTTATCACTGATAGTGGTGGGTACAATGGTCAGCTTTTATCTATTCTTGTAAAACCTTTATCCCAAAAGGAGCACAACTGTTGCAGTAATTGCTTAAAAAAATATTAGCTGGAGTTTGGCTTCAGTTTGTTAGTCATGTTCATCTAAACCTGCTAGTGCATTTAACAATCCCCTACCCCCAGACTGAAAATACTGCTGTCCAAAGGTGTCTACTCTGCTCCTTTATCTACAGTAGAGGCACTCTAATACAGGAGGTGTGTTACTGACCAGATCACCAGGTGAATACACAGAGGAAAAAAGCCAACATGGTTTATAGAACATAGTTCAGAACGGGACTTCACCTACTACTAGCCATCGCAGGCTTCCTACTCACATATAAACCTATTTCTAACTGATAAATGGGCTCTCCAGAATGCCCTTTCATCCACTATTGGGAATATAACATGGTCGGACTATGCATCCATCCTTTTGGAACTGAGCCCTGCTAAAACCCTACCTCCAAATGTGTGAAACCTCAGCTTGTCCTTACTGGCTGATCCCTCCATCTGTCCCCAGAAAATCCAAGCTCACCAGCAGTTCTTTGAGCTCAAGAATACACCAAACATTGATCACTTTGATTTGTGGTCTGCATATAAGACATATATGTGTGACATCCTTATTAAAATTCATGCTTATGTCAAACACCATAAGTCCAGGCAAATTGACAAGGCATTCCATCAAACGCAAAGAGGACCTACACGAATTAATCCCCTCCCTGGCCTCTGCACTCTTTAAAGATAGGCAGACACTACACTCCCTTCTCCTTCATAAATATGAAACCAACTGAAAACACACCAAAGCCAATTTCTATGCCCTTGGTAACAAGGTAGGAGGTCTTCTTGCCAGTCAAGTTAAGCTTCAACGAGCCAAAACTAAAATAGCCTCACTGCACCACCCTTCCTCCAAAACCTTACTTACAAACCCGCAGGATATAGTCAATGCTTTCATGCTAATACCACTCTTCCTTGTATAACCTAGCATCTGATCCCACTAAACTACAACCGAGCCAATAGACCCTTTCTAAATTTGATTAATCTCCCCTCACTCTCACCTACACAGCAAGAACATATAAAATTACTCTTTACAGATGCAGAGATTGTGGATGCAATTAAGTTCCTCCTCATTCATAAGTCAACCGGTTGAGGGTGGCTATACCAACTAATACTTTGGATTTAATATCTCTAAAGATAGCCTCTAAGTCAATTCAAAAACTGTATGGCATTCATTTAGGCAACAACACTGGACTTTTTTTCTTTATCTTGCCATTATTTGGCTCTGTTTAATCATACAGCTATTTAAAGCCTCTGGTTTCTGGTCACCTGGTGCTGGTCACCTGATGAATCATCTAATCCGGAATCTGTGAGTAGGCACTACCATGTATATAACAAAATATCATGTATTTATACCTGTGATCCACTCCTGTTGCAGTCTACAAGGAATACTTAATGAACAGAGTTCAGTAAGGAATTCTGCATAGCACAGAAAGATTACCAGGAAGCTTCACTGCTGTCTACAGGCACTGTGAAAATCCTGCTTGTTTTTTGTCTATGAGGTGTGTCCAAAAGTTTGGTGAATGGTCCGATAGCTCAACGGCAACATGGGCCAGATGAGCGCACATGCACATGGCTATCCAGAGACACAACCTAGAGAACCATCTACCGCGGGTGTGAACGTCAGGGTAAACCAGGTGTGGACAGTCGAACATAGTCAGTGTGAGAGGTAAGAGTGCAATAGAGCAACAAGTGAACATCAAGTTCTGCTACAAATTGGGAAAAGTGGCAACAGAGACCAATTAAATGTTGGTGCAAGTGTACAGGACGGAAGTCGTGAGCAGAAAATGTGTTTATGACTGGTTCAAACGCTTTTGCGATGGGAAGGAAATAACTAATGAGCCATATTCGGGTCAGCTGTTGACAAGCAGAACCCCAGACATGATCGAGTGAGTGCACGAGATTGGCAACTGGCTCTACGATTGATGGCAGAGGAATTGGACGTTAGCAAGGATCCGGTGCACACCATCGTCCACAAAGATTTGGGTAAGCAGAAGATCTGTTCCTGGTTTGTGCGGCACAAGCTGTCAGATGAACAGAAAGCAAAATGGATGGAAACCTCTGGCCAGAGATGCGCAGGACTGGTCAGTGTATGTTGCTGCACGATAACGCACCTGTGCACAGTGCGATCTGTGTTCTCCAATTCTTGGCTCAGCGCACCATATCATTTCTTGATCATCTACTGTACTTTCCTAATCTTGCATCTGTGTCATGAAAGGTGCATATTTTGCGGATGTGGTGGCAATCCAAGAATGTGTGACAGTGGTTTACCTAAAGAGGCCTTTCCTGACAGTTTTCAGAAGCTTTATGTACGTTGGCAAAAGCGTGTTGTAAAGGATGGCGATAAAGGTCATTTGCTTGTATCTCTTGTTTTGTTGGTTTTCTGATACCATTCACTGAACTTTTTAGACACACCTCATATATAAAGGTGAACTAGTCAGTTATAGTGGGGTTTATTTACTAAAGCTAAAGAGTGCAAAATCAGGCAAATTTTTGCATAGAAACTAAGCAGCTTCCAGGTTTTATTGCCAAAGCTTAATTGAACAAGCTGAGGTTAGAAGCTGATTGGTTTCTATACGGAAGTGAGCCTGATTGTGCACTCTCCAGCTTTAGTAAATAAACCCCAGTGTGCTCTAGATGCCATTAATAGCTTACTGGCTGGTTTACTTGTTTTTTGACATTGCTATTTTTAGTATTTATAATATGCATCTTTATTTCACCTCCTCGTAGGCTCATGAAACCTGCATCAGAGATGATCCATTAGCATTTATAATTTGTTCACAGATTTATCTAACAACCTATTATTAAAGTGGTACTGAACAGCAAGATGCATTAAAGCGTCATTGTAGGTGTGCTACCTGTTGCAAACAGCATAATTGAAAAGTCAGTGTACTAGCACAGTGTTGAATGAAAATGCGTTTTTCCAGTGCATATTGATGGTCATAACATTGCAGTTTTGTAATCTATTGAGTGGCAGCATTTCCCATCTTCAACTTTCCACTGAAAAAGAAACAGTGCATGTATCATGTAGCACTTTCATTGCTTAAGAACTGAAAAATAAGGCATTTGTATTCTTTATGTTTTTTCACATGCACATCAGTCATACTAAATGGTTGAGGGAAGCAAGTTACATAGTTACATAGTTAGACAGATTTTAAAAAGGCACTACTCAATATAATTCCAATTACCAATTAAAAACACACACAAATAGAAAACCCTGGATCAATGACCCCTGGTGCTATTACCTCTAAAAAAAAAAGGATTTAATTATATTTTGTGCATTTAGGAATGCATCCAGCTCTTTTCTAAACATTATACTAAGCTGGCCAGAACTAGTTTTGAGGGAGTCTATTTCAAGTTGTGCTGGTTAAAGAAAGAGAACTTGTGGAGAACATCACTACCCTACTAAGCAAGTAATATGCTTTCTTACTGTGAGCTAATAATAAATGATATTACATCCTGACTAGGTTAAGGGCCTGTGTCCACAGGCTTTTGTTCCCTTCAAAGAGGTTTGACAATCCCGTCCACGTATATTCAAAACCCACTGGAAGCAGATCAAGAGCAGGTTGGAAGGAGATCAAATGCATGTCTAAATTAATTTTAAATTATCTTACAAGCATCTCAAACTTATGTCAAACTGATACCATTACTATAAGTCCAAAGCCCATTGACACAGGCCCTTATAATGTCACAGAGACCAAGGATTCTCATCCTGTAACCTGCTGTGACATTGAAAGCAGCACCCAATAGACATTGTAGGGTAGCTGTAGGTTACACAGGGGTGGGATGCCTGTGCTCCTTTTGAATGTAGGTTTCCTAGTGAGGGGTAAGGATGCAGCAGAAAGTCAACTGGTAAGAATTGAAAATTCATCTAGCAGAATCAGCAGTGGATGCCACTCAACTGAATCACTAGATTTCCAATGCTCCCTAGAAATTACATAAAAATATTAGGCAACATTTTGTGGGTGGAATGTCCCCTGTCATATTTTAGACCATGTGGGGTATTTAACTAGTGCCCCAAACTTAATGGCATAAGCCCAAGTTTATCATCTTGGGAATGACCAAATGGGCACATGAAATCAATTTTAATAGCTTTAAGGCACTTAATAATGACATGGTGAATTAAACCATTATCTAAAAGTATCTACATCTGTGGGTTCTATCGGTTATCTAAACAAAAACATTTTTCTATACTGAATTTCTCTAAAGGCAGGTGAATATGGCAAAATATTCACTAGAGACCTAGTAAGACATTAGGAAAGTATTGTAGAGATAAAGTTAGCAGCATTACCAGATACAACTGAAATATATAACTTTGTGTAACAAGTTCATATATCCTGCACTAATCCAAGTAGGAAAGGCATAATTACAGGTCATACTTAGTCAATCAATATTTAAAAACCCTGACTAAACCCTGACTAAAAAAATCTTAAATTTAAATGCTCCTTTTTATAATAAACACATACATAAAAAAGAATATTTACTTTTAGCATTCACTTTGAAATACGAGTACCGTGTATTATAATGAAATCAGGTTTAATACCCCTTTTAATTAGCTGCAACCATATATACATATTGCTTTGTATTCCCTTTTGTTTTAGCATATTTTTCTTAGCCTTATTTAAGCATTGTGGGTATAAAACGATTACTGAAAACCTGAAGGAGCCTCTGATGGGATTTATCACAGTTAATGTGCATACAGGAAATGGCTCTTCTGCATTGGCTGACATTTTGGAAATTAGGCTTCCAGCAGTGAAGTCTTGTCAGGGATGGGTTTTAGACTGCTTGTGCTCCCATAATAGGAGCTTTTAGGTATATAATGTCAAGTATGATAATCATTCAAATGAATTAATTCTAAGTAAGTAGAAGCAAAAGTAGTACATATATTGTTATTCAAATTGCTATTTTATGTTATATTATTTATTTAATTGTTATATGACAACTGTACATTCATTAGCACATTTGCATATACTATAACAATACACTTGTACTCTCATTTGATTAATTAGTTTAGTCTAAATCTTAATGACCTACAATATACCACAACAAACTACAATTGTAGTAAATATATTTTCTAAATACATTAAAACCTTAGTTTTATTATAATTTAAAGTAGATTTGGTCTTTGTTGTTTTTTTTTCTATATTTCTAATGAGGTTGCAATCTCATTTATTGATCTTGATTTCACTGTTGTGGCTTAGCTTAGAGAAGTGTCACTGGAAAGGTTTTTTTTTTTTTTTTTTTTTTACAAATAGGACAGAGGGTGTCCATTTATTTATTACAGATATTTATATGGCACAATCAAGTTACATATCTCTTTACATAATATACATTCACAACACCCTTAAGGAGCTTACAATTTAAGATCCTCATCAAATAAGCATACATACACACCCATATTAGGACCATTTTAGTTAGGAATAAAATATCTTTCCAGAATATCATTCAAGTGTCAGAGAAAACTGGAGTATCCAAGAAAAAA
Source organism: Lithobates sylvaticus (assembly GCA_028564925.1). Lineage (NCBI taxonomy): Eukaryota > Metazoa > Chordata > Amphibia > Anura > Ranidae > Lithobates > Lithobates sylvaticus. Next base: position 319,573,712 of record CM053028.1, on the reverse strand, counting down.
CATGCAAGCAAGCACAGGGAGAACACACAGATAGTGTCCGGATTAAACCAAGGCTCCCAGGGCTAAAATGCAAAAGTGCTAATGACTAAGCCACCATGCTTCTTCTATAAAGGTTATATTTTAAAGTTTAACTGAAGCTTTTTTTTTGTTTGTTTGTTTTAGAGAGATTGGAACACCTGTTGAATTTTTATTGCTGCCCCTGTCCCAGTTAGGGAGGTTCACCGACTCTATTTGTTCTGGTGGCCATTATTACCAAAAGTGAAAGTAAATGAGTGTAAAGAAAATCCCAAATATTGAGTAGTCACCAGAACAGGCAGAGAGAGCGTAACTCCTCCAATAGGGACACTAGTTCTGGTGAGCCAGGGATTTCCCCCACTTTGTAGGGATTTCTCACTTTTTATTGTGGCTGCTGGACAGGAAGTGAAGGAGAATCTACCTAATGGGACACTGATGGTAAAAAAAAGACTGACAGTGCTGTTAACTTTCCCCTACTTAATAGAAAATGTAAAAAAAGTTTTGCTGAGAGCACTGCCTGGAGTGTCCTGGCGGGTAGGGTCCGTCCCTCTGTCAGAATACAATAGCTCAGCAGGGGAGATCTCTGTACTAACATCACATAGTACAGCAGCTCCGACCTGAGCTGTGAGCTTTTTTATGTTCAACCCGCTATAAGTAACACTTATAGATCATATCCCTCCCTCAGCCTGTGACTGGCCTGAGAAAGGAGAAGCAGTACACTGATGATCTCATCCCTCTGTCACACTGATCTCTTCTCCTATTAGCATGTTAGCTTCTTGCCCCTCATCCTCCAAGTCTGAGTTCTGTTGTACATTGCATTGCAATAGGCTGATATTGTTGCGCTGTCTGACCTGGGAGAGACTCTTAACACCTCCTTCTTTCTCCTTTCTGCTCTTTTTCCTTTTTTCTTTCTCCTTTTCTTTACTTTTACTTTCACCCTACGTTGTATTTTGTTTTCCACTGCAAGAATTGTTATCAGTCACTCAATAGGAGGCATTTGAGCTTTTGTGTATTTCCCCTTCCCAGTATCATGAAGAACCCATGTATGTCGCTTTCATTTCTCTATGACATTGCCTAACTTGTTGTATCACCAAATGTATACCTCATGAAAACTGCAAAATATGTTGCTTATGACAACGAAGTGCATCGAATTCTAATTCCATACATGCTTTGTTAACATCTGTACACCGCTGTGTTTTCTTTAAAAAAAACTTTGAACAAGAAAAATTAAGTAAATTTAATAAATACATTTAATAAATTTAATAAATAAAAATAAATTTAAGGATGTATTAAAAATAGAGCTGCACTAATTTGTGCATTTTAAGTCTGTCTGGAGTTCATATTTAATAGTTAACAAGCAGTGTATAGAAGTGTAAATGCAAACATTGCACTAACTACCCAAAAATTCATTATCCTTTATCCAGGAAGTGAAACTAACAATCTACAGGTAATATTTTATTAAATAGAAGATCAAATATTCTGCATCAAACATGGCCTCTTTTTACTATATTTTCAGAATGTCATCAGTTCCTTACAAAATATTAGACACAATAAAGAAGTGATAACATTTAAAAGCAGAATGTTTTTTTTTTATTAAATTTTTTTGCCTTAATGCATTCTATGCACTAAGGTAAAATAAAAACCCCCTACAAGCTCCCCCTCCCCACCAGCCCCCTAAATACTTACTGTTTGAGAGCTGCGGCTCTCTCCTCTCTCTCCCTCCACACTAGACATGGAGGCAGCAGCGGAAGTCATTGTCTCCTGCTGCTGCCAATCAAATCCCATAGGGAGGGAGCCATGCTGTATGTGTTAATGGACACACAGAGCCTGGCTTGGGATCAAGCCCGCACGTGTGCCCCCATAGCAAGAAGCTTGCTATGGGAGCACTCTGAAAGAGGGAGGAGCCAGGAACGTTGATGTGACCCCAGTAGGGGTGAATTAGAGCTGCCTTGGGCAAACCATTGCACCAAGCAGGTAGGTATGACATTTTTGTTATTTTAAAAAAATGTTTACCTTTACAATCACTTTGGGCAACTATATTAATCAAAACACACAATATACAAACAGTACATAAAACCAAAAAATCATATTATTTTGAGCTGGCAATCTAACATTGTATTTGTTAGCTAAACAAAATAGTGTTGAAAAAAAAAAGAATATAATCTTGTTTTCTCTCCATAAACGTTAAAGTAAAACTTCAGTTTACAAGTTCCAAAAGATTAAAATGCACTCAGTAGTGGCTATTTATGGTGTACAGTAATAGCTGTTTACAGCCTCAGCTGCTAGCAGTAGCTAACAAAAGGTGAGTTCAGAAATAGCTAGCAGGCACTGGGATTTAATAGACTGGAAAATGGCATAGTTGGGATTCTGTTATTTAATTTAACTATATTATCAATCAACCTAAGGCAGAAAAGGTTAACATACAGACAATAAAATCAAGCTTGTTTTTAACTTTCTTTTTTGCACTTGTTTTTGAGGTATTTTGCATATTCTGCATCTTTAATTTAAGAATATCTTCCAGGAGCATGTTTATAGATGTAAGGGGAAACTTTTTCAAATAGTAGTTTAAAAATTCTAAGGTGCACAGCGGTTAGTGGCTGGCATTTTTGGATAAGAGAAACTAGATTTTCATGTTTTGAAAGAAAAATAGAAACAAAAAGGAAGGGTTAACTGTGTCTCTATACAACATCAGTGTTATTGAATCTCAGTGGGTTCTGCTGGGATCAAGGATGAGTTAATATCCCTTTGCTTACTCTCATTGAACTATCTGATCAGAAGAGTATTAATCCCTCCTTTGAGCAAGTGTAATTTTAACAAAAATACTGCTAATGTAAAATTTGCATTTCTTTTGATTAAATGTATTTTCTTCTACAATTAAAGATGCTACATTTCACTTTAAGAGGCACTGATGTTAGTGGTTCACTGTTATGTGTTAAAGAAAAAATAATAATTTGTGTTTTACTCAATGGATTTCTATATTATATGGATATTGAATTATATTCCAAGAGTCTATAGAAGGCATTATATGGGTCTTGTGTTTAGCTTTCTTGCTGATCCCCTGCCACACCGATCCCATCACCCCTATATGTGCCAGTGCTCTCAGAAACACCACAGTGCTAGCATCACCTACACAACCACTAAATTACAGATGTTTCCGAACAGCAGCTAGCTGGGGATCTGTCATTTAATGACAGTAGTGCTATTACCACTACATGATAGATCCTTGGCCGGCTGTTATTAGTAGGCAAACCAGATGGGGATGCTGGGTGATGGCATTGGTCGGGTGGTGGTTCCTCGTGGCAGCAAGGAAACATCATCAGGTGGTGGGAAAACATTATTGGATAGCTGGTCCTTATGACTGACAAGGATCGACATTGCTGGATGATGTGATTAGGGTTGCAAATACATTGGAAGACTTTGTTTACTCTTGTCTACTTTTATTTTTGGAAAAATGATTAGTAAGGAGTATGATGTTGAGCTCCTACACTACCACTGCACAATGAAAGATCCCTGACCTGCTACTGTTTGCAAACTAACCAGTCAGGATCCCTGGGTGATGTAATTGATCAAGTATAGTCATCACCCATGCCCAGGCTGTGTGTTTACAAACAGCAGCCTGTTAGGGATCTGTCAATTAGCAGCAGTAAACACTGTTAGGAAAGGGTTAAATCATATTGCTCTTTAACTTCACATGCAGCTTTAATGCATCCCCAAGCAGGTTATTCAAAAAATGTGTGTATTTTACTGTTGACCATAAAGAGGATCTTCAGTCAATTAACTACTTCAATACAGGGCACTTACACCCCCTTCCTAACCAAGCCAATTTTCAGCTTTCAGCGCTGTCGCTGTTTAAATGACAGTTGTGCGGTCATGTTATACTGTACCCAAACAAAATTTTTATCATTTTGTTCCCACAAATAGAGCTTTCTTTTGGTGGTATTTGATCACCTCTGCATTTTTTATATGTTGCTAAACAAATAAAAAAAGACCAAAAATTTTGAAAAAAAATTATGTTTTTCTTTTGTTTCTGTTATAAAATGTTGTAAATAAGTAAGTTTTCTCCTTAACATGAGGTGGCACCAATGAGGTGGCACTGACGGGCACTGATAAGGTAACGGACAATGGGCACTGAGAGGCGACACTGATAGGCACTGGTAGGCGGCACTGATGGGCATTCATGGGTGGCACTGGTGGGCACTGATAGGCAACACTGATGGGCACTGAAAGGCTGCACTGATGGGTACTTATGGGTGGCACTAATAGGCGGCACTGATGGGCACTGAAAGGCTGCACTGATGGGTACTTATGAGTGGCACTGATAGGCAGCACTGCTGGGTACTGATGGGCACTGATAGGTGGCACTGATGGGCACTGATATGCGGCACTGATAGATGGCATTGATAGTCATCACTGATGGCACTGGCAGGAATTGGGCATGGGCACTGATTGGCAGCTACCTGGGCACTGATTGGCATTTCCCTGGTGGTCTAGGGTGGCATACCTGGTGGTCCAGTGTGGTGGCAATCCCTGGTGGTCCTGGCAACAACCTGGTGGTCCTGGGTGGGCATCCAAGGGAGGGGGGCTGCGCTCATAAACAATCAGCACAGACTCCCCTGTCAGGAGAGCAGCCGATCGGCTTTTCTCTACTCATGTCTGTCAGACGTGAGTGAGGAAATGCCGATCAACTGCTCTTCCTGTTTACATTGTGATTAGCCGTGATTGGACATGGCTGATCACGTGATAAAGAGCCTCTGTCAGAGGCTCTTTACCAAGATCGATGTAGTGGTGTGTCAGAGTGACAAACCATACCACCGATTGCCGAAATGCGCACCCCTACAGGCACGCGAGAGCGGTCGTTCTGGAGGGCCGACATATGACATCCACCCAGAGTCGCGCCGCCCAGCCATCATTTGACGGTGGGCGGGCGGCAAGTGGTTAAAAAAAAATAATAATAATAATAGTCAACAGCTAAATATATTGTAGCTGCTGACGTATATGTAATAAATACCAGTCCAAGAATCCAGAGTTGTCCTCACCAGAGCCAGTTCATTGCTGGCCTTTGGGTTCCCGGCACTTGGGGGTTGACTTTGGGAATCCGGCTGTGACTGCACATTCATGAGCTGCTATGCACTCCCTGTGTGGTCCTGCAGCCTCCTGGGACCTGTGATGTGTCCCAAAAGGTCATGGTCAAGGAGGAAGGGGGCACATTTCCACTGTGATCCCCTAGGCAATTCCAGCGGAATAAGGCTGACATAGACTGATGTCCATAAAATTCTACCTTCTTTAGGAGTTTTTTTAGATACACATTAATAATTGTATTTGACTGTATACGAACTTGGTGCTTTATATAATGTACATGTTAAGGAATTCACTACAGCAAATTTATTGAAGTTACCTATTGACATGACATGGCAGATGTATAATGTTATATGTCTCTTAAATAATTTATGTGATATTTTCTGCCCTGCTTGATTTGTATTTTTATTATTAAAAATACAAAAATAACATAAGGGGCTAAAATTCACTAGGACCACTATTACTTTCTTCAATTATCACTGCTAGCTTAATTCTTTATTTCAAAATACTTCAATTCGCTCATTTCCCACAGGTGAAAGGATCATGCTACCAACTGACAGCACAGGCTAAGCTTGCTTTGTTTTTCTGGGAACTGACATTTGAAACAAGTCTTCCCGCTATTACTGTAGGTGATCTGATAACATTCACAAGCTGACAAGTCATGTGAGATTAGAGATAGAAATCTCAGTGAAGGCAAAGAAACATTTTGTTGTTTATTTAAAATATATATGTTCCCTTTTCTTGGTTTTTACCTTCTTCAAATCCAAGAATTTAGCAACATTAATGACTGCGGTAAAAAAAAAAAAAATGAAAATTGATACAGCTACCACCTAAGAACTTCTAAGATTCAATATTTGGTAATTTTTGTTTGTGAGCTTATTGTAGTCTTTAAATGATAAGAGCACTTTTATTGAATTGTTTTTTTATACTTTTAAAGATACGTGCTCTTTCCAACAGCATGGCCTACAGTCTCCTGGCTCATTCATTCTGGTTTGATATTAACAAACTGCATCTGGTCACCAAATTAGAATCTTTTTTGAAGAGAAGATTCCTACCCTGCATTGGGCGGAATAATTAGCTTGTCTCCTAGCAGGATACAAATGGTCAGTATTTTGAATTATCCTTCCTGAAGATAAGTGGTCTTTCCAACATTCCTGCACTAGGCTGAACAAACAACTTTTCTCCTAGGAGGAACATTCAGAAGTTGACATTTGCACATGTCAACTTCAAAACATGATTTAAATAAAGAACTAATTTAATATATATATATACACCGTATTTATCGGCGTATAACACGCACTTTTTCCCCCTTAAAATCAGGGGGAAATCGTGGGTGCGTGTTATACGCCGATCCCCGCCGATCCCCCGCTGATTGTGAGAAAACGAGCGAGCGGAGCCGAGATACACAAAGCCGAAGTACCCTCGGCTTTACTCGGCTCCTCTCGCAGTCACGTCCACCTCCACTGATTGCGAGAGGATTGAGCGCCGCTGACATACAGAAAGCCGAGTGTACTTCGGCTAGTCTCGGCTCCTCTCGCAGTCCTGCCCCTGACTGTGAGCAGAGCCAAGTCTAGCCGAAGTACACTCAGCTTTCTGTATGTCAGCGGCGCTCGCTCCTCTCCTCTCACAATCAGTGGAGATGGGCGGGACTGTGAGCAGAGCCAAGTCTAGCCGAAGTACACTCGGCTTTCTGTATGTCAGCGGCGCTCGCTCCTCTCCTCTCACAATCAGTGGAGATGGGCGGGACTGTGAGCAGAGCCGACACTAGCCGAAGTACACTCGGCTTTCTGTATCTCGGCTCCGCTCGCTCCTCTCCGCTCACAGTCAGCGGAAATCGGCAAATTTTAAATCAGGGCAATTCTGCATAGACACTGGCAATGCTGTAAAGAGACTGGCAAGGCTGCAAAGGCACTGGGCAATGCTGCAAAGGCACTGGGCAAGGCTGCAAAGGCACTGGGCAAGGCTGCAGATGGACACTGGGCAAGGCTGGAATGATGGACAAGGCTGCAGATGGACACTGATAAGGCTGCATTGATGGGCAGCCTTTTTTTCATTAAACTTCCCTCCTAAAAGTTTTTTTCCTTAAAATTCCCTCCTAAACTTGGGGTGCATGTTATACGCCGATAAATATGGTATATATATATATACAGTCATGCTCAGTTTGCACACCCTGGCAGAAATTGTGAAATTTTGGCATTAATATTGAAAATATGACTGAACATGCCAAAAAACTGTCTTTTATTTAAGGATAGCAATCACATGAAGCCATTTATTATCACATAGTTTTTTGGACACTTTTTAATTCATAACGATAACAGAAATCACCCAAATTTTCCTGATAAAAAGTTTACATACTCTGGAATGTTTGGCCTTGGCGCAGACACAGAAGGTGGCACACACAGGTTGAAATGACAATTAAAGGTTAATTTCCCACATTTGTGTTTTTTTTTAAATCACAATTAGTGTCTGTGTATAAATAGTTAATGAGTTTGTTAGCTCTCACATGGATGCACTAAGCAGGCTAGACACTGAGTCATGAGGAGGTAGAAAAAAAACTGTCAAAAGACCTGTGTAACGTAAGGTAATGAAACTTTACATAGACAGAAAAGGATATAAAAATATATCCAAAGCCCTGAATATGCCAGGTAGTACTGTTTAATCACTTATTAAAAAGTGGAAAATTTGGGGATCTGGTCTGGAGAGATACTGGGCCAGTAGATCACATTTACCCTCAGCTTCTTTAGCAAGGCAGTGGTCGTCTTGTATTTTGGGTCGTTATCATGTTAGAATACTGCCCTGCAGCCCATTCTCCGAAGGGAGGGGATCATGCTCTGCTTCAGTATGTCACAGTACATGTTGGCATTCAGGGTTCCCTCAATTAACTGTAGCTCCCCAGTGCCGGCAAGCACTCATGCAGCCTCAGACCATGACACTACCACCACCATACTTGACTGTAGGCAAGACACATTTGTCTTTGTACTCCTCACCTGATTGCTGCCACACACGCTTGGCACCATCTGAACCAAATAAGTTTATCTTGGTCTCATCAGACTGCAGGACATGGTTCCAGTAATCCATGTCCTTAGTCTGCATGTCTTCAGCAAACTGCAGGCTTTCTTGTGCACCATCTTTAGAAGAGGCTTCCTTCTGGGACAACAGCCACGTAGACCAATTTGACACTGTGTGCGGTGTAGGGTCTGAGAACTGACAGGCTGACCCCCCACCCCCTTCAATCTCTGCAGAAATGCTGGCAGCACTTATACGTCTATTTCCCAAAGACAACCTCTTGATATGACGCTGAGCACGTGCATTCAAATTCTTCGGTCCATGGCGAGGTCTGTTCTCAATAGAACCTGTCCTGTTAAACCACTGTATGGTCTTGGAAACCGTGCTGCAGCTCAGTTTCAAGGTCTTGGCAATCTTCTTATAGCCTAGGTCATCTTTATGTAGAACAACAATTCTTTTTTTCAGATCCTCAGAGAGTTCTTTGCCATGAGGTGCCATGTTGAACTTCCAGTGACCAGTATGAGAGAGAGAGCGATAACACCAGATTTAACACACCTGCTCCCCATTCTTACCTGAGACATTGGGCCCAATTTGGACATTTTTCTTAGGGGTGTACTCACTTTTGTTTCCAGCAGTTAAGACATTAATGGCTGTGTGTTGAGTTGTTTTGAGGGGACAGCAAATTTACACTGTTAGACAAGATGTACACTCACTACTTTACATTGTAGCAAAGTGTCATTTCTTGAGTGTTGTCACATGAAAAGATATAATAAAATATTTACAAAAATGTAAGGGGTGTACTCACTTTTGTGAGATACTGTGTGTATATATATATATATATATATATATATATATATATATATATATATATACTTACCTACTCTGTGTGATGCAAACCTCCTCTTCTGGGGTCTTGCACCAGCACTTTTGGCTCTTTCTCTTCTGCATCTGCTCACTTAGCAAGTGCTTCCTATGGGGGCAGATGTTCAGGCTCGATCCTGAGCTGGGCTGTGTGCATCTATTTATTGCTTCTCCCTTCTCACAGCATTTAATTAACAGCAGCAGGGGCCAATGGCTCCCACTGGTGCCTCTGTGCCTGTGAGGGAGGAGAGAGAGAGCAGCGATACTACTCTAGGATGCAACACTAGATCAAAAGAGGAGCCACACATTCTTATGTTGTTTCAATGTAAAACCTTATAAATGGGCTAAATGTGTTGTAATGAGCTGCTACAGCATAGGAGTGGCACCATCTGAGGTTAGCTGACAAACAAACTGTAAAACAGCAAAATACTGCCAATGATGAGAGGCTAAAGCTAATCACTGCATCATTCTTTTAAGTCTACCCATTCATGGCATTGCAAATCATTGTCACTGTGTGCTCATTGGAGTATTGGTGTTATCACATATTGGAATACGTCTGCTATGGAAATGTCTTCCTGACAGTCCCTCTGTTTTCCTATTAAAAACTGACCACACTAAGCAGGAGAACACACTGTGGTCAGTTCTCTAGCTATTCTGGGAACTCAGTCTGTTCACCTCCAATGATCAGACTTGTCCTGACATAACCCCCCAATGATCAGACTTGTCCTGACATACCCCCCTACACAGCCATTCACTGGGAAGTTCAGTGTACTGCTGTTTCTCCTACTCCAGTTTGTATGCAGCTGAGAACAGAGGGAATGTGATCACTTATAAAAAGGAGGAAACATATTTTTTTAATGTTTATTTTATATCTTTATTCAAATGATTTGCCTTTACACTGAATGGGTTGTTTTACAAGATGAGGGTTTATATGTACTTTAACTTCAATGTCTACTTCTTGCTGGTGCTACCACTAGGTTGTAGCCCCTGAAAAATATTTTTTTCTTTTACATCTCCAGCTTCCCTGGTGGTGCTACCCTGACCTTGTGCTCCATTTTCTATTTGTTTTGTATTTTTTCCTGTCAGCTGCGTACAAGTCCAGTGTTCCCAATACAACACCTGAAATATAAAGGGAAATTTAAATACAATAATATATTTAGCAATGCCTCTGGTAAAACAGACTCTTCCCCTATATTTTTTTGATCCAGACAACTTTTTGATGTGTGTTCGGGTCAGAAAGGTAGTGTGAGAGCACAGTAGAGAGATTTTCTTTTCTTTCTTAATTTCTCACAAAAGAAAATCCATAGCCGGAAAATGTCTGAATCTCAGTAGAGTTTCACACTGTGTACCAGATTGTAGGGGAAGATAGGGAAACTGCTGGAGGAGCAGATGTCACAAAGTTCAAGCATATCTATAATAAATATTTACAGTTGATTGCTTGCTGGTTCTTTTTATCCAGCTTAATTCTAAGCTTAATAATTGTACTGTCTAGGCAGCATGTTACCCGAATGGTATCTTTGTGTTACAAACTACCAGAGATTATGTCTGTATAAGCCATTGTTTAGTTATAACCTAATGACATTGTTTATTGAAGCAAATATGACTTATTATTATGCTTATAAAGCATAATGGCTATTGCAGGAAGAATTATGAGGCAATCCAGATACCTATGAGATACTAAATACCATTTGAATATATACTAAATCATTTTAGACAAAAGATCAGGACCTGTGTAAAAGGTACCCTATTTTCCTTAATTAAGATGAATTAATATGCATCTGAATAAACAGCACACTGCTTTTCAGCAGTCTTATTTGTAATGATTTGGTAATGTATCTTCTACATCATTAGAGCTCAGTGTCATGTAGAAAATAAGTGCAATTTTTTTTCTTATCTGATTATGTCAATCAGTGATTAGCTAACACCTTACCAGTAGTAACTACATGCATACCCCGCTTTTAAGTACATAATGAGGTTTATTTACTAAAGCTGGAAAGTGCAAAATCAGGCTCAATTCTGCATAGAAACCAATGAGCTTCAAACCCCAGCTTGTTCAATTAAGCTTTGGTAATAAAACCTAGAAGCTCATTGGTTTCTATGCAGAAGTGAGCCTGATTTTGCATGTTCTGGCTTTAGTAAATAAACCCCATTGTGTACGTATAAGTGGGGTATGCCTGTACTACTTTCTTTTGTTTTGATTGGTTCAGCTATATTTGTGTTTTCAAAGGTTCCTCTCCCTGAACAATGCAAAGAATTGTAAATTCTGATACAACATTTTCATTTTCTCTGAATTATTAAAGTGTACACACTCGATCAGGTTATTTTTTGTTACATGTGTCCAACTGGGGAAATGTCCCCATCACTTAATGTCCTAGAGGAAATCTCTCTGAAGTTAACAGAATTTCCATCTTAGAGAGCTGTCACAGCTGTCCCAACTGGCGGGTTTTCCTCACTTCTTTCTCTAGTGGCAGCTCCAAATCTTGGATTTCCCATTACTTTCTATTAGTGACAATGCTCAACAAGGACATTCAGATGAATTTCCCCAGTGGAGACACAGACAGCAATAAAAACTCGGGAGAAAGCTTAACCCTTTCCTGCTCTACCCCAGACTAAAAAAGAAAAAAAAAAGCTTTTACATATTGTACACTTTAAGAGAACATCTAAACGCTGTATTTCTTACTCCAAAACAGTTCTGAACCCCCATGTTGACTACATTGCAGTCAAGGAATAAGCTCTGGTTTAGGACCCACCTCAACTTGTGTCCCATAAGCAAGCTCACAATACATACGGCAGTACTGTGTAAAGTAGTAGAGCCCTGATAAGCTCAAAATGCTGCCCCTCCTTATCCAGTTTGAGTGCTGCATTGTAGAAGCTTACAGGAGGCTGACATAAATACAGATACTGGTACTTATACTAGAGCTACGTAAAAATATATTAGATTTTTTAAACAAATACATAATTGGATTAAATTGTACATTTGAAATTTGGCATTGAGGTATTTAGGTATTCTATGGCATAACATGCTATAAAACCTAATATGGAATCTTTTATATATGCCTTTAACAACTTCAGCCATGGAAGAATTTACCCCCTTCCTGACCAGGCAATTTTTTGCGATACGGCACTGTGTTGCTTTAATTGACAATTGCGCAGTCGTGCGACATTGTACCCAAACAAAATTTACATTCTTTTTTCCCCACAAATTGAGCTTTCTTTTGGTGGTATTTGATCACCTCTGCATTTTTTATTTTTGCTCTATAAACAAAAGAGAACGACAGTTTTGAAAAAAACACAATATCTTTTACTATTTGCTATAATAAATATCCCAATTTTTAGGCCGATATGTATTCTTCTACATATTTTTGGTAAGAAAAATCGTAATAAGCGTATATTGATTGGTTTGCACAAAAGTTATAGTGTCTACAAAATAAGGGATAAATTTATGCCATTTTTTTTTTTTTTTACTAGTAATGGCGGCGATCATCATTTTTTATCGGGACTGCGATATTGCGGCGGACAAATTGGACATTTTTGACACATTTTTGGGAACAATGAAATTTATACAGTGATCAGTGCTGTAAAAATTCACTGTGTAAATGTCACTGGCAGGGAAGGGGTTAACACTAGGGGACGATCAAGGGGTTAATTGTGTTCCCTAGGCGTGTTCTAACTGTGGGGGGATGGAACTGGCTAGGGGAGGAGAGAGATTGGTATTCATACTTAGTATGAACACATGATCTGTCTCCTCTCCCCTGAAAGAACCGGGATTTTTGTGTTTACACACACAGATCCCGGTTCTTGCTCTGTCACAATCGATCGCGGGTGCCCGGCGGTCATCACGCCTCGCATTGGCTCCAGGGAAACGCTGCGGGCACGAGCGTGCCTCCTACAGCGTCTTAAAGGGCCGACATATAGCTACGACGGCTCGCCCAGGGGAGCCATCCTGCCGCAATATAAATGCTGTGGCTGGTTGGGAACTGGTTAATGTGCCTATATAATACATTTTGCCCTACATTTTATGAATCAGAAAACATCTATATGTATGAAAATAATCATTTTATTTGGGTCTAAACCTCTTCTCAAAAGGCTGCTTAATTTTTAAACAGGACTATTGTTTACATTTAAAGTTTGAAAAGCTGTTCTCGGCTTGATGTGTTGATGCTGGTATTTCCACTAGTTCTTCCATATCCTGTGTAGGAAGGCAGTTGGAGGGCTTAGGCTTCATGTACATGGGACGCTTTTACTACCTCTCCTGAACGATTTAACTTGACAGATAGTAACTGACGATTAAAATGTGCGTTTTGCCGCGTTTACATGCCACGTATAGCCACATTTAAATGCCACGTTTAGCAGCGTTTTGCCATGTTTGCGCTTAGAGGCGTTTAAAAAAAATATATTTTTTTCAAAATAGCCAAAAATGAAAACCTGTAAACAAAACGCGGCTAAACACGAGTTACCGCTTTTAGCCGTGGTTGGCACTTGAAATGCCTGTAAACTTAACTTCTGAACCCACTCTTTTGCATTCCAAAAATTGCCTCTAAACTCAACTGCCTAGAAACTACTGTAAACAACCCTGTGTACATGGATAGATGTACATGAGGCCTTAAATGTAATCTGTTCAATGGGCGGGCATGATATAATTCCTACACCTTACTGCAGGTATCCAAAAACTAGCATCGATTTGTGGGATAATAGTTTGAAGGTCAGTCCAATTTTGAACTTCTTTTCAGTCCTCCAGTAATCTGCATGTTTGCAGCTTTCTTGCTGTGGGGATACCAGCCCACAGACCTTGCATTGTGGGCTAAGGTGGTCTATTTTAGAGGTAGGAGCATGCAGTTTATACATTTTAACGAAACATAAATAAATAAAAAAACAGAAGATAGGCAGTTATGAACTATGAAAATTAGATTTCAGAGGTGGACTGAGCAGACTGCCAGTGGAGCTGATTGTTAGTTGGTGGTGACTGGTGAAGAGTTACATTCTGCAAAGAATGATATGATTTTTTTTTTTTTTACTGGAAAACTACTTTAGCATTCAGAAAGCATGGTCTTCTGAGATATAGTACAGCAAAGGGATTTTAAGAATATACAGTTGATCCAGACAGTAAGATAGGAACTACCAACAAGCTTTACTTAAGACTTAGGATGCAGAAGGTAATATAAAATTTGACCATTGTAAAAAAAATCTGACACCTAGCTTTTTAACCATCTAACTACCAGAAAACATAAATTACATTGCATAACAGGCATCACTGTAAACAAAAGAACAGTTTGTAAAGACCACTTTATAGGACTGAGTATATCAATAGATTATGATGTGACTGCTAAAGACAAGAGAGAAGAGTTTATAGCCCAAGGTCCTGCCCTTTCAGCTTGAGTAATGGTAGAAGCAACCTTGAAATGATTAGCATAGCACTGCTGCATATGAAGATATATGTTATTAGACTAAATTCATTTATTTATACAATGCTGGCATAAAAGGCATTCAGCATAACCCTTTTACAACCATAAAGGTATTTAGCACAATGCAGTTTTCTCTGCTGCGCATAAACACACACTTCCATATATATACTTATAAGATGTTTTTTAAGGGATATCAGTGAAACTGCTTGCTTGCTATTATTTTTTTAGGATGTAGCTTGACTCATAGGGTTTGTTTACGCCATGTGCAGAGATCTGCATTTTCTTAATGTAGGCCGCTACCAGGGGAGCAAAAAACATTACTTTTCTTCTGCTCACACCACAACACCGATGTCATGTGTGCTTTTTTCTGTAAAAAAAAAACATAAAACGAATATATGTCATGACACTAAAGTTGTGGTGTAAATAAAGAATTACAGAACATGTACAAGCTTTGCAGCTTATTTCTAATCCAACATATATGTGTAAGTCTTGCAAAGACACATAGAGATATGCAATCAGCAGACAGGCACAGAAGACATTTACCAATTGTAACAGGATTTATTGAAAAATAATCAGTTTAATTCATGTTATTACATCTTGTCCTCTTTCTCATCTTGTTTACTTGAACTCATATTGAAAAACCTTAAGGGTTTAGGGGAGGTCCTCCAAAATTAACAAATTCATAGCGCAGAGTACTCCATAAACATGTAATGCCAGATTTAACAATCGTAAAGCTCATGTGAATGGGAAGGGGAGTGAGAGGGACTCTGAGTTGGAGGCCACCACTGACTTGTAAGTACTAAACATTTTGATTAATTGTTTGCCTTTGCAGGGAGATGTGAGCCACTGGGGGTCAGGACCTTAAAGAACTCCTTACAATCAAATTCCCAGCAAAAATACAAGAATAATCTTTTGCCTGTCAAAGGATTTGCAGTCCTTTACAGTCATTTTGGGAATTACACACCTCTGCAAGGCCAGGCAGTCAACATATTTAAATCAGTATCATCACTACTGTCCAAATTGTTGGGTAAAGCAGTAAACATAAACATATTTCAATTTAGTATTTACTTTTTGTTTTGAGTTACAGTTTGAATTATGGATGAGCATGTGAAGAAAAGACTATTCAGTAGTGGATTTCTAAATAACCACAACCTCATTATGGAGTTGATTTACTGAAAGCAAATAGGATGTCCCCATCAAGGGGATTGCATCATACCTTAGTGAAGGTGAAGCTCTGCCGACTTCCATCATTCAATCATACAATTGGGTATTCTTGCAAATTGAAACTTAACTACATTCATTAAGCCCTGGGGCAAGTTTCCTTCCAAAGTGCAAACTCCTTTGCAAAGTAAATAGTGTATTTGTCTGTAGCAAATCGTTCCCTATGTGTAAACAGTCATACATTTTAGTAATTTGCTCCACCAGACAAATGTCAACAATGCACCTTAAACCTTGTACTAGTTCACTGCAGGATCCTGCTCGCTCTATGATCAACAAGTGTGAGAGGAATTTTATTTAATCAAAGGGGATGCAGGGGTTATATTGTGATATTCTTTGCTTTAACAAGTGCACTGTTCTCTTTTAAGTTGTTACCCTAACAAGGAAATGTAGTACTTCTTTATAAGTTAAGTTGCATAACAGGGAGAGGAGAGTGTTGTTCCATAATTCCTTTCATCCACTCAGAATCTTCATTGAATTCCGCTCACTTGCTCACTGGAAATCAGTCAGTGAAGATGAGAGCCCATTGTTTACTCTGGAGTGCAACCTCTTTACCCTCACTTGCTGACCCCCACACATATTAAGTAACACAGCAAATGACAGACAGATTCACTACAATCCAGGTTAATTCCTGGTTTAGGCAAACTAATTCTCACATCATTACTTAGAAGTGTGTCATTAGAACATATAATCCTCATGGTATCAAGGATTCATTCTAAAACAGAGCCCATACTTCTCTGCTTGACATCCCTGAGGTTGACATTCTCAAATTGACATTCATTCGTATACTTACCTGACTATTAAAAACAATTATTATTTATGGTATGCTTTCTCATACTGTAAAAACATGGACATTAACAGTTTTTCTGAAGATTAATGGATTTAGAAATTGTAGTGGTTTTTGAAAAGTCATTTTAAAGCTGTAAGGAATTCAGTGCACATGATTAATTACCTTTGGCTATATGGTGAGAGCTTCTCCATTGCAAATGACAGACAAAGTCTGCTTCTGCCAATGACATGATCCACAGAGGTTTCTGTATGTCTGGCAGTGGCATTATATTACTCAGCACTCAGAATCTCTTTCTAAAATAGTTTAACTTTGATGGATTGTATTGTCCCAAAGTAAGTTTAACACTGCTTAGAAAAAGTGTTCTGCTTTTGTCCTTATTACTTTCCTGTCTGGTTATTCAAATACTGCAATAAAATGGCCACATTCACAGGAATTCATTTTAAAGGATTACAGTGGTGAATTAGATTGTTTAAAATGTAATGCTATGTTAAGCAATGCTTTACTTATGGCCAAAACAGTTGTATAGACAAACACCATTTATTGGGATTTTGTGTGATAGACCAACACAAAGTGGACATAATTGTGAAGTGGAAGGAAAATGATACATGGTTTTAATTTTTTACAAATAAATATCTGAAAAGTGTGGCATGCATTTGTATTCAGCCCCCTTAACTTTGATACCCCTAACTAAAATCTAGTGGAACCTTTTGCCTTTAGAAGTCACCTAATTGGTAAATAGAGTCCATCTGTATGTAAGTTAATCTCAGTATAAATACAGCTGTTCTGTGAAGCTCTCAGAGGTTTGTTAGAGAACCTTAGTGAACAAGCAGCATCATGAAGGCCAAGGAACACACCAGACAGGTCAGGGATAAAGTTGTGTTTAAAGCAGGGTTAGGTTATAAAAAAATATCCCAAGCTTTGAACATCTCCGGAGCACTGTTCAATCCATAATCCTGAAAATGGAAAGAGTATGGCACAACTGCAAACCTACCAAGACATCGGCATCCACCTAAACTGACAGGTCGGGGAAGGAGAGCATTAATCATAGAAGCAGCCAAGAGGTGACCCATGGTAACTCTGGAGGAGCTGCAGAGATCAATAGCTCCAGTCCAGTGGGAGAATCTGTCCACAGGACAACTATTAGTCGTGCTCTACACAAATCTGTCCTTTATGGAAGAGTGGCAAGAAGAAAGCCATTGTTGAAAGAAAGCCATAAGCAGTCCCAGTTGCAGTTTGTGAGAAGCCATGTGGGAAACACAGCAAACATGTGGAAGAAGGTGCTCTGGTCAGATGAGACCAAAATTTTACTTTTTGGCCTAAATGCAAAACACTATGTGTGGCGGAAAACTAACACTGCACATCACCCTGAACACACCATCCCCACCGTGAGACATGGTGGTGGCAGCATCGTGTTGTGGGATGCTTTTCTTCAGCAGGGACAGGGAAGCTGGTCAGAGTTGATGGGAAGATGGATAGAGGCAAATATAGGGCAATCCTAGAAGAAAATCTGTTGGAGTCTGCAAAAGACTTGAGACTGGGGCGGAGGTGCATCTTCCAGCAGGAAAACTACCCTAAACATACAGCCAGAGCTACAATAGAATGGTTTAGATCAAAGGCTATTCATGTGTTAGAATGGCCTAGTCAAAGCCCAGACCTAAATCCATTTGAGAATCTGTGCAAGACTTGAAAATTGTTGTTCTCAGACACTCTCTATCCAATCTGACAGAGCCTGAGCTACTTTACACAGAAGAATGGGCAAAAAATTCACTCTCTAGATGTGCAAAGCTGGTAGAGACATACCCAAAAAGACTTGCAGCTGTAATTGCAGCGAATGGTGGTTCTGGGGGCTGAATACAAATGCACACCACACTCTTTACATATTTATTTGTAAAAAAAATTGAAAACCATTTATAATTCCTTCCACTTTACAATTATGTTCCACTTTGTGTTGGTCTATCACATAAAAAATCCCAATAAAATACATTTACGTTTTTGGTTGTAACAACGTAAAATTTCAAGGGGTATGAATACTTTTTCAAGGCACAGTATATGGAGTAGGTTGAATTTACACAAGCAATGCAGGGATTAAGTTGTTTATAGTAAAAGGAAGGCAAAATAAAGCAGAGATTCTCTCTCTGTTCATATCCTTGCCACTGTCCTTCAACTGCCAGTTGATATAAACTGGCTATACATGTATAGATTTCTATTGTTCAGCTTGTGGGTGGAACAAAATAAGTCTAACCAATTCCTTTATCAACAATAACAGCTCAGATGGAAGAATATTTAGCTGTGGGATATTGTATTTTGAGATACGGGGATGCCAGCTGTCAGAATACCCGAATGATGCCTGCATTTGATTGGTTGTAGGCACTATTTAGCAGACAATTTCCTCCCTTGCTTATTCCACAAAATCCAGGAATTGTTGACAAAGCCACCTACAGAGCTTGATTCAGCATGAATTCGATGTGTGTGTGGCCAACTTTAGCCTCTACTGCTCCCTAAATGTCTGACATTTGACAGTTGAATGGGCTGGGATGGGGCTTAACGACTGGAGAGCCAAGACTTAACTCAACTTGAGCAGAAGTCAAGGCCCTGTAAACAGCCTGAACTCAGGGACACAGGGATCAATTTAAAGTAGACTTTTAGAGCTCATTAAACATTAGCGCATCAGCCAGTTGCAAATCTAATAATCCATTTACACCCAAAACAAACACTCCCCATACTCTATAAGGTAATTGTATTTTCAGTAATAATTATGAAATTATGAAATGATATAAATAATAACAATAGCCAAAAAAGAAAAGTAAGAAACGTTTTTAGTGTCTTTTTAGAATAATGTTTGTTGGAGAAACATCCCTGTACATTGCTAGTGGGTAGAGAAATGTTCCTGTACATTTATGGTCAGTGGAGAAATGTCCTTTTACAATGGGGGTCAGTAGAGAAGCGCCTTATTACATTGATGGAGATGAAAGGGTACCCTTAAAGAAGTGAAAGAAGTGGGCAGTAGAAGATGAACCCCTTTGAATTGTAGGGGGATAGACTGTCAACCTAATAGACAGTTAAAAGGATAATTGAGACCTGTGGTTACTGAAGGACAGAGGTCGATCACTACTCAAGAAACCCCTATCACCCTCCAGGGGATCTACAGACCCTGACTAAGAAAGGCTGAACATTGCTGAACACAATACTGGTTTAACCTTAGAAAACCATTTAGACTCAACTTGATTTACTTTATTTTGAACTTGTGGTCTATTCAGCATCACCATCATGTTTTAGACATCCAGGTACACACAGATACACTGATGGCCATTCACAGATACACTGGTTTTAGTGAATATGTGAAATTACCATTTTTCAGACCATATATGCAGCCCCAGGATCTCAGACAACTCAGCATCTAAAACAAAAACAGGTATAGTTGCTAAGTATTTACTTTCCCCACTTCTTTGTTAATTTTGCTTACTAATATTGGAGATTAAAAGGGACTATACAAATGAATAAAGGGGATTTCCACTTTATAATAGGCTACCAGCTTTTAACTACTTCCAATCTACAGTAATCCAAATGCATTTAAAATAAATATTAGAAATGAATACATAACATGGACACCATTTTGGTTACTTCTGTGTATGAATTGATACTGCATGAGTATGGAATTCCATGATATGGGAAGCAATTAGGAGTGGAGAGATACCTAAAAGTACAGTGATAGTAAGGGGCATATACCATATCAGTGATATATATAGACTTATGAGAG
This sequence comes from Lithobates sylvaticus, assembly GCA_028564925.1. NCBI lineage: Eukaryota > Metazoa > Chordata > Amphibia > Anura > Ranidae > Lithobates > Lithobates sylvaticus. Next base: position 319,553,587 of record CM053028.1, on the reverse strand, counting down.
TGATATAGGTTAATGAGATTTATTGGCGCTTAATCATACAAATTTAGAGTGAGAAAAAACTATCTGTAAAAGATACCCAGAGACATCTTTCTACTGAAGATTTTTCTGTTAGAAAGTTAAGCACATTTTAGGCTAAGTATAACTTTAGACCAATGGAAATATTGTTTTTATTATGCATCCAACGCTTGCATAAAATTGCACATTTCTGTGAGTTATTATACAATAAATCAACTTTGATAACTTTGCCCTCATTTTACAGTCCTGGTTATGGTTTGTGCACTACCATGTCTCCTAATCTCTGCATTGTGACTCATAGAGAAACACATATAGCCACAAGCTTTTCTGAGAATATTCCATCTGTGACATCATTTACCTTTCTAATCAGTGTGGCTGTTAATGATTTCCTGATGGCTGTGAGAAGCTGTAAACGTTAGTCATGCCACCAGATGTCTCAACAAATATTCAGCTTGCTCTCAGTAACCGCCCTTGAAAACAATGCACAAAACAACATTGTGATACAGCAATGTGCCAATGCCACAGCTTAAAACTAACCAGAAATAAAATACTAATTTGAATTGATTCAGTCATCAGTTATGTTAACTGGATCTTTAAGTATGTAGTCTTTTAATTAGCAGGGATCTGGTATTTTCAAAATGCTACTGCAATATTAAATTTACAGTTCAGTAAATACTACTGAGCTTGGCGTACTCCATCATGAAAATTAACAGACAGGCATATTTTTATAGGAAAAAAAACTGTAACTTCTAAACCACATCCCTTTATCATAATGGATTCTTTACCCTATAAATCTAAAATGTTACTTGGCACAACCTAGAATGCATGTCATTTCTATTTTTTTTTATCTATTTAGATACAGTAAGGGATGATTAAAACCCATCCAGGGTTTTTTTGGCATCTGTGTCCCACTGGAGGGATTTTCCTTCAGAACCTGTGTTGCACATACAACAGTAAAGTGAGGAAAATGCACTTGTCACATTCATAAAAAAAAATAAAAAAACTTGCTCTCTATTTCTGTTCAACTTGGGGATTTTCTTTCTGCCCCTGTGACAACAGTCTCCAGGACAAATAGAGAGGTTAAACCCCCCCAGCAGGGACACAGCCAGCAATAATAACAAGAGAGGGGTTCCAACTCCTCCCTACTCTATCCAAACTCCAAAAATGTTGTATTTCTGTATATTTTAATCATAAATCTATGATCTATATTTACCATGAATGAATTCAGTTTTTGTGGCTGTTACTCTAAGTTCTAGCATAGTATACACATTTGAAAAAAATGTGGTAGAGGGTTAAAGATAATGATAATAATTGGTCATCAGTAACTTCTAGATTCTTTTATGCCCTCATACAGTACATCTAATTGATGATCTTCATTTTGCTTCAGTGCTCAGAGTTCTGTTAAGTACCTTCAACCAAAGGTCAATGAAAATGTGCATTTTGTGCTGTCATTTTGTCGTCCTTGTTGCCCCTTTAAAATGCATAGCGTCCAAAGGTAAAACCATGCCAGGTCAAAAATGAAAAGTCTGAGTCTGTGCTGGAACAAGCCCTCTCATTAATCGTTCTCAAGTGTAGTGTTCATTTGACCCTCAGCAGTTGCTTAACTCAAGAATATATGTAGCTATTGGAATTCTCTGCTTCAACCATTGCAAGTATAGATTCTGTATTTTCAATTACATTGATTTACTTACATCTGTGTGCTTGTTCATCTTATACTAAGGACTTTTTAAAATGAAAAAGTTCTGTATTGCCATTAAAATTAGAAATCATCTACAAGGTTATTTTATTTCCCACTTTCACAACTAATTATTCATGTATGAAAAAAATGTTTAATAATTTAGGATTTTTTAAATACTGACCTGTCAAAAACACAAAAGCATATTGCAGCTAATGTGCACACCAGTGGTTGGTTGGTATCTGCAGCTATACTCTGGCATGGCATTCCTAAATAGCCAGAACATAATGGCAAAATCACTTTTTGCAACTGATACTGTCATAACCGATTATAGCCAGCCACATATGCTTTTTGATGGGGGTGGTCTGTGCCCACATTAAAAAAGCCACAAAAGGTGATATGCACCTTAAAGCTGAACTTCAGCCAAACAATTAGGCAAACAGTTTTAGCTGTCAAAGTTTTTTTTTTTTTTTATTTAGGCTCATCCAGTCCTCAGCTTTACACTACTCTACGTCACAGCACAGCCCTATCAGACAGTTTTCCTCCGCTGCAGCTCACTAAAACCTGTCACATACAGGCCAAATATTGGCCGGTTCAACAGGAATCAGCTGATATTAAGTCTGTGCGTACATCAGCCTGTCCTACAGAAGCTGGCTAAAAAAGGTCTTCTACAGTTATATTACCTCTTCCTGACCATGTTATGCAAATGTGTGGTGGCAGGAACAGTATGCGCAGTGACTCCTACAGCTCTTGCTCACGGCTTCTAAATACAAGTCAGCGTGATGAACTCTTGATCATGTGACATGTGACCACTGTGAGACCAATCACAGAGGTCATGGAACCGGGAAGCTACTTCTCCTCCCAGTATTAAAGCCCATTTCAAGCAACAGCCAGTGGAAGAATGGGGTTTAGGGGTTTCAGAAAATTATATTACAGATTCCTGCCTATGTTTGTTCTAGAAATATTGCAAAGACCCATTTACTATTAACTGCTGAAAATGTTTACAATACAATATTGTGAACTCAATGATCCTTGTAGCAACCCAGTGACTTGCAACTATAGGCACTATTTAAAGCTGTGGGATATTGGACTAACAGGGACCACTTTATTAAGGTGCTTGGTAATGTATCAAAATATTTTTTTTCTTTGAATTTACACTTTACACTGTAAACATTACATTTATAGCAGAGACACAAATCAGTGAAGGTAAATTAAACTAAAATATTTTAGTATTTGGAAAGTATGTGATGTGAGAAATGTACTATACAAGTACTTATAAAGTTAAACCTGCATAAAATGATATCTGTTATTCAAGATTCAATATGATCATATAAGAAAAAAGACTTTGGTAACAAATGGAAGTGTAAAAAGCAGGATAGTGTCAAGTCATTAGACACATACTGCTAAATTCATAGTGTAGAAATTATCATTATCAAGTACCTATAGTAAGTAAGATATGTCATGATGATAACTAGAGTTGCGCAATCCACCCCACCTTTATAGTTTGCTATTTTTAAATAAACTGTTCTTGTTTTTTGTCTTTTATTTCTTTTGTTTCTTTCTTTCTTTTTAATTTGTGTGTTATTATTTCATTAAAAATAACATGCTGACACTTTTCTCTAATACCAACCCAGCACACCAATTAACTGGCATTTCCATTGAAAAATTAATGCACGTGTTTAGTTCTCTAATATGTTTTTGCCAGCTTATGAGTCCTACCACAGTTTTGGACTTTATTTTGTTGGCCAAACCACTTAATAATTGATTAGCCTATTAAAGTTCAAGTTACATTTGATAGAACAATTCTGTGTGGTCCAAACCTGTTGTTTAGCTTGACAGCAGGTATGGATAAGTGTCTGGTATGTATTTTGAGGGGTTACTCCATGTAATAAAATAAAACAACAGTAAAAAGAAGAAAAAGGTGGGGTCCTCCTCACAATCCATATCAGACTCCTATCCCATTCAATATGTGAAATAAGCCAGCAATTGGGTCAGAAATAAATTTAATTAGCGGCAGCAGCCAGATGTTGGGTGGATGAACCAGCTAAAAATGGCCATTTAGTTTACCAGTTTGGGGAACCTTGAACAGCTAAAGTTCAGCAAACTCTTTGTTGACATAAACTTTAAGCTCTTTCTGAGATTTTGAACTTTGCCTATCCTCAAACCCTCTCTGTTCCACTCCAAGTGTATACATTGATTTCTTTATCAGCTTCTTCAATGCTACCATCTTGACTCTCAGAAGCCTGCCTGTAGGGATATAGCTGTTCAGAAATGTAGATATAGGGGCATACCTCCATCCATAGGAAACAACCTTGACCCTCCTGTAAGGCTTTTTTACAGACTTTGTGGTGACTTCACAAAGAGTAATACAAGTTTTCTTTCTCTATAAAGGGACAAGATGATAGAAAATATAATTTTGGCATAAGCTTTGGGGTGGGAGAGGGAGGTTTTGAGAGTATATTTAGAAAAATCCCTGGTTTGCTAATGACGCCATCAATACATTCTATGGTGAAACAGAACACACATAGAAATATTCCAAAAACAAATATGATTCTCTCACATATAAATTCAAACATAGTTTGAATTAATATATCATACAACATAATAGATTGGAATTATAAATATGTTGTGCCTATCACATGTAAAATTAAAGATTTGTCCATCATTAATTTTATCATAAATTTTTTAATCATTTATCATTAATTTATCATGTGTAATTATCATTACACATAGGGAGAATCTTAGTTGTAAAAGGCTGGAAAATTCAGATGGAGGAATGTCCAGCAAACATTTCTTTTTAAATAGACCCTAAATTGTTTCTTCTAAATATTTGTCTGTTTTTTTTATGTATTTATGTGATCAATTATGACAGTTTTCAGATTTTAAACTTATAATGCCAATTGTAAAAAAAATACTACTTGGTAACCTTTTTTGCTTTTGGAAGTATTCACACATGTAAGTGAAAGTTAATTGTAATGGCAATATGTGCTTATATTCAGTAGACATGTGCATTTGTTTTCGTCCGAATGCATTTTCGTCCGAATTTCAGGTATTTTCGTTATCGTTTTAACAAACGATAACGAAAGTGCAGAATCCGAAAAACGAAAGATCCGACATAAACAAATGCTTTATTTTCGTTGTGACAACAGTTCGATATAGATAGGAGATTCGACGCTGACAATAACAATCTGTGTCCATTGAACCTATGGTCGAATGTGCCTAACCTTAACTCTATTAGTCCAAGATTATTCTACATAGAGAGAAAAGATTCGACGTAGAAAGGAAAGATTCGACGTAGAAAGGAAAGATTCGATGCAGAGAGGAAAGATTCGACGTAGAGAGGAAAGATTGCTGCTGGAATTGGGTGGAATTGCAGCTAACCTATACAGAGTCATACAGTTTAGCTGCTCCGTCGAATCTTCTTTGAACTTTCGACAGACACCATAAGCCTTCAATGACAGATTCGACCTTAATTCATTCGGATTTTCGGACGAATGCAATTTTTAACGAAAAACAAAATAAATAAAAACGAATTTCGGGAGTAACTAAATAAATTAATTTTTCGGACGAAAACAAAATTCCAAAACGAAATATTTCAGTGTGCACATGTCTAATATTCAGTTAAGAATCTTTTTTGTAAAATATTTTTAGTTTTGGTAAATACATTTTTTTTTCTCTTCCTCAGGGTATCTGTACCATGACTACAGCCTTCCTCCATTTTTTTTTCTTGGCATCATTTTGCTGGGTTTTGACAGAAGCCTGGCAGTCATATATGGCAGTGACTGGGAAAATTAGAACAAGGGTTATAAGAAAACGCTTTCTGTGCCTTGGCTGGGGTAAGTTTGTATATGAAATGAAGTATCTGTTTAAATCAGATATATTGATTACCTTACTTTAAAAGTTATACCTACCAGACATAATCTATACTATGGTGTTTTGCATATTTATGTAATATAAAAGGTCTACAGAGAAGAACGGCATGCCGTTGATATATATATATATATATATATATATATATATATATATATATATATATATATATATATATATCAGCACTGTGGCTAAGTGACTAGTACTTCCATCTAGCAGCACTGGAAATGGTTCAAATCTCAACCATGATACTACCTGGGGGTTTCCTCTGGTACTCCAGTATTCCTGGACACTCCAGCCTAGAGACTGATGTGAATGTACAATATATATGTAAAATGTTGCGCAAATTGTAAAAAATAAATATAAAAATATAAAATACAGTATATATATATATATATATATATATATATATATATATATATATATATATATATATATATATATATATATAATACTACTAAGCTAGGTACTTGTATTGTTATCTGGCTTTATGCCAAAATATGGATATTTAAAGCACCTAATAAAGTGAAGGGGTACCATGTTCAGACTGATCCCACGCTTCCCAAATATTTGTTGAATTGTGGTAAAGTGTTATTGGCTAAAGCAGTGAGGTACTCCAATCTGTAGATTTCAGTTATAATATTCAAAACTAGAGAAAATGTGGGCTGTTCTGCTGATAACCAACACATCAGAATGGCTCTTTGTACAGCCAATGGGACATAGGAAATCATCTGCTTAACCAGCATTTTAAGGCCTGGGAAGGGGAGGAGGCCCAGTGGGTAATGGATCTAATGGTAGAGGTACATTAACTGTAGGACTTTAGGGGTTCTGTACAAAAACATTAATATTTTGATAGCAGTCTCTCTCTGCACCACACATCTGGATGACTTAAAAACAGATGTCCATATATTTCCTCAACAAGGGAGGGGTATGGGCCTTTGTAAAACATGAAACCATTTTTGCATGGAGGTATGGAGATATGCAGTGAGGTGGGTGGCTTCCGGTAGTAATTTATAGATGGAAGAAATTAAATGGAGCTGACAAGGGCGCTGGTTGCAGGTATATTCGAATTTGGAAGGTCTGTGCAAGATGAGTGATGTTGATTAATAATGAGCTATACCCTGTATGTTTTTATTCTATACCCTGTATGTTTTTATTCTATTCTTCAATAAACATGTATTGAGGAAAAAATTATGAGAAATTGTGCCTAATTTGAATATAGGAGTAATGCAGTTGTTTAAGGATTAGATATTTTGTCTGCAAGTCCCCAAAAGAAAGCAGCTTATGAGATGTAGGATTAACAAAGTGACGTAGCTGAAACAAGATGACTTGTGAAGGGCCCAGGAAGCCATATGCCCATGGGAAATGCTATCTGGGACAAGGGGGTTAAAGAGTACATTAGAGAGTGGGAGAGGCATGGTGAAGAGCGAGAGTACCTCTTATAAGTAGTTCGCCAAACCTGCATAGTAAACAACATAGGAGCTAAACAAAAATGTTTCAAAACAATATCAATATGAAGAGATAGATCCTATACCAGGGAACAGGGATGCATTGGATAGAGAAGGCCCATTTCAATTTCTGTGTACTAGGAGTGTATTGACTTGATCAAGAGGCTATGGTGCGTAAGTGTGTAGCATAATAATATTTGATGATATCAGGGGCCCCCAGACCCCCCGCGAGTTCTGAGGGAGAACACCACAGAGCTGCCAAATAAAATTAAGGAATCACCATTGGAGGATTTTGAACTGGGACAAAGGTATAGGGACAGGCAAAATCGCAAAAAAGTAAAGTCATTTAAGCAGCATAGACATTTTCAAGACATTTATTCTACCCAGGAATGAGATTATGTTATGCATCCCATTGTTTCAACATGCTATGGATGTCTTTGAAGAGGGGAGGATAGTTGGCAGTAGGGGTGAGCTTCAAGTTCGTGTCGAACTCATGTTCGACTCGAACATTGCCTGTTCGCCTGTTCAGCGAACAGCGAACAATTTGGGGTGTTTGCGGCAAATTCGAAAAGCCGCGAGCACCCTGTAAAAGTCTATGGGAGAAATCTCAAGGGCTAATTTTAAAAGGCTATATGCAAGTTATTGTCATAAAAAGTGTTTGGGGACCTGGGTCCTGCCCCAGGGGACATGTATCAATGCATTTTTTTTTTTTAAACGGCCGTTTTTTCAGGAGCAGTGATTTTAATAATGCTTAAAGTGAAACAATCAAAGTGTAATATTCCTTTAAATTTCGTACCTGGGGGGTGTGTATAGTATGCCTGTGAAGGGGCGCATGTTTCCCATGCTTATAACTGTCCCTGCACAAAGTGTCATTTTTGCAGGAAAAAAAGCTATTTAAAATCACTCGCGGCTAATGAATTGCCGGCTCCCGTAACACAGAGAACAGTCATTCATTGAAAGTCATTGATAAAAAAAAAGTCATTGATAAAAAAAAAAAAAAAAAAGCGTGGGGGTTCCCCCAAATTCAATTACCAGGCCCTTCAGGTCTGCTATGGATATTAAGGGGAACCCCGCTTCAAATAAAAAAATGATGTGGGGTTCCCCCTAAATATCCATCCCAGACCCTTCAGGTCTGGGATGGATTTTAAGGGGAACCCCGGCCAAAAAAAAAAAATGGCGTGGGGTCCCCCTCAAAATCCATACCAAACCCTTATCCGAGCTTGCAACCTGGCAGGTTGAACCGTACCAGACCACATGTGACCCCTCAAAGCACCATGTCCCCATGTTGATAGGGACAAGGGCCTCTTCCCCACAACCCTGGCCATTGGTTGTGGGGGTCTGCGAGCGGGGGCTTATGAGAATCTGGAAGCCCCCTTTAACAAGGGGGCCCCCAGATCCCACCCCCCCTGTGTGAAATGGTAAGGGGGCACAAAAGTACCCCTATCATTTCACCAAAAAAGTGACAAAAATTTTAAAAATGACAGGAGACGGTCTTTGACAATTCCTTTATTAAAATCTTCTTTCATCTTCTTTCTTCTGGTCTTCTTTCTTCTTTTCTTCATCCTTCGGTTTCTTCATCTTCTTCTTCCATCTTCTTTCATCTTCTTCTTCCATCTTCTTCTTCCTCCGATCCGCTTCTTCTTGCTCTGGTCTTCTCATCCGGCATCTTCTTCCACAGCGTCGGCCTCTGTTCTTCTGTGTCGGGCCGCTCCGCGCAATCGGAGGCTCCCGCTGTGTGAGGCTTCGCTGCGTCTGACAGCTCTTTTACAATGGAGGGCGGGGCCACCTGATGACCCCGCCCCCTCTGACACACGGGGACGTCGTGGGGACTTCCCTATGGCTTTCCCCATGACGTCAGAGGGGGGCGGTGGCCGTCCAGGGTCTGGTATGGATATTTAGGGGGAACCCCATGCCTTTTTTTTTTAAATTTGAACATCCACTTAACATCCATAGCAGACCTGAAGGGCCTGGTAATTGAATTTGGGGGAACCCCCACGCTTTTTTTTTTTATCAATTACTTTTTTTTATCAATGACTTTCAATGAATGACTGTTCTCTGTGTTACGGGAGCCGGCAATTCATTAGCCACGAGTGATTTTAAATAGCTTTTTTTCCTGCAAAAATGACACTTTGTGTTCTAAGCATGGGAAACATGTGCCCCTTCACAGGCATACTATACACACCCCCCAGGTACGAAATTTAAAGGAATATTACACTTTTATTGTTTCACTTTAAGCATTATTAAAATCACTGCTCCTGAAAAAACAGCTGTTTTTAAAAAAAAATTGCATTGATACATGTCCCCTGGGGCAGGACCCAGGTCCCCAAACACTTTTTATGACAATAACTTGCATATAAGCCTTTAAAATTAGCACTTTTAATTTTGAACGTTGGAGTCCCATAGACTTTAATAGGGTTCTAAAGTTCACAAGAGCTTTAGGTCTGTTCCCAGGTTCTGGTGCGAACCGAACAGGGGGGTGTTCGGCTCATCCCTAGTTGGCAGCAAATAGAGAGGAGTATGTGGGTTACATAGTTACATAGTTAGTCAGGTTGAAAAAAGACACAAGTCCATCTAGTTCAACCAATAAAAAAAATCATACAATCCCATCCCAATCAAATGAACTCCTAAGTATTTAAGGGACTGAGAGCACATCTATAAAGGTATGTTTGTTGCAGAGTAGTTAAAAGGTCAGGTTCATATTTTTGCCACCCAAATGCATTATTTTAAATTTTTCTACATTGAACCTCATTTGCCATGTAGTTACCCACCCCATTAATTTGTTCAGATCTTTTTGCAAGGTTTCCACATCCTGCAGAGAAGTTATTGCCCTGCTTAGCTTAGTATCGTCCGCAAATACAGAGATTGAACTGTTTACCCCATCCTCCAGGTCATTTATGAACAAATTAAATAGGATTGGTCCCAGCACAGAACCCTGGGGGACCCCACTACCCATCCCTGACTATTCAGAGTACTCCCCATTTATCACTGCCCTCTGAACTTGCCCTTGTAGCCAGTTTTCAATCAGTTCTGTGTGCGTTACTGCTAGTTTAATGCCATATAGTTCCGTGTGCGTTACTGCCAGTTTAACGCCATATAGTTCAGTGTGCATTACTGACAGTTTAACACCATATAGTTTTGTGTGCATTACTGCCAGTTTAACGCCATATAGTTCTGTGCATCACTGTACGTTTGGCACATTATATTGCAGTATATTATAGTGCATCCATGGAGTGTGTTTGTGTAGTGTGAGTACTCAAATTAAAGTGCGCCAAACACCTCTTCACATTGATTAAAGTGCATCTACGTACAGATTTCAACTTGTTCTTTATATTTGCTTATAAGCACCGCCCCCTCCCTCCCAATAATGTCTGAGAGGACAACAAGGAGAGGCAGACTTTCCCTTGGCACTGTAAGGGGACCAGCAACAAATGTGTCCACAGGCAAAGGTGGACGTGGTGGTCAGTCCTCAGGCAGGGTATCATTTCCTCTGTTTAGTGAGTTTGCCTGTGCTATCCAGCCACAGCATGCAAACCTTCCTCATCCTCCTCATCCTCTGTCACGCAAGTGTGCAGTCCCCTGCAGTTGCCAGAGTGGATAAACCTGCCTCCTTGTCCACATCTATTCCTGCCATAGCCCAACATCAGCCATTGAGGAGGTATTTGACCACAGCGTCAGCCACTTGCTCCTTGATGATGCCCAGCCATTACTGGATTGAGATGTTGGTTCTGAGGTTGAGGATGGCAGGAACATGAGTCTAGAGAGAGGGAGGAACACTGGTAGACAAATTGCCATTCATGTTCCCCAAGCTGCAGCGTATTTGCCAGATTGTCTCCAGTGGTAATGATGAAGATGGAGGAGATGGAGATGATGATGATAATGATGATGAGGTTACTGATGCAATTTGGGTGCCAGATAGAGCAGAGGAGGAAACTGAAGGTGAGGCCGCACAACCCCAAGGAGGCCAACATCAAGAAAGAGTAGAGAGCATCCACCCTATTCCATCACATTCTGCTGCTGTTATCTCCCAGCCCACTCTCCAAAGCTCAGCTGTCTGGGCCTTTTTCAGCACATCTGCAGCAGATCACACTGTTGGTATTTGGGTACCACATGCCTAACAAGGCATTTAACGTCCAACCACTCAGCCCATTGGCAAGAGCACCTAAAAGCCACACAAAAGGGGCACAAATCTGTCCCTCCTCTTTACCCACTGTGATACAGAGTCATTACCTTTTAGCAGCCTCCACTGACAGGGATGATGGTATAGCCCAGGGTGTCCCAGGTCCTAGCAGCACATCTGCCAGCAGCAGAACACCAGCTGTAGACTGTAGCCAGAAAATTTCTCTGCCCCATCTGCCGCAGCAGAAAAAAAAACAGTCCCTGCCACAAACGTGCCCAGCGTCTGAATGCAAGCTTGTCAAAGCTGTTGGCTCTCCAACTTCTGCCTTTCAGCCTGGTGAATTCTGCCCCCTTTCGTGAATTCGCACAATGTGCTGTACCACAATTGCAGGTTCCCAGTCGCTACTACTTTTCACGTAAGGCCATTCCATTTTTCTACCATCACCTGGAAGGGAATGTTCTGGCATAGTTGGGCAAGGCAGTCAACCGTAAAATCCACCTTACTGCTGACACGTGGTCCAGCAAGCATGGGCAGGGATGATATATTTCATTCACAGCACACTGGGTAACGCTGCTTGCAACTCGAAAGGATGCAGGACAGGGCTCAGTGCTGCAGCTTGTTGTGCCCCCACGTCTCCATACAGCTGGTGGTGATGATGCCAGACCTGTGAGCTCTACCCCCCCTCCGCCACCTCCATGCCATGCTCTGCAGAATTGTCCTATGAACATCAGGTACCCCCTAAGCGTTCAAAGGGCTATTCCCAGAGCCAGGCTAAAGGTACCATGCAGTGCTTCAGCTGGTGTGTTTGTGGGACAGGAACCACACCGGAGCAGAGATTCTTGCAGCTCTGCAGGGACAGGCCCAGAGGTGGTTCACACCACGCCAGCTTGAGCCAGGAATGGTGGTGTCCGATAATGGCTCAAACCTCCTGTCCGCCCTTAGACAGGGAAAGTTGACACATGTGCTATGTCTGTGACAAGACATTTTTCAAGGTATTGCTTAGACACAATTAACAATTTTGGATCCTTTACCATAGCAAATCTTCAGTTTTTGAGTTCAGATTCAGTTTAGAGCTATATTTGAATGTGATATGCAACACATATACTATGCCTTTTCCCTTTCTCATTTTTTTTTAATAAAGTCATAATATATGCTATATACACACCTTGTATTTTGTGTAAGTAACTGTATTTCATGTAAAAACATTTTGTTTGCTGTTTGCTTTACTATTCAATATATAAGCTTTCAGGTTTTGAACTGTGCTTTTCAGATGTGAGACTTCCTGGATTCTCTATTATCCACCTTTGTGTTTTCTAACAAAATGAAAGACTGCAGGATCGCACACATAATAGAAAACTGAAATATCATTCTGACCTGCTGATTGTATTGATTACATCACACCAAGTTTAAAATAAATGTAGTCAATTTGCTGGATAAAATATTACTCAAGGTCAATAAGCCCCCATTTTGAAGCTCACACGAGTTGACTACATGTCTTTTGCAGTTTCACAGATATAGTAGATCATGTATACCAATTGCGCATATGAACATTTTGCTTTTCATGGTTCAACAATTAAAAAAAATGTATACACACTATCAAGTAAAAAGACATGGGACATGACTGCAATCTAGTTTAGTTAGGCTTTGTATAAAAATAAACAAAGAATAGTTGTAACCTAGCAACCTCTATATAATTTATCCACTGCAGAAATCTAACAGCATTTGAAAAATACACTGCACCATAAATTATTCATTTCTGTAAAATAGATGGCCACATCTGCACTGCTCATATATCATTGAATACAATGCATTGTATAGCTAAATCATTACTAAAAATGCATTTGTAACCAATTCATAAGCACCTTAGCCACCTTACAATTTGTTCCATAAATAATTCTGTATTCAGGCATATGGAAAAGGTCGATCACTCAAATCTGGGAGTCTATATGGTTGTTAGGCAGGTAGTGTTATGGCTTCAGCATTTGGGTCTGGTCCCACCTACAGTATGCTCCTGATGTTTCCGTGTAAATATATGCAAGCTCCTCGCAATTCTTTGCAGTACATTTTCTAAAATGTTAACCCAGGGAATTAATAACATTTTGCAAAGTTACCAAGGACATAGTGTGAGTGCATATGTCAAGCACCACATCCCTAAAGTGTATATAAAAAATAATTCTGAATTTAGAATATGGGACATCTTTCTGAGATGTTTAAGCACTGTTAAAGTCCCATATTCTACATTCTGAATTATTTTCTATAAACATTTTGCAAAATGTTATTTCTTTCAAAGCCCATTTAAATGTTTAGTTTAAATCAGCAAAATACATTGCAGGTGTCTCAAGCCAAAAGATGTGTAAATACAGTACTTACAGCCACAGCCTGAGCAGAAAAGCCTCTCTCTGTTTTCTACTCATGCTGTCGCTGCTTTCATACGAAAGTTAACTGTATTGCCGCGTACACAGGGTCGGAATTTTCGACAACAAATGTTCGATGTGAGCTTGTTGTCAAAATTCCGACCGTGTGTAGGCTCCATCGGACATTTTCTGTCGGAATTCCCGACAACAAAAATTTGAGAGCTGGTTCTCAAATTTTCCGACAAAAAAAGTACACAATTTCGACGCACAAAAGTCCACGCATGCTCGGAATCAAGCAGAAGAGTTGCACTGGCTATTGAACTTAATTTTTCTCGGCTTGTCGTACGTGTTGTACATCACTGCATTATTGGCGATCGGAATTTCCAACAACATTTGTGCGACCGTGTGTATACAAGAGAAGTTTGAGACAACATCCATTGGAAATAAATCCAGGATTTTGTTGTCGGAATGTCCGAGCGTGTGTACGCGGCATGAGACTTTGCACACCTTATAGTTTGAGGCACCAGAAATATATTTAGACTGAAAGTTCACCTGGGCTTTAACATAGATGATTCAATGGTTAATTAGACACATGTACGTTTAAATGAATCTATTATGTTTAAACTATGATTTAATATTTAAATATATAAATATTAAAACATAGTTTTAATATTTAAATATATAAATATAACTTTTTTACAATGTCTGTCCTGCCCACTATGACCTAACGGGTCAGGAGTCTCCTGTTCTATCATACCCTCATCAATTAATGAATGTCACTGCTTTATATATAAGCACCTGTATGTTTGTCTAATTGATATAGAGCTCCAGGAAAGGAAGTGACTGAAAATGTATGCATCAGGAACATAATTGCATAAATGCCATGATGAAAATTCAAACAGTTTTGTCCACTATTAAAAATGCTTTTACTGGAATCTTGCTTGATAAATATATTGATTATAATATTGTGGTATATAATAATTATTTTACAATGTCTAAAGGAACAAGAAATGGAAAAGCTGTGAAGAAAAGCTATTTTTTGATGACACTGTAATTTGTTTTTTAGGCTTGCCAGCATTAGTTGTGGCCATATCAATGGGCTTTACCAAAGCAAAGGGATATGGGACTCCACACTAGTAAGTTATGTGACTATTAGTTATTAACTTTGACTTTTTAGCTATATTAATCATTACTGACTCATGTTTAAACCAACTGAAGAAAATTGAAATGAATCACTATGGTAATTGGGGTATGAATCACTGTGGTTTTGGAAATTGCCACCCCTGTTAGTTTAGGGTTATGCAGCCACCCGAAGTCTATTCACTTTTTTTATGTTTTTTATTTTTTTCTCATGTGATAAGGATTGTAGAGAGAAGAGCAAAAATGTATTTATAATGCAATATTGTACTTATATTTTGTAGGGCACTTGCATTAGTCATTTGTTAGATATCTCTGAGTTATAGATAAGTATACTAGCTTTCTTAGAAATGCACATCATTTTCTATTTAAAATTTATTTTCAGTTGCTGGCTGTCACTTGAAGGTGGACTGCTGTATGCCTTTGTTGGTCCTGCTGCTGCTGTTGTCTTGGTAAATATATACTTATGTTTATGTGATCCTACACATGCATATGATGTCTTAGCTCTTAAAATCAATAACTGTACAATATTTCCTACTTAAGCCTATTAAATGTGTGTGGCAATGCCTGGAAAATCAAGCACATGCATAGAAATACTAAAATGGATGGCCAGCCTTCCTTATTTGTTAAAGAGTAACTCCACTTTCACGGGGGGAAAAATAGCAAATAAAGAAAAAAATAATATAACGTATATAATTGCGACACTTATCATTTTGTAATTTAATGTTATTAAAAACGACCTTTCCTTTTCAATCTGCAGCCAATGTTATTTTCTGAGAATGCATTGCAATATGGCTACCTGGAATTTTCTATACACAGAGTGTGTACTGACCACTCTACAGAAACATAATTTCCTGCTTGTATGATTGGCTCACCAATTTTCCCAAAAGTCTGCCTAAGATACAAGTCAGATTTCAGGCATCCCTTGCAACAAAAATTTCATTTTTTGAGAGATACTTTCAATAGGAACCCGTCTAAAGGGTTGTGGCCCAGCAAATTTCCTCATTAGTGTTGTGCAGCTGCACACCTGACAGTTAATTCTGAAACCACTCCCATTAGACCTACTCAGAACAGAGGCACATATAAACACACAGGGATTTCTTCAGAATAACAAAAGGTAGGAATCTGCAACAAAGTTTGTTATAATCCTTGCAATGTACATTGATCACCCAGAGGGGAATGTTTTTTTCTCAACAAAAGTAGAGTTACGCTTTAAAGCGAAATATTACGGCAATCACAATGAAAACAAAATAGTTATCTTCTTTCATGTATAGGAACGATGCTACATAGAAACTGTAGAAACGTTTTTGTTTAGATTGAAGTTCTTCTATAAATGTATAGTAAAGTGTTAATTAAAAATCAAGTTACTAAATTATAGCTCTGTGAAATAGTGAGAATGTGGGTTATAAAGATGTCCCATACAATAAGAAAATGTCCTGTGCTGGAAAATCATGCTGCTTGTGTTATTTTTAAATGAGAAGTATTTCTGTACCTTTTTATGCTGACATAAACACTTTTAATGCAATACACCTATCTTGATGCCTAATAACTAAAGTTGTTGGACATGGGCAATTAATTTCAATAGCTTTGCGTGTGCAGAGGCATAATTAAACTAGGGAAGACACTAGCAACATATGCAAAAGCAATATTTCACTTGATGAATGCCAATATCACTCAAAAAGTTGCCATTAATACAATATGCTCTTGCAAATGACAAGAAGAAACTGGATATGAACTAATGTCCTTGTGTGAAGTAAATTAATATAAGGGATTAGGAATATTTCCTAAAGGAACAAATATAGCACCAAACTAGTAAAAAATATTAGCAATAACAAAATACACACAAATATAAATGTATATTTCTGTAAAATAATTATACTCTCTAAATGCAATAAAACAAAATGTTGTATGAGAAATAAGCATCCCTAAAATAGGGAAAATTGAGGGACACAGGAAGACCAACAACAAAAAAACAGTTAGTCAGCACATCATAACTCTGCCCACAACCAACATACCTCTAGTACCCTCAGGAGAATAGATGTGTTTCTTCAACACTGAAGTATTCTGTTTGTGTCGAGGATTTTTCTTTTACTATCAATAGCTGCAGGTAGATTCATGACCGATACTGAGATCTTGGAGGTCTCTGGTCAGTGAACGACTGCAGGTTTTCCCAGTTCATTTAGGGGTTGATTTAATAAAGACAAATAGACTATGCATTTTTGCAAGTGCGGTTGCACTCCGCAAGTACAGTTGTTCCAGAGCATAGTAAATGAGAGAGAGCTCCTTTGACTTTCATTATCCAATCATTTGCAAGCAAAAATACTGCTTTTTTTTTGTTTTCCTTGCATGTGATTGGGGGTTCTTTGTAAAGTGTAGCTTTACCTCATTTATTAAGCTGTGTAGCAACTGCACTTGCAAAAGTGCACAGTCTGTTTGCCTTTAGTAAATCAACCCCTTAGTATACTGGTGATCTCTGCAACAGTCCTGGATTTCTGGAAGTTTCTCAACGGGTGCTGGTAGATTCAGATGTTGTAACTCCTGGAAGTCTTTCACTAGTTCATTTTCTATACTCGTGTTCTCTTTGTAATAGTCCTGTAGCTGGCAGTGTCTGTGTTCTAGTTCTCACAGCACTCCACTTTTTAGATTAGGCAAGTATGTCTGTACAGTATGTTGTACTTGCAACAGGAGCAACTGTAGCTAAATGGCCATTTTGGTGGGGAGTTAAAATTTTCCTTTTATTCTGGGCTTGCTTTATACTTTATGTACTTTTGCTAGTTGGCCAATTGGGAAGCCCTCTTTATTTTCTGCTTCGGGCTAAACAAGGAAAATGTTACTATTTTTATATTTCCTGCCCGCTTCTTTTTTCCACAGCTGCACTTGATGAAAAAAAGTGCATGGGCATACATGGAAACATGCAAATACAAAGAACAGATTAACAGATCACCAACCTTCCTGTGAGTTATCATGTGCACTCCTGCATTGCATTCTTGCATTTCTCTCTGTGGCCACTAAGTATTTTTAGAGGGCACAATAATGGACAGAGACCTGTTACAGGCCTCCTCATTGCTTTTAGCATTGTAGTGCATCTGGGCATCTGGGGGATTCGTTTTTAGGTTGTAACCTGTAGGTTTGTTTTGGCCTTCACTACTATCCCTGGCAAGGAGAAGGGGGTCAGTCTGCATATGCAAGAGAAAAGCAGGAATTAGCCACGCTTGGCTCTTGCGTGTTTAGGAGGTTCCTTGTGAGTTGTTCATATGCCTTCTGGGGACCACTACTGACCTATGCTTCAGTAATGTCAATTTGCCCTCTCTACTTTGCTAAATCTGACACAAACATGCAGTGCTTCAATCAGAGTCCCTCTTTAGATACTAGATGTGGATTTTACACTCTTTCTGTAACAAAAATCTTTCAGACCAATTTCAACCTATGGCTTTTATACCCAAATAAGATAGATTGTTTTGTACCTATTGCAGCAACAAGAATTGTTCTATAATGAAACATGTCACAAAGTCATGCCTCATTAAATCTCCTTTAAAGTAGTAGTAAACTCACTATTTGAACTTGTACTGTCAGGTAACCTTACAGTCAGGCTTACCTGTAGGTACATTGAATATCTCCTAAAGGTGCAGCATTGAGCAGATATTTACATCGGCAATAGCCGATGATGTCACCCCCACATGCACAGTGACACTCTGCATTCAGGGCACACAGTATGCTGTGGAATGCAAAGCATCATGCCAGGGCTGTGGCTCCTGCGTGCACATGCAGGGGTGACTTTATCGTGGCCCAGGCCATTCAAACAGCCGGAACCCATGATCCTGGAAGGTAGACCTAGTGAAGATGGAAGCACTAGCAGCAGTGACAGCATGCTGGTGGAGGGTTTTGTTTCAAAAGGAAGCATGTCATAATGTGCTAGTATGTGGTGCATATAAGCACATTATGGCATAAACCTGCAGGGGACCCATTTTTTTGTTATGCCAGTTTACTACCTTTTTAAAGAACTGTCTCCAGTACTGCAATTGACCCCTTAATTATAACATGCAAGGACAAATGAATGTAGCTTTTCATTTCAAAAGCTTCCGAATTGTTCTCTTGTCAGTAATTATGTGTGAGCACGCTGGTCAGTGTTAGGCTGCAGAATTCTTGTCTAAGAAAAGTTTATTCTTCAAAGTCTGTGAGGAGAAATTTCTCTTTAGATCTGTTTTAGATATAATTCCTCTAGGATTCTTCTAGATGCAAAACTCTTTTCTTCACGTTAAGAAGCCTAAGAAGCCTAAGGTGCTGAAACCCTACTAGACTGGTTCTCTGTCCACCATCAAGGCTTGGCTTCAGTCTATAAAATTCTAATACGATCCTTCCTCTGCTTGAAGTTGCATCTACATTCCAGAAGAGGGGGAGATTTTTTAACCTTTTTTTATAGCTTACGCAGCTTGTATCCATCATGCTTGGGTTCAGGAAATGGTTTCTGAGGGTTTTATGCTTCTTGATTTCTCCTCTCCATCCTTTCTGTGTCATGGCAAATTAGCAGATCAAGCCCCAGTTCCTATGGCATTATGGTTTCTAGGTTTTCCTACCTGTTTACTATACCTAAAGGGGCCATCAGTCCCATCCTGGATCTTAAAACTCTGAATGTCAGTAGACATTCTGGCTTCTGTAGATGCATATCTACATATTACCATCTTTCCAGTGCATGAATATTTATTTAAAAACTAGACAGTGCAGTGCTATATTACCACTTAAAAAATTAGATATCTGTCTGTAAATCATACATTCCAAAACATGAGCAATAATTATACTTATATACAATTAATAATTGTTAAAAGTGTATCAAATTCATACATGAAAAAAACATTAAATAAACTTTCCAATGCTAAATCACACAAATCAAGTTAAAAAAAAGTGCAGATTGCCCATGCATCTTTTGATACGTGAGCAATCCTAATTGCAGTAATATGGCAATCAATTAGTGTCCAAAAGAATTCACACATGTATACACATTCCGATGTGAACTTCACAACTTAACACTGTGCTTCCCAGTAGGTGAATCTCAAGAACCTCCAACACTGTGCCCAACAACCCACCAATCTGCTTACCCGGTTTACATGACCATCACATGAATAATGGTTATAAGCATTGTGAGAACAATACAGCCAATCCAGGCTGTATTCTATTTGGATTCACAGGCAAATATCGTTCAGAGAGAACCAGGATAGAAAACAGAAGACACTTCTCATAGTGTAGTACCATAAAATAGTCAGCTTATTAAAATGAAAAAAATATGCACTCGCAGTATAACACACAGTTTGGTGTGTTGATGAGCACAGAGTTGGAGGTTCCTGAGATTCACCCACTAGGAGGCAGAGTGTGAAGAGGTGAGCTTCACTTTGTAGTTTGTTCACCTGTTTGAATTGTTTTGGACACTAATTGATCACCATGATCACCATTTTGCTGCTATTAGGATTGCCCACATATCGCCAGGTGTGTGGGTGATTTGCACTTGGATTTGTGTGATTAGCAATTGAAAAGTTTATTCAGTGTTTTTTAATTTGCGATTGATTTTTGTATGAACTTGATTCCTTTAAAGCGGGAGTAAACCCGCTGACACTTTTTTTTTGTATACACCTGTAAGGGAAAAGGCATAATGAGCTAGTATGCACGCATACTAGCTCCTTATGAAATACTTACCTTAGAACGAGGCATCGGTAACTCACCTGGTCCACGCCGAGGTAGCTGACATGTTGCCTCAGCGTGTCTTCCGGGAATCGTGACTCCAGCGCTGTGAGTGGCTGGAGCCGCAATGTCGTCACTCCCATGCATGCACACGGGAGACGTCTTCCTGGCAAGGTCCAGATTCTGCTGGCCTTTCAGCTGAGAATCACCCGTGCGCATGCGCCGCTGCAGTCAGCAGCTCATTGCACAGGGAATATCTCCTAAACCGTACAGGTTTAGGAGATATTTTTTTTACGTACAGGTAAGCCTTATTATAGGCTTACCTGTAGGTAAAAGTTTATTTTTTGACTATACAACCGCTTTAATGCTAATACCTAGAACACAAGGTCTATCTATGGTGGAAAGCATACTTCAATCGATGTAAATCTCTTGAATTCCACCCAGTTTCTTCATTGGATAAATCCTCTAATTTCTATAGCTATCTGTTGGCTCAGTAGTCTTACCCACAAGGTGGTATTCATTCCAGCCATAACCTCTGCAAGGTAAGTTTTGAACTGGCGACCTTATACTACAAGAAACTCAATCTGCACAGTAATACAGTAATGGTGGCCCAGGACTTCCTTCTTACCTTATATAGTGGTTTTCCCTTTCACCTCAATTAGGACAGTATTCTTCTGCCCCTCTGTTCCAGTGTTCTATCTCTCTAAGACAAATATCCTATTAGTTACACCTTTCAATGTCTTGAAGTAGACCTGGAGTTACAAAACAAAAATAACATCTGGCCACCCTGCCTCGTTTTGATAAAAAAAAATAAAAAATCCAAGAGATTGCTTTGCAGAAGATGCTGTTTTGATCTTTCAGATGGCCATATACTTTGGCACTTGGTGACATGATATCAATTGAAGGGCTTGGGCACTGAACTCCAGAGAAAAGTAGCATATGGTTACAGAATCCAAGATTAGATTATTTACGGGGCCTTTTTATTTTAAAAACAATTAACCATGAGAATAACATTTAAGCTACCTTGCTAACTTTTACCTCTCAAAAAGCTAGTTGCCGAGCTGTCATGTTGATCTTTTGACTTCTATACCTTCAGTCATTGACCATGTAGTCAGACAAGAACTTTTTACTTTTCTAACTTGCATACTTGTTCAGAGTCTTTGGTTAGGGCAATAAAGCTAGTGAGCGAGCATAACAGTAAAACATGTGTATGTGACCACACTACCTAACACACTTAATATGCTATAAATGATATTAGGAATAGATAAGTATGTGAAAGAAATGTGAATATAAAAACCAATAATAAAGTGATTAAGAGATTAGCACTCCATACCAATCATAGCCATCCAGCCTGGGGACACTCAAAATTAGGTGTGGTACCAGAGGAGAAGCTAATGGGGCTGATCACTTAAATTGATGCAAAAAACAGAGGCAAATCTATAATGTGATAAATTGGAATAAGATGTGTCCACCGACTGCCATCTCACACCACCCTAAATAAAATCAATACATGTGTCACACATATAGTGAAAGGTAAATGTATCTAACTGTAAGTGATTCCGGCAATAAACATAAGATATAATATTTGAAGTGAAAAAGTACATAACATGGGCCACATAGAAAAAGTGTGTGAACCCCGTGAAAAAGTATATATGTATATATATACACGTAGAAAGTCCTCCCCGGGTTGGGTGCTCCAAAGGGTATACAAAAATGAAAAAAAGGAAAAGAAGGTATACAAATGTTCAATAATCAGTGACTGTAGTGACTTCGCTGTTGTAGGTAAGGTGACTTCGTGCTGCCCATATGGTCCCACACTCACTGGAAAATACCACCCCTGCAGGGGTAAAAGGTATAGATGGAAATCCGTCAGTGGTCCCTCTGCCAGCAATGGATCGATATCCAGCTCCTACGTATCCACAGGAATAGTCACAGGATCTAGGTACTGTTATCCAGCATCAGCACTCCATTAAATTCAGAAAAAATGTCCCTCCATGGCAAAAGATAAAAAGAAAAATAGGGGACTCATAGCGCAAAATGTAAAAGCAATTACACTTTATTAAAGTAAAACCAAAAGATAAAAGCAAAAATTAGGGTTAAAAAGTATATAACAAAGTCCCGGCGGGCTTGCGTAGGGCTTTAAAGCCTAATTGCCCTCTATTACAAATAATGCACAGTGGCCGCTCCGCAGCTTGCGTCCCAGCAGCGTTCCAAGCCTCCTGCGCTAACCGGAAGTGAGGTAAGTACGCCTTACGCACGTTTCGTCATGTGACTTTCTCAAAAGCGAAGCGTATCGCTTTTGAGAAAGTCACATGACGAAACGTGCGTAAGGCGTACTTACCTCACTTCCGGTTAGCGCAGGAGGCTTGGAACGCTGCTGGGACGCAAGCTGCGGAGCGGCCACTGTGCATTATTTGTAATAGAGGGCAATTAGGCTTTAAAGCCCTACGCAAGCCCGCCGGGACTTTGTTATATACTTTTTAACCCTAATTTTTGCTTTTATCTTTTGGTTTTACTTTAATAAAGTGTAATTGCTTTTACATTTTGCGCTATGAGTCCCCTATTTTTCTTTTTATCTTTTGCCATGGAGGGACATTTTTTCTGAATTTAATGGAGTGCTGATGCTGGATAACAGTACCTAGATCCTGTGACTATTCCTGTGGATACGTAGGAGCTGGATATCGATCCATTGCTGGCAGAGGGACCACTGACGGATTTCCATCTATACCTTTTACCCCTGCAGGGGTGGTATTTTCCGGTGAGTGTGGGACCATATGGGCAGCACGAAGTCACCTTACCTACAACAGCGAAGTCACTACAGTCACTGATTATTGAACATTTGTATACCTTCTTTTCCTTTTTTTCATTTTTGTATACCCTTTGGAGCACCCAACCCGGGGAGGACTTTCTACGTGTATATATATATACATATATACTTTTTCACGGGGTTCACACACTTTTTCTATGTGGCCCATGTTATGTACTTTTTCACTTCAAATATTATATCTTATGTTTATTGCCGGAATCACTTACAGTTAGATACATTTACCTTTCACTATATGTGTGACACATGTATTGATTTTATTTAGGGTGGTGTGAGATGGCAGTCGGTGGACACATCTTATTCCAATTTATCACATTATAGATTTGCCTCTGTTTTTTGCATCAATTTAAGTGATCAGCCCCATTAGCTTCTCCTCTGGTACCACACCTAATTTTGAGTGTCCCCAGGCTGGATGGCTATGATTGGTATGGAGTGCTAATCTCTTAATCACTTTATTATTGGTTTTTATATTCACATTTCTTTCACATACTTATCTATTCCTAATATCATTTATAGCATATTAAGTGTGTTAGGTAGTGTGGTCACATACACATTTTTGCATTAGGGAGCGCCATCATCCCTTTACCACTTTTATTTAATTATTGGCTCCCTAGGGAGCCCATTCAGGGGAGGCTGCATACCTTTACCTTTATCCTAAGCGCGGACTATTTATCCTAAATTTATAACAGTAAAACATGTTGTTTTAAAGATTGTAGAAAGCCATAGCAGCCCCCATACTTCTCCTAGGACAATCTTTTACTTTGTTTAAGGGCTTTGTGTATATTTTATTATTATTAGTGTAGTAGGGCAATAAGGCGTATAAGACGACTGGGTGTATAAGACGACCCTTTATTTTTCCAGTGAAAACTTAGGTTTGGGGCTATACTCGCCATATAAGACTACCCCCCCTTCAGAGGCAACACCATTTACAAAAAAACACCAGAAACAAAAAAAAAAAAAAAAAAAACATCAGACTTAACATCAGAAAAAGGAAGCGGGTGAACTACAACTCCCAGAGATCCCACAATTGGAAGGCAGCAACAATGAATCCTCTCCTCCAAAGCACCATAAATCATACCTGTATTTTAGGGGAGATCTGGAGCTGGATGTGCAGTACAGGATGCTTTGTTAATATGTAGAGCACAAAGTACACACAGCATATGATGCTGTGTTAGTACAGTAGCACCAGGTACACTTCAGAATACAGTGTGCAGACAGTGTGCACCGCTGAGCCAATCACAGCAGGCATTGTATTTTACTAATCTGTTGATGGATACAAAGCCTGCTCGGATTGGCAGAGGCTGTGACATCAGCCCGCCGCTCTGACTCATGTAGCCTGCTCGGATTGGCAGAGGTTGTTACCCAATCCCCGAGCAGGCTTAGCAGGCTCTGTATTCATCAGAGTGCATCGCCCGCCGGGATTGGCTGAGCGGCGCATACTGTATATATATTACAATTTTACAGAGCACCCGGCGGACTGATATCCATCTGGCGGCTTCTTCACCCGGCGTATAAGACGACCCCCGCTTTTTGGCTGTGTAATTTTGGTGTAAAAGGTAGTCTTATACGCCAGAAAATACAGTATATACAACACTGCACTAAATTTACCTTATTCTGTTTTGTAGGATTACTTGATCATTAAAAATATTAAGTGCATGCACAAATCTAAGTAGATGATGTATAGCAGGATCTTACAAGAGACCGGCAAACATGCATTTCAAATGCAAACCTAGTTAACCACTTGCCAATCACCCGCCGTCGTTATACGTCGGCACTTTGAAGAGGAATATCATTGTTATGGCAACAGCTAGCTGCCAGAACCCCAGTATCCTCTTCTTCAGCGGGTCGGCTTTCAGGCTTTCAGATAAAAGTGGTCCCTGCAGTAGATTTGCCGCAAGATCACTTTTATCGGTGACGGAAGAGGCCACAGCGCTCCAGTGCCCTCTGCCGCTTACCGGAGCCATCGGTTCCTTCTCCCTGTGTGGTATGGAGCTGAGTGAGGGGAAGATGGCACCCACTTGGCTCCATACCATTGCAGGGTGGACGCAACGTCAAAATGTCACTTCTGCCCTACTTTTTAGGAAAAAAACATTATTTTAAAATGTTGTATACCATAACCAAATTGTATTTTGGGCAAATATAAATTGCAAATATAATTTGCCTGAGGTTACAATTTTCTAACCCTCCTAATAGTCAGTAAATCTAGAAGGCATGCTTACAGACTGCCCAGGAAGCCCAGGAGACCAGAGGGAGCAGAGTGAAACTTAATATTTGAAGGCAACTTTAATATTTAAATATCACTTTAGCTGCCCATATATCTACTATGTTTGTTTTTTTTTTTTTGTTCTTTGTTTTACTGAGTGTAACTTCTGCATATGCATTTTACATAATATTCTCAGTTTGAATTGCCCAGGTTTTTGACAAGCTTGCTGCACCTATAAGCAAGCTTGGGTCTTTACAAACCATAGGAGTATTACAAATGTCTTATGAAGTTGTAAAAACATTTTTGGAGATCAACAGGTCATTAGGGTGACCTTTACTGTTATACAATATAATATGGCAATGGCAGACCAAACTACCTGAAGCTCAAACCTGTTTTCCTGGGGGTCTATGAACATTATGCAGCAATCCCAATACCAGGTGAAGGAATCATGCATCTTCAGTCTTTGGAGGAAGCCAGTAAATGGTATCACTACAGCTCTAAACTTTCTTCTATATAAAGTATAATATAATATAATATAATATAATATAATATACCATAATATAATATAATGCAATATAATATATAGTATAATAAATAATGACTATCCAGACGGATCCAGTATAAAAGATTAAAGAATAGCATGCCATAACCAATAACAACCACTTGTAATTTATTGTTGATAGATTGCTCAAGAATACGAGATATTGGGGTTAGTTCACTAAACCTGGAGAGAGCAAATCTGGTGCAGCTGTGCATGTTAGCCAATCAGTTTCTAACTTCAGATTATTCAATTAAGCTTTGAGAAAAATAGAAGCTGATTGGCTTCAATGCAGAGCTGCATACCATTTGGCACTCTCCAATGCTCCTGATGCTGTCTTACCGTATAATAATTAATACATTTATGCTAAGTGTGGTCTTTTTTATCACTCACATGTGACCTGAAGTTTTATATATATATATATATATTAAATTGTAATGCTATATGTTTAACACATTGACTTATTAGGACCAGTATGTGTAATTTCTCTTTTTGTTGTGCAGGTCAACATGGTAATTGGAATTTTAGTCTTTAATAAACTTGTTTCCAGAGATGGTATCCTAGATAAAAAGCTCAAACACAGAGCAGGGTAAGCAGATTCAAAATGTCTGTAATCATATTCTTTAATTATAGTTATTCATTCTGCATATTCCCAATTATTTTAGTTTTATATTAGATGCATGCTTCATCAAGAAGTTGATATTTCATTCATGTCTCCAAATTTATTTTCATGAAAAAATAAAAAAACATATTAAAACAAAAGTGCAGAATCATCACACAAAAAAATGAAATGACAACAAAAGCTCAAACTACTTAGAATTGTTTCTTTTTTGTATATGACTACAATTTTAATGATGAATATTATTAAAGCAAATCTGTCAACCCTTTAACCTTTTACATTAAACACTCATCCCGAAAACAGGCACCATTGTTCTCCTCATATGTTACTGTTTAACGCCTTGAATTCAGTAATAGGATCTGCAATCTGTAACTAAGTTTTCCCCACTCGCTATTCCATTATTTTTATGAAAGTGCCACTGTGTCCAGAAAGGGAACTCTTTGGATCATCTGAGAGATTACATCTAGGATCAGAGGGACACATAGATAATGTTTTTTATCTATAGCTAATAGAATATACTTTTTGTATCTGCTCTAGGGTAGCACTTTTTTAGTTTAAAAATGTTGACAGTTTTTCTTTAGATTGCATGGGGTATATGTTATATATGTTGGCATATGTTATATTAAAATTGCAGTTAATCACTGATCATTTTCATATATCTCCAATGTGCATATTTTAATGAGCTCAAATAACCACAATGATGTATGGTAACTGGCTATTATACATTACTGCATGCTGCGCATTGCTATTTGCTGTTTTTCTGAATATGCATGCTGTGGTACTCTCCATCTACTAATTGTTTCTGTGAAAGAGAGCCTGTCTACTGATATAGTAGGTGCATACCAGTGATCTAATGCTTATAGCAAGAGTGCATGTGTATGCAAAAAATGTGTTACTCTGTCTTAATTACTGGTAGCCAATATAAATGTTATATTATTATGTAACCTCCTGCAACACTAAAAATACTTTTTTCATGGTGTGAAAATGTTTATTTGCATTTAATGCAAATGTACTCATTCCCATAAGATTGGGATATCTGGGAGCCATCTTATTAGATGGGTGGCTTCTAGATTCCTTTATAAGTTCCCCCACAAACCCCCACATCCTTTTTTAGAGGACTGCATTTGGGCCCTAGTCTCTCAGGGAGGCTTTGCCACCACCCTTGCAAGGTACCCCAGATTGTTGAAAGGCATGTGGCCTGATCTAGTTCAGGGAGAAGAGAGGTGTGTGTCTGCTGCCCTCCCTTTCATGGACACCCAGACTGCATGCCTGGATAAGGGTCTGGTTAAAGTTTCAAGAGGAACCTCACATTGTTTTTTTTTTTAATGGGTACTGTCCCTTAAAAAAAAAAAAAAAAACAACTAAACAAAATGGCATAAGGATGTGAGGGTTTGTAAAGGAATCTTTATACCATGACTCTTCCACACCTTGAAAAAGTAATTTAGGGCCAGTTCACACCACATTTTTCTGCATCAAAAACGAATTGGAAAGTACATTGTATTGATTTCAATGGCATAGTTCACACCAGTGCTTGCATTTCCAGTGCATTCCAGTTCCAGTAAAAAAAGTAGAACATGCTGCATTTTTCCTGCACTGGACTGTACTGGAACACTGCAAAACGCAATAAAAATGCACTAGAATGTCCCAGAAGGCACCTAAAAGCACCAAAAACACACTGGAACACATATGTCCTTATTCAAGGTTAAGAAAAAGGAGGGGTAAAAATGCACTGGACTGCATCAAAAATGCACCAAACCACATCATAAACACACTGGAACCCATCAAAAACACGTAAAAAAACGGACATGCAGAAAAGGATCTAGAACGCATCCAGACTGCTTTTCTATGGTGTGAACTGGCTCTTAAAGCATTTGTCACCCCAAAATTTTATATTCCTGATATGTGCGTGTTGTACAATGTACTTGAATGTGTATGAAAAATTATCCTGTTCTCTTTGCATTATTTCCTTTGTGTGAAATACCTGGTGTTTCTGACACTCCTTTTGCTTTCTTATTAAAAGCTGATCACGCTAGGCATGAGAGCACAGTGTGGTCAGTTTTCTGGCTGTTCTGGGAACTTAGCCAACTCTTAGCTAAGGGACAAAAGGTATTTACAATGTCTTTTTATACATATGCACAAACATATGCGTTTTAATTCTATTTTAAACTGAATTGGTTGTTTTACAAGATGAGGGTTCACATATACTTTAAAATTATGACAATGGAGAAAAATGCAATGGAACAAATACTAATGTACCCTGATTTAACTTCATATCAATCACATTGTCTAATGAAATAAAATAATTTTTAATTATGGTGTCCAGTGATGTAAATACTCCTTAACCACTTCAACACTTTTACCCCCTTCCTGCCCAGGCTAATTTTCAGCTTTCAACGCTGTCACACTTGTACTCATTTTTTTCACACAAATAGATATTTCTTTTTGGCACCTTTCAGGGGGGTGGGGGGGGGGTACAGATACCTGTATAATACAGGTATCTTCACCCACTTCCGGGCATAGATATCCGCAGAATCTGCGGGTATTTACTCCACTTCCTGCGGAGCCCCCGCTGTATTTCTTTTGGTGGTATTTAACGACTACTGTGTTTTTTTTTTTTTGCCTAAATAAACAAAAAAAGACCAAAAATTATGAAACAAATGTGTTTTTCTTCGTTTCCGGTATACAATTTTGCAAAAAAATTTTTCATAAATTTACGTCAAAATGTATTCTGCTACAACTCCTTGGTAAAAATAATCCAAATCAGTGTTTATTATTTAGCCTGTGGGAGAGTTATAGAGACCACAAGGTATGGTGTATATATATATATATATATATATATATATATATATATATATATATATATATATGAAAATTTATCAATCCTGATGTACTAACACCTTATCTTGTTTGTTGAGGCCCGAAAACACCAGGACAGTACAAATACCCCCAAATGACCCCTTTTTGAAAAGTAGACAGTCCAAGGTATTGAGCAAGAGGCATGGCAAGTTTTTTGAAGTTGTCATTTTTTGTCACAGTTTTTTTGCTTACTGTCCCCGGTGCTGTACAGTGTTGTCATATAATGGGTGTGACGATGATCAGGGACACTGACTAGTGACATTATGTACAAAAATATGTAATCCTTTTTTCAATTTCTTTATTACATTTTCTTTTTTTTTTTTTATGATTTTTTTTAACACACTGTGACCATAGCAATAGAGTGTTACAATAGTAACACTGTACTACTCTGGGGAAGTGATCAATACTTATTTATTTGTACACATTATAATTAGTTATACCAAAGAATTTCAATTTCACAATTGTATACAATGAATGGCATGAAAAAAATCTATCCATTGTATACAATTATCATTTTATCTGCTGTGATTGGTCACTTCGATAAACTGACACTCTGATGCCTGGTCCCAGTATGAAGCTTTCTTACTAACAGAAATCCAAAACCTGTGGCAGTTATGCAGTTTAAAAGCAGCAATTTTAGAGACCACCTCTTGTTTAGCTCCTCTCATCTCCTATTTCACACTATACATTGCTAAGTGGGATAGACAGCCTCTTTGATCTATAGTGATATTTGAAAGGCAGTATGGGGGGCGGATGAAAGTTTAACCTTATAAGCTCTCAAATAGCTCCTAAAAACTCAGGAGAAATCTAGTAAGGCAAATTCGTTTTTAGGGTTTCAAAATGCTTAGTAAACTGGACAGGCATTTCTATAGATACAACTGTTCCTGAGGATATTAAAACACATCGAAATTAGAATAGATTTATTTTTCAGAGAACAATTATACATTCTACATAAGAATAGCAGAGAAATATGTTAAATGTTAAAATACTAATACTAGTACCTGACTTCTAACTTTATAATATCTCCCCACAATCCCCCTTACAGCATAGTTTGCTAGCCAGTTGGGCACAATGTTGTAGATCTGGTGTTTTTAGGTTGTGAAAGCTGCGTGGGCAGGGGCTTGGGCAGTTTAAAGGAGGAAGGAAGTAAAGAATTGCTAAAGGTCCATTTAAATTTTTTGTTCAGTCATGTTTTATATGCATTGGTTGAAAAATGGAAATAAAAATATAACAATGCAGTGTATTCATATGGTTTAATGATTGCCTAGTATATTTTATATATATATATATATATATATATATATATATATATATATATATATATATATATATATATATATAACACGTGTCAGTCTGACATTGGAGTGTCATTTACAACATTTGTAAGGCAGTTTACTGTGATTTCAATTATTCTAAATTGCTGTATGCGGATCAGAGTTTGTGCTTGAATGAAGGAAGCCCATTTGTCTGTAAAACAAATTGTTAAGCTCCCTTTCTCTTTTAATTTGGCTTTTTAGTAGTTGAGAAGGTATTAATCTTGATTCTTGATGCATTCATTGAATTTTCTGAATGATATCAGGTGTTCTTTTATAGGGTCCCAATATAATTGCAGCTTTACAAAATCATTATAAAAATATCCTCCTGCTTTGCATTTAAATTTTCTTGTACGTTTACAGTCAGCATTTTGCTATTTACCCAATGAGAGATTTTCAAAAATAAAAATAATTTTACCATGTTAAATAGAAAAAGTGAAAAGGAAATTACATTTAGGGATTGATTTACTAAAACTGGAGAAGGAAAATTCTGGTGCAGCTGTGCATGGTAGCCAATCAGCTTTTAACTTCATCTTATTCAATTGACAAAACAAAAAAACCTGGAAGCTGATTGGTTTCTAAGCACAGCTGCACCAGATTTTGCACTCTCCAGTTTTAGTAAATGAACCTGTGTCTATCTGTTTTGAAAAAAATTGTATATTTTCAAAGCACAATTTACCTACATTAGGGGGTCAATAAACAGAGCCATATATTTATACTAGCTGCACAAAAAGAAAAAAAATATATTTAATATTAATAAATACATACAGCAAAACCTTGGTTTGAGAGTAACTTGGTTTGAGAGTAGTCTTGATATACAAGTAGCGTCATGTCACAACTGAGTATAAAACAGAACAGAGGCGCCTCTAAGTGTAGCAATAAGGTTACATTTAATGAAGGTACAACATTTAGCAAGTCACATGATCAATGATTAAATCAGGCACATCCAAGTATGCAGGCATCCAGGGTAAAGCTGAATGTTGTACCTTCATTAAATGTAACCATATTGCTCCACATAGAGGCACCTATCTTCTCTTTTATACTCTGTAGCGCCTGCTGAATTTTGCTTCTAATCCCCTTGTGGCTTCCATTTGTGGATGGACATTTTATGGTTACACAACCTATCACATTGTTTTAATCTTTTTATATGGACTATAAACTGAAGGACTGATGAAGAAATGGTTGTGGAACGAATCATCTGAGTTTCCATTATTTCTTAAGGGAAAATTCACTTTGATATACAAGTACTTTGGAATACTAGCATGTTTGCGGAAAAAATTGCTCACAATCCAAGGTTTTAGATAAGTACACAGTTGAAATACATATATTTTACTGTTTTTCTACCACAAAATTCTTCACTCAATTCTCTGATTCTACACAGCTGGGGTTATTATCCTACTGCTTTACTATATTGATAGCCTGATTACCTGTCTGCTAATTGGACAAGAAATCTGTCTGGGGATGAGGAGGGTGTATACAGTGGTGGCTGGTGCTCAAAATGTTTGAGGGGAGCAAACAAACTGAAAAATTTGGGAAAAAAAACATCAATTGCAGCCTCACTGTACCATCAATCGCAGCCACTGTGCCATCAAACGCAGCCACTGTGTCCATCAATTGCTGCCACTGTACCATCAAACGCAGCCACTGTGCCCATCAATTGCCACCACTGTGTCATCAAATGCAGCCACTGTGCCCATCTTATGCAGTCACTGTGTCCCATCAAATGCAGTCACTGTGCACCATTGAATGCAGCCACTGTGCCCATCATATGCAGCCACTGTGACATCATATGCAGCCACTGTGCCCATCAAATTCAGCTACTGTGCCCATCAAATGCAGCCTCACTGTGCCCCATCAAATGCAGCCTCACTGTGCCCCATCAAATGCTCCCACTGTGCCCCATCAAACGCAGCCTATATGTACTTACCCTGTCTCAGTAGCAGTGGGACAGCTTCTTGATGTCTTCTCCCATCCTCTCTTTCCATCCTCTGCTATGATTGGATGCCTCATAGGCATCCAATCACAGTGCCTGTCGTTTCAGCCAATCAGTTGACGGGTAACAGATCCGAGCACCTGATTGGTGGAAAGGCGGTTTAGTGTTAGGAAAGAGAATATTCATTCGCTTTTCTAACACAGCTGAGTGACCTGCAAGCACCCAGCATGACACTCACAGGACACCTTTTTTGACACCTATGAGAGCCTTTGGCTCTAATCAGGTGCTTAAAAGAAACCCTGCCGGGACAATTCAGGCACCCGGTGCCCGAAAAGGGGCCGGGCTCCTGAATAGGGGGTGGCAGCGGTGGCCATAGATAGAGTCATGCAATGCATGACTCTATCTATTGGTGCTAGAGGGGTGGCTGAGGGGCAGCGCCCGCGTGCCCTTATGGACGCACCGCCACTGGTTGTATAGGAAAATGTGTTCAAAAACAGGAAATAAGTCTGTCTTTTGGCACCTACCTGGCTGTGCAGTGAAAGTAAAAAATAATAATTTGCCTATATATTTTTTTCTTTTAAAACTGGGCTTCACCAAATGATTCTGACACTTTCATTCCGGCACATGGTGGTGGCAGAGATTTGTCTGAACAGAATTACAAATTGTTTGGAACACAAATAAGCAAACATTTCAGCTGTGAGTTAAATTCCAGCAACAGGATCACTAAATAGAATAGTCACCTGCTTCTATGGCATTGCTCCCTAATTAACTAAAATGTCCTAGGAGCAGCGATAAAGCGAGGGCTCTCTCATCCAGCCAGCATAAGAGTGATACCATAGAAGCCATTTGTTTCCCTGCTCTCTTAGTCATCCTGCTACTAGCGAGTGGCCACCAACAGCAGGTTCTCTAACATGATGTGAGCCTTATAGTTCACACTATAGGCAAGTAGCAGGGCAGTGGCTGAAAACTTTCTGGGTCAGAAAAGGAATGTCATTCTTTTTATTCTATAAAGATTTATAGCTCAACAGGTATGGGCGCATTACAAAAGAAGGTGATTTACTGGCTTCTGGCAGGACTGTTTTCTTTTAATTAAATGTATTTAAAAAGACACATTACTGCAGACTGAAGTCTGTGCAACCAAAACAGCAGAAGCAACAAGAATGAGAATGATATATTACTCAGACCAGAAGAGTTTAATGCTTTATCAGCACAGACTGACAACACCTGTTTTATGTGCAATGTGCACTGAAGGGAGCAGGAATACTAGGAAATCCTAAGCAGGTACAGTGTCCGAAAGCTATATTGTTTGTCATGCTTTATAGTAAAATAATTCACAATAGAAAAAAAAAAAAAAAGCTAGAATAGTACTGAACTAGTTAAAGCAAAAAAGCTAATTTATATACATTTATGCCATTTGTCAGTTTATTAAGAACATTTTACTTTCCTTTTATGCTCACAGTTGTACCCAATCAACTGTTAACAGTTAACAAATGAGATCATCCTATTTAGAGATGTAAAAAGCAGATATTTGTTTAGGGTGTTTATGCACATGGGCACCTTTATTCTTGCAGCATAAACATGTATTTTGGTGCCCAGGAGCCCCTGGTGCTGTGTACAGCCACCCAAAGACCTGAATAGTTGTAGGTAGTTATACAGAGGTTTGCAGTGCTACTTGCACAGGGGTGCCCAGACACCAAAATGCACCAGTTAGTTTAGGCTGGAAGTAGGAATGTGTCTGTGTTCCTAAGTCCTAAGGGTTTTTATTGTACAATAAAGCTACTTTTCCACTTGTACACAGCTAATGAAGTATAAATATGTATGCCTTTAGCTCGGTGAATTTAAAAGTTGTATGCTCTACATATTACCTTGCCTTAGCTTATTTTTATAGCTAAACACTCTCTGAAACTCTGAATTGTGGCAGTTATCTATGTACAGTACATACCATGTAAAAGGAGGGTGATGCTTAAAATCTACATCTAATAAGATTACATTTTTTAAAGAATTCCATTACAAAAAAATGTGAGATGGGTTTGCGACTGGTATAGAAAAAATTTCTTCTAACTGGCTTCTGCAGCAGATGGTTTTACCTTTTCAATAAGCAATTACTCTCCAGGATCATCCTAGATATTTCAGTCTAGTATACTGTATTTTTTCTTTCTTTAGCATATCTCAAGCTTTTATGTATGGGAACCCATAAAACACATGACCCACATTGGTTTTACCTGTATATAAATGTTCTTGAAAACTATTGCTGGATTGTAAATAGTTGATTTAGCTTACTAAAGGCAAATGACTGTTCACTTTGCAATGGAAATTGCACTCTGCAGGGGGATTTGCCTCAGAGCTTAGTGAATGTCGTGAAGTTTCACTCATGTGAAAATAATAAAAACATTTGGGCTTGTACATGATGGAATGATGGAATTAAGCAGAGCTTCACCTCATTCAATAAGCCCTGGTACCACTTCCCTTATAAGGTGCAATTTCCCTTGCAAGGTGAACAGCCGGTATGCCTTTAGTAAATTTACCCCAATACATTTTGTCCTTGGGTTAATTTATGCCTTCATACCACAGTCTTCTTTTTTTTAGTCCCTGTACTAAACTGCTTCACTTGTACTCTAGCACTTATTGCCTTTGCAAAATACCAGAGTCACTGTTAAATCTGGCAGTCACATACAGGGATGTGATGTGATTCAGAGGTACATAAAAATGAACCTAAGGAATATCAGTAAGCTGTTGGATGCAACTGGTTGACATTCAGAGCACTTAAAACTTTACCATATGACACTGAACAGAGATTCTTCACCTGTAAGACCAATTTCTGTTACAGGGGATCCTGTTTTTATTGATGTATGGTTTTATGTAGATAGAATGCAAGTACCCCCCCCCCCCCAGGTTCTTTAATAAGTAATATACTTCCCTTTTAATTCCCCATTAGGTGGAATTGTAGTTCTTCCATATTACAGTACTTCAATATTAGGGCAGATACGCCCCAGGGAACAGATTTTCTTTCATAATCACTGGTCCCTATTGCCAAGCTAGCTATATACATGAGCTTACATTTGGACATTAAAGTGGAGCTCCACCCTAAAGTGGAACTTCCACTCATTGGATTCCTCCCCCCCTCCGGTGCCACAATTGGCACCTTTCAGGGGGGAGGGCGGTGCAGATACCTGTATAATACAGGTATCTGCACCCACTTACGGGCATAGATAGCCACAGAATATCTGCAGATATGTGACTTCCTATCTCCTCCCATGTGTTCTGGGAAACACACAGTTCCCAGAACACAACGGAGACCAGTAAAGACGCGCGGCATGACTCGCATATGCGCAGTAGGCAACTGAAGCCGCAACGTTTCACTTCCTGATTCCCTCACCGATGATGGCAGCGGGGGCAGCCGAGAGATGAGTGATTGTTTGTCTTCTGCTGCCGACATCGCAGGCACCCTGGACAGGTAAGTGTCCATTTATTAAAAGTCAGCAGCTGCAGTATTTGTAGCTGCTGGATTTTAATAATTTTTAAGGTGGACTGCCTTTTTCAGGCACAGTTCAAATGCTAGAATGTTTTAAGCAATTAGGACATGAATATAGGAAATGGAATAATCTGACTGGTTATGTTCATGTAAAAAGGCAGTTTGCCAACAACCCGTGAACCAATAAAAAAAATCTAATCCAGCCAAACAGCTAGAAACAAGAATGATTGTTTGAAAATTGAGGTGAAATTGGTTAAAAAGCTGAACATTGTCTGAATAAGCTAAAACATGATGCCATATACACATTGGTAACAGATCTGTATTTTTCTTCCAAATGTATAATTATATTCATAAATTGTAGTTTTTCAGCAGTTTGCAGACATTAAGTTCTTGGAACCTTAACGTAAGCATTCATTGATGTTTCTACTCAATCCTTTGATTTGTATCTTTCTCTTTTTTGCAAATATGTTATGTTAGCTAAAAAAAAAAAAAAAAAAAAAAGCTAAACAGTTAAGCAGCGGATGAATTATTAAGAGAGAAGGCACTGTTTTATAAAAACAAAATTGTCATATGCAATATTAAAAATTGCAAAACAAACCACCTAGGGTACACTGTCATGTTTAAGAGATTTGAATAAATATGCAGCAAGTTTTATTGTGATTTTGTGTACAGTAAACATGGTGCTAATTAGTTACAACAGTTTGCTCAATGATATTCCTTTTTCGTCTCTGAATTATAATGAGGGATGAACAATGAACGTACTTGTTGAAAGTACCAATTAAGTCAAACAGTTTGTATATTACATAGTTATGAAATGTGTTTACGGCAGGAACAGGCACAGGTTAGGTCTCCCGTAGAGTCTGTTTTGCCTGAATTTTTTTTTTAATATAGAACAATCTCCAACAAGATAAAAGAAACAAGTTATTAAAATATCATGATATCACCGGAAGGTATACTTTTCAATGAAAAGAAGAAAAAAATTATGGTAATAAATTACATATTATAAATTAATTTTGATTCTGAAGTTTTTGTACATTGTGTATTTAGGCATTCTTATCTCGCTGGTTTCTCATTTCTACTTATTATGATTTAAGGTTGGAGATTGTTTTAATATGTGTGCTGCACCTGTGCGTGCAACTAAGTGATCTATAATAATTTTCACATTGTCTGATACCAACAGTTTAATATGTATACACATTCTTTAAAATTGTATCTCATATATGTTACTGACAGGGACAAAGCCTGTTTAGTGATTGTATGTTATTAATTTAGATTTGTATTAGATGCAACAATCACTGTTTTATTAAATGATGCTTCTGCACTTTTTTTATGAAAAAATAAGCATACACAGCCAATTAACTTCATCAAATTCCATTCATTCCTAACTCCATATTCAGGCTATTTAATATATTAATTAAAACAATCGGTACAATTTGTAATTTACCTTTACCAATTGCATTGGAATTCCTATTATATAACTAGTAGTATTATTAACAGAAGTAACAGTGACTTTTAAACTATTACCGTTTAAGATCAATTATATTGGCCTGAATATAGAATGTCATCATATGTCTGATTTAGCACCTGCTTATGTTTAGCTCAGTGTATAATCTGCTTATTAATTAGCAAAATGTGAAATTATCACTTTTTATAGAGGGAAAAAAAATGTCCTGCATGCATGAATGAAATTATCCTTCTTATCATAAAAGTAGCAAATGTCACAAGTAATTTGATACATCTTTAGTACCAAAAGCTTCCATTAATAAACAAATCAATACATTCATCTTGTTACGTATGCATGAGAATAGTAAAAAAAAAAAAAAAAAAAAAAAAAAAAAAGAAAGTACCACAGTAATGATTTCAGTGAAAATTGAATACTTTGTTCTTTTTGTGGGTGTTCTGTTTGTTTGCAGTCAGATGAGTGAGCCTCATAGCGGTTTGACGCTCAAATGTGCCAAGTGTGGAGTAGTTTCAACAACAGCTTTGTCAGCCACCACCGCCAGTAATGCCATGTTAGTCTAAATCATTTACATCTTCTTGTTACAAATCTATTACCGTGCATGTCTGAAAATAGTCTGATAAAATTTGTGTTCTTCTAATAATACTACAATGTCTTTTTGTTCTTTATTTATTTATTTTTGTATTTTTTTTTAACTTGTGCAACAGTATTAAAGTGTTGCCTTTAGACAAACATCTTTTTACATAAATGTGTTTTAGCATTAACCGCTTCAGTTCCAAGATGGCCAGATCATGAAATATACATGTAACCAACTGGCGATCTTATCACTGAAGGTGCTTGCTTACTTTTATTTAAACCTCTGTAATGTGATTTGCATGCACAAAGCACTATCTGGTTCAGCAAACAAAATATCTTTCTCTGCATAGGGCATCCCTTTGGAGTTCCTGTGTTGTTCTACCTCTCCTGGCTTTGACATGGATGTCTGCTGTTCTAGCAATGACAGATAAGAGATCGATACTGTTTCAGATACTGTTCGCAGTATTTGATTCATTGCAAGGATTTGTCATTGTGATGGTCCACTGCATTTTACGGAGAGAGGTGAGAGCAATATTTTTGTCTTCTATGCATTTTCTTCTGTGTGACATCTGATAAGCAATGACTTTTCTCAAATTTCAAGATGCAAAATCACCTTGACTTAAATGAATTAGCTGATATTCATAGTCTGAGATGCAATCCCTGCCATCCATCATGTAAGATCAATGAATCATTTGCCAGACACATAAACCTGTGTATATGTCAAAGGTTCAGTTAAAAAAAAGCATGTTCATGCATGAAAGAATGGATAGATGAACAATATTTTTTTTTTATTGAGATGAAGTTTTATCATTAACTTAAAATTCACCAGATGTCTAGACATGCTCTAGCACAATCTCTGGAAAGATATATATTCTTTGATAATCTTTGATGTATATGTATAGCCCAAACTTTTTTATTTTTAGGTAGAATAGAGAAGGTTTAGAAAGGACATACCATTTCTGTGTCCCTGGTAGGTATATTCACCCTCTCTATTTTGTCCAGGAGACTGTCAGAACCGAAAGAGACAGAATGTGATGTTAAAAAAAGTTGTAACTAGAATGAGAGGTGATGGTACATCTTCCAGTCGGAACACTGGAAGAAGGAAATTCTCCTGTGTAGAAAATGTTTCTCGCTTCCTTTTGCTGGACAGGACAGGAAGTGAAGGAAAGTCTCCCTGATGGGACAGAGACAGGAAAAACATATATACTGGGGTTTATCCCCTCCCCGCTTTAGCTATAAAAAAAAAAAGATTTGACTACACATATACTTTTTTGTCCTTATAGAAGTATGAAGACCTTTAACTAGAGCAACACAATTTATTATCATTGATTGTGATAACTGTAAAATCATAGTTTTGTCTTATATTTACTTTGGATCATCATGGTTTATAACCAGTCTATTTAAACTCATCAACAAACAATCTCTCAAATGCACTTTATTACCTTAAGGTTTTATTGTGTTCTATTACACAATAAAAATATTATATTTGTTAATATTCCTATAAACATCCATAGACAGTTAAGCTGAGAATATAATGGACAACTCCACACAAAACATAAAAACAGTAAATATATATATATATATATATATATATATATATATATATATATATATATATATATATATATATATATATATATATATATAAACCTAAAATCTTTTAGCTGTGTCTTCTTTTTCTTTATGGATTCATTGTTTTTTTTAAAAAAAATCATGTTTATTAAGCATTTTGTCCTGTAGCAGAAAATGACAAGGTCCTGCTCCCTTGGGTTCTGGACCAGTATTAATATTACAACTTCCAACACTGAAACACTGAATCTTCCTCAAGACACTTTGATTACAGGAAATTGCTGTCACAATATATTTGCAAACATTCATTGTATGGGTATAGCTGAAGCTCATCTTCAGAAAATAATAAAATTAACGTTTCCTCATACCATGGTCAAAATATTTCCATTAGTACTGCAAGTCTCATGATGTAAAGCGCTGCACAGACTGTTGGTGCTAAATAAATCCTGTATAATAATAATCGTAATAATAATAAATCATACCTGTAGTAATCAGCTAAACGTTTATAAATGTGGGGGTCAAAGAAGGGAGGAGTGATAAAGACTGGCTTTTTCATGAAATTCCATATTTGCATATAACTTTGTCAATCCTGATAAGAACAGGTTTGCTGAGCTATTATGGAATTTCTATTATGTCCAGACAAATGCTTACCATGATGATATATCCATGCTAGCTATGAAGATACATCATTAAATAAATCTGTTTTAATGTTTTGTTCATAAGTAAAAAAAAATGCTGACTATATGTAAAAATTGTATTTAATTTGGTTAGTTCTATTCATTAGGTTACTTGTTATCCTCGCATATACATTTAAAAGGAAGTGCTTTGACTTTACATCTACAAATACATGGCATTATCAAAGCAAGACTGATCTACAGTATGGTTTCGTAAACAAAGTTAGCAGCAAATTCAATTTTTGGCATTTATATCTTGGATGGGAAGTCTGGAATTTGCTAAGTGAACTCCCAATATACCTGGTTTGGCAAACATAGGTTTTAGCATTGAAAAGCACACAGATGGCTTGAGACTGCTGTTTGCCATGTCACACATAAAGATTTAGTAAGGTGGAAAATTCAATCCAGTAATTTATATAGAACAAGCAGCTGCCTTAAATAGACAGTCATAACATTTAAAGCTCCATTCCAGCATTATTCTGCATTACCATTGATATAGACCTATCACCTAAAAAATATCCCTTAACATGAATTAATACTATCAACAATGGTAACAATGAGTTTTAAAGGTGTTGTTAAGGCAGAGGTTTTTTTTTTTTTATCTTAATGCATTCTGTGCATTAAGATAAAAAAACCTTCTGTGTGTAGCAGCCTCCCGAACACCCCCTAATACCTACCTGAGCCACATCTCTGTCCAGTGATGTCCACGAGTTCCTTGGCCTTCTGGGACTCTCCCTCCTGCTTGGCTGAGACACCATTGGCTCCCGCGGCTGTCAGGAAAGAGAGGGGCATGGCAAACAGCAGCTTCATGTCTGAATGGACACACAAAGCTGCAGTTCAGCTCGGGTGCCCCCATAGCAAGCTGCTTGCTGTGGGGGCACTCGACAAGAGGGAGGGGCCAGCAGCAGCGAAGAGGGACCCGAGAAGAGAGGGATCTAGGCTACTGTGTGAAAAACCACGGCAACAGGGGAACTATGTATAATATGTTTGTTATTTTTATTTATTTTGTAAACAAGACTTTACAATCACTTTAATGTGGAGCAAAGAGTGTGATTTACTTAAGTATATTTTTAACTTTGGGAGTATTGACTTTGGGAGACTAAGCAATGATATAATCCTAAATAAAAGGACCAAGGCTACAGTGCCATATAGAGATGCAGTTATCATTATCATAGAAATGTAAACAAGAATGAGCAGGCACTGCCTAGGTCTGCAAAGCATGCAGAAAAAATTAAATGTTACAAAAATTCCTGCAGTGGGCATGTGACACAAAGTATTCAGCTGTAGAGCAAAATCACACAGAATAGGTGGCATTAATAAAGCTAAGTATAATAAATATACGGCATATTACACACACATTAAAACAGAGCAAAGGTAAATATTAGGCTGGGTTCACATCTAAATAATTAAAAAGTGTTTGGGGACCTGGGTCCTGCCCAGGTCCCCAAATTTGCAAATTTTTTTTTTTAAACCCCATGATTTTAATAATGCTTAAATTGAAACAATAAAAGTGTAATAAAAAGTCATTGATAAAAAAAAAAAAATAAAAAAGCGTAGGGGTCCCCCCAAATTCAATAACCAGGCCCCTTCAGGTCTGGGATGGATATTAAGGGGAACCCCATCCAAAAAAAATGGCGCAGGGTCCGGTGCGTCCCTGTTCTCCATTTCAGGGACGAATCAGGGATGAATTGTTGCCTGAATTCAGCCCTGAAATTGAGCCAAAGACGCACAGGACCTCATGCGATCCGATCTGTAGCCGCCCTGGAGATATGTGAACTGGCTCTATAAAGAGCCAGTCACAATCTCCTGTCATGCAAATTGGATACGGGAAAAACCTGCATTCAATTTTCACTAGTGTGAACCCAGCCTAAAGCAAGCATGGCTTGGCCACATTGTTAGTGCATTTGCAGTTTAACAGCCTCGATACACGGCTCAGTGTGTCCAATAGCAGCAATTGTCCAAACTTTAGCCTTGCCTAATGTCATTATTTTCTTCATATCTGCTCCTTTGTTTTAGCTATGCAATTTTGAATCTCAATTTCACCTACATTTGTATATTTTCACAATTTTTTTTTTTTGTCTATATATTTTACAGTATATCCCAACATGTTCTTGACTCTTCTATTCACTCTTTGTTTTACTGTGGCATCCTATGATCATATGAATCTACTGCTGCGTTTGAATGCCGTATAGTTTAGCAGTATAGTAATAAAAGGAACTTCTCCAAGTATCCAGGACTCCCATTACATGAAATGCAGGGCAAACATCTCTTCACAGATAGGAAATCATTTTACTATATGTGCAGCCATGTAGACTGCACATTTGAGATGAATCCACTGTTCTCTTCCAAATACTTGTTCCCTATCTGCTCAGTCCCAGGTGTTGGCTTACATCTTGTCTTGTCCTGAAATAGAAAATGTAAGAATGAAAGCTGCACCCTGACACCCCAAAAGCTGCACCAAATGTTTATAATAAATAGTTTCCTGGTACATTGACAGTCAACCTTAATCATAGACTGCACATAGATGGATTGCTCTTCCCTAAAAAAAAGTGTGTCTGGTTCTGTAAACCCTGCATATTGGGCAGGTAATCTACAACCTTTGTTTTGAAAAAAGATCTAATGAGTCAGTTCAGTTAAATATTAGCCACATGGCAAACCCATCATTAGGCTCACTGATGAAAATGCTCTTTATTTGTCCTACCAGAAAAAAAAGTGAACAAATTTGGTTATACAGAACTGAGCATATGAGGAAAACATGCATAAGCAGAGGTTACATTTAGTCAAATCCACATGTCAAAACAATCAGTAAATACAAATATTACAGTAGCCATACACATCCAGCTTGCCTTCATCCTTCCAATCTCTTCAGTCTACCTATTGGTTAATGAGGCCACCCATTCCAGTAGGGATGTGGTTTACGTTTGCCACCACACAACAGATTCTAGTTGTGCACCACAATGGGTGAACTAAATAACCTTTGCCCACCAGCCAAAGCAAACCTCTAGTTTCTGCAGAAAGTCATGCATTTAGTGGCCATATTATTATTGAGACTAAATGTGACAGCTTTCCGCTCAGGGTTGGTTGGTTGTTTGGTTGTTTGGAGGCTAAATCTGTCTGTATCCTAGCAACCAGTGACTCATACCCAGTCCCATTCAACCACCAACCAGTAGCAAAATGTAAACTAAATGTAAACATAGAGGCGGGGAATGCTGTCTGACATCATTGACCAAATATGGTCATGCCTAGCAAGGTCCCTCTCCATGTTGAGGGCACGTGACCTGGTATGGTTCAGAAGGGTACACGCTTGCCTCCCCCACTTGCTGTCCAGCCAGGCTGCATGCTCAGGTAAGGCAGGTGTAAGGCACCTCCAAGTATGTTATTTAAAGGAATTCATGTTTTTACTATTTCATTTTAAGCTTTTAGTAAAAGAACTGTTTCACATTGAATATAAAAAAATGTTTTTGCATCAATACATGTCCCAGAGGGCAGTGCCTAGCTCCCTGTGCCCTTTGTTTGAGTTTGGAGGGTCCCTATGTAATTTTTCACAGAAAAAAAAAAGGCTGGCAGGGAAATGTCATTTAGCTGCATTTTTTTCCTTATAAAACATCACTTTTGCTTGTATATATCCTACAGTGGTGCCATTTCACAGGTGGATTTAGGGCATCAGCCAAGCATTTCATTTAAAGGAATTTTGTATTTTAATGTTTTACTTTAAGCCTTATTAAAAGAGCCGGTCCCTGCTGAAAGGTATATTCATTTTTTTTTTGTTTTTTTTTAAATGTTTGCATTAAGGCATATCCCCTAGGGCAGTGCCCAGCTCCCAATGGCCTTTGCTTTTGGGGTTCTTCATGCCATTTTTTTCACAAAAAAATACAA
Organism: Lithobates sylvaticus; assembly: GCA_028564925.1. Classification (NCBI taxonomy): domain Eukaryota; kingdom Metazoa; phylum Chordata; class Amphibia; order Anura; family Ranidae; genus Lithobates; species Lithobates sylvaticus. The sequence goes on along the minus strand of CM053028.1, from coordinate 319,509,389 downwards.
GCTGGCAGGGGACTATCATTTAGCTGCATGTTTTTCTTTATAAAATGTCACTTTCATAAGTGTATATACAGTACAACAGTAGTGTCACTTCACATGCAGTTTTAGGGGATCTCCCAAGCATTTTATTTAACAGAATTTTCTATTTTTAATGTTTCAATTTCAGCCTTATTAAAAGAGGTGCTCCCTGCTAAAAGGTATTTTTATGTTTGTTTGCATTGTTGCATGTCCCCAAGAATTGTGCCTAGCTATCCATGTCCCTAATTTGACAATCCCTCAGCTATTAGGCATTGCAAATGGTGAGAATTGATTTTCCAGATTCACCTCCTATTGACTTCAATGGAATTCACAACTTGCAGACTCTTGGGCATGTTTGCGAACCACATTTTCCCATCAGTAATTGGGAGGTAGAAGGCATAGGGCCAAGCTCCAGTTTTATGGGAAAAGTTCAACTTGAATGTGACTTTAGTTGTTTATATAATTACATCTGCAAATAGTTTTGACATGCAAGTTTTTGCAAGGTTTTTTTTAACCCCTTCCTGACCAGCCGCCCCAGTTGTACTGTGGCAGGTTGGCTCCCCTTGGCGAACCGACCTAGGTGTACATCGGTTCGCCTTTTGACCACTAGGGCGCGATCATAGAGCCGATGCTCATGCCAGGCACCCGTGATTGCTCCACACAGAGACAGATTGGAGATCTGTCAATGTAAACAGGCAGATCTCTGTGCTGTCAGGGGTGAGGAGAGCGAGCTGTTGTTCAAACTATATATGAACAACAGCTCGCTCTCCTCACCCAGTCAGTCCCATCCCCCCACAGTTAGAATCCCTCCCTAGAGAACATAGTTAACCCCTTGATCACCCCCTAGTGTTAACCCCTTCTCTGCCAGTGACATTTACACAGTAATCAGTGCATTTTTATAGCACTGATCGCTGTATAAATGCCATTAGTCCCAAAAATGTGTCAAACGTGTCCTATCCATCCACTATAATGTCACAGTCCCGATAAAATGGCTGATCACTGCCATTACTAGTAAAAAAAATAATAATAAAAAATGCCATAAATCTTTCTCTTATTTTGTACATGCTATAACTTTTGTGCAATATACGCTTATTGCGATTTTTATTACCAAAAATATGTAGAAGCATACATATTGGCCTAACCTGAGGAAAAAAATATTATTTTTTGTTAAAATTGGGGATATTTATTATAGCAAAAAATACAAAACCTTGTGTTTTTTTCAAAATTGACGCTCTTTTTTTGTTTCTAGCGCAAAAAATAAAAACCGCAGAGATAATCAAATACCACCAAAAGAAAGCTCTATTTGTGGGGGAAAAAAAAGGATGTCAATTTTGTTTGGGTACAACATCGCACGCCCACGCAATTGTCAGTTAAAGCGACACAGTTTCGCATCGCAAAAAATGGCCCGGTCATTGAGCAGCCAAATCTTCCGGGGTTGAGGTGGTTAATCAGTCTTTGTGCAGCAGCACTCTTTTGAAAGCACCAAACAATTGCCTACCTAGAGAAAACAGTACCATCTATCTTGAGTTTGCATCCTGTTACGTTATCAGGTTAAAGAGGGACTGATTTATTTTTAACTTTTCTTAATCACTTCCCGACCATGTAACGTACATGTACTGCGGCAAAGTGGCTCTATTGTAAAAACCTCTAGGGCGTGCGTGCATGCCGCTGGAGGCCCGATCACACGCTGATTGAACAGAGGGGGAGTCAATCAGTGGGTCCAGTGGACATCACCCATGATCGTTTTCGAGAGAGGCAGAACGGTAGTCTGCCAATGTAAACAAGGCAGATCGCCTTTCTGACAGGGGAGAACATGGAGATCTTGTGTTTCTGCTGTGTCTTCATCCAGTCAGAGCATCCCCAACACAGTTAGCAAGCACTGGTCACCAAAAGGTGTCAGTGTCAGATTTGTCCCACAATGTCGCAGTCCCGCTAAAGATCGCTGATTGTCACTCTTTTGTTTATAGCGCAAAAAAGAAAAACTGCAGAGGTGATCAAATACGAAATCAAATGACATCAATTTTATTTGGGTGCAACGTCGTACGACCGCGGAATTTTCAGTTAAAGTAACACAGTGCTGTAACGCAAAAAATAGTCTGGTCATAAATGGGGGGTAAATCTTCTCGAGCTGAAGTGGTTAGAGTAGACCTTACAGTTAAAGGCAAACTATGCTTATTACATAGTGCCCCCTTCCCTCCAATCTAATATTTCTGAAATAATGCCCTATAAAGAGAGCACCTGTAAAAAAAAAAATACACAATATACTTACCTTATCCTGGCTTCTGCACTGAAGTGGGTGATGTCAGGATTCTTCAGGTGAGATCCTGGGAATAAAAGAAATAAAATAAAAAACATGTGTTGCGCTTGAAAGTAAAAACTGCAAATCAGTCCATGTGTCTTCAAAACGGCACCAATGAAATGCCTTCACAGTATGAATATGTGCAGAAGTTCTAATTCACTTAGCTCCTCCACCATGTGAATAGACCACCACCATAAGTTAGGATGTACTCTTACCAGAGATTGTTGACCACCTGTTACGGGTGGTCAAAAGGGACTCATAAATCTCATATGCTCCATCCACGGTTGTTCCTTAGCATGCAAAAAGGAGGAGGGATCATCCAACTGTCACATCAAAAACAATACTCCTCTGGTCTCAGATTGTAGTATCCAGTGGAATGTATCAGCAAAGAGATAGACACCACATAGTGTAAATCCTTAATATTAGGTTTTATTCAAGTAATGCACTGACATGCCATTACATTGAAAGAAAAAACGTCATCAGCAAAAAAAAGGGCTCAATCCAAACATGAAAACAGGAAACAATGCCTTTACCCTACCCTACTATACACTGGGAATGCTGAGTAATTCAAATCTTGTGAGAAGACACTCCAGTACTATGCTCATGGGTTTTGAGATCCACAGTGTCCCCATGATCTTGTTGAAAAGATAGTGATGCCATCCTTACCTTGGTACTGCAGGCAGAAACCAGTGTCAGGTAAATATGTTTTTTAACATTGTACTGTTTTTATCTCATTAATGTGGTGCTTTTAGAAGCAGGTATTGGCTTTTAGTAGTATGCCCCAACATACAATGTTTCAGCAACACCGTTTCCCATGGCTTTAGTAAAACATTTTAGTGTTTACCACAATCAAATATACTTATGTTAAATCCTCACATATATTATTAATATTAATAATGTTATAATAAATATGCAGGTCCTTGTTTTTTTATTTATTTTTTTTCTTTGCATTTTGTTGTAAGCTGTGTCATCAATAGGCCATATGCCCTAAATTGTTTTTAATGATTCATGATTTTTGGCATGTCTGATAAAGACAACAAAGCAGATTCTTAGAGGTGAAAAGAGAAAAAACATCCAATTTTAAAAAGCTGGAATATTATCAATTCCACCCTCATTATATTCTGTGAATATTTGTGCACAACTCTCTAAAGGCTCAATGCGTTCCAAAGAACGAAAGGACTTTAATTGCTGTCTATGTCTCCACTGGTGAAATTTCACCATATCTTGTGTGTCCAAAGTGTTTCACCCTTGCCAGTGGATATACATAGAAAAATATCAGAGGTTTTAACTTTCATCCACTATACTAATAAAATGTGTTTGCTGTATGTGTCTGTGTATCAGAGATTCACTTAGTTCTCTGTATCAGCTGTAGACCTAATAAGCAACTCAAAAACACTTAGACGTTATTGATTTATATATAACACATCAGAAAACATTACTGAGTTCAGGTGTTTCCAGTAAAGTGTACTTTTTTTGTGTGGAGGAAATTGAGTGGCCTACACAGAGCTTTGGCCTCAACCCTGTTAAACATCTTTGTAATAAATTGGAATACTAATTGTGAGCCAGATCTTCTCATTCATTTTGTGTAAAACTGACAGGCAGACTCCTGACCATCAGGTGGATGCATTTGGGTAGCTTCACTTCCACCCGATTGCCTCCAAACACCCCTGGTACCGGTGCCCCCCCCACACACGTGCGCACCCCAGGCCATGTAATCTGGGCTCTGCTTGCGGAGGGTCTGGCCAGTGCCAGCGGTGGAGGGGAACAAGACAGATGTCTGTTGTTCTCCCCCTCTTGCTGTGACCCAGAAATCGACATGTATGACATCACTTCCAGGTCAGGCTCTCAGTGTCCCCGGCTAGCATAGCCAAGAGGGGATGTAATGCAATGTGATCTGCATTGCAATGCATTCAGTGGAGCCCAGAGAAGACATGGTCTTTGGCACTGCATGTATCATTGAAGAGAACCTGTCACCTAAAAATCATCACATAAGGGACTTCTTGTCCCCTATGTGATGAAAAAAAAAGTTAAGAAAAAAAAAGAAAGAAAAGCACATCAAATAAAGGCCTAAAATTATTTTATAAACATGTGTGCAAAAAAATGCAAAAATGGCTCTGGCGGCAAAAAGGTTACTTTATCATTATGTTGCGGCATTTTTTATTACTTATTAGTGAAGTGTTGCAACTGAATACATTTAGTTTAATATATCAGAGAAGAAAAAAATCCATAAAGCAAATCTGTGAATAAAGACTAGCGACAATGACAGGCAGCTTGTCTTTGAGCCATTATCACTCAAATGGAAAGAAGCTCACATTTTAGATCGACATCTTGCAAAATAAAAATCAAAGAGTGTTTGTAAAAATTCACAACAGTTAATAGCTATTCCTTGTATGCTAATTAGGTCATATATTTCCCACAATACCAACAACTCTGCAGAGAGCAGCCATACATGCATAGTTTATTAATCATGAAACATATTGTATCTGTAAGAGTGGTTTGAATCAGGATGTTAAAAATTCACATTCTATATATACTTTGAATATTTATGCACTTATGGTACATGCAAATAATAAGTAAAATTAAGAATATAAATGTCAGTAACAGTTATTTCTACCTGCAAGGAAAAAGCTGAACCTCTGGAACTCCATAAATGAGATTTGTCAAAAAAGAGAAATCATTATCTTTTATGTAGTTTTAACATGTTTTCAATTCATTCAGCTGCAATACAATCCATAAACATAAAGTTGATCTGCTAGGGATGGGCAAACGGTTCGGCCCGAGCATAAGTTTGGGCCGAATTTTTGTTCGGTTGTTTGGTCGTTCGGCGAACAGCCGAACAAACGGGTCATTCGACTGTTTGTTCGGCCCCCGAACCAACCGCAATGCATTGCGGTGGTGAACAGTGCATTGCAAGCCCTGATTGGCTGAAGCAGTGAAAGCTTCAGCCAATCAGGGCACAGAGCACTGTCAGAGTCATGAATGGACACTGTCATCATGACTTTATCCAATCATGGCTCATTCCCGCCCCACAGTATAATAGTATTATTTCAATGGCAGACATTTTCAGTGTGATTTTGGCGTGGAGAGAGATAGAACAGGGCTCTCAGTTAGTTAGTGTGCTATACTGTGCTATTTTGCTTCAATTGTCAGTGTAGAATATTAGTTTAGTGTCAGTCTAGGGATAGTGTGAGTGTAGTGAGGAGGACTATCATTCAGCTTTGCATAGTGTGCAGCTAGAGTAGGGACAGCTCAAATAGTTTCACTGTGTAGAGAGAATGTGTCATTCATACATACATTAGTGTATAGTAGAGACAGCTCATATAGTTTCAGTGTAGTGTAGTGAGACCCTGTCAGTAATCTTGACATTAGTGTATAGCTAAAGTAGGAACAGTTCAGATAGTGTCAGTGTAGTGATGGTTGAACGGCGTCTATTTGATTGCGTTACTGCTAGTTTAACGCCATTTACTTCTGTGTGCGTTACTGCCAGTTTAACGCCATTTACTTCTGTGTGTTTTACTGCCAGTTTAACGCCATTTACTTCTGTGTGCGTTACTGCCAGTTTATTGTCATATAGTTCTGTGTGCGTTACTGCCAGTTTAACGCCATATAGTTTTGTGTGCGTTACTGCCAGTTTAACGCCCTATAGTTCTGTGTGCGTTACTGCCAGTTTAACGCCATATAGTTTTGTGTGCGTTACTACCAGTTTAACGCCATATAGTTCTGTGTGTGTTACTGACAGTTTAAGGCCATATCCTTTTGTGTGCGTTACTACCAGTTTAAAGCCATATAATTCTGTGTGTCACTGTATGTTTGGCGCATTATATTGCAGTATATTATAGTGTATCCGTGGAGTGTGTCTGTGTAGTATGAGTACTCAAATTAAAGTGCACCAAACACCACTTTACATTGATTAAAGTGCATCTACATACAGATTTCAACTTGTTCTTTACATTTGCTTATAAGCACCGTCCCCTCCCTCCAATAATGTCTGAGAGGACAATAAGGAGAGGCAGACGTTCCCTTGGCATTGTAAGGGGACCAGCAACAAATGTGTCCATAGGCAAATGTTTACATGGTGGTCAGTCCTCAGGCAGGGCATCATTTCCTCTGTTTAGTGAGTTTGCCTGTGCTATCCAGCCGCAGCATGCACCAACACCAACACCAAAACACCAACCATTTGGGTACCACATGCCTAAAAAGGCATTTAACATCCAACCACTCAGCCCGTTGGCAAGAGCACCTAAAAGCCACACAAAGGGGCACAAATCTGTCCTTCCTCCTCCTCCTCCATACCCACTTCAATCTGCCCCTGCAAAATCGAGTCATTAACTTTCAGCAGCCTCCACTGACAGGGATGATGGTATAGCACAGGGTGTCCCAGGTACTAGCAGCATATCTACCAGCAGCACACAACCAGCTGTAGACTGTAGCCGGCAAATTTCTGTGCCCCATCTGCTGCAGCAGAATAAAAATACAGTCCCTGCCATCCACATGCCCAGCATCTGAATGCAAGCTTGTCAAAGCTGTTAGCTCTCCAACTTCTGCCTTTCAGCCTGGTGGATTCTGCCCCCTTTCGTGAATTTGCACAATGTGCTATACCACATTGGCAGTTTCACAGTTGCTACTACTTTTCAGGTAAGGCCATTCCATCTCTCTACCATCACGTGGAAGGGAATGTTCTGGCATCATTGGGCAAGGCAGTCAACCGTAAAATCCCCCTTAGTGCTGACATGTGGTCCATCAAGCATGGGCAGGGACGATATATTTAGTTCACAGCACAATGAGTAACGCTGCTTGCAACTCGAAAGGATGCAGGAGAGGGTTCGGTGCTGTAGCTTGTTGTGCCCCCACATCTCCATACAGCTGGTGGTGATGATGCCACACCTGTGAGCTCTACCCCCTCCTCCTCTTGCACCTCCATGCCCCCTCTGCAGAATTGTCCTATGAGCATCAGGTACCCACTAAGCATTCAAAGGGCTATTCCCAGAGCCAGGCTAAAAGGTGCCATGCAGTGCTTCAGCTGGTATGTTTAGGGGACAGGAACCACAGTGGAGCAGAGATTCTTGCAGCTCTGCAGGGACAGGCCCAGAGGTGGTTCACACCACACCAGCTGGAGCCAGGAATGGTGGTGTCCGATAATGGCTCAAACCTCCTGTCCGCCCTCAATTTGGTGGTGCAGCCTTTCCTAAGTACGTACCCAGGGTTGCAAGGTGTACTAAAACAGGCCAGAAGAGTCTGTAGCCATTTCAGGCAGTCATACACAGCCAGTGCTTGGTTGGCTGAAATACAGCGGGAATTCCACCTGCCCATAAACCACCTGATTTGTGACATGCCCACCAGGTGGAACTCAACTTTGTGAATGCTTCAGCTACTATACATGCAGCAGAGGGCCGTCATCGTTTATCTGTGCCAGTATAGTACGACGACAGGCTCAGTCCACCTCAGCTTTTTTTCCCATGCCAATGGCTGATCAATCATTAGGGATGCATGCACTGTATTGTCACCATTTGAGGAGGCCGCATGGATGGTGAGGAGTGACAGTGCATGCATCAATGACACAATCCCTGTTGTGTTCCTGCTGGAGCAGACTCTGCGTGGCATTACAGACAGGGCACTGGAGGCAGAGCAGCAGGAGGAAGAGGAGGACTTCCTTTCCTCTCAAGGCCCACTTTATCCAGACACCATCATTCCTATGTCACAGAACACACAGGAGGAGAGAGGGGAGGAGGATGAAGAGGAGGATTCTGGCACTTTCATAGGCTTCGAAGAAGAGGAAGACATGCGTAAATCTGTAAGCGATGGCTTTCCAACCCCAGGAGCCTTGTGAGTAGTACGTGGCTGGGAGGAAGAAGTTCCAGATGCTGTCATTCTGAGTGACCCAGAGGATTCTGCTTCTCAAGCCTCTGCAAATTTGAGGCCCATGGGCAACCTCATGCTTAAAAAGAATACGTGGCATAAAGGAGAAGGATGATTACTGGTTGGCAACCCTCCTTGACCACTGCTATAAGCGGAAGGTCTCAGAAATCATCCCGTCCCCACAGAGAGTGCAGAAGATAAAATCTCTTGAGGACACGTTAAAGAGGATTTTATTGAACATTTTTCCTCACTCCAGTAGGTTACAGTGTGGTGGAAAATGTCATTTTGAGACTTCTGTTGGTCAAGAGAGGAGTGTTGGAGAAGGCATCTGCCTAAGTGAGGTATTTCGGAATTTTTTTAGTCCTCGCCATCCAGGGCTGTCATCTTACACATCCCATCGGCAGCGTCTGCATCACATGGTGGACGATTACCTCAGGGAAAAAACAGAGATGGAGAGCTTTCCATCTGACGATCTACTGACTTACTGGGTCATGAGAATAGACCACTAGCCAGAACTTGCCCAGTATGCTATTGAGTTGTTGGGCTGCCCTGAATCCAGCGTGCATTCAGAAAGGGCATTCAGTGCCGCAGGAGGTTTCGCTACTGATCATAGAACGCGTCTGTTTACAGTCTCCATGGACCGTTTGACTTATCCAGTCCTGGATTACTAGCTATGAAGCCCCTGATGCCGATATCACTGATTAAGTCTTTTTGGGATGTGGAATCTCTGCAGGACTTCCAGGCTGCCTTGTTTTTTCAGGGTGTAGGTTTCATGGGCACAATTAACACCCAAAGACCAATTTTTTAGCACCTGTTTGACAGGTGCATATATCATTGCAATTTTTTACAGCAAGGCCAATTCTTGCTTTCGTCAAGATTACCTCTATAGGGTTACAGTGGGAAGGCGCCGACACCCAAAGACCAATTTTTACGCACCCATTACTTCTATCCAAAGTCAAAGTGACACCAGAATGTATCCAAAAAATTTCTAATCATGCTCCCAGTGCACTACATTGTGGCCTTATCATACACACTGGCTCCCCAGCTGTTGCTGAGCAAAATAAGGGCAGCTTGAGAGGGGAAATTTCTATTTTTTTGGCCTTATAAATGCAATTATTGCTGCAGCAGATTCTAGACATGGTACAGATCACTGTTCATTTAATAATGACGTTTTTCACAAACTTTTTTTTATTGATAGATGTCCCCCAGGGCAGGACCCGGACCCTATAACCATTGTATGCCCAATTACTTGCATATAAGATTCGGGTCCGAACTTTCGTGGTGTTCAAAAGTCCTGGTGCAAACAGGGGTTCGTTCGGCCCATCCCTAGTTTAGATATGTTTTGAAACATTTTATTTTATAAAATAGAAAGTTTCTTAGTAACATATATTCATTCCACATATCAGCTATGATGTTGCTACTTTTGTGTCTCTGGGCAAAACCTTTTTTTTTTTGTGAGTTTGGATAGAGTGGGAAGGGTTAACCCCTCTACATGATCATTCTCACAAATAAAGCTAGTAGAGGGAAGTCCAAAATGTTATTCTCCCAAGAACATGGGAAAATCTTCCAATTGGGAAGTCTAATGCCCCGTACACACGGTTGGAAATTCCGACCACAAAATCCGTCGTTTTTTTTTCGACGGATTTTGTCCAACACTGGTGTTGCATACACACGGTCGGACAAAGTTGTCGGAAAATCCGATCATTCTGAACGTGGTGACGTTCGTTGCGTACGACGGGACTACGTAGAGGCTAGTAGCCAATAGCTTTGGTCTTGTAATGTGATCTGAGCATGCGTGGCACTTTGTCCGTCGGAATTCGCTACACACGATCGGAGAAAGTCCGATAGGACTTTGTTGACGGAAAATTTGAGAGCAGGAGATAAAATCCGACGGAAAAAGTCCGATGGAGCCTACACACGGTCGGAATTTCCGACAACTTTGTCCGATAGGACATTTTCCGTCGGAAAATCCGACCGTGTGTATGGGGCATTAGAAGAGAATTCACCTCACTTTGAGAAATTTCACATTTCCCCGAAATTTCAACATTTCAACAGCAAAAAATAAACTACAAGAGATTTTAACCCTTCCCTGCTATAAACAAAGCTAAAAAAAAGTTCAAGCTATGAATAAACTTAAAAACAATGTTGGCTGAGTTTGATAATGGAATTGTAGGCATTGGGTAAAATATAGCTTTAATGCTAGGACGAGCAGGGATGCTTGAAGTGCACAAGAAAGTCTTGTCATGAATTGCTGCTATAATTTGCTTGAATTAAAGCTATAATGTGCCATTTGATGGGCTTAGCGTTTCCCTACAACAGCATAATCCCTGCTTATAAGTGGGTATGGACACAAATGGGCTGCTTTATGTTTGTGGATACATTTGCTTTCTACTCCTAGGCTGGGCCTGCACTGTACCCTCAGAAACAGAAAATCTATTGAGGGATTGTTTTATAGCGCTCAAATATTGAGTGAGATCTTCTTTTAACACCTCATCCACTAATAAGAGAAATATGTCTTATCAATCTGAAACTTTTTGCATTACACATTAGCTGTGTTTGGTAGTATATATGTTAATGTATGTGTCCACCTTGCAGTTTTTTTCTTCAACCCAATGACACAAGCTACAAGCTGGTGATCACCATCATCTGACAGTAATTGCCTGACTGCAGTGTTGCCTAAATATATGTTCTTCTGCCTTTACTGTTAAGGGACAGTGATGAACAGGCTATATCTTTGGACATTGTAACCTTGGAAAACTAATACATGCATTAGATTGAAGCACTCTTAGAAACATCTTTACATCCACAGTAAAACACATTTTAGAAGGGAACACACATTTTGTGGTGCCTGTCAACAAAAAGAATGTACCTGTTAACAAATGCACTAATTTAGGCATAAAACACATAAAGGAGCACATTGAGAGAATTTTACACCAATTGTTAAAATCTACAACCTAAAGTCAGAGATGGGGGATGTGAGACATATACGATACATAACAAAATAAATTATCGACTGAAGGTTTATTTTACCCTGCAAAGCATTATTTATTGCTTTGCTCCTTCACAGGCCCTAAATGCTAATAGAAGATAAATTAGTTTTCTCTGACCTCTATATCTTCTCATATGTTGTATTTGTTTTGCTTTACTAGACACTGAACCAAATCATCATTTATCCACAAGAGGTTTAGATAATCTCAAAACACCATCCTATGATTATGTTTTCTATTATACTGAACTAGTGATTTTAGTCACCAACTTGTTACAAAAGTCTGGTATTTCCATATAATTGGTTGATAAGTGTATTATTTTTAATAAAGCAAATAGATCTATTATGTTTAAAAAGGCAAAGATCAATGTACAAAGTGCAAAAAAACAGTAGCATCCATGATGAATTATTTCTTATTGATTGGACTGCAAAGCATTTATTTTTTGCTTTTTTCATTGAAATTTGCTATTTGCATTGTATTATTAAATAAGTACTGTATGTCATATTTAAACAAGGCCATTTTATTTTCTGGATTTGTATTTCAGTATTTATAACCCAGTAACAAAAACCATAACCTTCAAAGGTAAACAAAAGCCAAAAATATCAAGTTTAGCAAAAGTTGAACATAATTGACCAAATCTTTCCATGCTTAGTTTCAATAACAACTTATGGGAAACTGCAAACTGATGTATGTCATTGTCTTTGGGCAATAAAACTGCAATATACTGTACACAAGCACTGAAAAACTCACTGCCTCACGAAGTACATTTAGAACCATTTAATTTAAGCTTAAAACACAAATTCAGAAAAATGACTTATTGCTCTATTCTCTGAGCCTTTTGCTAGACTAATGGTCCCACATGAAGCTGAATAAGGATCCTTTTGATTCCTGTAGACGGACAGCACTTCTGCACTAGCAGAGTACATAAAGGCTAATGCTCTGATGTTATACATCCTGTATGCATGAGGCTGGTGGGACCATGATGTTTATGTGGGACATAAGCCCTTTTTCTGAATTTGCTTGTGACTGTTTTAAGTCTTATAGTATTAAATTACCATTTTTTTCCACAGCTTTTAATTCCTTGTGACATAATTTAGGGATTTTTGTAAAATATTTTTTCTGCACTAAAATATACACAACTACATACAAAATAACTCTAATTTTAGCGAAAAAAAGATATATATATTTTTGTTACATTGGTTTATGGTGCAGTACAGTTAAAAATAATTTGTGATAAATAAAAAAAAAAACATCTTCAAACCTGAGCAATGATAAAAATTTAAAATGTTGTTAAAAACTGTATATAAAAACCATCAGCAGCTACAGAAACACAGGCAGCTAAAGTTATTTGCAGATCTCAACTTTTCCTGCAAATGCTTAAACTTCCCGTCGGTCTTTAATGTACTAGGCTGCTATAGTGATAAAGGGAAGCCTAAAGCCCCATACACACGGTCGGACAATCCGCGGACCAGGTGCGTCGGATCCTGTCCGTCGTACTTTGTCCGATGTTGGTTTTGCGTACACACGGTCGGACAAAGTTGTCGAAAAATCCGATCATTCTGAACGTGGTGACGTTTGTTGCCTACGACGGGACTACGTAGAGGCTAGTAGCCAATAGCTTTGGTCTTGTAATGTGATCTGAGCATGCGTAGCACTTTGTCCGGTCGGACAACCGTACACACGATCGGATTTGGTGTGATCGGACCGGGTTGTAGGCAAATTATCCAGCAGGAGATAAGACTTTGTCCGTCGGACAATTCGACGTACACTGTCCGATGGTGCATACACACGGTCGGATTTTTCGACAACATGGTCCGATCGGACAGAATCCATGAAAAAGTCCGACTGTGTGTATGGGGCTTAAGAGGTGGGAGAAGGCTAGGCTAAGATCAACATTTTCAGGAAAGACTGAGACTTTAATATACATTGTGCAACCCATATTTCTACACTTATTTTTTGTTTTGACATGCAGTTGACACTGAAGACTGGATGTTCAGGTTTGTGAAAGGCTAATTGTAACAGCAATGTTGATTTACACCTGACACTAGAATACTTATTATGTGTTTCAATATAACCTTTTGTAGTTATGTTTACCCTGTTAAATGAGAGGACCAAATATTGTAGTCCTTGCAGATCAATAGCAAGGTTACATACAAGGATAAGTAGTTAATGCCTTGTGAAAGAACTGGAAAATTCAGATGTGTGTGTTATTAATCTTATAACATGGCTTAGAGCTTTCACTTTATTTTAGCTTCAGTGACCTTTTAATTAAAATATTCAGCAGATTGAACTGTACATGCTTTTAAAATTTAGATTCTTAGTTACATTTAATTAAAAATAAAATATATTCGTAAAATGTTTTATCACATACATACTGTATGTTTTGCATGAGATAAAATTAAAGGAGAGCTGTACCTTGTAGCTTTCAGTTCAGTTAAAACTAAAATAAAACATTTAAAAAAAAAATACTTTACCTCTGCAAATGTTACTGTCTTATTGACTTAAAGGATACATTTAGTTATAAACATGTCTCTTTTTCCCTGTAGACCCTTCTTAACACTACTAACAGTATAAATCCTACTTTCCATTTCATGTCCATGATGGAAAATGTTTAAACTCCCTTGGTTCCTGGCTTTGCCAGTATGTACTCATACTGCTCATTTCTAATGTGTACTCTTTCACATGTATGCTAGACACTGACATGGAAAATAATAACTATGCTTACTGCTTGCCTCAGAGATAGCCAATATTTTACATTGTATAATAAAATGTCTTATAAGTTTAACTTGCTTTGGTATTATCCCTCAAGGGCAAGGGAAAGTGATTTTAAATGGTTAACACTTTGCAATTAGGCAAGATAAAGAAAAATAGAAAGCATGCATACCTTGGTGTATGATGAAATACTAATGCTGCTCAGCTTGAAAATAACATAACAAATAGCCACTGCCAATTTTTACCAGAGGAATCATAAATTTGTTTACTGTAAATCATAAAGCTGCTGTGCAAGCATACTAATTTAAGAGTCAGACCCAGATTCCCAAACCAGCAGTGCTCTGACAAAGCTGTGCTTTGACAACTAGCAGGCTGTAATCTGACTGGTACCAAATGCTAAATATATTATGGTAATTTGGGAACAAACTTGGGAATATACTGTAATATTATATAACATAAAGCAATCAGTTATCCAGAAAACACAATATACATAAAGAAACTTCTCTTTAAGGACTTTATATTGAAGATCTACACAGATGACAAATGCAATAATGAATTCCCAACCCCTTCCCCCCCCCAAGAGAATATTGTTATGATTTCCCATAAATTTTTCCTTATACTATATATGGAAATGCTAATCACTGGTTTTGCATGCTTGTGCTTACATCACATTATAATATATACTGGCTATATGTATGTATTTACAAAATGTACAGTATATGCAGTATAGAGAGAGAGAGAGAGCGTAATATAACATTACAAAAACTGAAATTTGGGATAAAAATAATGCATAATTGCATTTTTATTTTGACACACTTAAAGGAGATAAAAGTTACAACACTGATAGCACATAAAGATCAGAATTTTGTAAATACCTGTATTGACCCTATGTGGTTGGGTTGAGTGACTAAAGGCTTAAAGGGTGTCCACACGCTGTAATGCAGCTTGCGAGGTGCGTGACGAGTTATATAGGCATGGGACGGGGTCACCGGGTGATGTCACACGGTGACCCTGCCCCTTATGACGTCACAGTCCCAGCATGCCCTGGGACTTAATGTCATAAGGGGCGGGGTCACCGTGTGACATCACCCGGTGACCCCGCCCCATGCCTATATAACTCGTTGCGCAACTTGCACACGGTATTACAGCGGGAGAGAGCGTTGTGCCAACATCGGAAGAAGAAAAGAGGGAAGAAGGACGCATGAAGACTGGGCCACCACTAGTAAAAGAGCTGAAAGAAGATAGCGGAGAAGCCCGGCAGAAGAACCGGAGAGCGGGAAAAGAGGCCGGAGAGTGTAAGAAGAGCACAGAGAAGAACTGGAGAGCTCAGAGAAGAACCGGAGAAAGCAGAGAAGAACCGGAGAGCATGAGAAGATGCCGGAGAGTGTGAAGGAGTCGGAAGACCCCCGAAGTCGGAAGAAGACACCCAGAGCGGCCCCTAAATTACTTTAAAAACCTTTCTAGTGTGTTTTTTTTTTTTTACACTTTTTTCCCCAGGTGAATGCGTAGGGGTACGATGTACCCCATACTCATTCACATAGGGTGGGGGGCCAGTATCTGGGGGCTCCTGGATTCCGGTAAGCCCCCCGTCCGCAGACCCCGACAACTAATGGCCAGGGTTGTCGGGAAGAGGCCCTTGTCCTCATCAACATGGGGACAAGGTGCTTTGGGGTGGAGGGGCCGCAGGGCGACCTCCTTCCCCAAAGCACCCACCCCCCATGTTGAGGGCATGCGGCCTGGTATGGTTCAGGAGGGGGGGCGCTCGCTCATCCCCACCCCTTTCCTGACCGGCCAGGCTGCGTGCTCGGATAAGGGTCTGGTATGGATTTTGGGGAGACCCCACGCTGTTTTTTCCCCGTAAAATACATACCAGACCTAAGAACCTGGTATGCCCCTGGAGGGGAACCCATGCCGGTTTTATTAGAGAGGCGACATTGTCGCTTCTTTCTTGTGCTCGCGGCAATAGGAAAATGTGACATTTTCCTGTTGCAGCCAGCGCGAGATGTACAGTTCCCCATCGCCGAGAACCAGCGTGATGGGATCGCGCTGGAAACACATTCTCGCAGTCAGGTACTGTATGTAGGTCCCGCATGCATATGTAAATGGTAACCACACCACATATTTGAGGTATCGCTGTGAATGTCAGAGCAAGAGCAATAATTTTAGCACCAGACAGTCTGTCTAACTCTAAACTGGTAAACTGTAAAGGCCTTTAAAATGTCTACAATGGGGATTTTTAGGTATCATAGGTTGTCACCATTCGACAGAGGTAAGCATTATTAAAGTGTAACAATTTTTATATTCTACTAACATTTGGGTATTATATTTTGTTTGTGTGCAATAACATTAATTAAAGTTATTTCTTTCCAGAAAATGTGTGTTTAAAAATGTTTGTGCAAATATTGTGCAACATAAAAATTGCAATAACCAACATATTATTCTCCAAGGTTTCTGTCTTCAAAAAAATACAGTATATAATGTTTGGACATTCTAAATAATTTTCTAGCAAATTTTTTTAGATTTTAACATGTATGTGAGAAATGTTAGAACTGGCCCAGTTTTGAAGTGGTTAATGAGCAGCTATAGGGGGGTGAAGTTATAGGGGGGTGCAGTTTGGTTTGGTGAAGTACGGTAAGAGATCTTATTTATCACCAAATTCCAAAATAGGTTTTTGAGTTCAAGAGTTTTCTTTTGGGTTTGGGAAAGGAGGAGTCCATGAGATCTGCCATTCTATATATGGTTGCTTATCTGGGGAGAATATTTATTCGGTTTCAGCCTTGGTCAATGTGGATTCTGCAGTTTTAAAAGAACCTCCCCATTTTTCTGAATAATGCCTATAACAACAATAAAGTGTGTTTGTTGTGATTGGCCATGTCTGTACCATGTGATCACCGTGACCAATCCCAGCTAGCAACACAATCAAACATTGATTGGTCACAGTGATCACATGGTACTGGCACCAGGCCGGTACACTGATCAGTCATTAGCCTTTTGACAGATCATGTCACAGCGCAGCCCAGAGCCACACACCAGGCATTTTCTGAGAGGACCTCATGTGATGTCCAACCGGATCGACAAAAGTCCTGTCCAGCTGTCATTTTGCTATAGGCTAGGCAGGAAGTGGTTAAGACAACTCTCAAAGCCTGCTATGCAGATGATCTTGTTCCTCTTCATCCCATGTAGGAGAAACATAGAAAATGTAGTTGTACTGTTTCCCAGTGAAATGTACAAGACATACCTCACAAAATAGTCACTGTCCATTTACTCTACTGTAAAACAACCATGGGTATAGATAGCCAAATCTGCTACAGAGCATCTACAGCTGAAGCAGAGAAGTACTGAGCCTGTTAATAAAATAATTTTGCAGATCCATTGCTGAAAGTTATAGAGCATTTTACATTGTATTTTAGCTTAATAAAACAACCCTGTCATAAAATAAAAAAACCTGAAAGAAGGATACTTGTGTAAGAACACTACATTTTTACCATTCCCTCTGCCTTTTGCACCAGAAGACTGCTCAGTTCAGTAGAGATCTTTATGTGAAAAAATCAACTCTACAAATGTTCATCTCCCAGTTCATTTGCAGCTCTTATTAGTGCCTCCTCCTGATCCCTATTTCATTACTATATCCTGCAATTAATGGAGGCTAGCAGAAATGGTAAATCAGGAGACCATGGTGAAGATGAGTATCAGTGGGTGAAGGTCAGCTTGCAAAAGAACCTGTCACTTTGCAATTAATCGTCCCAAACAAATATTGCTCTACTGGACTCCTACATTTCCACCTTGTGAGGACTAGTAGGACTCAGACAAATGTTAACATTGATTTAGTAAGTAAAACAAGGCAGAAATGTATGGGAAGACAACATCTATTGTTAATATTAAGCAATTAGCTTTTATTTATTTTTAAACGTAATTACAACAAAAATTATAATTGGATCCTGGATAGTTACTATTTAACCTGGAACATGTATGCAGGAAGTAGAGTCAAAGTGAAGCCTGAACTCCTGATATGCCTACTTGTTCCATGTCAGAGAATCAACTCACTGAAGCCATGCTGACAGCCATACTAGTATTTTCAGAAGGAGAAGGCAGCACTTGTGAATTGTGTATTGTGTGAAAATTCACAACTCCTTTAGTAAATCAGCCAGCAAGCCTTTTGGCTTCCTAGTGCACCAAGTACTTGAAAAAAATTGTTAATGTACAGCCTCACAGTCTATACCCCATGGAATGTATGTCCATACCCTATACGAAAATGGCCTTTTTAATCCATGAAATTAAAAAAGGATGCTTTAAAAATCTCTATGAGGTACATTTTTTGAGAGAGAAAATTATATTTATTTCATTTGTAAACAAGTATGGTGAGCTCTTCTGTGTTTAGATTTATTTAATATCCTGTGGCCAACTATCCATATCTTAGTGGTAATGAATATGAATGACCAATAAAAACTGGGTTGCAGCAACATAGTCAGCCATCCGTGTCACACAAATTAGATCTTGTGGAGTCCAACGTATACATTGCTAATTTGTGATTCATTTTCATGCTCTATATTATGCTTTCCCTCTAATATGCAACACAAAGTATATTTGTACAGTTATAATAAATGTGCGTGTATTTCTTTGATGTGATTTATTTCATATCATTTTTAGCTGAAAGAAAAAACACATTGGGAAATTGCCAGCACTAGGTTACTCACCTTTTTTTTTAACATTAATTTTATTGCTTATTCTTGAACATTTTGTAAGTATAAGGCATGACACAAATTCATGAATTCTTGAGAAGTCCTTTATTCTTTAAGAAAACCTGTCATGGGATATAAAAGGCTACCACCACTGGCCACTCCTGAAAATACTAACTACCTGGTTGTATGCTTTTGCTTTGGTTTCAGTACTTTCTGAATCACTGTTTTAGATCAAGTAGACAGGTAAGGAGTTCTGATGTGTATTGTGCAGAAATTTGCAACGTCTTTAGCAAATCATTACAAGAGCCTTTTGAACCCTTACTCGGCTCTAGAGGGAATTAAGCAATTTCTTGTGGCAAAGCTATAAGTTTTACAATCATGCTATGTTGATCTGCTGCTTTACACTAATGGGACTTTTACTGTTCACTTTAATGTGTTAGTAAAATCAGTCGGTATATGCAGTAAAGCACGCTTGTTATACTCACTGTGGGGAAGGGGTTAATCTTCTGCATTATGTAAAAAGGCTGTTTGATCCTGTCTTCTTTTATACTCCCCTTTTTCCACTGACCCAATCCATCTCCTGATAAGATAGTATGTAGAGAGAGAGTAGAGAGTTTTTTTTTCTTAAGAGGGTGCATGTGATCAGCACAGGGCCAATCAGCACTGTCCAGACAGAGGGTCAGGCGTCCTGCAGCCTCATAGGACAGTCAGAGTAGAATGAAACACTGCTAGAAGTCACAAGACTGCTATATACTGCTGATAAGAAAAGGTATTTAACAGTTTATATTTACAAAACTAATTGCATTTCCATGTTCTGCGTACTGTGGGAGACCAGATATAGTGAATGCAGGGTCCTGGGTTTAGTAACACTTTAAGACTAATTCTGGGTGAAAGTATATCTACACAGTTGTCTCTGGGACTTAAAATGAGGAAAAATTGTGAGTGGTCACCAGAACAAGAATTGAGGACAATTGCTTCTGTGACAACTGAGATAATTTCTTGCACTTTTAAGAGATTTCCTCTCACTTCTTACAAAGCAGGAAGTGAAAGAAAATCTCCCAAAAGACACAGATGGCAAAAAAACAAGGGAGCATGTACACATGCATTCAATACTTTGTGTTTAGATCTGTAGTTTAGATCTGAACACAGCAGCATTATATTCTATGGATCCATGCACACTGGCCCATATTGGTCCAGATTGTGAAGCTGTGTAAACTAAAAATTTTAAATATGTGTTTAGGGACCTGTGTATGGGGTGTATTATATTTTATGTTATGCTGTATGCATGTACACATTTGTGCTAACAATTACATGCATACAGAGCAAATGTACTCCATTGAAGCTACCTGGATCCTATCAAAGAAGGATGTGAGGCAGTTGGAGCTGACTGTATTCTAGCAACAAAAGACACTGGGCAGCAGGAGCTGCCTGAGTTCATGCAACCAAGGACACTAGGTGACAGGAACGGCTTACATCCTAACAATGAAGGAAGCTAGGCTTCAGGATCTGTTTCCTAGCAAACAAGAACATTAGGTGCCTGTAGTTGCCAACTTTCTATCAACCAGTAGGACTAATATGGTCTATTTGCACTATATGCTGTACGCATGTAAACAGTAGCACAAACATTACATGTGTACAGTGTATGAACATAGGCTATTGATATGTAAGCCATACACCCTGTGTGCATGGGACTTTAGCTTAAGTGACGCTATTTAGTCCCCACTCTCCTATAGCTGTATAAACTGCACATAGTTGCCCTTTAGGTCTCTCATTTCTGGAAACACTAGCTTTATCACTAGTGTGCTTTTTCCTGTTACCACATTTGTGCCATCTCTGTCTCTCTGTCTTCTGCAGTCTTTTTTTTCATACCGTCTGTATTCACTCAACTCAACTCATCATCCACATCCTATCTATTATGATTCTTCTCATTTCTTGTCAGGTCTCTATCTTCTTGACCACTAGGAAAACGAAAAAGTCATTGACTATCAAGCCATCTAACACCAATGTATACAATGCTGTTGATTTACTTACCAAGCAAAGGTTGTTCACCTAGTAATGTGAATATTCACTTTGCAAAATTAATGTTAGTGAGCAAGGATACTAACTTTCAATACCCAATCGTATTTCAGGGAAATGTATAAAGCTGAATTGTTTTCCAGCCTCTACTCCCTTAGAAGATCATTTGCAGTGTGTTCATGTTAACTACTGTATTACATTGAATAAAGTCACTATATATGATCTGCCACTGGTTAATGTTACTAAATATAATATTGTTTGGCACAGGCTATGACACCAACTAATATAACTCTATATAATGTATCACTGACTGTCATAGGGACTTAAGTCACTGTACAGAATCTCTTGACAACTGTCATACTAACTGGTTTCACTGTATATAACATCTCTTCATATATAAACTGTTACCAAATGTCAAGCTGGATAATGTCTCATGACTGTCAAAACAGCTATCTATATATTGATATATAGATATATAGCTATCTATAGATATATATATATATCTATATATCTATATATTGATATATCTATATATATAGATACATCTATCTATCTATCTATATATATATATATACAGATATATCTATATAGAGATACATCTATACAGGCATACCCCACTTTTAAGTACACAATGGGGTTTATTTACTAAAGCTGGAAAGTGCAAAACCAGGCTCACTTCTGCATAGAAACCAATGAGCTTCCAGGTTTTATTACCAAAGCTTAATTTAACAAGCTGGGGTTAGAAGCTTATTGGTTTATATGCAGAAGTGAGCCTGATTTTGCACTGTCCAGCATTAGTAAATAAACCCCATTGGGTATGCCTGTATATCTATATATATATAGATATATAGATATATCTGTATCTCTCTCTCTCTCCCTCTCTCTCTCTCTCTCTAAATATATATATATATATATATATATATATATATATATATATAGATAGATAGATAGATAGATAGATAGATAGATAGATAGATATATATTGTATATACTGTAGCTGAATTAATATAGGAGTTAGGAATGTTTAAACAAAGAAAAGTGAAGATTCACCTCAAATATCCAATTATAGGAAAAGCAAATTCCTTTTTATTTATTCTGTACATGATTGGTTAATCAAAGTAGATCTTAATTTTTTGGGGAGGGGCAGACATTCCCGACTCTTTTAGTAAATCAGCCTTAGTATGTCACCAACCAGTAGAAGAGAAGCAGCAAGTGGAGTCCAGTCTATCCCCCTTAAAGTAATCATCATCAATTTAGCCAAGGTATTGATAAAGTGCACTGGTCCAGGTCCTCTTTTACTATCTGAATGGTTTCTCTATTGCCACACTCTCTTTTCTTTTTAACAAAGTAAATAAAGGCAAATGGAACAATTCCATATAGCTTGCTTCTGAACATTTCACCACCACTGTACCTCTTGTATAGTATTCAAAATCTGACAGTTGTGCAATCTTTCTTTTGTGTCTGATTGTATTAGTGTTTATGTCTCTGTAAAAAACAGTCCCCTCGGGCACCACTATCAGTAGTTTATAGAATGAAAAAGACAATCTTATATTTTCTTTTCCATACATTTCCATTTCACGTCTGCTGTAGTACAAACATGCCCAAACCCAACTGCCTTTTGGTACTTTAGATTTAACATACCATGCTTTAATTATAATCATTAGGCAGGACATTAAATACTCTAAGAAATTTTAAAGGGTTAGCTCACCTTTACCAAACAACTGCCTATCCAGATAGGGGCAGCTGTACATAAAGACATGCTGTGCACCCTTGACTAAAGTTGAATAATTCCTTTGCTATAGGTTTAGGCCATTTAGGTGCCGCATGAAGCCTGACTGGAAAACATCTAGGATGTTGCTAAGAAACGCTTAGTGTTACTGCTCACCTTCACCATCACAGGAGAGAACTCTCAAACTCTGAGCTCAGAGGCAGAGCTACTGAATCAGAGGAAAGAAAGTGAATGTGAGGGGTTTTGAATCAGAGAAAGAGCTTCTTCCTGTGATGGTGAACACTAACTCTAGGCTTCCATTAGAATGTATTTAGCAATGTCCTAAAAGTTTTAAAGTCAGGCTTCAAGAGTTATGTAAATGGCCTACATCTATAGCAAGGGCATGATTTAACTTTGGTCAAAGCTGCACAGCTTGTTTTTATCTAAAGATGTAATTTATCTGCAAAGGCAGTTGTTTGATAAAGTTAAACTATGCCTTTTAACAATGGATATTTTCACACACTAGAAATGCATGAGCTGATCTATATGTGAAAATAATGCCTAGATGCTACATATTAATGTTGTATATTAGTCTTTCTTGTGTTCCTCTGTATCCATTACAGCAAGGAAGTAGAAGTTTAATGGAGTCTGCTTGCCCTAAGAAGGACATGATAGGCTTTGTTTAGTTGTGAATTGTACGAAAATCTGAAAATGTGAAAATCCAAAATAATAATTAACTAATAATAATAACTGTTACTAACTATTAAATTATAGGTATTGGAATTTCCTTTCAAATTTGGCTGTTAGTGAATGTAATGAATATGAATTTATTCAAAGTTATGAATTATCTGAAATAATGAATGCCGCATCGCAACAAATGGAATGTGACAGAATAATAAAAATAAATAATAATAATAAAAACATTTTATTATTATTATTATTATTATTATTATTAATTTGTTACATTCCATTCATTTAGATGCAACATTGGTTATTTTGGATAATTCGTAACTTCTGATAAATTTGTATTTCCTTACAGCCAAATTTGAAAGGAAATTCCAATCCCTATAATTTAATAGTTACTATTAGTCAGTTATTATTTAGAATTTTCTGAATTTAGGAATTTCCGAATTTTCGAATCTTTGAATACCGCATCTAAACGAATGGAACATAACAAATTCCAATTTTTACGAATTTACAAATTTATTCGAAATAACAAATTTCGATCATACTAAATGACCGGAAAAACAAAAACACATTTTTCAGCAATGCACATGACTATAGGTTAGAAACTCAGCTGAAAGTCAGGCTGTTAACCAAAATGAGAAAAGGCTCATTTGAAATCTTTGAGTTACATACAAGACAGAGGTGTTTTGGAATTTACTACATGCAAAGGATCACCCACTGAAATAGCAGTGCTTAGCATGTCTTTATCACCATACAGAGTACACAGTTGAATGTACATGGTGCAATTGCCTGTATGTAGGGTATCTTCTATCGTATGCACTTTCCTATTTTGGTATATACACTACATAAATATATAGAGGGTGATTTGAATGACACACATTACTCGGGAAACTCTATGCAACTAAAGAAAAAGAAACATAGTTGGATACTATCAGCACCAAATAATTTTCCTTTTGTCCAAATATATAAAATACGGTAATTTCCAATATTTGTTTTCCTCACTTTGCTCTATTCATGCTTCATTCACTAACTCTTCCCCAGCTGTTCCAAAGCAGAAGTATGACCTCTTATTAAAAAAAGTACTGCAGCCCTTAATTATAAGTACATCTACAGTTTTTTCTCATATTCCCCCCAGCAAATCTGACAACTTGAGCCTGCGAGTGGAGTCCTCCTTAAACAGCTTCCTGTTATGATATGGCAACATTGCTTCACTACTGCTGAATTCAGAGCAGATTTACCATTTTCATGTAGGGTGTGCTTGCTTTCACTATAGTGGGATAAAAAGATGTTGCAGGGGACAAGGGGACATGGCTATCAGCATTGTCACTAATGATTCACAAGCCTGTTGCTTGTCAATCATCACCTGTCCACACCTAGTCCCTCTCAGTGCATTCTGGATTGATAGTACTGTCTCTGTTGCTGAATCCCTTTCATTGTGAGCTGCAAACTCTACAACAGTCGTTCTCAACTCCTGTCCTCAGGA
The DNA here is from genome assembly GCA_028564925.1 of Lithobates sylvaticus. Lineage (NCBI taxonomy): Eukaryota > Metazoa > Chordata > Amphibia > Anura > Ranidae > Lithobates > Lithobates sylvaticus. The sequence goes on along the minus strand of CM053028.1, from coordinate 319,484,947 downwards.
CCCACCAACAGGCCAGGTTTGCAAGATAACTGAAATACATCACAAGTGATATTATTTGTTGCTCAGTAATTGCAGTATACTCATCTGCATCTCCCCAAGGTAATACTTAAAATCAGACCTTTTAGTGGGTCCTGAGGACAGGAGTTGAGAACCACTGTTATAGAGTCTGCAGCTCATAAGAAGGAGGGGTGCATGTAAAAGCACATATAAAGGTGTTTTTTTTTGAGAAAGTAAGGAAAGTTTTTTGTTTACTTTATAAGGCTTGTGCATCTCAAAAAGTAGCTGGATTTGGTACTTCACACTGTCATACCTGAATTTTTAGTTGTACTTTAACATATTTGGCTGGACAAACATATATCCCTTTTTACACAATCTTATGTCAAGGAAAACGCAGGACAGTTCACACTGGACTTTAGTACAAAGAGATGTAACATTGTATACAAAGCAAAAGCCTAAATTAACTTTGCAGTCAAATCAAATTGTTAAGCAAAGCAGAAAAAATAATAGCATGCTATATTTCAAAATTGTGTCTTAATGTCATTGCAGTTACATTCATTGTAAACTCAAAGCGGTCCTGTGTTTTAAGTCTGTTCTATTGGCAGAGAGGTGCTGCCTGTGCATACCTGTGGGACTGAGAATCACGATATATACTGTAAATTATACATTCTAATTTAAATACACGATTGCTGGCTCTAAAATTACCTTAAAGTGATTTAAAAGTCTTGTTTAAAAAAAAAAAAAAGAACAAACATGTTATACTTACCTCCTCTGTGCAGTTGGTTTTGCACAGAGCAGCCTGGACCCTCCTCTTCTTGGGTCCCTCTTTGCTGCTCATGACCACTCCTTCCTATTGAGTGCCCCCTTAGCCAGCAGCTTTCTAGGTGGGCACCCGAGCCGAGTCATAGCTCTGTGAATCCATTCAGACACAGAGTCCTGACCTGGCCCCACCCCCTGTCTCCCCTGATTGGCTGACTGACTTTGATTGACAGCCACGGGAGTCAATGGCACCGCTGCTGTGTCTCAGCCAATCAGGAGGAGTGCTTCGGATGGCCAAAGTACACTTGGACATCGCTGGAGAGAGAAGGTAAGTAATTAAGAGGTTCTGGGGAGGCTTCTACATACAGAAGGTTGTTTATCTTAATGTATAGAATGCATTAAGATTAAAAAAAACTTCCGCCTTTACAACTACTTTAGGTCCAAAATGTTGTACAATGTGTAACTTAAATGCTACATTGAGTTGAATGCTTGGTTTGGCTGTAAAAGCAAACATCAAGCAAAATCTTATGTGCTGCCTATAAAAAAACACATCCAGGCTACTGCACATGCACAGTGATCCTTTCATTCTTAGCAAGTTGCAACTATTAGAAGTTCTTATACCCTGGTGACCAGCACTGAAGTAATATTAGCGCTCTTTGACTGTTCACAGCAGTGACTTGATACCCATCTATGTGCACATGTGCAGGAATTGGGGTGTGGTTTAACCCCATAACAACAAAGCAAGACATATATGCAGTGTACAGAATGTGGGCTTTAAACCTTGGTACCGCTTATATGTGTCCTTGTGTTTGTGCTGGGAGTGCACTCAACAGTACACTCCTATCACAAAGACCAGGCTCTCACTGAGATCTCAAGGTCTCATACTAACGATTGGGACCCGGGACCCCTGGTTATAGGTCACCTGATCACTGTGAAAGCCTGTGTGATAACCCATGTGTTTTCTTTATCTTTTGAATTGAGAGAAAGATACATTGTATCTTTCTCTCCTTGCAGGGGAGAAAGAGATAAAAATACAAAAAAAAAGCTACATGAAGGATTGGTCTAGGTCAGGGTTAGGGTCAATGTAAGGGCCAAAGGTCAAGGACAGGGTCAAATGTTGGGTCAAAAGGTATTTTGGGAAGGATTTTCCAAAAAAAATTTAATTAGTATCAGTGTCAGTTAGTGTCAGTATGTTTTAGGTAGGATAAAAAAGCAAAATGTGCACCATAGTTTCTGGGCCCTACGATGGGTACAAACAACAAATAACATACACATATGTAGTATTGTTGTGAATGTGATCATCTGGAGCAGGAATATATATATTCAAATTTTGGGCCAAATTTCCTTTGATAAAAAAAAAAAAAACAGGAGATATCCTTTACCAGCATATGAAAGCTCAATTTGTCCTGAAAAAAATTATGTATAATCCACCTGGATACACATAGTAGTTGCGATCATATGTACAATTTTACAAATACATGTCAAACTTGCAAAATTGGGTCGGGCATTAAAGTTTGTTTTACCCTCCTTCATGAAAGGATCAAATCCAGACATAGGAGACTGGCTCACACCCCAGTGTGACATGGGCCAGGATAGGACAGGAAGTGATACAAGCATTACTATCACAAATAGAACAATTTAAAAAAAGAATAAAATTGTGTGCTTTGTCTAACTGGAGCTCCTTAAAATCTTATTGAGATGATTAAAACAAACCAACACACACATTATTGAATACATGGAAAATATATAATTAAAACAGGACAGCGCTCCATAAGTCAGCTGCTGAGCTGGGAATATTTGGTGGGGTAAAATGAGAGGAGTCTGATAGGAGACACATATGAGTCGAGCAGTTTGAACAAGCAGTATAATTAAGACTATAATACTTCATAATCCTCATATATATTGCCTGTCAAGATGTTACTAGACTCTTGGCAAAACAGAGCCCATTTACCTAATATAAAATTACCTATAACTGTGCTCTAAATTCCTGCGGTTTTTCTCTTATTAAAACACTGTGACTGATCTAGTAATTACAACAAACAGATTCCCTCTTCCTATAGTTTAGGGAATTTAGTGCAATGGTCTGCATTAGTATCCAAAGACGAGATCATACTTGAAAATGAACTTGTTATAGATAATAAAGGTAGCTCAAATCAAATTAACATTTTTTTGTACATTTCTAAATTAAACTATATATTGTTTTTACAGGTCCAGGATGCTTTCAGATGTCGGCTTAGAAATTGTCAGGATCCAATAAATGCAGACTCCTCAAGTTCCTTTCCAAATGGACATGCTCAAATTATGGTTAGTTTTCATAGTAACTTACGTATATTCCAACTATATGATGATGATCTTGTATGATAAGTTCTAATTTAAGTGTGCAGAAATTATAAACCTAAATAATTTATGATTTAAATGTATAAATAATATATTGTCTCATGTAACTATGAATTAATTTTCAAAATTTGTAGAAAAAGAAAATACTGTCTTCACTTTTAGCAGCAGATTTTTAAAGTACAGGTTCACTTTAGATTAAAAAAACATCCCAGCCCACTGTCCTATGCTACCCCAGTGTTGCAAACCTACCAGATTTAAATTTTTTGACACAACACCCAAAGTTTACTGGCACAGACAAGTTTTTACTGACATTATTAAAGTTACAAAATTTTAAGTGCAAATTTCAGTATTTAGGCTACAAACAAGGGCAATATGCAGTTAGTGATGTGATTTAAGGTAGATATTAAGACAAAAAACATATTTCTTATTTTTTTTTAAATGAACTAGTAACACTCTCTCCCACACTATTATGGTGCCTGCTTACCTCTTTTTGATTATGTCAGTCCCCCATGTGTTTACAGCCTCAGTGAAGACATTTTCTCTGTGTTGACCACAAAGCAACTTTCTATTCTTGAATTAGGCCTTACTCCTTTGATACAGGTATAGTCCATTCAAATCTATTTGTGGCTAGCATCCGACAAGATTGTTAGGATGTTGTCACTATTGGAATGCGGTAAGTAGGCACCTGGGTAGATGGTTAGCTTAGAATAGAATAAGGGCTAAGGAGGAGGGCTGGGGAGCTTTTATTCCAAAGTGAACCTGTTTTTTTTGATCTGACCGTGTTATGCTTAGCAATTTACCAAAATAAGGTCTTGAATCACATTGTAATTTGTATTGTAATATTTCCTAATTAGGACCTTAACCACTTCCCGCCCGGTCAATAGCAAATTGACGTCCGGGAAGTGGTTTCGTTATCCTGACTGGGCGTCATATGACGTCCTTCAGGATAACAGCCGCCGCGCGCCCGGGGGGCGCGCATCGCGGCGATCGGTGGAGCGGTGTGTCAGTCTGACACACCGCTACACTGATCTCGGTAAAGAGCCTCCGACGGAGGCTCTTTACCACGTGATCAGCCGTGTCCAATCACGGCTGATCACGATGTACACAGGAAGAGCCGTTGATCGGCTTTTCCTCACTCGCGTCTGATAGACGCGAGTAGAGGAGAGCCGATCGGCGGCTCTCCTGACAGGGGGGGTCTGCGCTGATTGTTTATCAGCGCAGCCCCCCCTCAGATGCCCACACTAGACCATCAGGGAAGCCCCCAGGACCACCAGGGAAGCCCCCAATACCACCAGGGAAGCCCCCAGCATGTGGATGGCCAGGTACATCCCCCATGGCCATCCACATGTTAAAAAAAAATGCCAAAAATATGCCAATCAGTGCCCACAGATGGGCACTGATTGGCACATCATATTTAATAAAAAAAAAAGTTTAAAAAAGGGATGCAAAAAGGGATGCCACCCATCAGTGTCATCAGTGCCACTCATCAGCGTCCATCAGTGCCACCTATCAGTGCCCATCCGTGCCCACCCATGCCCACCTATCAGTGCCCATCCATGCCACCTATCAGTGCCACATATATGTGTGCATGAGTGCCCGTCAGTGCCGCCTATGAGTGCCCGTCAGTGCCGCCTATGAGTGCCCGTCAGTGCCGCCTATGAGTGCCCGTCAGTGCCGCCTGAGTGCCCATCAGTGCCACCTGAGTGCCCATCAGTGCCGCATACCAGTGCCACCTATCAATGCCCATCAGTGCCGCCTATCAGTGCCCATCATCAGTGCCACCTCATCGGTGCCCCCTAATTGGTGCCACCTCATCGGTGCCCATCAGTGCCGCCTTATCAGTGCCCATTAGTGCCGCCTTATCAGTGCCCGTCATTGAAGAAGAAAACGCACTTATTTACAAAAAAAATTAACAGTGACAAAGAAAAACCTTGTTTTTTTGCAAAATTTTCGGTCTTTTTTTGTTTGTTGCGCAAAAAATAAAAATCGCAGAGGTGATCAAATACCACCAAAAGAAAGCTCTATTTGTTGGAACAAAATGATAAAAAATTTGTTTGGGTACAGAGTAGCATGACCGCGCAATTGTCATTCAAATTGCAACATTGCTGAAAGCTGAAAATTGGCTTGGGCGGGAAGGTGTCTAAGTGTCTGGTATTGAAGTGGTTAAATCAGAATGCAATTTGTATTGCAGTTTGCCCAGAGGGAAACAAAAACACTTGGCTCTGCCATTGCTTTTTTTGAATACATTCCCCATTTTGCAGACTATACATATTTACATCGCAGCAGCCTAATCACATGTGTGATCTTCAGTATATTTAACATTTACAGCAGAAAATAATATGACAAAAAAAAATAGTAATTTTGTACAAGCTTATACAACTTGCAAAGTGTACATATTGCCAAATACATGTAAAAACATCATGCTGTGCCCACAAGTAGCAAATCAAACTATATTTTATATAATCTTTTAAAGCATATGTTTTCTTGTAAAAGACAATGTATGTTTTTTTTTTTTTTAAATATTAATCAACACAGATGAAAAATGACCTTGCACTCTCCAGGGGTCTCCTTTCTCAAAAGACTCAGGAAACAAATCTGACCAAGATCATCAAGCATACCTCATTAAAATATAAGCATTCAAACTGCAAACATGCACATTTTCCATTCTTAATAAGACATCTCCTTTGTTACAAAAACATACATCCTGCTGAATAATAACAGCATAAAACAAGGGACTATAAAGGAGGAAAATAGGGCAAGTAAACTAAAACAAAAGGTTTTGAATGTCAATAAAAATCAGTTTTTATCACATCAAGAAGGTCGGAAAACCAAAATAGCAAATGATTTATCATTTTAAGTACAAGCTTTAATTGTTGACGCAGTTTATTTTATTAGATCCTAATTAGGTTTATGTATAGAACAAACAGCACTGTACAATAACCTCTTAGTAACCAGTCAAAATTAATCTTTCAATGATCTGTCTATAATAAACGTATTGTAAAGCTAATTACTCTTAATGAGTTTTTGAAAAATGTGTTATTTAATAAGTCAATTTGTTTAGGTTGTAATATGTAGTTGTATGTAAAATTGTGTCCAAAGTTATTAGGCCACGTTTCCAAGTTTTCCATAAGAAAAGGGTTTAGCTTATTGCAGTAAAGAACTATACTAATATCTTTTGGTTGATATTAAACAACAGTGCAAATCTTGATTCAATGTCTTAAATTATGAAATAATAGTAGTGAACTTAGCTCCAGCCAAATGGTTTTCACCAGTTATGGCCTGGCTTTACAGAGCATATAGCCAAACCTGACTATGCCCAAGGGCGTGAAGAAAATGCAGGACACTTTTTCAAATGCCTGCCCTGCACAACTCTGTTGTGGCAAACTTTTTGCTCCTAGAGCACCTGGACTGAGTGAGACTCTGAATACCAATATGGTGTCCACAGCACATGGGCCTACCATGATGGGACATGCCACCCCTGCCTTCCTGTCTGTGGAGCCTTGGCTATCCCTTAGGGATGACTGTCCACAAAGCTTTACACCTGCGAGCATGGGAGGTTTCTCCCCAGCACCCTCTCTGCACAGGACTCAGATTCCTCAGCATGAATGCAGCTTCCTAGCTCTGACTGGCTGCCTGCACTGCCCTCAGATCAAGGCTCCAAGGTCTCCTCTGCCTCCTTCATGACCAAAGCCAACCTGCAGGCCTTAGCCACAATGATTCAACAGATGCTCAGGTTGGAATTAACAGAGCTACAAAACACAGTGCCACAACTCTCTGTCTGAGTAGACACGATGGAAAGAGGTCACTTATCCTTGGAAGATAGACTCTCCCAGCTCAAAACCAAATATGCCCTCCAGGAGCAGCACCTTCTCACCCTTTACATCCATTAAGATGACCTGGAGAACAGAAGTCAGGTGAACAATCTAAAGCTGTGGGGAATCCCAGTGGTGACCTTTGATTGGGACCTTAGAGCCATCCTCAATAGGGTGCTAGGCAGGGAGGTGGGGGGAGGTTCTCAAGTTGGGCAGGGTCCATAGGATTCAGAGAGAGAGACCTCTGCCAGTAGACAGACCCAGGGACACACTCTGCAGGGTCCCCTTCTATAATACCAAAGAAGAGTCCTTGCACAAGGCCTGATCCTTGGGCCCAGTTGAATTTTATGGGGCTTCCATTCAAATTGTACATGACCTGTCTCACAGTACATTCCAAATGTGATGTTGTCTTAAGCCATTGTTGGTCTTGCTTGTCACGAAAGGAGTCTGGGAATACCCTTTCCAAATTCTTATCTGGAAAGCTGCCCCCACCTTAGGCTACGGGAGCTTATTGGGTGTTCCAGCAGAGCTGGAGCTTCGGGCTGCCACCACTGCAACCCTAGCAGGGCCAATCCCGCTTATCGCTCAATGAAGCAACTGGCAAGACCCAACAGTGAGCAATAGTGAGCAATAGCTGGGCCTAGGGCCCTTTATTCTCAGTGAACACTGTTGTTTCAGAACTCTCTATCTTACAGGGGACTCTGCTACAGGCTACAGTTGGGTTGACATCATAACCATTGTTCTCCCGCCTGCCTGCCAGTGATGCTGTCTGTATAGGGCGGGTGTTTTGGGGCTGGGCCTGGGGAGAATGTACTCTCTTCTACTTTATTGTTAACCAGGCCTAAGTCATAGGACCTCTCTCCTGGGCTGGTCACCCCTCGGCTTTCCTTCCCACCAGTCTTTCTTATGTTAAGTTATGTTATATTGTAGGCTCACAGTTGGGCCACACATGCAAGGCACATCACAGAGGTTGATGTAATTTTTTCATTCTATACGGCCCTACACAAATTATCCTTGCCTTGCTTTACTAGTGTTTGATTATTATGTCATATGGGAAGTTGGCCCAGACTGGTGTCTTGTGCCTCCCAGATTTATGACACACTCGGTTTCTTTAGATAAACTGTTTCAGCTTTTTATTAACCCTGATTTTGTGGTATGGACCATATATAACGATTCTAGAGGGTGCGCTCCTGGAGTGTGGGGTAGATGGTCCCTTATATTGATGCAGCCTAAAGTTCTACCCAGGCCTGAGCATGCACTATGTGAGAGGGGGCTCTTTCCCCTGTTGTTGCTGATCATACTGGGACTAGAACCCTAGGTCCCTCCATACACTAAAGCGTTCCTTTCTGCACCGTCCTAGGCAGCGACATGATATTGGATGAACAGTGTTGGGGAGTGCCCTCTGAGCACTCCCATGGGGCCCCATGCAGTGCATATTTAATTACCACAACAGACGTTATGATCTTTTAGTGAGATTTTTTCCACAACGAATCCCTTGTTTTTCTACTGGTAGGTGTCTATAATTTTGAGAACTGGAACGGGGCCCCGGCTTACCTGCCGTTGCTGCTGCCCATGTCTGTGCACTGTGACCGGGGGCTTAGTGCAGGGGCGGGTGGGTACAATGGGTTGATTGGGGGCACTAACTGACAATTAATGCAAGTAGGTCCATGCAATATTTATCTATGCTGATGGGCATGGGCAGACCTTTCTCCTCAGCTCTTTTGTGTTGCCTGCATCAACTTACCTTGAGAGTATTTTGGTTCTCATTGTCAGGATGCCTGGCCCTTTTGTTTCCTTTTAGGGCATTTTACATAATTTTGTTGTGTCTCTCCCATGCTGTGGGAGAGTCACAAATGTGTTATGAAGGGACATTTCACTAATCAAGCAATGAAACTAAAAAAAGGCTTGATCCCTGCAGCTCCAACAAAAGCTGGACCCGTGGCAAACCTTAATATGTCTCGCAAGAAATCCTTATCCCTTGCTTTGGCAGCTGTACTCAAGATTCAAAGGAAGAACCTGGCATCTCTCAGCTTATATAACACTAAGACTTGGCAAACTTATATAACGAGTAGGGTAATAAGCCAAGCAGGTTGTTATCCTGCTCCATCAGGGAATTGACTCTCAAAACCTACATTCCCTATGTAACTGACACTAAGGGTAGGCACCGTCACACTCCATCACAAATCAGTTCTGCATTTCATGAGTACTACAGTACCTTGTATAATCTACCAGGCCCCGACCTCGGACACTTTTAATTAAAAGCTTCAACAAATTCAGGACTACCTGACTTCCTTGGGCCTCCTGGCATTAAAGGTCGCTGTGTGGATAAGGCATATCATAAAGTAGCCACCTACATAGATGACCTTATTCATATTTTCTCCTACGATTACTTTTCCAAACCTTCTTATCAAATTACATAAACATGGAGAACTATCAACTACCACAAGTCAGAAACTTTGAATCTCTCCTTGACTCCATCCTGTGTGGTTTACCTATGTAGAGAGTTTCCCTTTCAGTGGACAACCTTCCACATAATTTACCTAGGCACAAAAATGACCCTATCCTTAGACAAGATCTTTGAAGCTAAATTCCCACCCTTGCTACACTCCATAAAAAAAAGGATGTTTGGTTGGGCATACTCACAGATAAACCTGGTTTGGAAGGATGGCTATCCTAAAAATGACTGTCATGCCTAGCATGCTTTACTTTATCCAGGCTCTCCCGATCTCAATCCCACGGAGCTACTTGAAAGCACTCAGAGAATTCCTCCAACTTGTTTGGGCGAGATCCCATCTGTGAGTTTCTCACTTTTATCTTTCTATGCCCAAGCTGTACAGTGGCATTGCATTCCCAGATCCACTAAAATATCTTCAAGAGACTTACCTAGCCAAAGTAATTGACTGGTACAGAGGCCATGAATATAAGCAATGGATCTCATTGGAGCAATCTAACATATCACAATACATTGTTTCCCTTGGATCTGCCAGGCCCTCTTGACGGACCATAGGGGACACTCTCTAATAGTTCCAACCCTCTGGGCCCTTAGAGCAGCCAACAAATCTGCCAGATTACTATTGTAAGCTTCCCGCCTCACCCCAGTCCTGGGAGACCCAGAGTTCCAACCTGGAGTCTCTAATGGGAGTTTTAATAAACTCCTATAATTAGGACTCTACCGAATAAGAGACTTTGTCAGTAATTTGGGACCAAAACCTGCTCACTCACTAGAACAGATGTTTAATCCCCCTCTCAACCAGTGGCAGCTTCAACAATTGTGCAGCTACCTTTCCACGGTTACTAAGAAAGGTATGCATTTTAATTTGGAAGTGTCTTTCAAACACCGGTGCATGGACTCCTCACTGTCTGCTCACATGGTCTTAGCCATGTATCAGCTCCTTGCTCTACCTGCAGAGGACTTTATGCCCCCATTTTTACTCAAATGGGAAAAAGAACTTGGGAATTCATTCTCCCACACACAAAGAAAAAAATATACATGCATGTGTCATGTAAGGGCCACATTTTTAGTCCAGGAAGTAAATGATGACTATAGATGATGCCTGAACAAAGATGCTAGGCTCCTTCAAGTGAGAAAGGAAGGTGAAGAGTCCTACTAAATCTCTAAGACCCAATAGGGTCTTGTGACTGTTTAACTTGCACATTATGTATAAAGCAAGCACTTAACAAAAAATGTCTGTTAGGTCTGCTAACATAAATCCCAATATGTACTTCACTTATTAATTCAATATATGTAATAGTTATACACCTTTTTGTGTATTTTTAATTTGATTCACTTTGCATTATTATTATCACTTTGCACTAAGAAAAGGGTTTCCTGCAATTTGATTGGTTTCAAAAAAAGAAATTTCCTTTTACTTTATCCACTTGTATATGATTAGTTTATCTTTGGCCATAATTTATTTAATAAGATGTTCTTTTTTAGTGTTCTGATGAAAGACAGAAAAAGTTAAGTTATAGCTGTCCCAACTTTAGTAAGCTTTGCCAGGAGCTAAACTGCAGGATCATTCTAAGTTACATAATACACCCTGCAGATTTGTACTGAAATGTCCATAGAATTCCACAGTGAATCTCAATCTCCTTATTTACTGTAGGGCATATAGATATATATATATATATTCTTTCTGTGAACATTTCAACAGTGAAGACAGAAGGGGGTAATGTACTAGAGTGAATTACGTAAAGTGATGTGGACCTACATTTTCCCAAACATCAAATCATTTACAGAAATGTTCCCTTTTTTATTTATGTACATACAAGTGTGTGTTTTAAGTTTACTTCATCTTCTTTCACTTGATTTCACTTTAGTAAACCACCTGCCACTGACCATTAAACACTTATTGCTTTTGACTTCTCCTATTTTGTTGCCTTTATTTTTTCTGTTCTCTCCTTGTCTCTTGTGTAGTTTTATTTGTATATTTCTCGTTTGTGTCAGCCTAAAACAATGTGTTTGTTACTATTGAATATTGAAAATTGCTGACACTTTCAGTCCCTTTTTTATAGTTTTTGTTCCAAATTAGTTTCTTTGCTAGAGGCGCTTGCTGTTTTTTTCAGTGAATCATTATTATTTGCTGCAACTTTCTTCTATTTGATCAAAATAACATTTTTATTTATTTATTTGTAATACAATAAGGAAAACAAGAACAAAAGCAAAATAAATAAAATTAGTTATAAAGAAAAGAACAATTTTAGGCCCCCAGAACCTAATTTTACTGTCATTTTATTAAAAGCTTATGATTTAAAAGGTCAGTTAATTATTTGTTATATTGGGCCTTAACCCTCCTGGCGGTACTCTGAGTGTGGCTCGGGGCTACATTTCAGTATCATTAACGGTAACCCCGAGCCACACGCGGGATTGCATTGCAGAATCCTGGTACAGCATACTTACCTTGTCACCAGGATCCTGCGATGTCCCCGCCAGCTGTGTCCTCCACCGGATCATCCACCCGATGCTCTGTGTTACGGGCTCCGTTCCCTGTGAGCGTTGCAAAAAGTGGGGCGGAGCCCGGCGGCAAATTCAAAAAGTACAAAATACAGAACACATACAGTACACTGTAATCTTACAGGGGGGTGTTGTGCTGATAACTTACATACAACATTCCCTGCTTTATTTCACAGAATTAAGTTTACTATTCAACCTACTGGAAAAGAGGTATTTTTTTTGCCACACTCAGAACTTTTTCATTAATAAAAATGTATCCATTATTTAAGTTTAACACTTGAACCTATACTTGGGGTGCAAGTATGTTGTACATAACCTCCTGTTTTGGTACATCCTACCTGGATTCATTATTTTTAGGGAACCTTTCATCTAGAAACACTAAGCCATACTTACATAAGGGCAAATGGACAATTATTTCTGTAGCCGGGTCTGTATTCTGGACCCTCCTGCTATAAGGATATAAGCCTATATGCCTGGTATACTGTGTTGGTATCTAGGACAATACAAAGTATTTTTCTAAAAGTAGTTTTAAAAAATGGCAGAGCAGCTGGTATTTGTAGATGTTTGCATTGTACACATCAGCCCTATCTAGGTCAAATCACTCCAGAAAATGAATATGGGTGCATTTACTATTGGTCTGGAATGCGCATTGATGACAAAAAATGGCTACTATATGTATACTAGACCTTTAAACAGGATTTTAAATAAAATAAAGGTAACAGCAAACAATAAAGTGCTGAACATACCAATTAACACATTTCTAAATACCAGAACAAAGGGGAAATATAAGTATTTGCCTACAGACACAATCAGTAGAAAAACAACAACTGCAATCAGACCAGTCCCTGTGAGCAATACCTTCATTTTCCCAATATACTTGTGATTATTAGGAATGAATATACCATTAAGGGTAACTATTAATAACAATATAGTGCACACAAATAGTTTATGGATTAAACTACAGAGAACTCTAACATTAGGGGTACAGGGTTTTGTAGAATAAATTTAGACAGGTATTATGAACATGCTTTGCCTGTGGTGGGTTTTCAAAATATTTAATAACCATGTGAGTGGATAAACATAGGTATTAACTGTCCATAAATAATGTTGGTGCGTGTATGCTTTGTCCATTGTTTATTAGAGAAAGGCAGAATATGGGTAAGAATTCCAGAATTCCACCCAAGAGATAAGGGAACAGTGTAGTGTAGTGTAATGTATATGTAACCAAAGGGCTTATTTAGATTAAAGTTGATCTATTGCCAATCCAGTAAACTTTAATATGCATTAGGTTAATTTATCTTGTAAAATGTATTTATTACCTATGAATTCCAAAGCTTTGTATTTGCGGTTACCAAGGGCTTCACTCAGAGTTTCTAAGAAAAAGAAAAAATTCATACCACATAATGCAGGTATGCAGGATATTAACTCTAGCAATAAAGCATGGCAATGTTTTCAACCTTATCAGGCTCTTTTTCAAGCAAGGAGTCCATATATCTTATACAGTATATCATACAAGCAGGGGGGTGCTGTGGAAACTGTGTGCAGCAGTACCCATAGGTTAGAACAGTGCAACTGCTGGAATATACCCATTTCTGATTAGGTTTACAGAACATGTAGGGCGCATTAACAGTTTCCTGGAATCCCTTCTCAATCTGTTCCTATATTATTGCTCTGTGGCCAGACAGCTTTGCAGGAACCAATTATTTAACAGAAATTGAAGCCAGCAAAAAAGGAAACATTAGGATCAGTTTATCAATAAAAAACAAAAGTCCTCACACTTTACTAATTTCTTATATTCTTAGAGAGGCCCAACCAGCTCTAGTGAGAAAGTGGAAATGGCCACATCCTGACCAAAATGGTCTCTTTTCTTAATGATCATATGTTCCTTGAATATTTGTTTGCTTAAAGTTCACCTAACATTCTTTAGCTTTTACTCCAAGTAGAATCCTTGGACCACAAAGCAGAAGCAGAAACCTCACATGAACCAATTCCAGCTTCCATAGGATGATATTCTGCCCAGTATGGCAAGGTCCTAGAAACAAACCAGTGCCATACCAAGCCCAGTATGATGTTGGTCCCTAATATATCCACTTGCTATACCTACATCATCTGATATTCTTATTATTAACATTATCAATGGATTGCATCATTGGATTGCCACCTTAGTGCCACAAATTGGTCACCTTATGTTTATGTATGAGCCATATTAGCATTGTGATGCATTCTACTGTACTCATGTGAATTTTATTTGAAGTGTTGAAATAACAATGTATGGTAAAAAAACAAACACACACACAAGTCCTTTCTAAAATTGTCATGTTGTATTATGCATAGGCTATATGAACATGGAGATGTAAAGTGAAAGACTCCAATTTGTAAATGATGGTAATCAGTAACGACTGACTTCTGTGCACCTGTTGTGAATAGGTTTATTTGCTAAGCACTGACAGCTTAAAACAATTGTGTCACCAACCTGGAACATTCCAGCTGAGTATATGATGGAAAAAATATATAAGCAGAGGTAACCTACAGTAAAAATTGCTATAGAATAATTACATTCTATGCAAATTTTTCCTACTTTTTCTACAATAGTCATGCTTGTCTGTGTCCCTCCAGTAAATTCTTCATTGTTATGGCCAGCCTTACTGAACTATAGGGTGACTCAGGGGCAGGTAAGGGGCTGGATCAAGCTTAACTTTTACAGAAGACATTGCATATTAGTTTACATAATTCAGCTGGATGCAGCTCTGGATCTTTTGATCATTTAAAGGTAAGCTCTGCTTATATGTTTTTGTCTTACAGATGTTTCATTATATTTGTTTAAATGACCCAGGGTTGTGGCAGGCTAACTTTCCGATGTCATAAACTAGAGCTAAAGGTTAGAGGCTCGTTCTAGCTGGAACAGGCATGCACGGTGGAAAAATTTGCACTTCTGGTATAATTCGACAGTTTGCAAAGCATTAAGGGTCTGCTGAGACCGCTTTAACACTTTGTACATTTTTATTGAATTCACATTTAGTCTCTCCTGACAGGCAGACAGAAGAGAATTTTAAAAAATTCATAAAACCGGCAAACATATGAAGGAGTTATATGGAGCAACAGAGGAGAATACAGCTGTTATTTTTCTAGCGCAGACTTTTTAATAACCATTATTATTATTATTATTATACAGGATGTATATAGCACCAAAAGTTTGTGCAGCGCTTTACAACATGAGCACAGACAGTACACTTACAATACAAATCAATACAGGAGGGATCAGAGGGCCCTGCTCGTTAGAGCTTACAATCTAGAAGGGAAGGTCAAGTGGAAACAAAAGGTAATAACTGTGGGGGGTGAGCTGATGGAGAAAATGAAAAAACAGTTGTTAGGTGTGGGTAGGGTAGGCTTCTCTGAAGAGAAGGGTTTTCAGGGATCGTCTAAAAGCTAATAGAGTAGGAGATAAGTGGACAGATTGGGGTAGGGCATTCCATAGGATTGGAGAGGCTTTGGAAAAGTCCTGGAGGCCAGCATGGGAGGAGGTGATGAGGGAGCTAGAGAGCAGGAGGTCTTGAAAGGAACGAAGAGAACGAGTAGGTTGGTATTTAGAGACTAGGCTAGTGTGTAAGTTGGGGGCTAAATTGTGGATGGCTTTGTACGTAGTTGTTAGTATTTTGAATATAATTCTTTGGCCAAACGAGAGCCAGTGGAGGGATTGACGGAGAGGAGTAGCAGACACAGAGCGATTGGTAAGGTGGAGGAGTCTGGCAGCAGCATTCATGATGGATTGAAGAGGTGATAGACTATGTAGAGGCGAGAGGTGTGAGTGAATTAAGAGTTTTGTTGTGTTATTGGTTAGAAAGGGGCGTATTTTGGAGATGTTGCGGAGGATGAGGCGGCAGGATTTGGATAGTGATTGGATGTGGTGCTTAAAGGAGAGTTCAGAGTCCAGGACTACACCTAGAACCTTGGCATGTGGGGATGGGCTTATAGTTGTGCCATTGATTTTGACAGAGATATCAGGGGAAGGGGCATATGGGGGAGGAAAAATTATAAGTTCAGTTTTGGATAGATTGAGTTTGAGGAAGTGGTGTGACATCCAGACTGATATATGTGATAGTAAATTAGTGATACGTGAGGAGACAAGGGAGTGAGCTGAGGGGTAGAGAAATAGATTTGGGTGTCATCAGCGTAGAGGTGGTATTGGAAGCCATGGGAGGCTATTAGCTGACCCAGGGAGGAGGTAGATTGTAAATAGGAGAGGTCCAAGAACAGAACCTTGGGGGACCCCATCTGAGAAAGGAAGAGGAGAGGAGGAAGTAGAGTTGTAAGAAATGCTAAAGGTGCGGTTGGATAAGTAGGAAGAGAACCAGCGAAGAGTAAAGTCCCGGAGACCAAAGGCGTGGAGTTTTTTGAGGAGGAGAGGGTGGTCAGCTGTATCAAAGGCAGCGGAGAGGTCCAGGAGTAGGAGTACAGAATAGCGTTGATTGGTTTTGGCCATTAGTAGATCATTTCGTTTTAGGAGAGCAGTTTCTGTGGAGTGTTGAGGACGAAATCCAGATTGAAGGGGATCAAGAAGGCTATTATCAGCGAGGTGGACTCTCAGTCGGTTGTAGACCAGACGCTCGAGGAGTATTATTCTAATGATTGAATGAAACCAAGCATCTAATTGGTTTCTGGGGCTACTATTTAACACTGACTTTCCTTTCTCATAAATTAACCCAGTAATTAGCACCCTCTGAGATATCATCTGATAGATCAAAAAGCATTCACAACTGCATTCATAATTCATTACTTTTCTTGTTTCAGTTTGAAAGTGTAAGCCTGTTTTTCACATCCAACTCTATTCCTCTAATTTCTTTCCTTTAGCCCTTGGGTTATCAAATATGGTGGTATTAAGATCAATGATGACATGCAATAACACATATCAACCAATAGGGTTTCACCTCTTGTATGTTTACAGCAGTCAAAACAATGAAAGTTGACTGCCGATGGGTTGTCCTGTGTTATACTGCCTGTTATTTCTAAAATTAGTGTAAGTGTTAAATATTCATATGAGGGAAGAGAGAAATATAAACATTTCTAATGTGTATTCCTCAAACATCTCTAAATTCCAATCGTTGGTCACTCCTGAAGCTCCAGTATTACAATGGTAATGTTAAGGATATGCTCAGGAGAAATTAAAATCCTAATTTGTTAATGCCCCCTCTGTTTACTAATAGAGTATCCCAGGGCTCCTTGATTTCTTCAAGACTGAGAACTGTAGTTACAAACTTCACATACAGCGCTGACTGCTAGCAAAATTTTGTGTTAAAATGTGACCATAATACTATATATTTCTCTTTGGGATTTACTGGTATAAAGCTGAAC
This sequence comes from Lithobates sylvaticus, assembly GCA_028564925.1. NCBI lineage: Eukaryota > Metazoa > Chordata > Amphibia > Anura > Ranidae > Lithobates > Lithobates sylvaticus. The sequence continues at coordinate 319,467,739 of CM053028.1, read as the reverse complement.
TCTAGGCAAATATAATGGACACAAATTAATGCAGCTCTGTAATCCTTAATGCATCATTACATGTACTTTTAAATGCAAGATGTGTAAGTAGCTGAATTTTATCAGCCTTTTACAGATCCTGTATAAGATGGCTTGGGTGTAAGAGGAAGAGGCAGCGCAAGGAGACAATCAGTTCTTGTGATAAAAAGAAGCACATTGATAGGATTAGAAAGTAGGGTGACAGAGAGAAGAGCTCATCTATGTGGTTTCTTTTACTGCGCACTAACAGGCTGTGGTGGGTTCACATTGACCTGGACTCAGATGGACTCAATGGATTGGATAATAATGACCAACAGGCCAAGGACAGCTAGTAGCAGAAAAAAGTAGGGAAATTCCTTGATTGAAGCTGTTTATTGCAGCAAACACTGGTTTTGTGTTTTCCTCTTTTAATGGGCTGTTCATTTTTAATTTGTTAATTTTGGCTAGAGATCTGCTTTAACTCATATAAATAAGTGTAAAAATGCCTTCCTGCTTACAAAGAGGCTATAGGAGGTGGGGATTCCTCCATGTTACTACACAGAATGGCTCCAATAGGGGATTTCCAATTGTTGGGCTGCCCTTTAACCTATTTAAAATCAGTAATCTGTGTAATGAAAGCCTAAGATAGCAGTGAATAATAAAAAGCCCTTATCTCTTGTAAACAAAGCACCTTCCATATACTAGATGAGCTATGCAAATTATATTTATTTTCTGCTGAAAATGATTTACTACACAACTTCTTGAGAGCAGTATATTAGAGTAATTATAAAATGTCACTGTAACGCTGGTTTATTAAATGTCACTTACAGTCTATGCAGTTCTGGGAATAAGTGTCACACACTTCATTAGGAGGCAAAAACATATTATCCAAACTCTGAACAAAATAACAAGGAAAAAATGATTCACATAACAAAGAATTTAAATAAATTGGTGTGCCTTTACAGAAATCTTTTCTACAAAAGGACTGGTTGAGTTTCACTTGAATATAGCATTAAGTACTTTGTAAATACAGAAAACAAATCAATTGTCTTTGGAAGATTGTTTTTGTTAATGTGATTTGGAAATTAAGAACAGATGTAATGTCAGAAGCTAAAATGAAACACAAGAAAGACTATTATTGAGACAGAATTATTAAGACTGGTGGAAAAAAGTGCTGGAAAAATGGCATACGAAATGAAACAATGTGATAAGAAGTGATACCTAGGGACCAATTAACAGACCTCTATATTACTCCAGCAACAGACAGCTGACATGGTAATATGCTTAACTCACTGAAAACAGAGTGGTGGCTGTACTTCTGAATGTTATTATAGGTACCATCAGCTATTCAACTATGTTTTTTATTGAATGTGACAATGAAGTCTTGATCAATAACCCACCCACAAACACTCCTTCCTGCCTCCCTAAAGATTACTCCTGTATTCCCTACATTCCTATTTAAGCATCTGAAGCCGTGTACACACAATTGGATTTTCCGATGGGAAATGTGTGATTACAGGCTGTTGGTGGAAAATCTGACCGTGTGTATGCTCCTTCCGACAACTGTTGTCGGATTTTCTGCAGACAAATGTTGGCTAGCAGGTTTTAAAAATTTCCACGGACAAATGTGTGTTGTCAGATTTTCTGAGCGTGTGTACACAAGTCCATCGGACAAATGTCCGAAGTACAAACACGCATGCTCGGAAGTGGTCGGTCTTGTAAACTAGCGTTCGTAATGGAGAATTAACATTCGTGACGTGGCAAATTATGAAAACTCAAAATGCAGCGCACATTCGCTTCTTCTTTAATGGGATAATAATGAAGCTGCTTTGATGGTGATACTGATGGGGTTTTTGCAAACACATTTTCAAAAGCTTTTTTTTTCTAGTGATATCAAGAATAATTTTTTTATGCTTTTTATTATGCTTTTTTTTTTTTTTTTGGCGCAAGTTACCACAACACTATTATCCTGTAACTAACTGCCTACTCCCAAACTGTCATTTGAAGTAAAACACATAGCCAAGTATCATTCTACACAAATTTTTTATTGTGCATTAAAAAAAGAAAACAAAACAAAATTAGACATGCTATCTGCCAATAGAACTTAACTAAAAAGTGCATTCTATGCATCCAAAAATATAGAAAATATACCAAATCAAATCATTATTCAACCAAAAAAATAATGTCAAAGCAATAACTCCAAGGCCAATAATAAATAACACCTTATCTCCTCCGATTCCGCAACATGTCTGGTTGACGAACGGCCATTCAGAAATGAACTGAAAATGAAAAGCGCAAATCAACACTCTCCAAACTTCTACTAACATGAAATTAGCAGAAGGAGACCAAAGGGTGGCGCAAAAGAGCTGAAAAAACATGTAGTACGTCAGTACATTAGTGTTAGTTGGCCGTCAATTCCTTGCCGTTTGTATGCAAGAAAGGTTTGGGCCAACGCCCTTCAGAAAAAAGTCCACAGTTGTGTTGGCCAACAAATCGTGTGTATGAGGCTTTAGCGGTTGACTACTAAAGGTGAATAGGCTGTTCACTTTACAAGTGAAATTTCCCTTAGCTTACTAAATACGGCAAAAAATCACTTTGTAAAGAGTACCAAACCATGTGCATGGTTGTGCACATTATTGGAAGATGGAAGTCAGCAGAGATTCACCTAACTCACATAGCTATGGGAATTGTCCCTTGAAAAAAAGGGAACAGCCTATTTGCCTTTAGTAAATCCACCCCTAAGAATAAAATCTCCAGAGAGTATACTGCATCAGTTTAGCTGTGGTGCCCTTTTAAGAAGTCACATCCAATCCACTTGTTCAGTCAACTCCCAGCTCCCTCTAATACTCTCCACAGATACAGCATATGACTGTAGTGTGAGCACATTATCACTGTCATGTACCTGAATGTGAAACCCATGATGACAAAGGTGGCTTCTTGCACAATTCCCATCCAATCACTCCTGGTAGTGATAACATGGACTGCTAGGGCAGCAGAGGGGCACAGGTGCCAGAAAGCTAGAGCAGTGAACTTGAGCTTGGAAGCACAGAGAGCCACCAGGTAGAAGTACGAAGTCAGGTCACCAGCTGGGTTCAGCAGCAGCCAGGCAGACAGTTACAGGATCACACTCAGGTTTCAGATTGGAGACAGGCAATGACTGGAAAAGTGCTGGTAGTGAGGTACAAAGTCAGGAGGTCGTGTCATGGTCAAAAGTCCAGGCCAGGGTCTGTAACACAGACGAGCAGCAGGCATAACAGACAAGGGAAATCCAAAGGGAAGAGTCAGACTTAGCCGGGTCAGTAATAAGATCAGCAGCTTCAGGAATACAGGTCACAGGGATCAGAGCTGAAGACAATCCAGCAATGAGGCTAGTCAGACCTCAGGTTTAAATAGGCTGCTGGTTGCCAGGATCTGTTGGCATGCCCGTGCATGCACTTTTGCTCTGAGGCTCATGTGCACAGGAATGAGTACTTTCTGCAAGGAAATGAGCACTTGCTGCACAAGGTTTTTATCTGTTCTCTAAAGTTGTAAAAGATCTGACATATCTTTTGCTAGTTTGTTGTGCACTTGATAAGTTTGCAAAAGCTGTGAAGAAGTCATGTAATTTACCCTACTGCAGAGCTGCACGGGGAGCTTCTCTCTGGCCCATCCTTCCTTGCACCTGTCATATTATGTTAACGTTATGATGGAAAATTAGGAGAAAATGGTGTGAGCAAAAAAACAATGGATTATGCATGCTAATACACTGATGATTTTCATACAGTTGTGCTTCACATTGTGAGCCACGGCTAATACTGTATGCTGCTATTGGGAATATAGAGCTGGTATAAATGATGTGTTTCAAAATATTTTAATGTGTATTAAATATGCAATAAAAAGAGGGAATGGTTAAATGTGGCTTACTGTGAGGTCACTGCATTGCCATTAATTTGTATGGTGACTGTATTAATTAATTATAGTTTAATCTAGAATGGGGTTATCTTATGGACAGAAAATAGGTAGATTGCTTGTTTTTTATTTTATTTTTTTAAATAAGTATAATTCATCAGAATGTGTAAGAGTATCATACTTGTTAAGATGTTAAGCTATGGTGCAGTTGAATTACTAAAACTAGAGATTTTAACATCTGGTGCAGCTGTGCATGAGAGCCAATCAGCTTGTAACTTCAGCTTGTTCAATTAAGCTTTGACAAAAAAAGCTGATTGGTTTCTATGCAGAGCTGCACCAGATTTTGCACTCTCCAGTTTTAGTAAATCAACCCTAAATTGTGAAATCACGCTTGGTAAATATGAAAAGCTGCTATACTGTGCTGTACGTGTACTAGTTCTCTACTGTGATGATCACAATAAATATTAATTATGATGTTTGTGATGATAAATATACACAATTATTTCTCAGTGATAATTGTTTATGTTAGAGAATACAAAAAATCTGATGTTTAATCATTTAGCTCTTTAAAATGTGTACATGCTTTTAAATAGTAGGTTTAAAGCATTCTGCCCCTTGCTGAGGTAGGGATTGCTCTGAATTGAATTATCTAGCTCAAACATAAAAGCCAGCATGCACGAATTACATTGCTACTTCACAGATACAGTACATGCTTTAATGCGGCAAGCACAGGAATATTTTCATTCTCTGCTGCTCAGTGCAACCTCCAGTGGTAGACTTGAAATTGACATCCAAAGGCCACTAGAGTCGTATTGTACTACAAGAGCTTTAATATTTCATTCCTATGTACCATATATTTGTGCTCTCCTGTCAATAAATATAATTCTTGAGCAGTGCTTGTGGAATTCTTTGAACTCCAAAATTATTAAAAAAATAAGACAACACAATTTATAGCAAACACTCAAGTCTGCACAATGGCTACTAGTGGAATATGAATGCAGGCTTTATTTGCAGTGTAATTAAAGTCAGATAGATAAAGTACCCTGGCTAGTAGCTGAGAGATTTAATAAGTATTTTCTGTACGGTGGGCTGACTTGATTACTAATATTCATCTTATATGTCACAGTTGGGGTTCTATGCTCTTGCATGCTTAATACCTCCCGCTTGCCATCACCCTTGTATTTATCAACAGATAAATATTGTCTTGTTCCAAGGTATTCAGTTTTGTTAAAAGCTGTTATTATATTTGTTAGAGACAAGCAATGCTGTGCTAAGTTTATTATTTTTCGCAGAATAAAGTGCATACCTCAGTATAACAAAATGGTCACGAGGCTGTGATGAATTAATCTGTTTGTATTTTTATACTTACCACAAAACTTTAGTCCATTAATGGTCAGAACCCACCAGTGGTAGCTAAATAATATGACCAGTGTGACATGCTGTGGTTTTATTTTTGTCTTTTTTTTGTCTTACATTTTGTTTTTTTTGTCTTACGTTGTAAAGTAAAATATCAGATAAGAGATAAGTGTCAGAAATATTTTGAAAACTGTAAATCTGTTTTGCCTTGCTTTCTTCAGGGAGCGGTTAACTCACTAGCTCTACAGTGGTCTAATCTGTCATAATAATAGTGGTTTATTCTACCCTCAAAGGGTAACGCCACTTTCCTGGGGAAAAAACAAAAAACAAATAAAGAAAAAATAATATAGTGTATACAATTGCGTCACAAGTCATATTGTTTTTTGAATGTTATTAAATATGACCTTTCCTTTTCAATCTGCAGCTCTGTAATTTTCTAAAAATGCAATGCAATATGGCTACCTGAACTTGTTCTGTACATAGAATGTGTACTGAATGCCCCCCGGAAACATAATTTCCTGCTTGTGTGATTGGCTCACCAATTTTCCCAGAAGTGTGCACTAATATACAAGTCAGATTTCAGGTATCCCCTGAAACAAAAATGTCATTTTTAGTGAGATACTTCCAATAAGAAATTATGTCTAAAGGGATGCAAACCCAGCAGCTTTCCTCATTAGAGACCTGTGGGTGCACAGCTGATTGATAATTATGAAACCACTCCCGTTAGACTCACTTTCCCACATGGACACAGACAAACACAGTTTCTTCAGAATAACCAAAGGTAGGAACCTGCAACAAAGTTTGTTAAAATCCTTGTAATGTACATAGATCACCCAGAGGGGAATGTTTTTTTCGCAAAAAAAGTGTAGTTATACTTTAACTTTTATATTTCATTAAAGCACAGTGATAGTAAGGGTAATAACCTACAGAGAAAGAAATGCTTCTTATAGCCTTCCCCAAACCATATGGCTTGTTTACTAAAGGAGTTAAAAATGTTTACTCAGTAACAAAGAGAAAGATTTACATTGCAAAAGCAAAGAATGAAGATTCATGTCAATTATCTGATCCTGTGAAAAGCAGATTCCCATTTATATATTTTATCTGCACCTGATAATTGCACATTCATAAGTAAAGTGGATCTTCATGTTTTTTTAGTGAATATACTTAACTATTTTAGTAAATCAGCCTCAATATATCAATGTTAGTGCAAGTTTTTCTATAAGCAATGCTATATGAATAAAGCGCTCTGGTGATTAATATGTATACCTTTGCTTTTTTTTCTCTCAATAACAGACAGACTTTGAAAAAGATGTGGACATTGCTTGCCGGTCAGGTAAGAGCATATATCAACTGAAAAATCGATGCAACTCTGTGAGAATAGTACAAGTTTATGATTACAAACAGAGAGTGCTAGGTTCCCTGTTGCTGAAAAAAATGGGTAGCACTCTTAGTAATTTTTCAAAATTGAGATAAAATGCTGCTTGTCACTGTGAAACATGCAACAGAAAGATTATTGTATTGTATAAACTGAATGTGAAACCACCAGCCCAACTCTAGTGTATATCAGGAATTCTAGTATTAACCATAAATCATAAAAACACATTTTTAAAGATTTTATGGTAAAAATTTCACTTGAAGGATCCACTTAGCTGATCCACTTAGCTGTATTTGCAGTAACACTTTAAATTTAGCAATTCTGCTATTCATTACAGTCACTAAAGAATCTATGCAGTAAGCATATTGCTTAGCATTTTTAGAGCTGCTCCATGATATCATTTTGGGCAAAACAAAGACCTCTTGGCCTGTCCGAAATATGACTGTCATTTTCAGCTGCTATTGCTGAAACAACAAACATTATGGCAAATAACAAATACTATAGTTTAGTAAACTGTGCCTATAATCCTTCAATTTTAAACAAAATGCTTTGAGCGATGTTAACATTTTTGATTATTTGTGAGGAAATATACAGTATCAGATCCGCTGCTGTTTTTATATTATATATTGGCCTTACATTTTTTACTAAACATGATAATTATTCTCTCTGCAGAATAAAAGTTTTTTTGGTTCCAGGAGAATAAAACATGTCATTTTAAAGTGAAACTCTAGTTTTGTTGAGGGAAAGAAACCATCCCATTCAGGTCATCTGTATAGATAGTACAATAATTCAAGCAAAGTGGATGTCAAATGCCCAATACAAAATGTGTTAAACTTTTCAAGTATTTTCATTTGGATGCTAAAATGGAATTATATTCACATAATTAGTCCCAGTGTTGTAACAAGAAACACCATATCTTGTGAAGTGAGAGTCAGGTTAAAAACTCCTAATCTCCATAGTTTTGCAAATTCATGACTCAGAGAGTGTTGCAATTAGTGGGTCAGCATGACAGCCAAGAACTAATATATATGGAAAGAAAGTTCAGCAATGGCATATATCCTTCCATATAGGTTTACTCAGTGGACATTACCAGGGATACCATATTCCCCACAACAGCTACTAGTAATTTGACATAAAGTGCTACGTACATTTCTGGAACAGCCTGTAAGACATGTTCAAGTTCAATTAGACTAAAAACTCTAGCAACACTTGTGTAAAAAGTACTCTGGCATGTCTGCAGAAAAAAAGTGTTAGGTTGTCTTGGAAAATGGCTGCCAGCCCAAATTGCAAGAGGAGCACAAATAAATTACAAAATAATATGTGTATCAATTTCTGTATATATGTTACATCAAGGTTAACAGCACTGCAGTTTACCTTAAATCTGGCTATGTAGATGTATTATTAATTAGAGGTGATGTAATCAGGAGATTATTTTCCTTTAGATTTCATGAATATAATGCAAATAATTAAACCCTTTAGGTATCAGGAAATCATTATACAAAAAGTGCACAATGCTCTAGTCAAATCCACACAGTAGTTGTTTGGAAAGCTTTCCCTTACTTCCTCTCCTGGTGATCAAACAAGACAGACAAGACCAAGACAGCAATAAAAACCTGATAGAGGTTTTTACTCTTTTCCACTCTTTGAAATAAATTGCTTGTGCCCCCTCCCCACCACAATTTCATAAATCTTATTTAATCACTGGTAACCATATTGGAGTGTGTTACTGAATGCCTAGAAAGACAGAATACAAACCTAATATAAAAAAAGAAAGACAGAAATACAAAGTGACTCCACCCCCGCCGCTATCTCTTCAAAAGGTTCAGAATGTCCAGGGACTGTCACAGTAGTCACATGACTAGGAGCCAGTTCTGCTGGATACTGATAACTAGCAGGACCTGAGAGTTGTGTTTAACAGTTTGGTCTCTGTGCTGGGAGTGTGCAGTGAGTGCACACTCAGCACAGAAACATTGGCTGCCCAGCAATGCATACATGCAGTGTGTGGGCATTTGCCCACCCTTTAGCCTCAGCACATATGTGTTCCGTTGGCAGCAACAGTTTAATGAAGTTTTTGCTGTGAAACATCGAAGAAAAAAATTGGACACGCATTCGCCCGATTTTCTTATAGTGTGTACCCCACTTTGACAGGCAACCTTTCAGTTTTCTCCATCACTGCACTAACATGCACTACCCCACTGCATCAACATGTTCTGAGGGGAATGGTCAAAACTGGAGCAGACATAATCTGGAGCAGTTGTGTATGGCAACCAAACAGCATCTATCTTCAGCTAGTTACGCTTTGAAAATTAAAAATATAAACTGATTGGTTGCCATGACTAACTGCTCCCGGTTCTGTCTGCTCCAGTTTTGATAAATTTCCTCAAATGAGAGAATTTATCAAAACTGCAGCAGACAGAATCTGGAGCACTGTCTCCACCACCACATATTGCTATTCATCTTAATCAAACAAACATTTCTCTGTAATCAAATACTACCATTACAAGCGTAGTCAGCATAGTAGTTTGATTTAATTTCCTTCTATGACAGATGGTGCAGCATGCATTAATAATTTTTCATGAAAATGATACATCTATTTCTGTTATCTAGGGGAAATCCATGATGTCCACATATTTCGTCTTGCTATTCCAAACAAAAGTAATAGTATTTCATTTTTTTTTTACCCCTTTAAGGTAGTAATCCAGTTGCCACCTTCATCCTAGTGCTATATCCCGCTAAGATTAAGTGCGCAAAATTCCAGTAAGACCTGTTTCTTACCAGCTTTTATAGACATGTGGGAAAAATTACTGTTGATTCCTGTCCCCATTTAAGACATTGTTCTTGCCTTTAAAGGAACACATGTGAAAAAAATATATGCCCTATTTGCTTGTAGTCCTGGACTAATGTTTTTTTTTTTTGCCCAAACTGCAAAATCAAATTTCTATCTAGGAGATATACCATCAAGCCATTTTTTCTTATGACAACTATTTAGATGGAAAATATTATATAGATATTATTGACAATAAAACACAAACATTTTTTATTACTTTAGCCACCTAGGTGAAGCTACAATGCATCTGGAATGCATGTTGATGAGGACAAGGGCCTCTTCCCCACGAACCTTGCCCGATGGTTGTGGGGCACTGCGGATGAAGGGCTTACTGGAAACTGGAAGACCCCTAAAAATAAGGGAGCCCCAAGATTTCAGTGCCCCTACATGAATGAGTAAGGGGTATGGGCTGGTATGGGTTTTGGGGGACCTCACACAAGGATTACACAAGGATCTCCCTTAAAATCCATACCAGACTCAAAGGGGGTTAATTCACTAAAATTGTAGAGTGCAAAATCTGGTGCAGCTGTGCATAGAAGCCAATCAGCTTCCATTTTTTTGTCAAAACCTAATTGAACAAGCTGAAGTTAGAAGCTGATTGGCAACCATGCACAGCTGCACCAGATTTTGTGCTTTCCAGGGTTAGTAAATCAACCCCAAACTGTTTGCTATAGAATTTGGGGCGACTCTACGCCCTTTTTTCATAAGATCCCCTTTAAAATCTATACCAGACATGGTATATGGACATGGACAAGGGCCCAGTATGAATTTTGGGGAGGACCTCACTCTGTTTTTTTTTTTTTTTTTTACACTATCCCTACTATTTGTTTACATTCACTTGTTAGTCTGGAATATGCCGGCTGGGGATGAGTCACTGGTTGTTAATATGCCAGCAAATGTCGACTCCCTAACAACCAGGAGGAAACTGTCAGATTAAGCAGTGGTATTAATACCACTGCTAAATCTTTCACTTTACTCTGCAGCTAGAGGTTCATTCTGGCCAAACACCCATTCATTAAGCAGTTCAAGCAAAATTCTCTATAAACTGTACACAGTATAGAAGCCTCCTCCAAATTGCTTCCTCTGCTGGTTGAATGTTTTTAGCCTATTAACTCCAAAGATCTAATTTTCTTAAGCGATTTTTCTCTTAAAATCAAATGTTAAAGATTGTTACATTTGTCTGGCAAATGGCAACAAGGAAATTATTACATGCAAGAGTAGCCAATCAGTTCTGTAATGTATGTAATATGTGTGTATGTTGAGACATTCACAAAGCACATTTTTTTTAAATAGGCCCCTTATTGTTTAGGTAAAAACACAAAGGGGAGCCTCCTGTTATAAAGAGAGATGCCAACAAATACATACCCTCGCCAAGGAGCTTGAGGTTCTATATAGATATCATGCTATGGCACTGTACAGTTCCTTTTCTCAAGCTCACAGTAGAGATTGGAATTAACCTCCTTACTGACAGTGAAAACTGAAAAATTCCTTTCTTATAGTAACACAGTCACATTTATGTTTGCCAATGAACTGAACCAAACTCTATGCCCTCCGCAGATCTCTATTTATACCTCAAAAACTTGATGGGTGCAGTGGCTACTTTGCCATCAAAGGTGTTAACATATTTTTTTAATTGTATTTCATGTTGCTGATTGCTCCTACCTATGCAGTATTTTGGTTGGCCTACATCCCCCTCCCTACTCTTACTAGCTCTCAGTGAGACAAGCTTAAGGTGATATTAAAGTCATTTTTTTTTAATAACAAACATGTCATACTTACCTGCTCTGTGCAGCGGTTTTCCACATATCGGCCCGATCCTCCTCTTCTCAGGTCCCCTGCCAGTGCTCCTGGCCCTCCTACCAAGTTCCCCCAGAGCATGCAGCTTGTGATGGGGCACCCAAACAGGATAGCTCCCAAACCACAGCTCTGTGTGTCCAGTAACACACAGAGCTGTGGCTGGACCCCACCCCTTCTCTCTCATTGGTTCACTGGCTGAGATTGACAGCCAATGGCTCCCACTGCTGTCTCAGCCAATGAGGAGGGAGAGTCCTCGGAGAGCTGAAGCTCTTATAAACATTGCTGGATCGTGAAGGGGCTCAGGTAAGTATTAGGGGGGACTGGGGGGAGGGTGGCTGCTGCACAGAGAAGGTTTTTTACCTTCATACATAGAATGCATGAATGTAAAAAAAACTTCATTCTTTACAAACACTTTAATGCTCCTTGTACAGAGGATGACATTTTAAGGGTTTTTAAATCCCTAAGGGCTAGTTTACACTTGCTTCAAAACATGGCTTCAGAACTGGAGGTATGTTTATGTTAGATTTTTGATGCTCAAAGCGGTACATTGTGCATGGAAATGTGGGGTTTTATATTGTAGGCCTGTAATTCTTAGGAATAACTCACTTAAATCTGTCAAAACAAGAGTCTAGTAGACATCCCGGGTATGATAAAATTTTGCTCAGTTGCAGAATTGTTGCTGTCATTAGTTTTAGTGTTTGATGACAGATTTCCCCGCGATTTACTATCGCTCAATTCAGCAAGTGATTCTAATTTATTATCGCTGTTTTCTAGCTGGTCTAAAACCGCTTTTGATGTAAAGGGACACTTTTTGGTTGTTATGGACAATCTCCAGTTTCCAGGCAGAAAGAACATTTATTTATAATATAAAACTGCATGCAGGGCACTGGACAAAGCACTAGGGACAACAGGGATGTGAAATAATTTGATACAGTAATGTAATCTGTAAGATTACAGTGTACTGTATGAGTTGTGTGTTTTTAACTTTTTGAATTTGGCGCAGTGCTCCGTCCCCATGCGTTGCAATGCTCGCAGGGAATGGAGCCTGGCACTGTGATAGATCGAGCGGAGACACAGGTCTCACACACAGCGGGGAGACATCGCAGGAACCTGGGGACAAGGTAAGTAACTTTGCCTGGATCCTGCAATGTGATCCCGAGTGTGGCTCAGGGTTACCACTTTTGGTACTGAAAATTCACCTGAGCCACACTCAGGAATACCGCTAGGGAGGTTAAAGCTCTCAATGCCAGTCAAAGCTCATGTTACTAAATAAAATGGTTAGCTTACAGTCCTGTTTACACCTTGCTTTTGCTTGGTGCTTTGATGAAGCTTTGATGAGGCTTTGGTGGAGCTTCAATGGGGCTTTGGTTAGGCTTTGTGGGGCTTTGATGAGTCTCCGGTGGGGCTTCATTGGGGCTTCAAGTGAGCTTTGCCATAGACTTCTATGGAGGCTTTGAAGACGCTTTGTAGCACCACTAAAGCGACATGGAGTATCTTTGAAGCGAAGCTGAAGCAAAGCAAAAGCAAGGTGTAAACAGGATTTTAAGCTAACCATTTTATTTAGTAATGGGCTTTGACTAGCGTTCAGAGAGCTTTAACAAAGCCTGTCTGAAGCCTTGTTTTGGAGCAAGTGTAAACTAGCCGTTGAAGCCGAAGCAAATGGAAATGAGCCCTAAAAGATACTACTGCCCCAGGACCAGGTGGCTTTACTATTGCTTACTATAAGCACAAATCTCCCCTTTTGAGCCCTAGATTGAATTTGCTATTTAAGTTCTATCTTATAAGGTCATTACTCTCCCAAGGAGATACTTTTGGTCAGCATATCTTTACTTCCAAAGCCAAATAAGGACCATTTGTACCACAAAATGATAGCCCTTTAGCTGTGATCAATACTGTTTTCAATATTTTCAGTATTGTCCTTGCTAACAGACTTGCTTCCATAATCTCAACCCTTACTTCCCCTGATCAGTCAGGATTTATTCCTAACAGATTCTGGATAATATTCATCTAGTAACTAATATTATCCCAGATGCAAACCTGCACTTGAGAATTGTCTTATTACATAGTCTAATTATACATAACATTTTGACAGTCTCTATCGCTTTAGTAAATCAACCCCAGTACTTTTGAGCCCCCAAAAAATGTGAAGTTTTGTATTGCATTTGTTTCAAGCAAAAATACACTTTGCTTATTAGTTTGTTCCTGAAGTGAATACATATAAATTGATCTAAGCAATTACACTATCAATAAATTATTATGATTTTCGAAATGCCAGATTTGTAAATGAATATGCAGTAATGCATTTCAGAATGTACTGGATTCCTAGGATAGTCTGTTTGTCTGATACATTAGTGCAGTGTGCATGGGTTTGGAATGTTTTTTGATTTGCAATTATACATATTTAGCCATTTGAGATATTCACAGCCCCCATCCCCACATAAAATATAGTCATTGTCACTGAAATGTTTGTTCTCTGTTGAAAAGTCAAATCACAAGTATTTCATTTGCTGGCAACAGAAGAAGATCACCTATTTAAAGACAACTAGGAATAGAACTGAGTGCCCAGCAGAAGTTACAAAACACATCGCTCGAGGGAATAATTATTTTTGCTTGAACAGGAAAGTGTTTTCACTTCAGTGAACAAACAAATATGACATGTATCTAAGTTGGGAATAATGCTTTCACAAAAAGCAAATGAAAAATGCAGACAGAGAATGTGAATTGGTATTTGGTTTCAGGTTGTCCTTTAAACAAAGTAAAGCATGGTAGCCTTTAGGCAACATAATGCAATATTTAAATACAAGTTAAATATCCTTAATCCAGTTCTGTACATAATGCAATACTATTACAAACCACATACTGGATACTTTTCTGTAATTTACTATTATGCAATAAAAACATATTGCAGTGGATTTACCGAAGAAGTATAGGATGTTCACTTAGCTTAGTGAATACAGTGAAGCTCTGCTCGCTTCAATCATCTAGTCATGTGTAAGGGGTATAAATATATATTTTTTTATTTCATTGCACATAAATCTGCATTAGAATTAAACACAACTTAACTTTGTTAATGTAAAGTGTAACAATGAAAACAAAAACACAAAGGAGATATAAGAAGCAGTTTGTCATGCATTAACACAGCAGATTTAGCTTTTTTGGTTCCCCCTGCAACATTGTTTTACTAACTGTTGATCCTGCCAGTGGATCTGTTATTTTTCCATTTCCTGTAACAGACCAAGCTGTCCAGTAAAAGTTGCAGATAAAGAGGTTGAGGCATACCATTTACAATTAACAGGGGTTTAAATTGGTTAGCTTTTACTCACATGATTTAACATGTTTTTAAACCAAAAACAAGAAATATAATATGTTGCAGTTTACCAATCCTCAGATGTGGTGGATGCATTAGTGATCTGGCCAGTAGCACACCTCCTGGGTTGGAGTGCCCCCACCCTGGATGAAAATGTAGAGAAGGGAAAATTGGAACAGCAACATTGCCAGTCTGGTGGGAGGGGGTGTTAGATGTACTAGCAAATGGCCAGATCACCAGGTGAGAATAAAGAATAAAGGAAAGAAAGATTAAAAATTAAAATTAATACAGCCATGACATCCAACAATCGGGAACATACAATATAATACATTTTTGGTTTTGGGTTTAACAGGGTGTAACATGTAACATGTTATGAATGCACCAACCATCTCTCCGATTCCCATTGTGCTAGCTAGCCATGGTACTTCTCCACCTGCTAGCCCACCCGGCTGCGTCATTCATTCATTCATTAACACACCACTAATATTGTACCTCAATCTGCCCAAGTGCTCCACAACAAAGAATACTTGGCAAACTCTCTGCAATATAGATAAAGCTAATTTAAAAAAACGGCATGGGTTCCCTCCCAGTCCATTACCAGGCCCTTTGGGTCTGGTATGAATATTAAGGGGAACCCCAAACCAAAATTAAAAAAAATCCATACAAGGCCCTTCAGGTCTGGTATGGATATTAAGGGAAAACATGCTCCAAATAAAAAAAAAAATAGCGTAGAGGTTCCCCTAAAATCCATGCCCTTTTTTCAATGAGTTTTATCTATATTGCCGAGACCCAACAATTCATTACAGCCACGATCAGTTTTAAATTACTTTTTTTCTTTAAAAATTTTATTTTGCCGTGGTACTGTTCTAAATGCGGGAAAACTTTGCCACTTTATATGCATACTATAGACAGCCCCCCAGGCATGATATTTGAAGGAATATTTCATTTTTATTGTTTCACTTTAAGCATTATTAAAATCACTGCTCCCGAAAAAACTGTAGATTTAAAAAAAATAATTTGCATTAATACATGTCAGGGCAGGACCCGGGTCACAAACTTATAACTTGCATATAAGCCTTTAAAATTAGCACTTTTGATTTTTCATGGTCGTGTCCCATAGACTTTAACGTGTTCGTCCAAATTTTTTGCCTGTTTGCAAGTTCTGGTGCGAACTGAGATGGGGGTGTTCGGCTCATCCTTAATGTTAAACAGCATTTAGCATATTTAAATACAGCCTGAATTGTATTATAATGCAATAAACTGAAAATTCTAAGGTAAGGAATTTCAATTATCCATTGTCATTTAAAATATATTCTTGGTTTTGACTCTAGAGAACATTCATCATTTGTTTCCTTGGAAAAATGCTACTCCTGCTTCAAAAAAGCTTTGCTATACATGCAGTTCAATCTATATTCTGAAAGTATCCTATTAAAGAGGCATAGTGATACAAATATTAAACTTGTAGAAAGTGAGATGTCATAGGAACGTTGAACATGCCAGTATGTGTTGTTGAAGTGTGATGTGACAGTAACAGTAGCCTCCGTCAAATGATTGCTTCTCAGCCTTCACATCAATAGACCTTATTTTATGCCATCAGATTTGTAGGCATATTTCTTCCTCACCTGTTGCCCTAGAATATTAAAACTGTCCATATTATATTCACTGTGTGTCCTTGAAAGTATAATGTCAAAGCAGAATGACAACTGCGAGTAACAGCAGTAAATGCTACACTGGAAATGTAATCAGATTCACATATATGTGCTTCAATGTATAATTAATTAATTCTATTAATGCATATTGTATTGAGTCCATAGTGTAGATATTAAGTAGCTCACCTAAAGCTGAACTTTCCAGAAACCATCAGAAAGACACAAGTATAAACAATGAAGTGTTTCCTCAGAATAAACAGCGCAGACAAGTCAATTATGAACAGAAGATTACATGTCAAATGTGATCAAACTAAGCTGCAGTGTATGCTAATAAAGAGCGTAAAAGCAGCTTTCCAATCAGGGTATTTTAATGCAAAATATTATAGTTCTAACAGTTGTTATGCTACATATAATACCGGCATGTTTATAATGGAAATGTAACACTTTTCAATTTGCAGTTTTACACAAGGACATTGGCCCCTGCAGAGCTGCTACAATAACGGGAACTCTCTCCAGGATTTCTCTAAATGACGACGACGAGGAAAAGACAATGAACACAGAAGGAATGAGCTACTCTACCTTGCCTGGAAACATCATTTCTAAAGTTATTATTCAGCAACCATCTGCTTTGCACATGCCCATGAGTATGAGCGAGATGGCTGATCAGTGTCTGAAAAAAGAGAATAGCGAATTAAGACGAACTGTGTACTTATGCACAGATGACAACCTCAGAATGGGAGACACAGATATGATCCACCCCCAGGAGCGAATGCTAGAAAGTGACTATATTGTAATGCCAAGAGGCTCTGGGAACATGCAACCGCACATGAAAGATGAAAATAAAATGAACATAGCTATGGATACTTTGCCTCATGAGAGACTATTACACTACAAAGTCAATCCTGAATTTAGCATGAATCCAGCTGTAATGGAACAATTTGGTTTAAATTTAGATTCACATCTTGTGTCTCAAGAACACATGCAGAGCCTTCCTTTTGAACCTCGCACAGCAGTAAAGAACTTCATAGCCTCAGAGCTGGATGACAGTGCAGGATTATCAAGAAGTGAAACAGGTTCAACAATATCTATGAGTTCCCTAGAGGTTTGTAACATCCAATTTCCTACTTTCCTATATGATGCATCTCTTTATAACCATGTTTTATGTCACTTGTAGAGGTGCAATTATTTTCACCACCAAAAATGTTAGACAGAAAGAGAGCAAATGTATAGTCAAGTATGATAATTGTTTCCAATACATATCTTTTTTAGCAATGATTATTGGAACTAAAATTATGCATCCACCCCCAAAATAACAAAAGACAATGAAACACTTTAAAACAGAACTTTACTAAAATTTCTCTGTAATATCAGAATATCAGAATTCATAGTGTTTGCTATGAATATCTATCTATGTATATATATATATATATATATATATATAGATATAGATATAGATATAGATATATATAGTATATATATATATAAAGTATATATATGTATATATATATATATATATATATATATATATATAGATAGATAGCTAGATGGATCTATCGATATAGATATATCTATTTGATAGTGAGGAGATTTGTAACATCACCTGTTCTTCTATTAATTTATGTATGTAATTATTTATTTATTTTTTAGATTTTAAACCACTTTCAGACCGGACCAATTTGCAGCCAAAGGACCACTTTAACTGACAATTGCGCAGTCGTGCGACGTGGCTCCCAAACAAAATTGACGTCCTTTTTTTCTTTATTTTTTAGTTTTTATTTTTTGCTTAAAATTTTGAAAAAAACGCATTCTTTTTTATTTTTTGCTATAATAAATATCCCACAAAAATATATAAAAAAACATTTTTTTTCCTCAGTTTAGGTCGATACGTATTCTTCTACATATTTTTGGTAAAAAAAATCGCAATAAGCGATTATTGATTGGTTTGCGCAGAAGTTATAGCGTTTACAAGATAGGGGATAGTTTTATAGCATTTTTATTAATAATTTTTTTTATTAGTAATGGTGGCGATCAGCGATTTTTATTGTGACTGCGACATTATGGCGGACACATCGGACATTTTTGACATATTTTTGGGACCATTGTCATTTATACAGCAATCAATGCTATTTAAATGCATTGATTCCTGTATAAATGCAACTGGCAGTGAAGGGGTTAACCACAAGGTAGTGTAGGGCAGTGTAGGGGTTAAGTATGCCTAGAAGTGTGTTTCTTACTGTGGGGGGGCGTGGCTGTCAGCTAGTGAATGCTGATCTCTGCTCCAATCACAGGGAGCAGAGATCGGCGTCACTAGTTGCTAGGCAGTACGGGGAGATGCTGTTTATTTCCGCATCTCCCCGTTCAGCCTTCCCGTGAGACAATCGCGGGTGTCCCCATGGCGATCGAGTCCGCGGGACCCGCGACCGGCCTCACGGGGGTCCCAACCGGCGCGGGAGCACTCCACTCTCGGCGCGCTCCCGATGGCACGGAGGCATTTAAAAAAAAATATTGACAAACATTTTAAAGTGATTCTAAAGGCTTTCTTAAAAAAAATATATTGACAAACATGTCATACTGAACCTGCTCTGTGTAGTGTTTTGCACAGAGCAGCCCTGATCTCCTATTCTTGGGTCCTTCATTGCCGTGTGAGTTTTGATTAGTTGCTATAGATTACTGTATGATATAACTATTTGTTGGTGAAGGAATATAATAATCAAAGGAGCATTGATACATTGGACTTTACTAAAGGATTAAAGACTATTTAGCTAGTAAAGTGTTTGGTCATTTTGCAAAGTTAGTGTCATTAAATAAGGTTAAACAGTTTTTGCATTCAGGATCTATTCATGCACAAGGAAAAATTAAATAAAAATAGGATAGTTTCTAGCGCATGATTGGTTATTCAAAGTAAACACAGCTTTATTGCATTAACTACTCTTCACTCTGCAAAGTGAACATTCAGTTTGTTAGGTGAAAAGCCTCTACTTCTTTAATAAATCAACCTCATTGCAACATATGAAGAAATTAGAAATTTGCTTCTCACACTTGAATCAATGAAAGGGGAGTTTTGATTTGTTATTGCACAACATAACATTTTGCAAAAAAAGTAATTAGGCTAGGTTCACATCTATGCATATGCAGTTGATGTGGTTTTTATTTTTGAGGCATGGTTTTCATGCATTTTAATGCAACCAGCGAGACTGGTTGTTAAACACAAAACCCTACCAAAAATGCATAAAAAAACATGCATTTTTATGCATTTCTGATGCATTTTTGATTAGGTTCCATTGATGTCTATGGAGCCAAAAATGCACCACTCTGCATGTGGAAAGTCCCTGCACCTTTCCAAAAAAAACACATTGCAAAAAACTACAAGGATGTAAATGGGACCCATAGGAAATAGTGTTAAAGGATTGTAGTGCACTTCTGCAGATCTGCAAACACACTAAAAAATGTATAGATGTGAACCTAGCCTTTGGGTGGATTTACTACATGAGCAAAAAATGTTCACTTTGCAAATGAGCAAAGTTGAACTAAAGGCAATTTTTTTTGTTTTCATTTAGGATAGAGTAAGGTTTTCTTTGCCATCTTGGTCCCATAAGGGAGAATTCTCACCACTTCTTATTCCAAAGCCAAAATAGGAAGTGGGAAATCCCTAAAAAAGTAGTTGTCACCAGGGTCACCAAAAAGATAATCCCCATTGGAAGATTTCCCCTCTATTAGTGTTCGAGGGACAGCACCAAAACTTGGAATTTTCTTGAACTTACATGATACACAGAAATAAAACCTGGCACATGTTCAAGTCCCTCTTCACTCTGTCCACAACTGAAAACAATTGTTTTGCCTTTAGTTGCACTTTAAATTCACTGAGCTTAGTAAGATGCAGCCCTTCTCATATCAATCAAGTGCAAGAAAAGCAAGCCTGTTTCCTTAATCTGCTTTGCATGTGATTCAAATTATTTACTAAGCTCAGTGAACATGCACTTTTTAAATGAACATTTGCTTTAGGCCCCTTTTACACATGCGGACCGTATGTCCGTTTTTCATCCATCCGTTTTTGGATGAAAAACGGACATACATGCATGTCTATGGGATAGTGGGTGTCAGCGGATGAGCATCCACTGACACCCGCTATCGTCCGCCTCCGCTATTGTCCGATTCTGCAGACGGAGGAAAACCCTATTTTTCCATCCATCTGCAGAGCGGATCGGATGAATACGGACAGACAGTCCGTGCTCATCCGATTGTGCTCAGGTGAACTTTTGTGTCTTAATTTAAATAAAATTAAATAAAAAAAACGAACTTCTCATGAGAAAACATGAGAGTTGAATAGTGACTGCTTTTTCTATAGCAAAATAACCATTACCAGGGTATGTTGCAACTTTGTTTTATAAAACAGTATTTAACTTACATTCCCTGCTAGAAAGTTCATGCTGTTCTGAAGTATTTAAAATGTTGGGAAATAGTAAGCATGTGCCCCCAGCAGTATTATATTCTCTAAAGTAGGTAAACTTTGTTACCTGCAGGCAATTCAAGGTTTCATTTTCAGTTTGCCTTTAAGCTCTTAATTTAATGGTTTCTCACTTGAAACTTAATGAAAGAGGTGCTAAAAACATAGGTGTCCTTGCTTTTTTCTGGGTATTTTCTGTGGTGGTGATTAGGCTACAAAAAAATAGACCGCATGAGAGCAACAAAGCCATTACATATACTCTTGAATAAATGAAAAACTTCACATTGAAAATGTTTCATAAGAATTGATAACTTTAATACTTTAACACTAAGAATGTGCAAGTTCATTCATTGACAAAGGGATAGGTATTTTTTTACCTGAAGACAAACCCTTGATGCCTTGCAATCTTCACATTTGGGAAAAAAATTATGGATTTCAACCTGTAAATAGTATTGTCAGCTATTTCCAAACTGTAGCAGTGAAAGTGTAACTTTGCTCTTGCTGAAAAAAATATATAATTCCTTGCATGGTCAATTAAATACATTTGCAAGAATTTTAGCTAACTTTGTTGTGGGAGTGCCACATGTTGTATTGAAACATACAAAAATATTACACTTTGTTGCCTATGTAGAGCAATGTGATGGTGTTTATGTAAAGGGCATCCCCTAACACCTTAACGCGGAACTAAACCTTCTTAACGTTTTCAGCCAAGGAAGCTAAGCTGCCCTCTTGGCCCATGTTTGATCTTCAACTCTCATGATGCTGCACATGTGATCAGTTATGACATATGAACAGTTATAACTGAGAGCACAACCAATGTGACAGTTAAATTCCTGGCATGTGCTGGAAATGTAACTGTTTTTTGAAACTGTTAAATCAAAGGGTTTAGTTCTGCTTTAAGCTCTCTTTACCTGTGCTCCCTGGTTTGTGCTTGCTCTTCCGTGGTTGGTGAGAATACCCAGCACTTCTAGATATAGTGGGAGCATGTCAGCTGCCTGTAAAACTATTGTCATATGATCAGGGAAGTGATGCCACTTCCCTGGGTCACTGACACAGCTGATTTTAGCA
The DNA here is from genome assembly GCA_028564925.1 of Lithobates sylvaticus. NCBI lineage: Eukaryota > Metazoa > Chordata > Amphibia > Anura > Ranidae > Lithobates > Lithobates sylvaticus. The sequence goes on along the minus strand of CM053028.1, from coordinate 319,446,031 downwards.
CTGACTGCTGAGGAGCAAGGAAGCAAGAGGTAAGGTGTGTATATGAGAGATGGACGATGCATGAGCAAGTAAAAAGTGGCCACTTAAGTATGATAAACTGTCATGCCAAAACACTTGTCAATAACTTTAACTTTTCCTGATAATGGCTGTCAAGGTGTTTCAAAAGTGAACTTGTTGCTATAGTAAACTTCCCAAATTAAACTATACCTGTAAAAGAAGGTATTAAATGGTTACCTCTTCAGTTGCTCACACTGCTGAATGCCTGTCCAATTCTGAGAAATGGTTTGCCGAAGTCCTCAGTCTCCATTTTACGACTGTCTCCTGTAGAGACATAGAGGTCAGTGGGGGAACTAGTGAGAGCTGCAAGTAACTAATGAGATCATCACTCTAGAAGTGTCTGATTCCCTACAGTCTTTGGGGTCTGTTTCTCAGAAATGAAGCAGCAGCCAATGACATGGGCAGCAGGTAAGGTTAAGTATTTACCATCTTCTTTAAAAGCTATAGCTTTGTTTGGAACAGTTTGCATTGCAACAGCATCAGTTTAAATTGCCAATTCCACAAAGCCTGAATTTTAATAAAAGCTTGGTGAGAAAAAGTAGGTTTCTTCTTATCAAACATTTACAAATTATTTTGGTCTTTCAAGTGGGAAAAAAATCATCTTTTATTTATAGACCTAAACCCATGTAAGCAGGTAATATTAATTACAGTGTTGCAGTCTTTGCCATACTTAACCTTCATCAAAAGCATAAACTTTTTATTTATTTTTGAGTGTGCAGGTATTACATTTCTGTTAGGTTTATATTTCTGTCTGTGTCCCCACTGGAGAGACCATTAAGGGAAATTCTGGTTGTTCCAGTTTTAACTAGAACAGGAATGGAAAGTTAAAGGATAAGTTCACCTTTGTAAAAAAATCATCAACACACATCTTTTTGTAGGTAAAAAAATGTGCATTGATTCGTTTTTTTTTGCTAGGACCCTGGAAAGCACTGTACTCACAATCTGCAGATCGCAGTTGCCATGCAGGACTCCTGCAGACTGTCAGTGTAAGTGTAAGCTGTCTGCTTGTACCTTGCACTCACTGACAGGAAGTGACAATGAACCACCTCAAGAGTGTCCTGGTAGTCCATTGAGAACTTCAAGCCGACAGCCACAAAGGCTTTCGGTAGTTGAAGGTCTCACATTCACAGAACTCTGTACCAAATGATGCAGCTGTGTGAGTAGAGCCCCACAGTGCCATGTTTTTTTTTTTTAAACTAGTGACAGTGAGTTTGGGGAGAAGATCTCAAGCTTGCTGTCACTAGAGGCAGTGAATCAGGGAATGACTGCAGGAGTGGGAACATGATACATGTTCCACCCTAAAAACAGATGGAACATGTAACATGTTCTTAACGGTGTACTCATCCTTTAATCTTTCAATGGGAAACCCTATTTGAGTGTTCCGATGTTCCCTCACTTTGGGGAAGTATCTTTTGAATTGTTATTGTGTCTTCAGAATGGGAAGTTAAAAAAAAATCTACTAAATGAGACACAGGCAGCTCACTGAGTTTGAGTTTCAACTCACATTGGGCCCAATCCAAAATGCTAAAGGTTCACAAACAAAACATGACTTTTTCCTTTTTTGTCTTATTAGTTTATTTTTATATAAAAAAAACACAAGTTTTCCTCTAATGGTTTTAGCCTGCCACATTGCTGCATCATACATACAATCCAATGAGAGCTCCAAACAAACATCCAAGAGTCAAGGCTTTCAATGAAAAAATTGATTCATAGCAGAAAAAAAGACAGCATGATTTAGAGGCTAAACACACTCCACCTTCATTAGGACTTGTACACACAGTAGGACATTCCGACCAAAAAATCAGTCGGATTCTTTCTGACAGATTTTGGCCGAAACTTGTGTTGCATACACACGGTCGGACAAAGTTGTCAGAAAGTCTGATCGTTCCGAAAGAGGCGACGTACAAAACGTACGACAGGGGTACGTAGAGGCCAGTAGCCAATAGCTTTTGTATCCAAATTTCTTCTGAGCATGCGTGGCACTTTGTGCATCGGAATTCTCTACACACGATCGGAAAAAATTTGATCGGATTTTGTTGTCGGAAAATTTTAGATCCTGCTCTTTGCGACGGAAAAAGTCCGCTAGAGCCCACACACGATTGGATTTTCCGACAACATAATCCGATCGGACTTTTTCCATCGGAATATCCAACCGTGTGTATGGGGCATTAGACATTTTGAGTGTGCTTAAAGGTAATCAAGTAAGCAGATACCAAATACATCTGCACTGTTATTTACCACTTGGAACAGTTTTAAGGTGGTAGTTTCAGCTAGTGTTAGTGAATGCAGCAAGCCCTCCCTTGCTGCAGTCACTAACACTGGCTTAAAGTGGTTGTAAACCCACTTTGAAAAAAAAAATAACACCTACAAGACAAAGGCATAATGAGCTAGTATTCCTTATGTAATTCTCACCTGAGATCGAAGCCCTCTCTGCAGTGCCCATACACAGCACCGACTGGTGACATCACTCCCAGGGTTTACTTTTGGGTATCATGGCTCTGGCGCTTTGATGGGCCGCAGCCGCGATGATGTCACTCCTGCGCATGTGCGCGGTAACAACACACTCACCGAAGCAATGACACATACGTGCCAATTGCTTCAGTTTGTGTCAGTGCACATGTGCCGATGACATTGGCACATGCAAATAGAGGGGATATCTCCTAAACCGTGCAGGTTTAGGAGATATCCTGGGTAGCTACAGGTAAGCCTTATTATAGGCTTGCCTATGGCAAAAAGAGGTCTGTAAGGGTTTAAAACCACTTTAACTTGCCCTCCTGAAACAAGAATTATAATTGTGAAAGACCTAGGGCAATTCCAGGCACCTGAAGGAGAACGTTGTTGTGGCTCACATAGCAAACATTGGGTATTGCACTAGGAGAGGTTTGAAGGGGCACAGTAAACTAGAATATTAGCCAACTCACTGTATACACAGCACAAAAGTGCTGCCCTTGTACCCACAAAATATGCTTTAATTACAAAAGTCTCTAATTTACACTTCAGCACAATTATTTTTTTAAACTAAAACACTTCCAATACACATGCTTTTGTGCACACAGATAATATAGAATGAGAGCTAACACTTTGTCTGATCCTACCTTAAAGAGGAATTTCACAAAGACAGTTGAGCACTACTGTTAAAACAGTGAACACCTTGGCAAGAAGTTTACAAGACAGAATAGGAAATGTACAGTGCTAAGAACAGAATGAGGTGCTATAGAATAGAGAATGAACAGAATAGAGTACAGAATAGGTAGATGTAGAATAAGAAATCGTCAGCACTGAATAGAGAATGAGATGGTGTGAAATAGGGAACGCACAGTGCAGAGTATGGAATGAAGGGGTGTGGAACAGGGAACATGCAGAGCAGAATACAGAATGAGGAGGTATTGAACAGTGCAGAGTACATAATGAGAAGGTGTGGAATATGGAACACATAGAGCAGCATATGGAATGAGGAGGTGTGGAATAGGGAACATATACAGCAGAATACAGAATGATACAATGTGGAATAGGGAATGTACAGTGCAGAAAATAAAATGTGGAGGTGTGGAACATAAAGAGCAGAGTACAGAATAAGGTCATGGGTTAAAGGAAAGGTACAGCACAGAGTATGAAAAGAGATGGTGAGGAATAGAGAATGCACAGTACAGTACAGAATGAGGTGTGGAATAAGGAACACGCAGCGCAGAATAGAACATGATGAGATGGATGGTGGAAAGGGGAATATACAGATGAGGCAGTATGGAAAAGGGAACACATAATGCACATAATGCACAGTAGGTGGCGGGGAATCTGGAATGCACATTGCAGGGTACAAGATGAGGCAGTGGGAAATAGGGAATACACAGTGCATAGTAATGAGGCATTGGGACCTATAGTAAATGTGTTCATGGTGCATGATTTAAGAAATATTGCTTTAAGATAATGCCAGAAGTTGTTTCATCTTTGTTAGAGGTTATTTGCATTTGTATCCAAGGCAGTAAGAAAAAACAGTTAAAGAAAATACAGTAGTGCCATAGGGACCAGAAGACAAAATCATAACATGATGCAGGGATGCATTGGGGAGATAAACTGTGGAACCCGTGGAACCCGACTCAAAGCATTCCCTTTCTAATGCAAAAGCACATACAAGCTGGTATAAACATGGTAAAGCACTGCATGTTTGCTGCCCTTTTGCCATGTACTGTGCATGTTATGTCTGTAGGTGAAGGGGGCACATTAAAAAAAAAAGCAATAAGAAAAAAATATATTTAATCCTTCTTATACTAAAACTGTGTAAAAGCACAGTCTCAGCACCATGGAGAGCTCATTCCAGCAAATCTGCCAAACAGGTTGAAAGCTGTTTTTACAGCATACTGTAAATGTGATGTTTTCTGGCTTTTTCCAGGCTGTCACATTTTAAATGATGGAGTCTATTGTTTAGAGCCAGTTCATACCTAACCCATAGCTTTATATTGAGGAGAGCAGTTAGGGACAGTGATCATGCAGTACTTAGGGAGCATAGCTTGCATATGTAATGAGAAAATATGACTGACCCACGTACAAACAGTATATAGTTACAAACTATACAAAGAAGTGAGATTTGTAACATTCTGCCACACACAAAATACATTTTGTAATAAACCAATCATATGCACAACATTTTTATTAATTACAGTGTACTGTATATAATTGAAAATCCAACTGTTTAACAGAGTGTCTCCAGCTACAGCTAGACTAAATTATATTATGATTATTATTATTATCAGTTTTATTATTATTCAGGACCTTAGATAACACCAAAAGCTTGTGCAGCACTTTGCAATATAAAGGGATACAGCAAAGTTACATGAATTCAACACAAGAGGGTTAGGAGGGCCTTGCCCATGAGAGCTGACAATCTAAATGACAGAGAATATAGTGGAAGGACACTTACACTTTCATGTATGAATTTGTGTAAACCTTGCTTCCTAACAATACAAAGAGCATATTTGTTCAGACCTACTTACCATGCACAAAAGCAAACAGTATACCTGCTCAACCTGGTTGTCAAGAAATCTTCATAGGGAGATGCTGATGCACGGAAGGACCTCCGCCTGTTCTCAATTCCAATAGCATAAACGCAAATCCAGCTATAATTAAGGCTGCAAGTTGGCTGAAACCAGACTATGTCCTTATTAATGGATTTGCCTGATCTTCAATAAAGTACATTGGAATAGCATACCGTGTACAGGATTTGGATTTATACAGTACTTACAATGCATACAACAGTAACATAATTTGTTAAATTAAAAGCATAATAATGAACAAAGATGTGACAAACAAAGATTATCATCTGGGGCCCTGAGGTGTGGCATAAGGTGATAGCTTGATGCTAGATAGCATTTTAATGTACAATACAGACTGTGGTAGATTAATCTGACTGTACATAATTTGTTTAAAGAACTTGGAACTTGGGGGTCTGGTCAAGGCAGAGACTCTTGTCCCACCTGCTTGTATACCACTTAGTGAATACATAAATTGACAATTAAAATAAAATAAAGCCTCAAAAAACATCATTACATGTTATTTATTCATCTAAACCCTTTATCCCAAAAGGAGAAACACAACTGTTTGCTGTAAGTTTAGCTTCAGTTTGTTAGTGTATTTAAATATGCTAGTCCATATAACACCCCCTCTCCCTAGATTAACAATGCTTTTGTCTGCTGTGTCCCCTGAGCTCATTCATCCAGAGGGGGGGCACTCTAATACAGGAAGTGTGTTACTGGTCATATCATCAGGTGAAAACAGAGGGGGAAGCCTAAAAAAAAAAAACGAATGCAGTCACCACATCTAGTAAATTGGCAAACTGCAAAATACAACTTTCCACAAGCCATGACTACTAGGACTGCAATGCACACATTTAACATTTAACGTCAGTGTTTGATCGTCTAGGTTCATAGACTGAGATGCCCATTTCCATGGCTATTTCATAGCCACACTTTCATAGTTTTTGCACAGCTATACCATGGTATTACACCCCCTGGATTTCCTATAATCTAGAGTAAACAAAAAAGAGTCACTGGGTGCAAGACACGGACACTTTCATTACTGGATTGTGGGGAATAAAGACAAATTACAATGGTAATGAAAATTGTAACAAAATAATTAGTTCCTATGTGCAGTTATTTTAAAGTAGTAGTAAACCCTGGAATTTTATTTTTACCTACAGGTAAGCTTATATTAATACTTACCTGTAGGTAAAATGAATATCTCCTAAATGAGCACCGTTTAGGAGATATTCTTGCGAGCAGCACTCTGAAGGAACGGCATACCCTTACTGTTCCTTCAGAGCTGTGTGGAGGGGTCGAGTCTCCCGCGTGCATGTGCGGGAGTGAAGTCATCGTGGCTCGGTCTAATAAGGTAAGTCTTTCATAATCTGCAAGAATGTGCTGCATACTAGCATATTATGATATTGCCTTGAAGGTGTAAGCTTCTTTTTTCTTTCTTTTTTTTAACTGCTTTGTGCTCAGCTCATTTATGAAAATCCCAACATTTTTAATACACACATTTTGATAAAAATTAAAACTGTACCTACTGTTACTATAGGATCCAAAGAATGTACTACATGAATACGAAGAATGTACCACTATTAAGATGTATATAAACCATATAGCTAATATATTATATACATTTTAACAAGGTAGCATAGTTTAAAAAATTATTTGCAATATTTTTAAATCTAAAACCTGCGTTCAAATAATACCTGGTGAGCTTGCTATGAAACTCCTCATGAACACCAACAATAAAAACCTGATTAACCACGTCAGCCCTGGAAGGTTTTACCCCCTTAATGACCAAAGCATTTTTTGCGATACGGTGCCATACCCAAACAAAATGTATCTCCTTTTTTCCCACAAATAGAGCTTTCTTTTGGTGGTGTTTGATCACCTCTGTCATTTTAATTTTTTGCGCTATAAATAAAAAAAGACCGGCAATTTTGCAAAAAAAATTTACTTTTTTTTACTTTTTGCTACAATACATATCCCCCAAAAAAATATAAAAAAAAAAACTAATTTATTCATCAGTTTAGGCTGATATATATTCTTCTACATATTTTGAGTAAAAAAAATTGCAATAGGCATATATTGATTGGTTATCGCATCTACAAACTACGGGATAGATTTAGGGACTTTTTTTTATTATTTTCACTAGTAATGGCGTTGATCTGCAATTTTTAGCAGGACTGCAACATTGCTGCAGACAAATCTGACCCCAAAGGACACTTTTTGGGGACCAGTGACATTATTACATTGATCAGTGCTAAAAAAAAATGCACTGATCAATGTAAAAATTAAACTGGCAGGGAAGGGGTTAACACTAGGGGGCGATCAAGGGGTTAAGTGTGTCCTCTGGGTGTGTTCTAACTGTAGGGGGGATGGACTTACTGAAACATGACAGAGATCACTGTTCCTGATGACAGGGAACAGAAGATCTCTCTCATGTCACTAGGCAGAACAGGGAAATGCCTTGTTTACATAGGCAGTTCCCCGTTCTGCCTCTCCTAGCCGTGGGCCTCCAGCGCGTGCACGTGCTATCCTGCTTTTGTGGACTGACGTACAGGTATGTCAGTTTGTGCAAGAGAGATGACCTGCCATAGTATATCTGCATGAGCAGGTCGGCAAGTGGTTAAGACTCAACTCCAATATGCTTATACCAAAATGTATTCTCTGAAACATTCCATAATGCAAATTGTATCCTTTTTTTTTTAATATCACATAAAAAGTATGCAATGATTACAAAACTCTTGTAAGTATACTTAAATTTAACACAATCACCCAATCCCCCCATTTTCTTACACATTTCACTTTCCAATTTTTTATGTATATTATGTAAACTGTATATTTATTATAGCAAATAAAAAAGAATGCGTTTTTTTTTTTCAAAATTGTCGCTCTTTTTTGTTTATAGCGCAGAAAATAAAAACCCCAGGGGCGATCAAATACCACCAAAAGAAAGCTCTATTTGTGCGGAAAAAAAGGACGTCAATTCTGTTTGGGAGCCAGTGCTAAATCAATCCTCAGGAGTCACATTAAATACCATAAAGAAGTTCTAGCAAGTCTTATAAAAGTTCCAATATCATGCTGTATAATAATAATAATATTCCATGGTCCACATGTGACTGCATTCTACCAATAATGGTGCCTCTCGAAATGACAATTGACTCCATCCACAGCTTATACCGATTGATGAATGTGCTTTCTGATAAGGTAAATGTCTTGGTTTCCTTACAAATGTTGTCACCACTCGCATCCAACCAGGGCTCTAATGAAGGAGCAAACAAGTCCAGAGGAGGATAGATTTTGGACCCTGCTATTTATCACCAAGAAGAGCTCTGGGATCCATAATGTATAAGATAACTATAGGATACAGCGGTGTCAGTCAAACCTTCCTCAATAAATATATAGATAGAAAGCTCCATGGAGGATGCAATATCATGCCACATACAGTAAAGGCACTGAAGGTATGGCAGCTGTGGTTGAGGAACAAAGCCTGAGTAGTGTGCACAAAATTATAAAGATGAAGGCACACATGAATTATTATACTTAACAGTCCAAGCCACCACTTTTGAGAGAAGGGGTTAAGTAGAGGCACAAATAATCATGCCTGATTGGTTTTGCCAGCTTATAGCGGCAGCATCAGAAGCTAGCAGCCATGATCCTAGTCTAACCGCTCTGAACCCGAGGACAGACAGGTACATCTTAAGGGCTGGAGGTGGTTAAGATATTGCTATCTCCTTCCAAAACTGAAATATAATATAGTTAGTGGAACATATTTGCATATCGTAAGCGTCCAAGAGGAATAAATACATCAACATCCAGGAAAAAATAAGAATTAACATTTTCTGTAGATAACTTTTTGAACTGAAAAGGATAATGACACAAGTACAGCTAGATCTCATACATTTTTTGACAACTTTGTTCTGAGTCTGGGCTGAATAGACAGGAATCTAAACAACTTTTTAGGTAAATCTCATTATTCTTTTTAATCCAATAATCCAAGTTAGGTAGGAACTATAGAGAAAGAATAACACTTTACATACTTTTGATTCCTGGTGTTTACAGGAATTGTACATGCATTAAGCATTTCTGCCTTACTAAGTGCTCTCAAATTGCAGCAGACATTAAAGTGTTTGGATAGTTGTATTATCAATGCTAAGCAGTGCATGTGCTTAAATTTTAAATCAGTATTTTAATATCATTCCTTTTTTCTCTCTCTTTCTCCTTCACAATAGAGAAGAAAATCACGGTATTCCGACCTTGACTTTGAAGTAAGTTGACACATTAAATATTGTCTTGTTTCACAATTGTGTTACTTTAAATATTTTTTTTATGTTAATACCTACCAGTAAATAATTTTTCGCAAAAAATCTATAATCTTGATAATAAAATGTGTAAATAGCTCAGGACTGTGTACTTAGATAAAGCTGCAAGGTCGTCAATGCTTCTTTCCAGTTGAAAGCTCACCTGTTATCTGGAGTGCTGTCCCCCAGCCAACTCATAGTGCTATGGGAATTCATCATTATTTTTTATATAATATATTTTTTTAGTTGTAAGACAAAGGGCTATATTCATCAAACAGTAATTATAGCATTCACTAAATATTCACTGCAATTCAACCATTCAGGTGCATGTGTTTGAAATTAAAGTTTACAATTTAAACACACATTAAAGAATAAAGCAATAAATAAAGAATGTTGACCTAAAACCACTATAATTCACCTTTAGGTATATCTGCAAAACAAATAGGACTTAAATCAAGCAAACCTCACCTTAATATTGCTTTGTGATCCTCCCTGTCATAAATTAAAAACCCCTGGCTCATAGCACTCAGATGTTCTGTTTGTCAATTAGAATATGTTCATGACATATTTACAAGATAATAGTCTTCCCAGTGGTGCTGTTCAGGTGGGTAATATTGATGGAAATATGCAGGTATAGTCAAGTCACTAGAGCCTCAGGACACGCTGCAGTTCTCACACCTATGTGATACTAAGCAAACCAATTCCTAAATGCACTTGTTATTATTCTCTAAAAGGTCAGAATTGGTAAATTACAGTGTGCAATGAAAATAATCAGGATTATAGAATGTGCATATCTTCCTGATCCTAGAAAGGAAGCATTCAAAGAACTTCGTTGTTTGGTGGGGACACGAGCATGATTGTTATCTACAATCAGAAAGTGAAAATATTACAGAAAGGGTTGCAGGCAGTGCTGTATCAAGAGATAATGCAAGAAAATGGACGTTCTCTGCCATGTGCAGGCCATGGCATTGTTTACATCTCTCTGGCAGCTTCTGTCATCTATGTCTGTGCAGTTTGGCCCCATAGGCTTCTATAGGGATGGCAGTCTGATCAAAGCCCATCTGTCTACCAGACTCCTAAAAGTCTTTGGGGGCCAAACTGAGCATGCGTGGATGTCAGGTCAAGAAGCCGATAGAGGGAAGTAATTAATACTGCAGGCCTTGGAGCTTATGACCACTTTCACAGAGTTCATAGAGTCATTTAGGGGCACAGAGAATCCTACTGCCACTTTAACGTGATCCTGAAGTGATTTCTGACTATAATCACTTTGCTTATTTTTATGATTTTACTTTCTTTTCTTTGAAATGCGTTATGGAAAATATATTTCCTAATGAAGAGATAATAATAATTTATGATGTTTGAGTTGTGCGTAAAGCATAGCTCATTGTAAGTAATCCATGGTGTTTTATTATTTTATGAGAGAAAGGGGAAACAACATAAGTATTGACCAATGTTCATATAGATTTCCCCAACAGAATAGATCACATTTCTTCAAAAGAAATATTAATTATTTATATGTGTTCTCATTTTGACATACGATAATGTATTGAAATGAAAACAGCTGCATACTAAGCAAATGCAAGTTTTTATTCAATATATTCTTAAGCAGATTTAAGTTTTTATTCTGTTGCTTACTCCACAAGAGTTTTATTATTTTTTGTGTTTATCAGCATAGATGTGGAAATTCTCCTTGACCCCTGAACTTATTCCCTTCTGTTCACTGTCCAACTGTCCAATAAAGGTTCCTTTACTGATTACTGGGACACTCTCACTCAGTAGTGTGGGCTTAAGGGCTCGTTTACACTTGCTTTGGTTACAACACACATTGACAGCTAATTTACACTTGCTTCAAAACAAGGCTTCTGACAGGCTTTGTTAGAGCTCTCTGAACGCTAGTCAAAGCTCCTGTCACTAAATAAAATGGGTAGCTGACAGTCCTGTTTACACCTTGCTTTTGCTTTGCTTTGGCTTCCCTTAAAAAGCTATACCCCATGTAGTTTTAGTGGTGCTTCAAAGCATCTTCAAAGCCTCCATAGAAGTCTATGGCAAAGCTTGCTTGAAGCCCCACCAAAGCCTAATCAAAGCCCCACAAAGCCTCACTAAAGCCCCACCGAAGCCCCATCGAAGCTCCACCAAAGCCTCATTGAAGCCCCACCGAAGCCTCATCGAAGCACCAAGCAAAAGAAGATGTAAACAGGACTGTAAGCTAACCCTTTTATTTAGTGACATGAGCTTTGACTGGCATTCAGAGAGCTTTAACTAAGCATGTCTGAAGCCATGTTTTGAAGCAAGTGTAAACTAGCCCTTACTCTGGAGTCTGAACTTAGTTCCCATGTCAGAGAATGTAAAGCCATTCAGAAAGTGGAATCCCCAGTGCAATGAAGAGGGTTTGGAAATTAAAGTACATGTATAGCTAAAACTTGTTGTTTTGTTTTTTCTTTAGTTTTGGATAGATTAGGTAAGAATTAGAACATCTGTCAAGTTTTTATTGGTGCAGAATAACCCTTTGTGTTTGTACTGTGCCTAGGGATGAGCTAAATGTACCTGAGTTCAGTTTGAGATGGGTCCGGGTGGTGAATCTAAACCCCACAACTTATACCAAAGAATAAAATATGTTTATGTTTAAAAAAATATGTTTGATGGAGAACAGCAATTTTAATAATTAATAAAGACCAACATTAAAAATTCATATTTATTAGTTTAAACAACATGCCTGGGGGATGCCCTGAACCTGCCTTTGAAGTGGCATATTTGTATGTTGTATAAAACTGTAGTGGCCATAACCCCTTGAGGGGCAGCCTTGACTTTTGGGCTTACCAGTTAACTCCTCTTGGCTTGACGGTGAATGTCCAAGGGTTCCCAAGGTTAGTACCCAACATCTTTGGATGCTGACACATAAAAGTCCTTTTCATGGTTTTTATTCTGCAGTGATAACATCCAACATAACACAGTCTCAGATAGGAATAGAGGGCACGGGTGAAGAAACTCAGGCACCTTGAACTGCTGTCATCCACAAAATGTTTCTAATCAACCCAGAGAGTAGCCACTCGCAGCTGGGTACTTCAATGCCAGATAAACCTCTAGCCAGAGGTCTGGCAGCTGACAATGTGATCCGGAAACTTGCAAAAAGTCTCTGACACAGAATAAACTTGAAACCGAAGGCGAATAAGAACCTTTCTCACAGTACCTGGAACTTTCTCTGTCTCCTTGGCAGTACTGTGGAAGTGTGGATTCTTTAGTGTCCATACAACTCAGCTTCCAGGCTCTTACTGAGATGCCAGCTTGTTGGCCCTCCTCCGAAGAGTCCTCCCCTGGTCACTTGTACGAGTTGCCGTGTCCCTTAATCCCACAATAATGAGAGCACACCGGGACGCCTTGAATCCTCCTTCAGCTACTGGGCCTCGGGCTAACCGGCTCCGAGACTCGGGAACAGACGGATCCCCACCCCAGACCATACGGGTCTATGGGGTTAGTCAGACTGACCATGTTTGCGGGACGGCAAATGCTCCTAGGCCCGGGACCCCTCGTGGGGCTACCCCGGTCCTAAACCAGGAAGCAAGACTGCGGCCAAAACCCCAAACACGTGACTTGAGCACCTTAAGTAGCCTTTCCCAGACTACGCAGCAGGGCCAGACGCGCCCAATGATTGTCTCCGGGAAAGATTGGTACCCAAGACGTCAAACCAGGCCTGGTTCTCGGCCTGTCATGGGTGCCTCACTGCACCTATGACCAGGCAGAACCCTAGTACGGCCCAGCCAAACTGATGCCAAAGTAAACCTGTACAATTAACCCTCAGAACCCCATTACTGTTCTGAGGGAAAAAAAGTGTGACCGCTACACAACCTACTATACAGCAATATATATACCTTTGAGTCCAGTATGGATATTAACCACTTCAGCCCTGGAAGGATTTACTCCCTTCCTGACCAGAGCACTTTTTGCGATACGGCACTGCATTGCTTTAACTGACAATTGCACGGTCGTGCAGCATTGCACCCAAACAAAATTGACGTCCTTTTTTTTTCCACAAATAGAGCTTTTTTTGGTGTATTGATCACCTCTGCAGTTTATTTTTTTTTCGCTATAAACAAAAAAGAGCGACAATTTTAAAAAAAAAGCAATTTTTTTGACTTTTTGCTATAATAAATATCCCCAAAAAACAAATGTCTTTCTCATTTTAGGCCGATATGTATTCTTCTACATATTTTTGGTAAACAAAAATTGCAATAAGCGTATATTGATTGGTTTGCACAAAAGTTATAGGGTCTACAAAATAGGGGATAGATTTATAGCATTTTTATTATTCATTTTTTTTATTAGTAATGGTGGCAATCTGTGATTTTTATTTGTGACTGCGACATTATGGCGAACACATCGGACACTTTTGACACTATTTTGGGACCATTGTCATTTATAAAAATAAACTGATCACTGTTTAAATGACACTGGCAGGGACAGGGTTAAACACTAGGGGGCGATCAAGGGGTTAAGTGTGTCCTAGGGAGTAATTCTAACTGTGGGGGGGGATTGCCTCACTAGAACATGACAGAGATCACTGCTCCCGATGACAGGGAGCAGTAGATCTTTGTTATGTTGCTAGGCAGAACATGGAAATGCCTTGTTTACATAGGCATCTCCCCGTTCTGCCGCTCTGTGACATGATTGCGGGCCCTGGCAGACATCGAGTTTGCAGGACCCGCTGGCACGGTCACCGAATATGCAGCGCGTGCGTGCCCCACTGGCGGCGTGCACGCACCCACAATGCCGCGATCTAAAGGGGACATACAAATACACCCATTTGCCCAGCCGTGCCATTGTGCCAACGTATATCATTGTGCGCTGGTCGGCATGTGGTTAAGGTAAGATACTAAATCCCAAAAAAAGAAACACAAATAAGCATATGGTTTCTCCAAAATCCACACAAGCCCCTATGTAAGATTGCAGCCACATTGGCCAAGAAAGGAGGGATGAGCATGGTGCCCCCCCACCTGACACATGTCAAAATGTGTTTATTTATTTTTCACTTTTTGAGTGCATGTAGAACTGCGAGCTTCCTAACAAATAACCAGAGAAAAAGCTTTTACATTTAGCATCAGTAGTAATACTGCTGCTAACTGTGCCACGTCCTGCTGCCACGGGAGGTTAGACTCCCTTGAACACCAATTCAATTTAGCTTTTTTACCAAGCCTTTGAACAAGTAAAATTCAAGGAAAAGAAAATGAGGTTCGACAAACAATCAAAGCCTGTAGTTCATCCCTAATTGTGAAAATTGTCACCAAGACTGAAAGTCATGGGAAACTATAGTTATACAGTTTTCACCAAAAAAAAAGAGGTGAGGGGAAATCTCCAGTTTTTTCAGTGACAACTGTCTGAAAGGAAAGTTCCTTAATTCACTTTGCAAAAATGTGAAAAAAATGTACTGACTGTTTTTTTACGCCTTCTCTACTCCATTCAAACCTAAGCTATATACTGTATATGTACAAGCAGGTACCTTGTAGTGTAAATCCTTAGTTTTGAAAATCTAACAGGGCTTATAAGGCCTTAGCTAATATAGATGTGTGTTTATATATATATATATATATATATATATATATATATATATATATATATATATATATATATATATATACTGTATAATATATATCTATTAAGCAGATGGCATATATACCTACACATATAAAACAACAATGCAGTTAGACCACAAAATATTGCCCATTTATTTATTTTTTAGATGCAACAGCACTGATCAAAAAGCAGTTCTAAGCACAGAAACTGTTTATGTAAATTGATTTTGCAATTACCTCTGTATGATAAAGATTTGTTGATTGCCAATAAATTACAAAAACATGCTTAAAAGCAAAGCATATATCTTTGTTAGTATTAGAACATGCTGACATGGGTTGAATAATATAAAGACTCTTTATCCCAACCCCTAGGACACGTTTCAGATTCCATAGCCATTTTCATTGACTCATAAATATTTTTATTCTTGTGAAAGATAACCGATAAAAATCAGCAGAGATAGAAAACAACACACTGTAATATCTGAGGAAAAACAGTCACAAATGCCAAGAGTGAACAATGAATAATCACTGTGGATCGTTTTATAGAGCTGCAGTACATTCTATAGCAGAATGTTCGCTATGGCAACAGTTGCTAAGGTTCCTAAGTCTGACGTTTCTTTTGCTTCAGTGCTGCATGTTGCACTGCAGATATTTGAACAAATAATATAGACCAAGCTAATGAATAATTGAAATAGCTCTATTTTTCTTTTATAGTTAAACCCAAGAAATGCTCAGAAACTGACATATAAACACGCACATATATGATTAAGATCAGTACACCATAAATAAGAGTCTGTTTACAATTCTACTCATAATGTGCAATGTTTTATACCAATATACAACTTATCAGCCAAATGTACACATACAGTATATTTACTATTTAAATGTATATATTAGGAGTCAAATCTTGAATTTTTATTGTTTATATGAAAAGCAAATCAGGTATATTTAATTTAAGTAAATCATATATCTTTCATTTTGAGGGTGTATGAAATTGGTATTACATATGCAAAGGATTCTAATTGACATGTAAAGCCTAGGACTGATTCACATGTATGTGTTTTACTGCACTTGTTTTATTGCACATCAGCACATGCACACAGGTTTGCCATCGTTTTAAATGGTGTGCTTTGCATGTGTGTGATGCATTGATGTGCATATCCTTTTTTATGCATCAAAGTATGTTACAAAGTCTGTTGATTACAATGATAAAAAATGCATGGTTGTATACTGCAAAGAAGAACATACAGACAAGTGTTAATAAATATAATAATGCATGCAATAAAATAATAGTCCCATAATGTGTTCAGACCTATAAATGCATAAGTGATTTTAGGATCTTTGTATACTAAGGTCATGGTATTCCATATTTTAATGATATGCATGTAACAAACATTGCTGAGCATCTGTTGAGTCCATCCCACTACATTAAAAAGGAAGTAAACTCTCCCACTCTGATGCTTCTTTTCATTTAGTCCAATATAATAAGTAATTATCAAACTATAGCCACTGTAATCCAGCCCAAATCGCAAAATTACTTACTGTTTAAATAAACTTTAAAAAACTTGTTTCCTGGGGTAAGGCAGTGCCATCTTAAGTATTGTTTCCTGAGTCCACAGTAGAGTGTATTTCTGCCTTTACATTGAGCACTTCCTGTACTGTTAACCAAGCCTCCTTCTCAATCCAACGTTTCTATGGCAACCCTGCTTCCCTGCTCATAGCTGACTTGTTTTATTTCATAGTATTTACTTGTGCCGATTATCCAGTGTTTGCCTATGTCAGTCTTATCAGCTTCAGCTGATAAGACTGCATTAATGCTGTCCAATGCCTTTTTTCCACTCCATGTGATGTCACATGGTCACATGGGAAGCTCTGAGTGATTATGCAGTCTTGTGGGATTTCAGTGCTGTGCCTGTTAAGAACACATTCACATCAGGTGCAGTGGGACTTTGTTGGGCAGCACCCCTACTGCAAGACAAGGCAGAATGACTCATCTCTAGTGAGGCTGGTTCACAGCTGCATAGCACTAATGTGTAGGCAGTCTGTGCTAAAAAAAAGTACTCCGTTCAGTACTTTTTTCCATAGCAGCTCAGTCACCACATGCTGGCCAATAGAATTGTATGAAATGTCATTGTGTGAGATTTCAATAAAGTTAATTAAAAAAGTGAACAGTGCGATGTACTGCAATGAACACCAGCCGCAGCGTTGTAACATAGTGTAGGTGAAAGAGTATTATGCCTCTTTCAACTTTACATAGCAATGCACTTGAGAGAAAAAGGATAAGGATAAGATAAAGTTGGGTATGGGAGAGCATGAATTGGCATGAAAACAACTTTTTCACAGGTTTGCGATTGCTAAAAATTTGAATAACATTGGGGTTGATTTACTAAAACTAGAAAATGCAAAATCTGGTGCAGCTCTGCATAGAAACCAATCAACTCCTAGGTTTTATTGTAAAAGTTTAATTGAACAAGCTGAAGTTAGAAGCTGATTGGCTACCATGCACAGCTGCACCAGATTTCGCACTCTCCATTTTTAATAAATCAACTCCATTGCATTTAATGTGTGCAGTAAATGCAAATGCATCCTGATCAATCAACTTGGGTACAACCAGCCTGCCAGATTTTACATGCCATTATCGCTAGCAGCTGTTATAGCCGCTAGCAAAAATCACATTGCTCTCCTGGTGGGGACAGCTTCCCCGCCCAGAAAACACAGTGACTTGGCAGGAAGGATTCCCCTGTCAGCACAATCAGTGTTGATGGGGGAATAACATGCATGTCTTTCCTGCAACAAATTTGCTCCATCTATGGCAGGCCTTAGATCACTATAGTAGTGATCTACTGCTGGAGGGAGAAACTGGACAGAGCTGCAACAGCTCTGCCTGGGACTACATATTGACAGGAAGTACCATAACAAACCATGCAAATATACTTCCAATATAAGAACAATGCAGAAGCATTGTGTTTATGTTTGCTTCTATGGTACACTCTTATACAGCAATCTGTAGAAGCAACAGATCCCAGTACTGGACCTTCGCCTGTCACTCCAATGCTGGTGGGCAACGCTGCTTTAAAACAGTGCTGGGACAAACAGCTGTTGCTCCTGTGCCATTTTAAAAGGTCATCTGGGACTCAAGTGGTTAAACCTGTGCCCAGACCATACACACTGAAGTATGGATTACTTCACATTGCAAGCAGCTAGAAAGGTGAATGAGGGCTTGAGCACTTTTAAAATATAACCAATATAATTATCTAAATCTGTTTTAATATTAGCCTCTTGTAATTCCAGTAAATCTTGAAATCAAATGTGCTACATAAAAATATACTGACAAGGACCTATGGTTGGCACCTCATCCCTTTAAAATTTAAGTCTAATTTAATGCACGTAAGGCAAAAGGTGAGTTTAATTACCACCTTAATCAGCCACAGAATCTGTGTAATCAATATTTGTTCAGTTTTAAGGGTATGAAGTAGCAACTTTACAAGGAACATGCTCACAGGAGGTAAGAGAACATGGATGTGTTCATCAGTGTGCTGCTATTCCTTTACTGTCCAATCACAGACTGGATGAAGGGAGAGGAGACCTAACTATATCGACTTTGACTAATAGGCTAGCTGTGCTACCTACCACAGCGCTGTAAATTTCAGTACTGTATAAACATAAATGCACAACTTCTGCTGCAAGGATGGACGTGCTGACGTAGCGTCAAGCACGGAGGGAGGAGTTGGAGCCTGAGGGCCGAACGAGCAGACGCGCACCCGAGGAGGACGCGGGACCGCTCCATGGAGGAGACACAGCGGACGCCAGCCTGCCATCGCATCCTCCCGGGAACAGGATCACACCGGCAAAAACGAGGCACTAGCCGGGACATCTAGTTTCAGCGCTTCCTCTCCACCCCGCTCTCCCCAGGCCCCCTTTTTAAATACTGTGTGCCAGATTCTAATGCCGCCAGTGAATTAAAGGAGAAAAAAAAAAAAAAAAAAAAGAACATCGATCGTAAGTATGCATCACATCATCCCTGAAAACACGCTCCACCTGGAGGTAAGATCAAACCGACCACCTATGTGATATGATGTTTAGAGCGTTTTCCTAAGGCTGAACAATCTTGCTGGGTCACTTCTCTCTCCTGGGCTTTTTTCTTTTTTTTTTTTTTTTGACTTTCTGACCTATGGTTAAAACAGCAACGCTTGGGACACTGGGAGGGCGATTTGGTGTGTCAGGATACCATTGGCATAGGGAGGGCAGCACGGGGCGCGTGCACCCCACCGCACAGGGAGAACCAGCGTGACCAGCAGACCCAGCGGTGTGAACTTTGTGTGTGTGGCTCCGGCTCTCCCCCCCACCATCCCGCCTTGGCTGGTGCGGTACAGACAAATGTGGTCAGTGCTGTAGGGAGGCCCTGACCGTGAGTAGATCCCGCACATATAGTGAAACCAGGCCCACCTGGAGTGAGTGATGGCCGGACCTGGTCCCCTGCTTCACTGATCTCCCTGGGCGCCCTTGTCCCCCTCCTCTCCCCCTCCCCTCCACTTCTGCTGGGGCTCGACCCCCCTCCCCTCCCGAAAGAGGGGATAGGTGGGCTACAGCTTAAAACCGACCCCTTATCAAAAGGGGAGCAGCAATTGGCACCCAGTGCGTCCCCGGGCCACTCTGTGCAAATATAGCAGTGTAAAAACATACCTGTATGCGTACCCGAATCACATCAGGCAGACTTGGGTGCGCACTGAACCCCAGAGCGGACAACCTCTGCAACAAAGCGGTTTCGATTTCCTCCCCTTTAAATGCAGCTGGATATAACCGGAGCCCTAAAGTGATCGTCTGAAGTTCTATAGATGTACATGAGCGTATACTGGTTTTAAAACCCATGATTATGGGAAGATTATGGACATCATAGCCCCCAAGGGTGGAAATTTGTCTGAAAGGGAAACTGTTTAATAGGCCCCACAGTCACTTTACACATTAAAAGCCGCTCTAGGAGCTGTATGTATGACTTTGATTGGCGCCCAGGAAGCTCTAGTTTTTTTTTTTTTTTCTTTAAAAAAACTGCATTATCGAATGAAAGCGTGACTTTGAATGGTGCTTGGGAAGATCGATTATCACACATTAAAAACCGCACTATGGAACGAAAGTGAGATTATGATTGGTGTACTTAGAGATAGACTTCCATATACCAAATTCAGCACTAAAGTACGACTCCGATTGGTATCTATGAAAACACATTGGCCAAGTGGCTCAGCCTGATGATAGATGCTTGAATAGGACCGGCACCCCAGATTATGTATGGCTTATTTAAATCTCAGGCCTTTCCTAAACATGAAACTATGGTTAAAATTTAAAACCACATGTCTGTATGTTGCCCACGTCATCAAGATCAGTGACCCCATGTAACATTTTGTAAATATTTATCGATTCTACCAATAGAGCTATTGAGTAGGACACTTAAAAGGGGTAAACTGCTTAGTGCTGAAGCTAATTAGCAGGAAGGGCGAACAAACCCCCTCATTCAAACACAAATTGCCCCAGCCATTGCGTAAGTGTCTAGTGCCTCACTCAAAGACCCGACAGTTGGAAAAGGCCTCCTCCAGCCTCTTGCAAACGTGACTGCATACACTAGAGGGACACTCAGTGGGGCAAAGGACAGCCTCAAGGCAAGGATCTCATTGAAAGGCAGGAGGTGGAAAAGGGCCCAGGGGGCCCAGGTCCACAACAAGACTGGGGAAGAGAATCAGGCCCACTAAAAAGGCCAACATGAGTAAAGACCCAGTCAAACAGCCTAAGAAAGCTACCACCAAAGGCAACAAAGGAGAGACAAGCTCAATTAAACACTACTTAAGACAGGGTGCAAGTCCAAAAACATCGGGAAAAGAAACTCGGGCCGGAGTCTCCCCGGAGAGCAGGGACAGGGTGGAAGGAGAAATTAATGACTCCAGAGCGGACCTCACAATGGAGACTGAGACTGAGCCTAGTAGGGGGGAGGATCAACAATCAGGAACCCACATCCCCAATAAACATGAAATGGAGGCGATGCTATTACGCCTGGAAAATGTAATCAAACTTGAAATTAACATCCTACGGGAGGATATGGGCCATCTGTTGTCCAGGGTTGAGGCGGTGGAGGGGAGAGCGGACTCCATAGATCTGGAGATCGCGAAGCTGAAAACACAATTAAAAGGCGCCTACATCACTCAGGGAGACACCCTCTACAAGATAGAGGACCAAGAAAACAGGGACAGGAGGCAAAACCTGAGACTGCGTGCCGTCCCGGAACAAAGAGGGGAAGACCTAGAAAGAAAACTATGGGAAATCTTGGGCCCCATAAGCGGCAAGGACCCAGATCACTTTCCCCGCACAGAAAGGATACACCGAGTAGGAAGACCCGAAAGGGGGGGCGCAGAGCGGCCCCGGGACATAATTGTCAGATTCAGCTACCTTAAAGAAAAAGAGGACCTGTGGGCTAAAATAAAAAATAAATCTCCTATACTGTATAAGGAAGCTGAAATTCAAGTATACGCAGACCTATCGGCCCGAACCCTCGAAAGATGGAGACATCAGAAACCCCTGTTGGAAATACTGAAAAGGGAAAATATAAGATATAACTGGGGTTTCCCCTCATGTTTAATAGGGTCAAAAGAGGGGTGTACGGCCAGGCTGAGGTTCCCGGAAGAAGTGCAGGGATTTTGCACAAAACTCGGGATCCCAGTCCCGAATCTGCAGGGCTGGATGGAAATGGAAGGCCTGGGGGACCCTGGGGGGAGGGGCGGGGGGGGGGAGGGAGGAGGGGTGAATGCCCACACGTAGTTGTAAAAGAATTCTGCTCAAACCGGCCCTGCCCCCTCCCCCTCTGCGCCCCGAGTTCAGGCCGCGGAGGGAGAGGGGAGGGCTAAACAAACTCCACCTCACCAGGAATGCGGAGTCTAAGGGAAGCCACAAAGGATGGCCCCCAAGGACCCGGGGACCCTAGTTGGGGTAGGAGAGGGGGGAGGGGGGGAGAGAGAGAGGGGGGGGGAGAGGAGGGGTGGGAGGGAGGGGAGAGGAGGGGGGGGGGGGAGAGGGAGGGGAGGAAGGGAGGGAAGAGGGAGGGAAACCACGTCCGCTGTGGGGCAGTCATCACCACCAATATCTCAGAGGGGAAAAAAACAAAACAAAAACAAAATCCCAAAAAATAAATGAAGGACATAGAAATTAAATTTTTATCATATAATGTGAAAGGCTTAAATTCTCCCGGCAAGCGATCAAAAATTTTGGAGGAAGCAGAGAGATATGGCGCAGGTATAGTGTTTCTGCAAGAGACTCACCTGGCACATTCCTCAAATATTAGACTTTTTTCTCCAGCTCTCCCAAATTGGTTTTATGGAGATACTATCTCGAGTAGGGCAAGAGGAGTGGCTATTGGGATTGCGAGGGACATCGACTTCAAGGTGGAGGAGAGAATGACGGACCCCGAGGGGAGGTACCTGTTTCTTAGGGGCTCCCTCCTAGGGGTAGAATTTACACTGGCCAATGTTTATGCCCCCAACGCCAAACCTATCTTATTCCTTGAAGCAATTCTGCGTAAGCTAAGGGCCTTCAGGAAAGGATATTTGATCCTGATGGGCGACCTCAATTTCGTGATGGACCCCGTGAAGGACAGTACGTCTGGTGGCACGGGGAGGGGCAACATGCAACTGAAGCGGATCAAAAAAAAACTATCGGAGGACCAACTGTTGGATGTGTGGAGGATCCAGCACCCGCAGTTGAGGGATTACTCGTTCTTCTCCCCTGTCCACCAGATGTACTCTCGCCTGGACTATATTTTAATAGACCATGGTATACTGGAAAGGGTCAAAGAAACCGAAATCGGAATAGCTTCCCTCTCGGACCACGCGCCGGTATCCATGAGGCTAAGATTCCCCGAACACAAACAACCCTCTAGCGGATGGAAACTTAATCCAGAATTGTTACACGACAAAGAAATTAGGGATTATATCAAAAAGGAGCTAGAATGGTTCTTTCAAATCAACGACAACGGAGAGTTTACAGAGGCACAACTGTGGGACGCTCATAAAGCGTTCATTAGGGGGCTCCTGATAGCTAAAGCCTCATGGAAGAAAAAGGAGAGGATGGGAAAGACGCAGGCTCTGATAGCCGAGATTAAAACTCTGGAGCAAAAGCACAAATCTGGGGGGGCACTTAGCCAGAGCATATACATAGAGCTTACAGATAAGAGAGAGGAATTGAAAGACTTAGCTGAACAGGAAGTTAGACAGAAGTTCAATAAATTGGCCAGGGAACAATATATATGGGGCAACAAGCCAGGGAAATATTTAGCAAGGAAATTACAAAAAAAGAAAACCAGAAATTTCATTGAAAAAATTCAAACAAGAAACGGGGAGATGAAGTTCACCTCTAGTGAAATAGCCTCTACATTCAGAGACTATTACAAAGAACTTTACGAGGTGAAAACTAAGGGAAACAACGACAGCATAGGAAATAACCAGAAAACATCAGAGTTCCTAGAGAGGGCAGGGCTAATGGCTCTAGGGGGGGAGGAGAGAGATGAGCTTGAGAGGCCAATAACTGAGGAGGAGATCCTAGCAGCCATTAACAACTCTCCAATAGGGAAGAGCCCGGGCCCGGACGGCTTCACGGCCTCATATTATAAAACGTACAAAGAGATTCTTATACCGAGATTGCTGCGATATATGAATGGACTAGGGATAGACTATGAAATGAGCGAAGAGGCCCTAAAAGCTACGATCACTCTTTTGAGGAAGGATGGGAAGGATGGATCGGTGTGCTCGAACTATAGACCCATCTCCTTATTAAATTTTGACACAAAACTATACGCAAAGATACTGGCGGATCGAATA
Organism: Lithobates sylvaticus; assembly: GCA_028564925.1. Lineage (NCBI taxonomy): Eukaryota > Metazoa > Chordata > Amphibia > Anura > Ranidae > Lithobates > Lithobates sylvaticus. The sequence continues at coordinate 319,422,236 of CM053028.1, read as the reverse complement.
AAGGGTCACCTGGGCACACTGATCCATCCGGACCAGGTCGGGTTTGTCCCGGGCAGAGAGGGGAGGGACAATGGGATTCGGACATTGCTAGCCATACAGAGGATGGGAGACTCGAGAGCCCCCAGTCTACTTCTCTCGATAGACGCTGAAAAAGCGTTCGACAGAGTAGACTGGGGGTTCATGTTCAACACTCTACAGAAGATGGGTTTTGGACCCAGAATTATTCAAAAAATCAAAACCCTATACAATCATCCGAAAACTAACATCAAGGTCAATGGAACGACCTCCGCGGAGTTCGAACTGTTTAATGGCACCAGGCAGGGCTGCCCACTTTCCCCTCTCCTTTTTATTCTATCTTTGGAACCGCTGTTAGCTACAATTCGCGGAAACCCAGAGGTGGAAGGCTGTAAAGTCGGCAGCGAAGAGCACAAACTTGCGGCTTTCGCGGACGACGTCCTCTTTTACATAAGCTCACCCCAGAAGTCAGTCCCCATATTGCTTAAAATCTTGAAGGAATATGGGGAACTAACAAACTTTAGAATCAATGCCTCAAAAACATTTATCCTTAATATTAACCTAAATAAAATAGAGAAACAGAACCTACAGAAAACAGTTAGTTTCGTCTGGAAAAAAAGGATAAAATATTTAGGAATAGAACTGGCCAACAACCCGAGGAAATTATACAAAATAAATTATATCCCACTCCTAGAAGATATAAAAAAAAAATGCCAAGAGCTGAAGGGAAAAATTCTATCCTGGATAGGCAGGATTAATTCAGTAAAAATGATGATCTTACCAGTCATCACATATAAATTCCAGATGCTCCCCCTCCCTCTCCCAAAACAGTACCTCGGCAAATTAAGAGCTATTATAATGAATTTCATATGGAATTACAAAAAACATAGAATCTCCCTCCAAGTTCTAAAACAAGACAAAAGTCTGGGTGGTCTCGCGGTTCCAGACATAGAAAGTTACTACCATGCTATAGCACTATTAAGAATTGCAGAATGGGGCAAAATAGATAACACTAAAAGATGGGTTAGATTGGAGGAAGCACTGAGTGAAGCTAGGCTGGGGAAGATTGTGTGGAACCCTCCGAAAAGCCGGACACTGGGAGAAAAGACACATATAATCACCATCACGACTTTGAAAATCTGGGACAAAATATATAAAATATTCAACAAAAATTATAATTCGCCACTTATAGCACTTAAAGAAAATCCTTTTTTCCCGCCAGGGTTAAAGGAAATAGGAGGTGATTGGATTAGAAAGGATTGCACGAGATTAGGGGAAGTTATTAGCAAGGGGAAGGTTATGACACTGCACGAGTTACAGAATAATGAGGCTTTTTCCATAGATGGATGGCGGCATCGCCAGCTAACCCACTTTGTGGGCTCTCTTCCTAGCCCATTAAGGGAGGCTAAGGATCTAACAAAATTAGAGAAAATCTTTACGGCAGAATGCTCAAAAAAAAGAATATCCAGAATATATAAACTGTTATTAGAAAGAGATAGACCGGAGATGCCGCCATACCTTACCAAATGGGAAAGTGAACTAGGAACACAATTAGAAATAGGCACAAGTAAGAAAATTTTAAAATTAGCACATGGGTCAGCGGTAGATGCGAGAACTGCAGAAACAAACTTTAAGTGTATGGCTAGGTGGTACAGAACTCCAGACAGGGTCAGCAATTTTCAGGCGGATACATCTGCGAACTGTTGGAGGGGGTGTGATCAAAGGGGCACAATGGGTCATATATGGTGGGGGTGTCCTAAAATCAAAAAATTTTGGGAGACTATCCTAAAATACATAAAAGAAATAACAACGATCGAGGTAAGAAACGATCCTTGGGTGGCACTTATGCATGCCACACCCAAGGAAATTAAACAATATAAAGGCTCATTGATTCCCCATCTGCTTAACGCGGCTAAAAGGGTAATTCCAAGGAGGTGGAAGGACAAGGAAAGCCCACCCTTATGGGAATGGGTTGATGCAGTGGAGTCCACGTACATGATGGAATGTGTGCTGTACACCGGAGAGGAGGACAGAGAGGCCACGAGGGCTAGATGGGAGAGTTGGAGAAAATTCAAGAGGTCTTGGAGCTACAGGGAGGCTTTGCGAGCGCAGCCGTGACAACCGATGATCCCTGGGGGGCGGAGCCGAAAAGAGATCTAGCCACGGAAAGGCAGACCCCAAGGGTAGGAGAAGACACTGAGGAGAAAGGGCCACTCTACAACAGCAAAACAGCGGACGGGGATGGGGAGGGCGGGGGTGTGGGGGGGATAGGGGGGAGGGGGGGGAAATAAAAATAAAAACCCCCAGGGGGGTTAACTGGAAGAATGATGGAACGGGATTTAGGACAAAGGAAGCGGAGGGGGAATGGAGGCTGGGTGGGATGTCGGATGTATATATGTATTTTTGGGCTTTGTAAACCTCATGGATGCCCGACTCAGGACCCCTACCCCCCCCCCCCAACCCCAGGGGGAGAAAAAAAAAAAAGGGGGAGAATGAAACAAGCCACTAATGATGCTAAGACAACTAGAGGGATGGAGATGCGGGCATAGCTGACACTCACCCACGAATATTCTTTCTGAAGTGGTAAAAAAGAGAAAAAAAAAAATGCACAACTTCTGGCTAGCTCCCATATATGCATTTCTAGCTGTTTAGAGCTTTAAAGTGGTCCTAATGTCAAACTTTTTTTTTTTTTTTACCCTAATGCATTACCTGCATTAAGGTAAAGAACCTTCGACTTGCTGTTTCTTTCCCCCTTCTTTCCAAAATACTTACCTGAGTCCTCTCTTGTGCTGTGCCCATCTGCAGCATCGCTGGTCTCTCATCCTGCTCTCACAGGAGAGACGGTTGGTCAAACCCAATGAGGAGTGAGTGGGGGCATGGCCAAGCCATGCTGTGTCTGTCTATGGATACAAACAGCCCAGTGTCCATGCATGTGCCCCCCATGGGACCTGTGCTTGCTATAGGGGCACACTCAAGAGAGGAGGAGCAGACAGCACCAGCGAGGGCCCTAGAAGAGGAGGTAAAGGGTTGCTCTGTGCAATATCCTTGCACAAAGTAGGTAAGTATAATATCTTTTTTTTAAATTTAGGTTCAAATATTAACATAATAAATATAAATATACATTTTAACATATTCAAATATTTAATATCATGTTAATACATTTTAAAATACATCTATAAGGTTTGGCACACATGTCAGTTTTAGCTTTTTTGAAGGTCAAAAAAAGCAACTGGAGTTCTTTGGTCTTCAGTAATAATGGATTATGTTCTGAATATATAATGAACATTCAGCAGCCTAGAAAACTTGTACATTATTTGCCTAGAAAGAGGAAGTATCTTTTAACCCATAACATGGTCCTTCTGTTAACTGAACCCATACTTCTGAATAAAAAAAAAAATATATATACAAAGATTGTGACTGTATATAGATACACCATAATAACAGTTTTTGCATTTTAGTTTCAACTCAAAAGGTGTTCAATTAAGCTAATTAAGTGATTCACAATCGCCTCTCAGTTTGACTGTTTCACTCGTCTGTGACAACAGAATACAATCACTGCTGATTACTTAATTGGTTCAATTAAACACTTGTTGAACCCATTCTTCCATAGTCCATTTAGTAAACCTAACAAAAAAAAAAAAAAACCTTAAAAATAAGGCCACCCCAAATGTTTCCTTTGGCAGCTTTCTGTAAGTGCAATGGGCACTTTTTGGAATAATTATGCCATTCAATCATGCATGTCTTGAGTGCCTTTCTAATGTTGTCTACGAAATGTCCATAACACTTGGATTGGAACCTGAAACTTATTCTTTTCTAAGCAACTTACAAATTGTAGTTTATCATTTAATTTAAGATATTCAAAACACCATGAATAGCCTGGGAATTGGCATTTTAGGTTGCTGATTTGAGCCAATTAGCAACCATGAGGCCACCAAGGAAGCATACAAAAGGTACAGTGCTGCATTGTTACCGTATGATTAGCCCATTTACATGATATGTAAATCAAAAATAAAAAAACAACACAGGACAGCATACCATCATCACAGTGCTCAAGCTATTTCACCCATCAAAAGTAATAACTCAAGCATTTGTCAGCTAGAATACAGTATCATACTGCTATGCAGGCTTCTGTGTGACCCTGTGTTTTTATGCATGGTGGGTGATACATGAATGGACTGTCACTTTAGGGTTGATTTACTAAAACTGGAGAGAGCAAAACCTGGTGCAGGTCTGCATAGAAACCAGTCAGCTTCCAGCATTTATTGTCAAAGCTTCACTGAACAAGCTAAAGCTATAAGCTGTTTGGCTACCACGCACAGCTGCACCAGATTTTGCACTTTTAGTAAATCAACCTCTTTGTGATATCCCATTAAACTTTTGAAAAATGACCCCATCATTGTTGGCAGCTATGAACACCACCCGTAGAGAAAATAATTCTGTTTTTCTCTGTGGGCAATGTGAACCTACCCTAAGTCTTTCCTGATTGGTTATTTTAAATTATTTAAATTATATGAAATCTACATTGTTTAGAATAGTGAGATGGGGCTAACATAAAGGCAGCATAAAAGATCCTAGCTTGCTGTACCATGTACTTGCATGACGAAGTGTCTTGTTCTCGTTCTATTGCTTTCTTTTTGTGAAATCCCTGGTTTTCCTGACAGGCCCTCTGCTTTCTTATCAAAAACTGACCACACTAGGCAGGAGAGGTGATCAGTTCTCTAGCTGTGCTCTCCTCCAATGATAAAACTTGTGCTGACATGTCCGCCGGCACAGCCATTCACTGCTGTTTCTCCAACCTCACCTCTCTATGCAGCTGAGATGTATGTGATCACTTATAGAAAAGAGGGGGGAAAATGGTATTTCTAATGTTTTTTTTTTTTTTTTATATCTATACACAAATGTTTTCCCTTCATTTCTATTTAAACCCTTCTATTTAAACTGTATGGGTTGTCTTACAAAGCAAAGGTTTACATATACATTACTATCTAATGGCCAAACTAAAGGTGCTTGTCTTTGTGTAAAGGTTTGAGAATTAAGCCTAAAGTATGTAAAATGAAACAACCTGAAAAATGAAAGAGTATGTGTGGAGAGAAAGATACAGAGGGAATAAATCCAGTATAGAAAAAAAATGGTCAGGAGGTGGGGTTTCAGCTTTAAATCAGAGTAATGTATTTAACAATACAGAGCTTGTCATATATTTAAAAAAAACAAAAAAAAACATAAATTAGATAAGGCCTATAGCCAATAAAAGTTGGGGCCTGTCCTGAAAATGCTCTATTTCCTATAAAGAAAAAAAATTGTATTAATTAAAATAGACATGTATAATCTCTTTTGTTTTAAGAAACTGTTATTAAAGAGTATGTTACCTCAGCATTTCATATTCCTGATATGTGTCTGCTGTATCATGTACTTGTATATAGAGCATCCTGTTCTCTTTGCATTGCTTCCTTTGTGTGAAAAGGAAGCAGTCCTTCTGCTTCCTATTAAAAACTGACCGCACTAGACATAAGAGCTGAGCATGGTTAGTTTTCTGGCTGTACTGGAAACTCAGACTTGTTCTCCTCCAATGATTAGACTTGTGCTGACATGCACCCCCTGCACAGCCATTCCCTTGAAAGACCAGAACACTTCCCCCATCCCCCCCCCCCCCCATGCAGCTGAGAACAGAGGGTAGGTGATCATTTTAAAAGGAAAAAAAAAAGAAAAAGGGTACTTATAATGATTGATATATATATATATATATATATATATATATATACACAGTGGTGTGAAAAAGTGTTTGCCCCCTTCCTCATTTCCTGTTCCTTTGCATGTTTGTCACACTTAAGTGTTTCGGAACATCAAACCAATTTAAACAATAGTCAAGGACAACACAAGTAAACACAAAATGCAATTTGTAAATGAAGGTGTTTATTATTAAAGGTGAAAAAAAATCCAAACCATCATGGCCCTGTGTGAAAAAGTGATTGCCCCCTAAACCTAATAATTGGTTGGGCCACCCTTAGCAGCAACAACTGCAACCAAGTGTTTGCGATAACGTGCAATGAGGCTTTTACAGCGTCCTGGAGGAATTTTGGCCCACTCATCTTTGCAGAATTGTCCTAATTCAGTTACATTAGAGGGTTTTCGAGCATGAACGGCCTTTTTAAGGTCATACCACAACATCTCAATAGGATTCAGGTCAGGACTTTGGCTAGGCCACTCCAAAGTCTTCATTTTGTTTTTCTTCAGCCATTCGGTGGTGGACTTGCTGGTGTGTTTAGGATCATTGTCCTGCTGCAGAACCCAAGTTTGTTTCAGCTTGAGTACACGAACAGATGGTCGGACATTCTCCTTCAGGATCTCTTGGTAGACAGCAGAATTCATAGTTCCTTTTATCACGGCAAGTCTTCCAGGTCCTGAAGCAGCAAAACAGCCCCAGACCATCACACTACCACCACCATATTTTACTGTTGGTATAATGTTCTTTTTCTGAAATGCAGTGTTCCTTCTACGCCAGATATACTTGGACACACACCTTCCAAAGAGTTCCACTTTTGTCTCATCGGTCCACAGAATGTTGTCCCAAAAGTCTTGGGGATCATCAAGATGTGTTGTGGAGAAATTGAGACGAGCTTTGATGTTCTTTTTGCTCAGCAGTGGTTTTCTCCTTGGAACTCTGCCATGCAGGCCATTTTTGCCCAGTCTTTTCCTGATGGTGGAGGCATGAACGCTGACCTTAACTGAGGCAAGTGAGGCCTGCAGTTCCTTGGACGTTGTTGTGGGGTCTTTTGTGACCTCTTGGATGAGTCGTCGCTGCGCTCTTGGGGTAATTTGGGGCGGCCGGCCACTCCTGGGAAGGTTCACCACTGTTCCATGTCTTCGCCATTTGTGGATAATGGCTCTCACTGTGGTTCGCTGGATTCCCAAAGCTTTGGAAATGGCTTTATAACCCTTTCCAGACTGATAGATCTCAATTACTTTCTTTCTCAATTGTTCCTGAATTTCTTTTGGTCTCGGCATGATGTGTAGCTTTTAAGGATCTTCTGGTGGACCTTACTGTGTCAAGCAGCTCCTATTTAAGTGATGCCTTGATTGTGAACAGGTGTGGCAATAATCAGGCCTGGGTGTGGCTAGAGAAATTGAACTCAGGTGTGGACAACCACAGTTATAGTATGTTTTAACAAGGGGGGAAATCACTTTTTCACACAGGGCCATGATGGTTTGGATTTTTTTTCACCTTTAATAATAAACACCTTCATTTACAAATTGCATTTTGTGTTTACTTGTGTTGTCCTTGACTATTGTTTAAATTGGTTTGATGTTCCGAAACACTTAAGTGTGACAAACATGCAAAGAAACAGGAAATGAGGAAGGGGGCAAACACTTTTTCACACCACTGTATATATATATATATATATATGTATATATATATATATATATATATATATATATATATATATATATATATATAGTATATACACAGATATTTTGCCTTTTATTTCTATTTTGAACTGAATGGGTTGTTGGAGATGGTGAGGTGAGATTTCACATATGTTTTAAGTTTTTGCTGATTTTATTTAATTAATGTGATACTGTATAGCTGTAATTAAATTAAAAACTAAATGCATAATAAGGAATGTTTTCCTTTGAATGGTCTCTATTCAAAGCAATTTCTGGAGAAGTCACAAATGCATCTTCAAAACCCCTTTAAACACTTTCAAGTCTCTGAACAGCGCTTAGTTTAAATGGATTACAGAAAGAAAATTAAATTTGGAATTTTTGAAGTGCTTCTTTGACATGTCATTAGGAAATTAGCTCACAAAGAACACTACTATACTTTTAGATTTAGGAAATTCCTCCCTCATACTTCTGTGCTACAGGAGTCTCATTTCTAAGCCCCTTCCTCTCCATAGATATAACCTGTACCTGCTCACAAAAGTTTGCCTTAATGTTAAATGTTCCTCCCTTCTTCTAACTGCTAGGGGACATATTTCCCAATGGGTGAAATAGAAACATTGAATAATTTGTCACCACAATTTGCAGGTTTCCAATCATTTTTTTTGTTTTTTAAATAGCACTATACTTGCAATAATACTACCATAATTATATTATGTTTCAGTGCCACAGTTTCATTTTCTTACCCATACCCATGATGTTATTTTACAACAAAAATCATTTAAACTTCTTATTGCCAATTAAAATACCAAGTGCATTTTACCCATTTCAGCCCTGGAAGGATTTACCCCCTTAATGGCCAGGCCTTTTTTTTGCAATACAGCACTATATCGCTTTAACTGACAATTGCGTGGTTGTGTGACATTGTACCCAAAAACAAAATTGATGTCCTTTTTTTCCCACAAATTTAGCTTTATTTTGGTGATATTTGATCACCTATTATTTTTGCGCTATAAACAAAAAAAAGAATTTCTGCTATAACACATATCCAAATAAGATATAAATAAATTATTCATCAGTTTAGGCCAATATATATTCTGCTACATATTTTTGGTAAAAAAAATCACAATAAGTGTATATTGATTGTTATGCGCAAAAGTTATAGCATCTACAAAATAGTGGAAAGATATAGGGACTTTTTTTTTTTTTTTATTAGTTTTACTAGTAATGGCGGGGATAAGCGATTTTTAGCGGGACTGCGACATTGCGGCAGTCAAATCTTAGTGACACTTTTTGGTGACCAGTGACACCAATACAGTGATCAGTGCTATACAAATGCACTGATCATTGTATAAATGACACTGGCAGGGAAGGAGTTAACACTAGGGGGTGATCAAAGGGTTAAGTGTTCCCTAGGGAGGTGTTTCTAATTGTCAGGGGGACAGACTGACTGGGAGTAGAGAGAGATCGCTGTTCCTGATCACTAGGAACAGCTGATCTCTCTCTCCTCCATTGTCAGAATGGGGATCCGCCTTGTTTATACAGGCAGATCCCCGTTCTGCCTCTCTTCACAGCGATCGGGGTGGCGGGTGGACCCCTGCGCGAGCTCCCGCAACGTGCGTGCAGTACCATATGCACAGACCGACATACAGGTACGTCGTTTGTGCAGCCGATCTGCCTTTCCACGGTATATAATAGATGCGGAAGGCAGGCTGCAAGTGGTTAAAGGGATATTTTGGACAACGTTGATACTAATTGAGATTAAAGTGCAATTATGTCAAGACTATTTACATATTATAAACAAGCAGTTAAAGCACTTTAAATCATGCCCTCCCTCACCTCTCTAGTAGATTTTCATAATAAGTTATTCATTCTAAAAAAATCCTCAAAGAGCACAGCAAAGACTCAAAGGTCCAATTTCAGTGGGTTTCTAACAGCTTAGGAATATCTACTGGTTGTTTAGATTAGAAGGCTGGTGGCCTACTAAGACCTGTTCTGTACAGAAATAAATTCAGATTTCAATACCTGTGTTCTGAACTTTCAAAATGTGTTCCTCCACAATGTACATAGATACAGAGAGTGTTTAAAGCACTCTGTGCACCTGAGGACCACCTAACACAGACACACAGCTATATACACATATTAGATGTATGCCTGTGTAAGCTTTCTTACCTGCCAAAAAATGTAAATATGTTCAGCTAGTTTTCTAATCCAGAACCCCCTGTCTGGTACACTATCTAGGTCCTTTTTCTTTTCTGTAATTGAAAAAAAATACAGTTTGGTCAGGGTTGTATTTGGAAAGAGCATCAGCCCATTATTAAAATCATCTCCAACCCAATCAACACTCAATTTCTTAGTTTTTCCGAATTGTGCACTGCAATAAAGCCTGATTGCCTTATAGTGCTTCCATTTCCTGTGCCAATCTAAATCCTTATTTACAGGGGGACAGTAATAAGGCAGATAGACATAGTTAGTATTTAAAAATGTATTTTGATAAATACATAAATTAGGTGGGGTTTATATCTACTGTAGCTCTCAGCCTTGACACGCTCCCTGATATTCCTAAGTGAAATGCAATTGCTTATTTATTGGTTGCTGGCATGCCTCTTTTGAAGTGTGGGATGCCAAAAAGCATTATAGTGCTCAAGACAAGCATAATACAGAGTGGGGTTCTGAATTTTAGGGGTTGTCTTGCAAGGAAGAAACAACTTAGAAGACAACAGGATAAGCGCAAACACCTATTTTTGCTTGCTGCTGGGAGTTTAAGCCGGTTTCATATGCTTAGATCCAAGACCAGTTCACTTTAAATGTATTTATGTTTGCAGATAAACATTAACAAAACACACATAGTAATATGATTCTTTTTTTTTTTCAACAGAAGGTCATGCATACCAGAAAGAGGCACATGGAATTATTTCAGGAATTAAATCAGAAATTTCAAACTCTGGAAAGATTTCGGGATATACCAAATACTGGATGCACGGTAAGTTCAAACGTAAAAAAAAAAAAAAATCCAAAACATTTTGCATCACTTTTGAATGCCATTATCTACTTTGTTATCAACTAGATGTAGCCGTATAAAGGCTGATCTTATTGCTCGCTGCTATAGCATTTTCAATATTTAATTTCACATGAGACTAAATGCTCTTTATTTGAATAACTTATGACCATAAGTACACATTTAAAGCTAAGTTCTGTAATGCCTGATGCAACTGTTAAGATGATTGGGATCACCAGTGATCGCAGTGAATACATGCTATGTTTTTAAAGGGTTACTCTATCTAAAATTAATAGTTTAATGATAGTCTATGGCTTCTATTAACTAGTATCTTTTGAGGACAGCAAAAGCAACATGTATTCACCTTGTACTACTGTGGGTTCTTGTGTGTTCCCTTTCTTTCTGTTGCATTCTCCATAATATAAATCATCAAGGAACTTTTGACCCTCTATAATTTCCAAGGTGTGAGGAGATCTGGGAACTCAAACATGGAGATGTTGCCACTGCATTCTCTTAGTGACATAAAAAAAAAACCTCTTAGGTGATTTTTGCTTTATGGCATTTACTAAAACTGAGCAGCATTTAAGCCTCTATGTGTGTATATATTGAGAAGATTATAGAGGTACCATCATCGTAAATTGGATAAAAGGAAAGAGTAACCAGGGTTGACCCCTGCAAAACCCACAGTAGGAAGAACAATGGACTATCTTGGTACCCAATTATTAAACAAACATTTTAAAATATAAAAATTTGATTTGTACGAAATTGTTTAAAAAGACATAGATGCTCAATGTATGGTAAAACAGCAATTTATGATAACCTCAACAGACAGTAAGTTATACAAACATGTCTAACTGGTCACATAGTAGCCTCAGACGAATGGCATTTCATTCACGATGTACTGTATATTTTCTACATGTTTTGCGGCTAAAGCCGCTTCTTCAGCCACGAAACGTGTAGAGGATATACAGTGCTACGTAAATCAAATGCCTTCAGAATTTGTCTATGTCTTTTTAAACAGTTTTGTACAATGTACAAAAGTAAAATGTATATATTTTTTTTATTTGTGTTAAATAATTGGGTACCTAGATAGTCAATTTTTCCTTCTACTGGGGGTTTTGCAGGGTCCACCCCTAGCTACTCTTCCCTTTTATCTACTAAAATGGAAATACCACATTTTATTTTATATAAAACAAAATATTTATAGGAGTCCCCCTGCAGAAGGATACAAAATGTATACACTTAATATATGGTTTGCTTTCCTAACAGTACTCTCCTGTTACATTTATACCACCCTAAATGCCTGATCGCATCAAGTCAGTGCTTCAAACTGATAGTAATAAAAAAAAGCAAAATAATGAGAAAAAAAGACACCTAGTGGATATTACACCAGCAAATAAATTAGGCAAAATGCCCAGGGAGCATACTTCTCATTGTTTGCTCATTTATATTAAAAATAACAGTAGTAGCATTTGAAGTAGAAGTAAATTATTCAAATACAGTATGGTATTCAGGCAAAACATATTGAAGTTAATTTATTAAATATTAAAAAAATAATAATTAGTGAGTTGTAATGGTGTTTTGTCTTTAACACCTTGCCACCGCATGTACACATATATGTGGCCTCACTGAAGTGGGTTTTCCTCTGTGAAGTTGCATATATGTGTACATGTCTTTGTGCTGGGTAAGTGCTGCACAGTGCACTCCCAGTACAGATACTGGGCTCTCACTAACCAACATGAAATAGAAAGCCCAGTTCCCAATCACATGATCACTGTGATAGCCTCTGTTTGTCTATCTTAGTGATCAATCACTGTAAAGCCAACAAAGATAAAGGAAGAGAGGGCGCACCAGCCTTTTGCATTATCCCAAGTAAATTTATTTTGTATAACAAAAGATAAAAACTACTCGCTAGCATAATAAATATGCATAAACGGGCTTTCATCCCATGGTTATATAGTCCTGGGACCTGTACTCTCCAGATCATAGGGAGGACCATGTAGGGGTCCCTGCTTGCTAACGCATTTCAAAGGTAAACGTTCTTCCTCAGAGCCTAACAGCAAAGGCTCCTTTAGCTCCATATACAGTGCCTTGAAAAAGTATTTATACCCCTTGAAATTTTCCACATTTTGTCAGGTTACAACCACAAATGTAAATGTAATTTATTGGGATTTTATGTGATAGAACAACACAAAGCGGCACATAATTGTGAAGTGGAAGGAAAATTATAAATAGTTTTTAACATTTTTTACAAATAAATATCTGAAAAGTGTGGTGTGCATTTGTATTCAGCCCTTCTGAGTTTATACTTTGTAAAACCACCTTTCACTGCAATTACAGCTGCAAGTCTTTTTAGGGAGGTCTCTACTAGCTTTGCACATCTAGAGAGTGACATTTTTGCCCATTCTTCTTTGCAAAACAGCTCAAGCTCTGTCAGATTGGATGGAGAGTGTCTGTGAACAGCAATTTTCAAGTCTTGCCACAGATTCTCAGTTGGATTTAGGTCTGGACCTTGAATGGGCCATGTGTTTTGATGTAAGCCATTCCATTGTAGCTCTGGCTGTATGTGCAGGGTCATAGTCCTGCTGGAAGGTGAACCTCCGCCTCAGTCTCAAGTCTTTTGCAGACTCTAACAGCTTTTCTTCTAAGATTACCCTGTATTTGGCTCCATCCATCTTACCATCAATTCTAACCAGCTACCCTGTCCCTGCTGAAGAAAAGCATCCACAAAACATGATGCTGCCACCACCATGTTTCACGTTGAGGATGGTGGATTCAGGGTGATGTGCAGTTTTAGTTTTCCGCCACACATATAGTTTTGCTTTAAGACCAAAAAGTTTAATTCCACATGTTTTCTGTGTCCCCTACATGACTTCTCGCAAACTACAAATGGGAATTCTTATTTCTTTCAACAATGGCTTTCTTTTGCCACTCTTCCATAAAGGCCAGATTTGTGGAGCGCACAACTAATAGTTTAGCCTTACTCTTTCCATTTTCAGATGATGGATTGAACAGTACTCTGTGAGATGTTCAAAGCTTGGGATATTTTTTTATAATCTAACCCTCTGTTAAAATTTTCTTCATCCCTGACCTGTCTGGTGTGTTCCTTGGCCTTCATGATGCTGTTTGTAAACTAAGGTTCTCTAACAAACCTCTGAGGGCTTCACAGTATAGCTGTATTTATAATGAGATTAAATTACACACAGTCTATTTACTAATTAGGTGACTTTTGAAGGCAATTGGTTCCACTAGATTTTAGTTAGGGGTATCAGAGTAAAGGGGGCTGAATACAAATGCACACCACACTTTTCACATATTTATTTATAAAAAATGTTGAAAACCTTTTATCATTTTCCTTCCACTTCCCAATTATGTGCTACTTTGTTTTGGTCTATCACATACAATCCCAATAAAACACATTTAGGTTTTGGTTGTAACATGACAAAATGTGGAAAATTTCAAGGGGTATGAATTCTTTTTCGAGACACTGTATATACACACATGTAACAATGACATTGATTGCACCTCCCGAGAACCCAGAGCACCTCCCCTTTATGGGAGTGGTTAATCAGGGTTGTCAAGGAAACCAGCCCAACAATAGGATGAGAGAAAACATATTAAAAACCTATGAAAAATAATAGCAAATAATATTATAGTAATGGCTCCAGGGTTGCATATGTGGGTGAATGGATGCATCACTCATCAACTCATCCCCTCTGTATGGGATATATAGAAAGAAGTTTGATTATGCTTCATACAGTTGCTATTCCACTACCGTATTTGCCGGCATATAAGACGACTGGGTGTATAAGACGACCCCCTATTTGTCCAGTGAAAACTTAGGTTTGGGGCTATACTCTTCATATAAGACTACCCCCTTCCCCTTTACAAAAAACCATCAGAAACAAAACAAAAAAAACCCATCAGACTTAACATCAGAAAAAGGAAACTGGTGAACTACAAGTCCCAGAGATCCCACAATTGGTATGCAGCAACAATGAATCCTCTCCTCCAAAGCACCATAAATCATACCTGTATTTTAGGGAGATCTGGAGCTGGATGTGCAGTACAGGATGCTTTGTTAATATGTAGAGCACCAAGTACACACAGTATATGATGCTGTGTTAGTACAGTAGCGCCAGGTACACTTCAGAATACAGTGTGCAGACAGTGTGCACCACTGAGCCAATCATGGCAGGCATTGTATTTTACTAATCTGTTGATGGATACAAAGCCTGCTCGGATTGGCAGAGGCTGTGACATCAGCCCGCGCCGCTCAGACTCATGTAGCCTGCTCGGATTGGCAGAGGTTGTTACCCAATCCAAGCACAGGCTTAGCAAGCTCTGTATTCATCAGAGTGCATTGCCCGCCGGGATTGGCTGAGCGGCGCATACTGTATACATATTACAATTTTACAGAGCGGACTGATATCCATCTGGCGGCTTCTTCACCCGGCGTATAAGACGACCCCCGCTTTTTGGCTGTTTAATTTTGGTGTAAAAGGTAGTCTTATACGCCAGAAAATACAGTATATAGATTGGATGTAAGAAAAAAAAATTGTATCAGTGTCAGTGTGTTTTAGGTAGGATTAAAAAAAAAAAATGTGCATCATTGTTTCTGGGCCCTATTATGCAATCACTAGGAGCAGGATAATTAATTTTGGGTTGTTCTTTGGTGTAGGTTATGGTAGTAGCAGGAAAAATATAGATATATTTAAAAAAAAAATGTTTTAATTATTATTATATTGAGCCAGTTTTCATTTGCTAATAAAAAAAAAGAGGAAGATATTCATTACCACTTACCACCCAATTTGTCCTAAAAAAAAAAGAAGTATAATTCACCTGGAGATATTAATAACCACTTAAGCCCTGGACCATTTTGCTGGCCAAAGACCAGAGCACTTTTTGCGATTCGGCACTGCAGCGCTTTAACTGGTCATGCGACGTGGCTCCCAAACAAAATTGATGTCCCTTTTGTACCACAAATAGAGCTTTCTTTTGGTGGTATTTGATCACCCCTTCGGTTTTTATTTTTTTTTTGCGCTATAAACAAAAAAGAGCGACAATTTTTAAAAAACACATTATTTTTTACATTTTGCTAAAATAAATATCCCCCAAAAATATATAAAAAAAAACTATTTTTTTTTTTTCCTCAGTTTAGGCCAATAAGTATTCTTCTACATATTTTTGGCAAAAAAAAATCACAATAAGGCTTTATTGATTGGTTTGCACAAAAGTTATAGCGTTTACAAAATAGGGGATAGTTTTATGGCATTTTTATTAATAATATTTACTTTACTTGTAATGGCGGTGATCAGTGATTTTTATTGTGACTGCGACACTATGGCAGACACATCGGACATTTTTGACACATTTTTGGGACCATTGTCATTTATACAGCAATCAGTGCTATACAAATGCACTGATTCCTGTGTATATAACACTGGCAGTGAAGGGGTTAACCAATAGGGGGCAGTTAAGGGGTTAAGTGTGTCTTGGGGAGTGATTCTAACTGTGGGGGGGCGTGGCTACATGTGGCACGTCACTGATCACCGCTCCCGATCACAGAGAGCAGCGATCAGTGACACTGTCACTAGGAAGGACGGGGAGATGCTTGTTTACATTAGCATCTCCCTGTTCTTCCCCTCCGTGAGACGATCGCAGGTATCCCCGTGGACATCGAGTCCGTGGGACCCGTGATCTGACTCACGGAGTTTGCCGCGGGAGTGCTTCTTAAAGGGCAATGTACAATGTACAGGTACGTTAGTTTGCATGTACGTGCCCTTCTGCTGCAGTATATCTGCGTGAATTGTTTTCAGGCGGTAGGAATTGTTTTATCTTCATCAAGATATTAATGGGGTTAATGTCACAGCAAAAATTAAATAAAACGTTTGCATGTACAGCCAGATAGTTAAAGCTGATACTGTCAATACTACACAGCAAAAGAGTTCAGTGTTATAGGACTTTGTTTCCTGCCTTTTTTTTCAAGAATTTACTCTCTGGTGCAACATATTTATATAAAACACATGTATTGATAAGAGAAAACATGAAGATTTATTCACAGACCCTCTGAGTTTTCTAGGCTTGAATAAACAGTATTTATCCATAAATATTGTGGCATTTATACATTAATAAATACATATAAATACACACATATATTTTTGTAATTTTGTTATTAAAATGCATTTCTGCATATCAGTGTGAATAAAAATGTGAATAGAAAATAAATAAATGAGTACAAATTAATAAGCTAATTCACTAACACATGGGGTTTGCTAAGCAGGACAGGACACTACACAAACATGATTTCAAAATGTGCTTTAAAATTATTTGTTATAATGATGATAGTGAGCAATAGTGATCCTGACTAATTAACAATGTTTGCGTATTTATTTATTTATTTTTACACCAGAATTTTATCACACATTACTTGGTTCATAAAACAGCATTATTTCATTGCTCAATAGACACTAAAAATAAAGGCTGCAACATATGCATTGAACATAAATCAGTAAAGGGAATGCATTTAATGAGTGTGTGAACATCCGTAGATGCTTGTAAACCCAAATGCAAATAATTTCTTTGTGCGATTATGCATTCCTTTTAGAAAATAAGGTCAAACATCTGCCGCTTTTATCTTAGGTTGTTGGCGCTTTTCTTACTTTAACCTCCCTGGCGGTATGATTATTTCAGATTTTTGATGCTGAAAGCTGTACATTTTTTCACATGAAAATTTGGCGTTTAATATTGTAGGCCTGTAATTCTTAGAAATAACTCACTTAAATCTGTCCAAACAAGAGTCTAGTAGACATCCCGGGTATGATAATGTTTGAAACATGAAATCATAAATTATAATATAATAAATAACTATAAATAATTATAACAAATAATAATATAAAATGTATTCAATAATGTAATCAAATCAAAAACAATGACATTTGCTCAGTTGCAGAATTGAAGCTGTCATTACTTTCAGTGTTTGATGACGAATTTCCCCATGAATCACTATCGCTCAATTCTGCAAGTGATTCTAATTTACTATCGCTGTTTTCTAGATGGTCTAAAACCGCTTTTGACGTAAAGGGACACTTTTTGGTTGCTATGGACATTCTCAAGTTTCCATGCAGAAAGAACAAAGCACTAGGGACAAACAGGATGTGAAATAATTTGATACAGTAATGTAATCTGTAAGATTACAGTGTACTGTATGTATTCTGTGTTTTTCACTTTTTAAATTTGGTGTCAGGCTCCATCCCTGTGCATTGCGATGCTCGCAGGGAATGGAGCCCGGCACTGTGATAGATTGTGTGGAGGATACAGCTCGCACACACAGCGGGGAGACATCGCAGGATCCTGGGGACAAGGTAAGGAACTTTGCCTGGATCCTGCGGTGCAATCCAGAGTGTAGCTCGGGGTTACCGCTTTTGGTAATAAAAATTCACCCCGAGCCACACTCGAGATTACCGCTAGGGAGGTTAATCACCTAATCAATTTAGAGAATGATGGCAAGGAATACATGGGCTTCTTTTGCTAACCTCTCCTGAAATTGCCAATTGCCTGGCTCCTATTTTGAACTCTTTGCTTTCATACTTTGAAACTCTGAGTCAGATCAAGGATAACCTAAGGACTTCTAATGTTGCTGTGACTTTCCTGTATCTGCATACGTGTTCCAGGTCAGAGATTCAAAAAATATTGAAACAAGTGTTGATTTATTAAAGGGTAGATGCATTTATCTAGAAAAATGAATATTAATAAAGGTAAAGTTGTGTTCACTTAAGGGTAATAAAAAAAAAACCTGAAATTTGTTAGTGCATAACTGGGTAGTCAAGGCGAACACAGCTTCATTTTATTCACTAACATTCACTGTGCAAAGTGAACAGCCTCTACTGATTTAATAAAGCTACCCCATAGCATTGCAGTCAGGTGACTAACATTTTCAGGATGTCAGCAATTTTAGCTTCAATATTTCTATCAGGAAAAGTTTAATATATTGTATTATTTAATTTACTTATGTAAGTTCTCATGTGACAAAATCTAATTCTCTAAACCGAGGATGATGTAGAAATACCTCCTGTAGGGTTAATGTTGGTAATTTTGTAGTTACAGTACAAAAGAAGTGGATTAACAGCCTTGAAATAATACAACATGAGGGACTTGCAAAGTGGCCCCCTGGGGCTTCTGGCCCTGTAATACTTGTAAAAACTGCTAGCCCTGTTGCTGTTGCATTTTCTTCAGTTACTCACGAATGGACACCAGCATCGCTATATAAAAACGTAAAATGGTAGTTTGAGAATAATTTAAAAAGACTAGCATAGAATCTTTGCATAGTTTCCATTGCCTACATTTTTACAGTGTTGTATTTTTTTTAGGGCAATACACACTTATTATAAATGGACCTATGGTGGCTGATTTACTAAAGGAGTTGAGAATATCCTCTCAATAAATTGTGGGAATATTAACTTTAAAGCTGAACTCCAGCTTTTGTTACACTTTACATAGTTTGTTTGGGCCAAGCTGGTCCAAACAAACTATGTCCCTCACTAACATCTGAGGCCACTGGATGTGCTGTATAAACTGTATATAGCTGAGGCTACATACAGCATACAATACTGTGTTCTGGGTTTGAGCCAAGACTTTCTGTCTCATACCGGGAACACCATAGAGTCTATCTGATCGGGGCTCAGCCATTCATAGCTTTAATTATTCAATTATCCAAAAGCAAGCTCCTGTTCACCTGAAATACTTGGTTATGTGCAGATGCAATAAGTAAATAGGAATTATCTTTTCACATGATTGGGTAACCGAAGTAAATATAACCAGAGTTTATTGAATGAAGATTCTCAACTCCCAACTGGCTAATGATATCCAAAGTAATCAATAAGGCTGATATATTTTACAGGGCCAGTCCATCCAAAACTAAAACATACCGCCTAATTAATTCACCCACCAGTTTTTTATATTTGTTAAGAAATTGTCAGTGAGGGCTGTGCCTGTTCCCAGCTCTGTTATATCATTGAAGGTTTTCCAATGGGATCATAATAATTATGCTTCTTAATTATACCTGTTTTTTTAATCTTAGCAATGGCTGCTTCTCAGACAAATCCATGAATTTAATTTGTTGCAGTTTACTTCTTCATTCCCCAGAGGTACACAAGTTTCTTCAACCCATTCACCTATAACTTAAATGTCAGTACTGTATTAATTCATCGTTTGGAGAAAAATTTGAAAAGTAATATAAACAATGCAATTTCTGACCTCTCCTTCTGAAAATGAGAGTACCCTGGCTATCTTGTTCTAAATATGTTCTAAATATGCTCTGACTTCACTTTATGCATGCTAGTTCTCACTTAGTAATGCACAACATTGTAAAGCCAAAGAACACCAATGAACTATTCTTTTAGAGGTTAGCAAAAAGTTTTTATATATTTTATTTATTTTTTGTGAATTGCATATACTAAAATCATTTGCCTTTGTTCTATATCACTTCTGTTTTTATATTTGTACTAATTTAAGTTTTCTTCTTACTGTCAATAGGAAATCCCAGCAGTACACAAGAACCCATGGGACAGTTTCAAAAGCCCAAATGAATATCAACATTATACAACAATCAATGTATTAGATTCAGAAGCAAAAGATTCTTTAGAACTTAGACCTTCAGAATGGGAGAAATGTCTGAATTTGCCTTTAGATGTACAGGAAGGTGACTTTCAAACTGAGGTTTAATATAACCACAACAAACAGACTGAAACAAGACAAAAAGTCATTTGCACTGACACATGTGAAAGACTTTAGAAGCCTGGCGTCTGGACTTTTGTGGCCACTTCATGTCAGGATCTTCATGTGCCAAATGTCAGTGTTTTATTTTTTATTTTATTTTTTATTTCATTTTATTTCTTGTCTACTCTCACTAGCAAATCTAGTGCAGAACCAGGTGTACAATTCTTACCATCATGTGTTGTAAGTACCCGTGGAATGGATTTGTAAGGTAATCTTTATAGATCAACCTCAAACAACAATTCATGTTGTAACAGCTTCATTTGGTTTAGTTTTCAAAAAACTTCACCATGAAGCACAATGTATATATGCAGTTTTTAAAATTTATAACAGTCTGTTTGGCCATTACTACACTTTTTACTTTATAATATAAAAAGAGCAAAATTTTTGTCATTAAATGAATGTTTGTTGAGCTACGTTCTTCATTGCTTTAAATGCAATAAAGTAATAATCTCACTTTTATATGAATAATATATTTCACATCTTTATTATTGCAGTTTTATCTTGGAAGCTCATGGTGGCTTTCTCTGCTGCAGCTCTGTATAAAATATTTAAAATGTTGTATGGTGTAAATAAACTTTTGTCTACAGCTTTGTTCCCTTTGTCTTCTGTGAAACATTATTTTTGTTTGCAGACTGGAAGAAATTTGTTAAGTCTTGTCAAAACATTTGATAGGATAGTCAGCTTTTTCTATAATATGAATATATGCTTCTAGCTTTAGGTGTTACAGAAGAAGAACTATATTTTTGCTATACCCACACCCATTTGCATTCCTTGCCTAATCATAATCAGAATAATGAAGCATTAAAATAGAAATACATTTATGCAATTGTTATATTTGCAAATACAAATGTAAAAGTTAAAACCTATATTTCAAAGGAAAGCGAATTCATGAAAATTATATTTTTGATGCTTAGATATATGTGAATGTGAACGGCTTAATGTAAATACTGTTGTCAAAATATGTTAATAATGTATAAACTTTGTTTCTGTTTTAACATTTTTACCTGTATCTGCGTTGGGACTGGAATACTTGCTTATTAAATATGCACACTGTGCTTCTTGTATGGGACCAAACAGTACAACACACTGTTTAGGTGCAATGTTTATGGAATGTTCATGGAAGGCCAAAGTTTATGGAAGGCCATGGAGCTGGAGTTACATTGAAAGCTGTAAAACTGCCACAAAGCATGAACAGGATAATTCCAGTTTAGTTCCTATGGACTCTAGCATACAATGCTCTGGTGGCCTGTCCAGAATTTGATGCTATCACAATTAAATATAATATCGCACATTTTAAAATTCAGTTGAGCGCTGGGGTTGATTTGTTATAACTGGAGTGCAAAATCTGGTGCAGCTGTTTATTGTGGCCAATCAGCTTCTAACTCCAGCTTGTTCAATTAAGCTTTGACAAAAAACCTGGAAGCTGATTGGTTTCTATGCAGAGCTGTACCAGATTTTGCACTCTCCAGTTTTAGTAAATTAAACCCAGTGTGCCTTCTACTGACTACTTTTCTGTACTTCAAATATTACTAAACAAATTATGACAGTACAAATGCAAATCATCTTACATATTTATATTATATATTATGGCAAGGTAAAGTACGGTACTTAGAAAACAGAAATTGTTTCCTTAAATGTAATTAAAATTACAACCATACAGTGGCAAAATCCTTATGTATTGATCATTGGGATCTAATATGCATATTGCTTGTTAAATTACCTTGTTGCAAAACATGCCTAATGCTGGGAAGTTAACCTATTACTGCCTAGGGGCCATTGCACGATGCCCTGGCCAAATTTACCAGAGTAAAGAAAAAAAAAAAAAAAGATAGTCTACCTACACCACTAAAGAAAATATATTAAATGATGGGCACATTTATTAGTGCTGAAAATTGCAACTGATTTGTCATGTAAGGGCTTTATTGCACAGCACGTAGGTGTCTTTTATATTTATTAAAGTGAACCTCTCTATTATTCAAGCACATATATACAGTGACATCCTCAAAATCTCCTTAAATTGCTTAGTCTAAATCAGGGGTATTGAATTAAAATTCATGGAGACCCGCTCAATAAAAATTTCTTCCAGCAGAGTTAGTTTCAGTGTTAGATTCAGGTATTTTTTTGTAAGAAATGTGCACTAAAATAACAGGATTTTTGAGTTACCTGTAAAATGTGTTTCTTGGAGTACATCACAGGACACAAGGTAGCTATATTATACTTTCCTCCCAGGTTTATGCACCACCTACAGGAGACATTGGAAAAAAAACAGGAAATCCTCTTTCTATATAACCTCCCCCCATACACCCCAAAATAGAGGGGAAGGATCTCTGTGTCCAGTGATGTAGTACATGAAATAGATTTTTTACATAGGACAAAAACACAGTTTTCTTTTTTGTATATAATGGGACACAGAGCATTTTTTTTAGTCCCTGCTTACATGTAGGGATGAGCCGAACACCCTCACAGTTCAGTTCGCAGCAGAACATGCGAACAGGCAAAAAATTAGTTTGAATGCACAAACACCATTAAAGTCTATGGGGCACAAACATGAATAATCAAAAGTGCTAATTTTAAAGGCTTATATGCAGGGGGACCTGGGTCCTGCCCCAGGGGACATGTATCAATGCAAAAAATAGTTTTAAAAATGGCCGTTTTTCGGGAGCAGTGATTTTAACCACTTAAGCCCTGGACCATTTTGCTGGCCAAAGACCAGAGCACTTTTTGCGATTCGGCACTGCGTCGTTTTAACTGACAATTGCGAGGTTGTGTGACGTGGCTCCCAAACAAAATTGACGTCCTTTTTTCCCACAAATAGAGCTTTCTTTTGGTGGTATTTGATAACCTCTGCATTTTTATTTTTTGCGCTATTAACAAAAATAGAGCGACAATTTTGAAAAAAACACATTATTTTTAACTTTTTCTATAATAAATATCCCCCAAAAATATATAAAAAACTATTTTTTTCTTCAGTTTAGGCCAATATGTATTCTTCTACATATTTTTGGTAAAAAAAAAATCACAATAAGCGTTTATTGATTGGTTTGCGCAAAAGTTATAGCGTCTACAAAATAGGGGTTAGTTTTATGGCATTTTTATTAATATTTTTTTTTTTTTTACTGGTAATGGTGGCGATCAGTGATTTTTATCTTGACTTCGACATTATGGCGGACACATCGGACAATTTTTACACATTTTTGGGACCATTGTCAGTGATCAGTGCTATAAAATTGCATTGATTATTGTAAAAATTACATTGGCAGTGAAGGGGTTAACCACTAGGGGGCTAGGGAGGCGTTAAGTGTGTCCTGGGGAGTATTTCTAACTGTTAGGGGATGGGCTACGAATGACACTTCACTGATCATAGCTCACGATCACAGTGAGCTATGATCAGTGACAGTGTCACTAGGCAGAACAGGGAGATGCTTGTTTACATTAGCATCTCCCCATTCATCAGTTCCGTGAGATGATTGCGGGTATCCCCATGGTGATCGAGTCCCCAGGACCTGCGATACTACTCACGGAGCTCCCAGGAGGGTCACGCACGTGACTGCACAGCGGAAAATTCAAAGGGACTTACTTGTAACCCCATTTGCCCAGCCGTGCCATTCTGCCGATGTATATGTACATGCGGCGGTCAGCAAGTGGTTAATAATGCTTAAAGTGAAACAATAAAAGTGAAATATTTCTAAAGGAAAAAAAGTTTAAAAGTACTCGTGGCTATAATGAATTGTCAGTCCCGGCAATGCAGATAAAAGAAGTCATTGAAAAAAACGGCATGGGATCCCCACAGTTCATTACCTGTTCCTTTGGGTCTGGTATGAATATTAAGGGGAACCCCCAACCAAAATTAAAAAAAAATTGTGTGGGGGTCCCCCCAAATTCCATACCAGGCCCTTCAGGTCTGGTATGGATAATAAGGGGAACCCCGTGCCAAAATAAAAAAAATGGTGTGGGATCCCCCTCAAAATCCATACCAGACCCTACAGGTCTGGTATGGATTTTAGGGGGAACCCCACGCCAAAATGTAAAAAAAATGGCTTGGGGTCCCCCCAAAAATCCATACAGTCTGCAGGCGGGGGGCTTATCGGAATCTGGAAGCCCCCTTTAACAAGGGGACCCACAGATCCCGCCCCCCCTGTGTGAAATGGTAACAGGGTACAAATGTACCCCTACCATTTCACAAAAAAGTGTCAAAATGGTAAAAATGACAAGACACAGCTTGGGACAAGTCCTTATAAAAAAAAAAAGAAAATGTCCCACAAAATCCATTCTTCTTCTTCTCTAACTCCGCCGACGGACCGAAAAAAAAAAAGGCGCGACCGACCCACCTCCATGGGATGCTCCTGCCATATGACGCGTCTTCGCTTTGACAGTTCTTTTATAACTGAGGGCAGGGCCACACCGTGATGTTCCCGGTGACCCCGCACCCCTCTGAAGCACGGGGACTTCCCTATGGCTTTTCAGGGGCATTAGAGGGGGCGGGGCCACCCGGTTACGTAAACTGAATAGACTCAAATGGAGGTCTCTGGAAAAATAGAAAGAACCAAATTGAGGTCCCATAGGGTCACAAGTGGTCTGACTGAATGAACAATATTCATAGCACTGTGCACAAAAGCACGCAGCAAAGAATAAGAAGCAATCAGCCTTCGGAAAAAAAACAGCCAAGGCCAACATCTGGCCCTTGATTGTACTTAAAGCCAGATGCATATCAGCGCCTGTTTGGAGAGAAGCCAATACATGCCCCAAAACATAATTGTGAGAATGACATCTCCTAGCCTCACACCAGGTCACATAGGATTTCCAGATCCTGTGGTAAATCTTCTTTGAAGTAGCCCTTCTGGCTATAGAAAGCATGGGTTCTTCAATATACGTACATTTTTTTGGTGCCAAAAGTTCAGGTTCATGAAAAACGTAATGATCATACCCCCACACTAGAAAGAACTGTACATTTTTAGAGAATAAAAACTATATATTGCTAATAGTGGCTAAGTATTACTAGTTGTGTGAATTGTCAGCTATTTTCTCCACTCTTCAAAATGCTCTGTTTAACTACACTAGCTGCAAAAACACAGGATACATAATTTTAAACATTTTAATTAAAAAAGTCGCCATCATAAATGTAAAATTGGGCCTGATTTACTAAATTATGTGAAAGTACACCTTTGAATCAATGTGTTTGTGGAGCAGGCTAAACAAAATATCTTTACAAAGTTTGCAGTGCGCCAAGAAACACACACCCACGTACACTAATCATAGTGCATATGCAGAAAATTGACTAACAAATGTGTCTTACTAAGGAGTGCATGCTCCAGCATACCAATATTCACCAGCTGACATACCTGAAGGTATGGATGTCTCCTTCCTCTCTGCTAGATTTTTGCTTGATTTGGAATAGTTGGTACTATCAAATGTTGCTGGTAGATTAATGCAGAATATTTAAAATCCTGTTAGTGTTTGCAGTGAGCCAATGAGCACTGATGAATTCATGCCATATATGGTAAATCCCAGTACTCTCTCTAGTCCACCAATGAGCACAGGTTTACTATACTCTGTAACAGTCCTCTATTCTTAGTGGTGATACTCATAACCATCCGTGATCCGACTGTAAAAGACTCTCCATTTAAGATCAGGCCAGTATTTATCTGGGATGCCTTGTTGAGTATCAGGACCAGAGCTGTGGTAGTCATTCTGACCTCCTCTCTTTATTTCATGAGTATGTGGAGTTTTATTTGGTGTTGCTGTGGCTGTCTCATTATAATATGCTGGAGAGAAGAACACTTTGGTAAAAGGCTGAGTACTGTGTTTGAGCTTCACTCATCTTTTTTACTTCTTGGACAGCATATGTGTGCTGGAGGCTGGGCAGTATGTTTTACCTACACCCTTTTAAGTTTTCTGCTGTTTGCATCCTCTGGCTAGGACAATACAGCTTTAATTTCTGTGCATTTTCATGCACACATCCACTCACATGCTTATTGGCCACTTCCTGGACATGCTCTGCACTAGCTCAGCTAGTCTTATGATGATGGCGTTCTTTGCAAAGCATGTAAGGTGGAGGTATTACATAAGAATATAGAAGATTGTGCACCTTGTGCTTTTTACAAGTATAAGTCAAAAAAAATCAGAAGCCAATTCTTCTTTATTGGGCATTCCTTTATTTCCCAAAGGCTGATAATATTTCTGTCATGGAAGGTTTTATAAAAACCTTGTTTCTTCTGCTCATAAGAGTCAAAAATGCCTGCCATCTTATTCCCCAGTGGATTCCGATACAGAGATTCCTAATGTCTTTGGGTCTGTTGGAGATCCTCCAGAGGACTCGTTATTGATTTCTGCATCACTTCCTTCCCTGGTGGAATACGAGACCCCACAAGCTCAGTAAACATTTGTGGCACAGCTTCAGAAAGAAACTGTTTCCATTTTAATCAAGGCTGTACAATCCACTTTAAAGTTAGAGGATTTCACTGTTACTTCACCTACTATGGTGTCTTAGCCTTGGTTCTCATGGACTTACAGTAAATGTGCCATAAATGTTTTTTGTTTTTTCATTCTTTATTTGGTAGATTTATATACAAATACTTAATACTTAAATGACTCAAGCATTCTGCCCTTTTCAAGAAGATTTTGTCTGGAAACAATATTTTAGTTTTGGTCTATGTCTCATAAAGTTGACTCTCCAGTGACCCATCTTAACAAAACTTTTACCATCATATCGAAGGAGGAGCCAGACCACATGAAGTCTACACTGGTATTTCCAGTGACTGTAAAAAAAATAATAATACTAAAAGTAATAAAATCCAAAGTTCATGCTGCTCAGAGGGTACCAAAGTAGATAGGTCATATGATGTAACTTCCAAGAACTGCAGGATTTGACTATGGCAAGCATGCATACACAATTTCATACACCGGTGCTTGTTAAAGTGACTAGTAATACTCCGCTTTGCCACATTGTGGTTTATTTTTGTGTTTCCTTATTTTGAAAGTAGAATCTTTTTTTTTTTTCATTAAAAAAGGTTTATTGAAGGTAAGGCACAGTACATGTGATCACCTAACTTGAAGACAGGTACAATCCTGTCTGTATATTTTCATTGTGTTAGTAATCTATAATGAAACCAGGAACATATAAGATAGAAAACAGATTCACATTCAAAACAAGCTGTGAGCAACCTAAAGAAAGCTTTTCGTTATAGCATTCGGGACTCATATCACATGTCTATTTCTCAGAATGATCGCATTATAATTACCTTCTATATCAGCATTATGGTGGCAGGTGAGATTGAAACAGGTGACATTTAATGTCTGGGAATATAGATGAGTATAGGTAAAGTGAGAGAAGAAGAGAGTCTAGTCAGAGGTATAGAACGGAAAAGGGAAAGAAAGAGGGTTGGTAGCTATACGTAGTAGCTCAAGTATTGGAGAGCATCTCAGTTATATCTGTAATTCAGTGCACTATCTAAGCCATTGCGTGATGGCCATTTGGTTCGCAGACCTCCCCAGGATTGGGGGACTATCCTTCAGCCAGGGTTAGGTGAGTTAAGTTTTTCATATTCTCCAGAGAATCTAAAAGCAACCCAAGGGGACCAGGTTTTGTGGTAGCCATCCATGTCATCGTTGGACTGGGCCTGTGTCTCCTCCATGTTACATATGTCCACAATCCTATGGAGCCATTCTTTAATGGAGGGAACCGTAGTAGATTTCCAGTATAATGGTATGAGCGATTTAGCTGCGTTAAGCAAGTGTTTGGACAGGGATTTCTTGTATTTGGAGAGTGAAAAGTCGGTAACATGTAGGAGTCAGCCGGACGCATCCAGTTTCAATGAGGTGTCTGTGATATGGCGAATGATTGTCACCACCTTTTCCCAGAACCGTGCGATATGAGGACAGTGCCACCAGATGTGCAAAGTCGTACCCTTCTCTTGTCCACATCGCCAGCAAAGTTCCGAGGTTTGAGGGAACCACTTATGTAACTTGGCCGGTGTGGCATACCATTGTGTAAGCAGTTTATATGCAGTTTCCTGCATTCTGGTGCTCAGGGAGCACTTGTGGGCGAGTATACAGGCTTTTTGCCATTGGGTATCTGTTATTTCTATGTTGAGTTCTTCCGACCACTTTCCTGGGTGTGCGGTACTGAAGCCTGAAGCCAGGCATATGCCAGAGAGGTAGCTTTAGAGATTGGGGACCCCTCCAGGCACACTGATTCCATATCTGTCAGTTGTCTAGTAAAGTACATTTTACGTTGTGTATTGTTTACAAAGCTTCGTATCTGAAAGTATGTCCATAGTGGCAGATCCTGCACATGGTCCTCTACTTTCAGTTTCTGATAGTCCTTGATAAGGACTAAGGATGAGCCCGGTGTTCGATTCGAACCCATGTTCGAATCGAGCACCGGGTGTTCGCTCGCTCGGCGAGCCCAGAACTATTGGGACCGCTCGCATCAAATTCGTGTGATGCGAGCGGCCCCGCAATGCATTGCGGCCCGCGCAGTGCAATGCTGGCTGATGATTGGCCAAGCATGCACTGTGACCCCGCATGCTTGGCCAATCACAGCGCCGGCAGCGAGGAGAGCCATAATTGGCTACAGGCAGGATGCCTGTAGCCAATTATAGCTCAGGGGCTTTAATACACGCCCCACGGTATAAGAGGCCGCCGCGGCGGCGGCCTCGCATATTATGTTTCACTCACAGTGTCAGCGTGTCAGTGTGCTGCTGACTGCTGACAACAATATGTTCTTTATTTCTGGGGATATGTGTGTGCATGCTGTTAGAACAGCATTGCAGTATCACATCTGGGGGGTGTCTATAGGTAGCCTGTGAAGGAGGGCAGGTTTCCTGTGCTTAGAACTTTCCCTGCAAAAAAGTGTCATTTTTGCAGGAAGAAAGCTATTTAAATCACTCGCGGCTAATGAATTGATGGCTCCTGTAACACAGAGAGCTGTCATTCATTAATAAAAAACAAAAAAAAAAGCGTAGGGGTCCCCCCAAATTCAATAACCAGGCCCTTCAGGTCTGGGATGGATATTAAGGGGATCCCAGCCAAAAAAAAAAAAAAAAAAAATGGCGTAGGGTCCCCCTCAAAATCCATACCAGACCCTTGAGGTCTGGTATGGATTTTAAGGGGAACCCTAGCCAAAAAAAATGGCGTGGGGTCCCCCTCAAAATCCATACCAGACCCTTATCCGAGCACGCAACCTGGCAGGCCGCAGGAAAAGAGGGGGGGACGAGAGCGGCCCCCCCTCTCGCCTGAACCGTACCAGGCCACATGCCCTCAACATTGGGAGGATGCTTTGGGGGTCTAAGACCCCTAAAGCACCTTGTCCCCATGTTGATTAGGACAAGGGCCTCTTCCCCACAACCCTGGCCGGTGGTTGTGGGGGTCTGCGGGCGGGGGGCTTATCGGAATCTGGAAGCCCCCTTTAACAAGGGGACCCCCAGATCCCGCCCCCCCCCCTGTGTGAAATGGTAAGGGGGTACAAAAGTACCCCTACCATTTCACCAAAAAAGTGGCAAAAATGGTAAAAAGGACAGGAGACAGTCTTTGACAATTCCTTTATTAAAATCTTCTTTCTTCTTTCTTCATCCTTCGGTTTCTTCATCTTCTCCTTCCTTCATCTTCTTCCATCTTCTTCTTCCATTTTCTTCTTCCTCCGATCCGCTTCTTCTTGCGCTGGTCTTCTCGTCCTTCTCGTCCGGCATCTTCTTCCGTCGGCGTCGGTGTCTCTGTCTCTTCTTGGGCCGCTCCGCGCAATGGGAGGCTCCCGCTGTGTGAGGCTCCGCTCCGTCTGACAGGTCTTTTATAATGGAGGGCACCTGGTGACCCCGCCCCCTCTGACGCACAGGGACGTCATGGGGAATTCCATGATGGCTTTCCCCATGATGTCAGAGGGGGGCGGGGTCACCAGGTGCCCTCCGTTTTAAAAGACCTGTCAGATGGAGCGGAGCCTCACACAGCGGGAGCCTCCCATTGCGCGGAGCGGCCCAAGAAGACACCGACACCGACGCCGACGCCGACGGAAGAAGATGCCGGACGAGAAGGACGAGAAGACCAGCGCAAGAAGAAGCGGATCGGAGGAAGAAGAAAATGGAAGAAGAAGATGGAAGAAGATGAAGGAAGGAGAAGATGAAGAATCCGAAGGATGAAGAAAGAAGAAAGAAGATTTTAATAAAGGAATTGTCAAAGACTGTCTCCTGTCCTTTTTACCATTTTTGCCACTTTTTTTGGTGAAATGGTAGGGGTACTTTTGTACCCCCTTACCATTTCACACAGGGGGGGGGCCGGGATCTGGGGGTCCCCTTGTTAAAGGGGGCTTCCAGATTCCGATAAGCCCCCCGCCCGCAGACCCCCACAACCACCGGCCAGGGTTGTGGGGAAGAGGCCCTTGTCCTAATCAACATGGGGACAAGGTGCTTTTGGGGTCTTAGACCCCCAAAGCATCCTCCCAATGTTGAGGGCATGTGGCCTGGTACGGTTCAGGCGAGAGGGGGGGCCGCTCTCGTCCCCCCCTCTTTTCCTGCGGCCTGCCAGGTTGCGTGCTCGGATAAGGGTCTGGTATGGATTTTGAGGGGGACCCCACGCCATTTTTTTTGGCTAGGGTTCCCCTTAAAATCCATACCAGACCTCAAGGGTCTGGTATGGATTTTGAGGGGGACCCTACGCCATTTTTTTTTTTTTTTTTTTTTTTTTTTGGCTGGGATCCCCCTTAATATCCATCCCAGACCTGAAGGGCCTGGTTATTGAATTTGGGGGGACCCCTACGCTTTTTTTTTTTTTCATTTTTTTTTTTTTTTTTTTATCAATGACTTTTTTTTATGAATGAGTTTCAATGAATGACTGTTCTCTGTGTTACGGGAGCCGTGAATTAACATTAGCCGCGAGTGATTTTAAATAGCTTTTTTACTTTCAAAAATGACACTTTGCGCAGAGACAGTTCTAAACACGGGAAACATGCGCCCCTTCACAGGCATACTATAGACACCCCCCAGGTACGAAATTTAAAGGAATATTACACTTTTATTGTTTCAATTTAAGCATTATTAAAATCACTGCTCCTGAAAAAAACGGCCGTTTTTAAAAAAATTTTTTGCATTGATACATGTCCCCTGGGGCAGGACCCAGGTCCCCAAACACTTTTTATGACATTAACATGCATATTAGCCTTTAAAATGAGCACTTTTAATTTCGAACGTTCGCATCCATTATAACTAATAGGGTTCTAAAGCTCGCACGGACTTTAGGTCCGTTCGCGGGTTCTGGTGCGAGCCGAACGGGGGGTGTTCGGCTCATCCCTAATAAGGACGTTTTCAAAGCAGTGGCTGGTGAGCAAGGGTGTATCCACACCCTGTTTCTGTAATGTGTGGTTCGCTACCCCTGGTGGAAAGTCCAGGTTGTCTTTTAGTGGCGTCAAAGGGCTTAAGGGTGTGGATATGTTCGTCTTTTTAATGAGTGTATGGAATATAGACAGTGTAGTGTTCAGCAGGGGATGTTGTCGTAGAGTCGGTGGATAGTTTTTCATCGAGACCCATGGGGAGAACCTCAAGGGGATCGGGCTCAGCTCATTTTCCAGGGGGACCCAGTCTTTAGTGTCCTGGTGGTAGTGCCAGTCTAAGATCCTTGTTATATGTGAGGCGTGATAGTATTGTTTATAGTCGGGTAGGCCCATTCCCCCTCTGTCTTTTGCCCTAGTCATTAACTCAAACTTGATCCTCGGGCGCTTGTGTGCCCATACAAAATCAAGCTGGATTGTTTGTAGGGTTTTGAAAAAACACTGTGGTATCAGGACGGGTAAGGTCCGGAACAGATACAGCACTCTGGGTAATATTGACATTTTACAGATGGCTGCCCTCCCGAACCATGAGAAATTTTTATTGGCATGCCAGGACAACAAATCCTGTCTTATAATTTTAAGCAGGGGTGGGAAGTTTCTCTCGAAAATTTGAGATAGCTGTGGAGTCAGCCACATGCCAAGATACTTCATGGCAGAGGATACCCACTTAAAGGTACTATTTGATTTTGCGCTATCTAGTGTATTCTCTGTCAGGGTGATATTCATCACCTCCGACTTCGTATAATTGATCTTTAGGTAGGAGACATACCCGTACATCGTAAACTCCCTCAGCAACGTAGGAATTGAAGTGAGGGGTTTCGTCAGGAAAAATAACAAATCATCGGCGTATGCAGCAATTTTAAATTCCTGTTGGCCTACCTGAAAACCCTCAATATCTGGTAATGATTTCACTTTCCTAATGAAAGGTTCTAACGAGATGATGAAGAGGATTGGCGAGAGAGGACACCCCTGTCTCGTACCATTATTTATTTTTATAGTTTCGGATAGGGATCCATTAATGCGCAGTCTTGCTGATGGGTTTTGGTATATTGCCGAAATCCAGTTCATCATGTGGGTACCTAGGCCAACATAATTGCATGTTGCCAACATGAAGTCCCATGCTACTCGATCGAAGGCCTTCTTCGCGTCTGTAGACAGGAGAAGACCCTCGATCTTTCGCTCCATGGCTGCATATACGAGGTTTAGTGCCTTTGTGACGTTGTCTTTTGCCTCTCTACCTGGCATGAATCCTGCCTGCTCTGGACCAATGATAGTGTGAAGGAGGGGTTTAAGTCTGTTCGCCAATATTTTGGTCAGAATCTTAACATCAAGATTCAATAGCGAAATCGGTCTATAGCTAGGACAATATTCTGGGTCCTTGTTTGGTTTGGGCAAAACAGTTATGTGTGCTCCAAGGAACGTCGGGGGGACTTCCCTGGGTGTAGCAAATGGATTTAGAGCTTTTAGAAGCGGAGCGGTCAGGATGTCTAAAAAGGTTTTGTAATATATGGAGGAGAAACCGTCAGGGCCTGGGCTCTTCCCATTTTTCATTTCTTTTATTGCCACTTTAATTTCTGTTTCCTCAATGGGCCGTTCAAGAAGTTCAGTGTCAGTGGTGTGTAGTGTGGGCATCCCTGCCCCGCATAAGTAGTCTTGAATTAATTGTGTTCTGGTTCCTGGCATGTTGGGGGGTTTGTGAGGGTTCGGTAAGTTATAGAGATTAGAGTAGTAAGAGTGGAAATGTTGTGCAATCTGCTCATCAGTCTGATCTAGTGTTCCCTGTTTATTTCGTATACCCAAGATTCTGTTGCTAAGGCGAGGGTCTTTTAGGGCCCTGGCTAAGAATTTGCCTGTTTTGTCCCCGTGTTCATAATATATTTTTTTCCTGAAGAACAGGAATCGTTTGGTGGTGGCGTCCAGAGTTTGTTGTAAGGATTTTCGGGTATCGAGTAATTCAGTCGCCGTCTGTTTTGTAAGGGATTGTTTGTGTTGGAGCTCTAGTTGTGAGATCCTATCTGTTAATTGTAGGACCTGTATTTCCCTGTCCCTCTTTCGCTGGGCCCCCGCCTTCATCAATCCCCTCGTATGTAACACTTATGTGCTTCCCATGTCATCAAGGGGTCTGTCTTTGGTATCGAGTTATGGCCGAAGAATTCTCGCAATTGTGTGGTAAATTTCGGCAGTAGTTCACAGTCTGTTAGAAGCGAGGAATTCAGCCGCCAGGAGTGTCTCTTAGGTGGGGGAACATTAGAGGCCAGCGAAAGAGACACAGGGGCATGGTCGGAAAAGGACTGGATGCCAATGTTTGCCCTTTCTACTAAATGTAGGTCCTGTCGTGAGATGAAAATGTAATCAATTCTTGAGTACCTGGCATGAGGGGCAGAATAAAAAGTATAGTCCTTACCATCTGGGTGTAAGTATCTCCAGGTATCAATAAGGTATAGCGAGGACAAGATTGATTTCAGACTTTTCAATATTCTGTATCTAATGTATGATGTGCCTGTTGATGTGTCGGTCAAAGGATTCAGGGGAAGTTTGAAATCCCCGCCCAGGATTATGCGTCCCGAGCCGAACACTCCTAGCTCCCCCATTACCCGTCTACAGAAAGTCAGGTGTGAGGAATTCGGGAAATAGACATTAGCCAACGTCATTGGCACGCCACAGTATTTCCCCTTAAGGAAAAGAAACCTCCCTTCAGGGTCTGTCAGTTTGTCCGTCAACTCGAAATTGGCCTCCCTGCTGATTAGGATAGAGACCCCCTTCGACTTGGCCGAGTCATTAGTAGCATGATACACTGTAGTGAAATAGGAATCAGTGAGCCTGGGTACATTGTTTGTTCTAAAGTGCGTCTCTTGCAGGAAGGCAAAATGAGGCCTACCTTTCTTGAGTTCCCGTAGGAGGGCGATTCGTTTTTCAGGAACGTTCAGACCTCTGACATTGTGGGATATCACTGTGGGACAGTGACCTACCGACGAGTACGCCATTGCACCACCCTGGACAGATCCGGTGAGCCGGTACCTGTGAAAGACACTGAACAAGAGATACGTGGGTACGGTATAATATTCTTTCAAATCCAGTCTATAAATGCGTAGAGAGCTACCAGTTAGGAGAGATAGAAAAGGAAAGAGTAGTAA
This sequence comes from Lithobates sylvaticus, assembly GCA_028564925.1. NCBI lineage: Eukaryota > Metazoa > Chordata > Amphibia > Anura > Ranidae > Lithobates > Lithobates sylvaticus. The sequence continues at coordinate 319,387,621 of CM053028.1, read as the reverse complement.
AGAGGAGGAGATAGAGAAGGAGAAGATTATGTAATACTGCCTTCAAATAGATATTCTATCTGCGAGGTCTGATTAGGAGTACTATCCAGGGACTGAAGTCCCCCTGGGTGTACCTTGTGGGGTAGTGGGAGGTGACAGCAAGAATATCCTGCGTCAATCTCAATAAAGAGAAGGAGACAGGAATAAGACGACCTGCAGCACCAATCCAAGTACAAAAATATAACTATAATAACGGAGGTAGGAGAGGCCTGCAGCCACTTTTCTGCTATTGAATAAAAAAAAAAAAACATGCTATATCTAACCATTCTGCACTATGTTGTAAATGTTAACTAAGAGAACAACCATAATCTCTTCCAGCTAATGGGAGCAGGAGCGAGCCAGCCGGCGCATCCAAGGCAGGATACATCCCCAATTAATCTCGGGGATCCATACCCCACCCCGACCACCAACCAGCCCCCCCCCACTCATCCTCACGGGGTAAATCTCGGGCTTCACCCGTAAGTAAATTTGTAGAGCCAGGGCTCTTATTCCTGGGGATAAACTTTGCAACTTGCCATAGAGAGGATAACAAATGAGAGAACAGAAAATAAAGTAAAATAAATAAAATAGGCTAGTTTGCGACACGGCCACACATTAGTGGAACTTGGCTCGCAATAGTCCTAACTGTGAGTCGTGACTGGGAATCAGGGCACAGCCCAAGAGATGTCAAAAAAGGTAGCTTAATCTGTACAGTCCATCTGTAGTTTGCTTGAGAGGCGTATTCTGTAGTCAGACGTGTTGGAGTCCTTTCATCTTTTCAGTAGTGGAGCAGGTGTGAAAAACCATCCCGGCGTCATATTGGACAGGAATATACATCCCTGCTCCCCCTAGAAGTGACCAAGTGGTGTCAGTAAGTGGCGGGTTGACATCTAGGTATGCCATTGGGTGCTAAAAAAATAAAAAAGGCCCATCCAGAAACGAGTGGGAGCAAAAAGCAAAAGGAAAAAAAAAAAGAAAAACAAAAACCAGAACACAGAACCAGAGGTGATATAATGTAGGTCCCTGGCGCTACTGTGAGTAATTGGGGTCAATAAGTGGTTATATAATAATGGCGGGTAGGTAATTTGCAGCAAAATGAGTAGTGTTCACAAAATACACAAATAAGCAATAGAATAGGTAAGGAATTTCGCGCAAATAGGGATAAATAACAGTAAAGTGCACCAGTGCAATGATTGCTAGCTGATTGTAACACTAATTGAGGTTAATGATCTGGAGGTAATAAATAAATACAGTCCTAAATAGGTGTAAAGATAAATACAATCCTAAATAGATGTAAAGATCAGAAATGCATATAAATATCACAAAATGGGTGTGAAAATCGCATAAAAATATAAAAATCGCATAGAAAAATTAGTGGATGTTGAATCGCAAGTAAATCGCATAAAAGATAAAAATCACGTGGGTAAAATCAACAATGGTGACAATTGGCTAAAATTGTGAGTGCCCAGTGCTAAAAGTAGCTACAAAGTGAATCGCATGAGTAGCATAATTAATAAGCAAATTATCAAATAAAGTATCTAAAAGTGCATAAAGTGCATCAAAGTTATAATGCTATTGATAATAGTGAATAATGTGATAAAGAAGAGTGATAAATCAATGAATAGATGGTGTGATAAATAAATGAGTAAAAAAGTAAATAAATAGATGAATCAATGGTGTGATGAAAATAAATAAATAAATAGATGAATCCACTAGGGGCATAACAATAGATAATATTAATATCAATAGTAGTCCAATATTGCTCCAGAGTGCTGTCAGATATTTCCGAGCATAGGGGTGTCCTGTATCCCCAATATAGCGGTATCTGGAGATTTGCAGAGCCTCAAGTGTGTTGGGTATGTGCCTTTAAGGGGTATCTCCTGTCCGCACTGCTGGGGTATCCAAAGTCTGCAGAGTCTAGTGAATGCTCCGGTCAGGTCTTTCTCCCTTTAATGCCTCTGTGCTAAGTACCTACAGTGCTTAATGTCACTGGCTCAAAAATGACATAACACCAGGGGAGGTAGAAAGGGGAACAGAGAAGCCTCCACTAGTGTAGTAAGTTTGTAAACAATTAGTTGAATTTATTTAAATAGTAAGATGTACTCGTACATTAAAGAAATTAAAACATGGCATGAAGAGTTAACATTTTTTGAACATCACCGGCGTTCTCAGCGCCTCCTCGCGTCCTGTTCACTGTTGGTTTGCCTACGGCCACTCCCTATGCATTACGACACGTCATGTGTCTTCATCTGGGGAGCCGGATTGGTCAGGCATTGGTGGTTTAAGTGTCATTTAACAGGAAGTCTATCATCGGCCATCTTGGTTGTGGTCGAGTGTAAGGCTATGGCGGCCATATTGTGTGTGATCCTTATGTTATTGAACGATGGCCATTTTCCTGGATGTGCTTGTTATTTATGTGTTCTGATATGTGCGCCGCCATTTTAAGGGTTATCCAAAGCACTAATATTACTGCTGTCAGCAATGTATGTCTCAGTTTGCGATCCCCAATAGAGGAGGCGGAGTAAAAAACTTATGTGACAGATAATAAATGTAAAAAGGGGGGAAATAAGTCCATATATAGTGAGATGCCTATATATATATATATATATATATATATATATAGAGAGAGAGAGATGCTTAAATAGTAGATTAATTGCTGATTCTGAAGGGTCGGTGCGATGTGTCTGTGTGTTTATAGAAATATTAAAGTTTAATAAGGACAATTTATTAAAATCCAGAAGAGATGGATAAAATAATGTGGCTACAATGGATAGGACATAAAAATCTATAGTGCAGGATTGCTAATATAGTTTGGTCTATGTCAAATGAGTGATAAAAACAATTATATTAAAAGGATAATTTTAAAATAAATTAATTAATACGTCTATCCATGGTTAATTGATGTCTTTGTATTAATATTTAATTCTCGTCATGGTATGTATAGATCAGTGAGGGAAATACTCATAATATATTAATGTAAAAATACATATATAAAAAAAAAAGGGGTTATACAAGAATGGGTAAAAAATATATATAAATTATAAAATTATAATAGATATTTAATATTTTATAATTTATAATGAATGAATAGATAACAAGAGGTGGCTTGAGCAGTGCCAATCTGTAATGGTAATGAAATTTTATTTGGGATATGGCTTGATGCCTATGATCCTAATGGAGCAGGAAGAGGCCTTGAGATATCCGGTGTCAATTACAGTATGATTGTAAGTACACATATATGGTAAAAAATACTCAGGTCTATATAGGGTATATCTGTTATTTTGGCCTATAGGTGTTGTGCCCCCATAAAGTAGTAATAATATTAGGAAACAACTGTTGGTCAGTCATGGTGTCAAGGCATTTGAGGGGAGGCTTATAATAAAAGCTATTCCCAATGTAAAATTATAGAATAATAAAAAAAAAAAAAAAATTAAAAATTGCTTAAAAAACAATTGAGGTCAAACTCTACGTTCATGCCTCCTGGTACGAGGGTCCGCATAGTATGGATCCATTTGGATTCTTTTTGACTTATGCTTCTGATTTTGTGGCTCCCTCTCCATGATTTTTTATATTTTTCGATCCCCCAAAATTGAAGTGTGGAGGGATCCTGATTATGCTTTAAAGCAAAATGCCTTGACACATTATGTTTGGGGAATCCGTTTTTAATGTTTTGGACATGTTCTTCTAGTCTAACTTTTAGTGCCCTTTTTGTCCTTCCTACATAGCACCTATATATGTAAACAGAGAAAATACCTCATTAAGTGCCTAGATTTTTGCCTTAAGTATAATTACTTCTGGCATAATCAGACTTTTTACAAACAAGCTATAGGAATAGCTATGGGTGCTAAATTCGCACCAGGAGTAGCCAATGCGTTTATGGCCCAATGGGAGGAGAATGCAGTGTACAAAGACATACCAGCAGAATTAACGCTATATAAACGGTATATCGATGATGTCATAATCGTATGGAATGGAGATAGAAACTCCTTGGAAAATTTCCTAAACAAATTAAACGAGAACGAAAACAACATCAAATTAGTGTGGAAAATTGATGCGAAAGAGGTAGACTTCCTTGATCTAAACATCAGCCTAGAAGGAAACACAGTGGTAACAAAAACCTATTTCAAGAATGTGGACACTAACAGTTATCTAGCTATTAACAGTTGCCATCATAAACCCTGGCTTTATAATATCCCAAAGGGACAATTAATAAGAATTAAACGGAACTGCACAAGGAAAGAAGACTTCCAAACACAAGCTAAACAGATAGGAGAAGGGTTCATAACAAAAGGATACAATGACCAATGGATTGAACAACAAATACAATCAGTCAATCAAATGGATAGAAGCAACATGCTCAAAAGTAATCCAAAAAAAACATACCAAAATGAAGCACCGTGCCTAATACTTGATTATAACATACAACATAAAGATGTAGCCAAAATGATCGAAAAACACTGGCACATCCTAAAGAAAGATAAAGACCTCAAAACTATATTACCTCCAAAACCGAATATCATCTACAAAAGAGCCCCCACAATCAGGGACCTCATAGTAAAAACAGTAGTAGAACCACCATCCAAACCTACCTACTCTTTCTTCTCAGGAAAGGGCTTTTACCCCTGCCGTAACTGCTATGCATGTAGACATGCACAGAAGTTTAAAAATAAAAGAACAGAGTTCACTGCCACAAGTACAGGCCAAACCTATAAAATAAAAGATTGTATTGGTTGCCACACTGAAGGAGTAGTGTACGTATTACAGTGTAGTTGCAACCTACAATATGTAGGAAGGACAAAAAGGGCACTAAAAGTTAGAACATGTCCAAAACATTAAAAACGGATTCCCCAAACATAATGTGTCAAGGCATTTTGCTTTAAAGCATAATCAGGATCCCTCCACACTTCAATTTTGGGGGATTGAAAAATATAAAAAATCATGGAGAGGGAGCCACAAAATCAGAAGCATAAGTCAAAAAGAATCCAAATGGATCCATACTATGCGGACCCTCATACCAGGAGGCATGAACGTAGAGTTTGGCCTCAATTGTTTTTTAAGCAATTTTTAATTTTTTTTTTTTTTTTATTATTCTATAATTTTACATTGTGAATAGCTTTTATTATAAGCCTCCGCTCAAATGCCTTGACACCATGACTGACCTACAGTTGTTTCCTAATATTATTACTACTTTATGGGGGCACAACACCTATAGGCCAAAATAACAGATATACCCTATATAGACCTGAGTATTTTTTACCATATATGTGTACTTACAATCATACTGTAATTAACACCGGATATCTCAAGGCCTCTTCCTGCTCCATTAGGATCATAGGCATCAAGCCATATCCCAAATACAATTTCATTACCATTACAGATTGGCACTGCTCAAGCCACCTCTTGTTATCTATTCATTCATTATAAATTATAAAATATTAAATATCTATTATAATTTTATAATTTATATATATTTTTTACCCGTTCTTGTATAACCCCCTTTTTTTTTTTTACATTAATATATTATATGTATTTTTACATTAATATATTATGAGTATTTCCCTCACTGATCTATACATACCATGACGAGAATTAAATATTAATACAAAGACGTCAATTATCCATGGATAGACGTATTAATTAATTTATTTTAAAATTATCCTTTTAATATAATTGTTTTTATCACTCATTTGACATAGACCACACTATATTAGCAATCCTGCACTATAGATTTTTATGTCCTATCCATTGTAGCCACATTATTTTATCCATCTCTTCTGGATTTTAATAAATTGTCCTTATTAAACTTTAATATTTCTATACACACACAGACACATCGCACCGACCCTTCAGAATCAGCAATGAATCTACTATTTAAGCATCTCTCTCTCTCTCTATATATATATATATATATATAGGCATCTCACTTTATATGGACTTATTTCCCCCCTTTTTACATTTATTATCTGTCACATAAGTTTTTACTCCGCCTCCTCTATTGGGGATCGCAAACTGAGACATACATTGCTGACAGCAGTAATATTAGTGCTTTGGATAACCCTTAAAATGGCGGCGCACATATCAGAACACATAAATAACAAGCACATCCAGGAAAATGGCCACCGTTCAATAACATAAGGATCACACACAATATGGCCGCCATAGCCTTACACTCGACCACTATCAAGATGGCCGACGATAGACTTCCTGTTGAATGACACTTAAACCACCAATGCCTGACCAATCCGGTTCCCCAGATGAAGACACATGACGTGTTGTAATGCATAGGGAGTGGCCGTAGGCAAACCAACAGTGAACAGGACACGAGGAGGTGCTGAGAACGCCGGTGATGTTCAAAAATTTTAACTCTTCATGCCATGTTTTAATTTCTTTAATGTACGAGTACATCTTACTATTTAAATAAATTCAACTAACTGTTTACAAACTTACTACACTAGTGGAGGCTTCTCTGTTCCCCTTTCCACCTCCCCTGGTGTTATGTCATTTTTGAGCCAGTGACATTAAGCACTGTAGGTACTTAGCACAGAGGCATTAAAGGGAGAAAGACCTGACCGGAGCATTCACTAGACTCTGCAGACTTTGGATACCCCAGCAGTGCGGACAGGAGATACCCCTTAAAGGCACATACCCAACACGCTTGAGGCTCTGCAAATCTCCAGATACCGCTATATTGGGGATACAGGACACCCCAGAAAGGCGTGTGTTAATCAGACCTGAGGTGAGAGGCTAGAGAGACCAGTCAAGGATACCCCACAAATAGATGAAACCTAATTGCTTTATCCACATAGCCAAACGCATAGAATTTATGCTCGGAAATATCTGACAGCACTCTGGAGCAATATTGGACTACTATTGATATTAATATTATCTATTTTTATGCCCCTAGTGGATTCATCTATTTATTTATTTATTTTCATCACACCATTGATTCATCTATTTATTTACTTTTTTACTCATTTATTTATCACACCATCTATTCATTGATTTATCACTCTTCTTTATCACATTATTCACTATTATCAATAGCATTATAACTTTGATGCACTTTATGCACTTTTAGATACTTTATTTGATAATTTGCTTATTAATTATGCTACTCATGCGATTCACTTTGTAGCTACTTTTAGCACTGGGCACTCACAATTTTAGCCAATTGTCACCATTGTTGATTTTACCCACGTGATTTTTATCTTTTATGCGATTTACTTGCAATTCAACATCCACTAATTTTTCTATGCGATTTTTATATTTTTATGCGATTTTCACATCCATTTTGTGATATTTATATGCATTTCTGATCTTTACATCTATTTAGGATTGCATTTATCTTTACACCTATTTAGGACTGTATTTATTTATTACCTCCAGATCATTAACCTCAATTAGTGTTACAATCAGCTAGCAATCATTGCACTGGTGCACTTTACTGTTATTTATCCCTATTTGCGCGAAATTCCTTACCTATTCTACAGAACCAGAGGTGTTGAAACCACATAGGGGGGTCAGAAAGCAAAGATCTCCTCCTTCCTTCATGAGTCCTCCGGAGCTCCAGGTAGGCAAGCTCTGGGTGTGCCAGGGGGTTGCCCTCCTTGTCTGCCCTGCTTTAGCTTCTTGGCTGGTCTCTTGTCAGGTGAGGCAAATGGGGCTCCGTTGCAATGGTGGAAGGAGAAATTCCTGATACCAATCTGGTAGCTCAATGTCCCCCAGCTGCAGAGCATTGCAGAACTCAGGTAGGTCATCCGGCGATCTCAGTGTGTGTTGCCTGCCGTTGTGAGACACTAATAAGGCAAAGGGGAAATGCCAAGTATACCACAGATCTCTTTCCCGTAGCCTGTCCAGCAAAGGTCTCAGGGCCCTGCGGTTCTTCAAAGTTATTTGGGACAAGTCCTGGAAGAGCATTATTACTTCCCCATTAAACACAATCTGGTCATTGCGGCGTGCTTTCTGCATGATGTCCTCTTTCAATGTAAAGCTCTGCAAGCAGCAAATGACATCACGTGGTGGCATGTTGTCTGGGCCTCGTGCTCTCAGGGCCCTGTGCGCTCTTACAAATTCTATCTCAGTATCCTCAGGCCTTTCCAGTAAGCTATTAAAAACCCTCTGTAGTGCAGGTACAATTTGGTCATTATCCACGACTCTGGTACACCTCTGACCCGTATATTACACCTCCTCCCCCTGTTATCAAGGTCTTCCAAGTGTCTATTCATCTCTATAAAGTGATTGGAGTGGGAATAGGTGACTTTCTCCAGTCTGTGTATCGCCTTCTCCCTGTGTTTCCCAGCCGCTTCGGCCGCCGCCATCTTCTCTGTTAGCACCAGCAAGTTGGACTTCAGGTCCGTGATTGCTGCAGAGAACGTGGATTTTATGTCCGCCGCAAACATGGACATGTCAGCGTATGTTAGGGGATGCTGAGAATGTGAGTGGCTCCTACCGTTGTCCTCCGCCACGGACTGGGAGTCCTCACTGAAGTCGTCATCTGCATGAGCCGGCGCCATCTTGGCTTCTGCCACGCTGCCCCGGGATAGTGACTGAGATCTGAAGAGATCTGAGATATTCCTGCCTTGCGAGGCCGTCGCCGTACGGCGAGATCGGGTGTGCGATGTTCGGTTGTTCTGCTTGCTCATTATTGGGAGCTAAAGTGCAGAATGGACGGCTTGAGGCTGCAGGTTCTCCGGAGCTCCTCTAACAAGCCGCCATCCTCGCTGCGCGCCAAGCCACCGAAAGTAGAATCTTAACATGTCCTTTCTTCAGTACAGTATGTGTGTGTGTGTGTGTGTGGTATTTAAAGGAACGTAGATACTGCTATCTGCTTTCTCCTACATGTAAAAAACAATATTTTTTTTATAGTATCCCAAAACATTATATATTTTTTTAAAACAGAGGCACTAGAGAATAAAATGCGATTTTCTTATGTCACACGGTATTTGCGAAACGTTTTTTCAAACACAATTTTTGGGGGTAAAGATACACTTTAATGAATTTTGATACCCAAAAACACAATATTATACCCAATAATTTAGTAACATATGAAAAATGAGGTTAGGCCAAAAATATAGATAACAAACGTGTCACACTTTAAAATTGCGCACGCCCATGGAACAATAACAAACTACATAAATTATATTATCCATAGGAGATACTTTATAAACCTATACAGGGGGTCCCCGGGTTACAAACAAGATAGGGTCTGTAGGTTTGTTCTTAAGTTGAATCTGTTTGTAAGTCAGAACAGGTACATTTTTTTAAGTGTAGCTCCAGCTTAAAAATAAATTTTTAAGTTTTTTAGATAACATAGAGAAGGGTTATCACCCCTGTAACATTTGTTTTGCTGTCTGTGCCCCTGTTCAGAAGATTTCACCTCACCTTCTGTCCCAATGACAATTGGATTTTGAAAATTTGGGGTTGATAGGGAAACATGGACTGGTGATAAAGCATCAGTGGAGACACCTTTTCCCATATTAACTCTTACAGGAGTGAATTTCCCTTCCTAGAGGTGGATTTCCTCTCACTTCCTGTTGTCTCCCTCCGTTTGTAAGTAGGAGTCGTTTGTAAGTCGGATGTTTGTAAGTAGGGGACCCCCTGTACATGTTACCACTTTAGATTTACACAGGAGGTCTGGTGTTAGAATTATTGTTCTCGATCTGACATTCATGGTGATACCTCACATGTGCGGTGCAATCGCTGTTTACATACCGTCATGGGACCAATGCATTCACTTGCCTTTGGGCATGAGCACAGGGGAATGGGGGCACTTTAACCACTTTGCGCCCACGCTATAGCCGAAAGGCGGCTTCAGCGTGGACGCTCCCTGCCGGGTGGACGTCCCTAGACGTCCTCCTGTTTACTTCCCTAATGCACGCTCCTGAGAGCGCGCATTGGGGAAGTTCTGTGGTGGCCATGAACGTCGGACACAGCCAGTCACAGATCGCTGTAAACGGCCAATCACAGCACGGGTGATAATACTTTTTTCCAGCCTATAAAAGCTCCTCTTCCAGAATGCCTGTAAATGCTTATATGTGCATGGACATATAGGCTAACATAGAAATGATTTTATAGGCTGAAAAAAAAATGTCAAACGCCTGTCAAAGAGGTGTTTTTTAAGCCCTGTGTACATGAGCCCTAAAACTGTTCCGCTATGGGCCAGTTTTATAATGCTGTGTCATCTGCATTCTCTTAATTCTTATAATAAAACACCTGCCTGTACTTTTTGGCATTTATTTTTTAAAAGCAAATATACTGTTCACTTTGCAATCATATTTTCACTATTCAGGGACACTATTCCCATAGCTTAGTGAATGTGATGAACATTCACTTTGTAAAGAAAACCCAGTCAGGTGAAAGTAAAATAAAAAAACATATTTTGGTTTGCACATGATTGGATGATGGAAGTCAGCAGATCTTCACCTTATACACTAAGCCAAGGGATAATTTCCTTTGCAAAGTGAACAGCCTACCGTATTTGCCTTTAGTGAATCAACCCCTTTTCAGTCATTTTCATCTATAATAAATAAGTCTTTAGTATAAAATATTGATAAAAAAAACAACCCCGAGATGTTGTATCTTTTAAATTTATGCAAACGTATGCAGTTGAATGAAACAATTTTAATTACTTGAATCTAGCTCTACATTGATTGACGGTAAATAACATTTCAGCTGAAGCATTGTTGTTATTTGATGTTTAATACATTTGGCCAGCACCATACCCCTCTTTCTCACCACCAGCACCCTAAACCCCCTCCTTCTTGTATTTCTTTTCCTGCTGCATCATGGCATTACACATGCTGTTGGAAGGCATTGATTGCCTCCTATTCAAAATAAAGGCATGTGGCATATGGCTCTCTAGATAAAAAAATATTGGCATCTGATTACGTGGTACGGTGTAGCATGGTCCACAAACTCACATAAAAGGGCTGTTTGACAAAGCTGGCATTTTTAATACAGGACATGGGGGTAATGGGGGGATGGCAATGTTTTCCACTTCATTAAAGTGGTTGTAACTCCACTTTGTTATTTTCATGCAATCCCCTGTCTTCCATAATGCTGTGTGCCCCAGCGTATGTGCCTTTTTAAAAAATGCCTCTTACGTGACCGGCCACCTCTCTCCTCTCTTGATCTGACAGCAGTGAGAGGGCCTAAGAATCCCCTGCAGACACTGGTATGAGCTGACAGGTGGGCGGGGGGGGGGACAGAGGAGAACTGCGGCTGATGAATGCAGGGCTCAGCAGCCATGATAAACCGTGGTCATTTTCCAGGGGGAAGGGCAGAACCAGGCAGGATCAGCCAGATATTTCAGGTGATAAAATGGGCCAAATTACACTGTGCTGTTATTCATGCTTTAAAGGAACAGGATCTTTTGTTTAGGGTAACAAATGCTTTGATAAGGTTAAAAAAAGACCTGAACAAAAACAGCTGAGGTCTGTGGGATAGCAGCACTAAAACAATTCTGCTGACTCCTTATAGTCATTTGGTGGGTCTATGGTGAAGGAAAAGGATGTATTAACTGTTTTTAAAAAAAGGGCAGCTATGTGTCCTTAGGGAGGAACAGGAATGGCATACATTATCCACATTCAAAAAGGAAGTGGCTGCTATGTGCCATTGAGAAGTAAACATGCAGTAATTTAGTCATTTAGTGTTTTCACAGCATCTTTGTGATTGCTTTGATGTGCGATTTTTTGTTGTTTTTGATATTGCACAATAGTGATTATTACAGTGGGTGTAATCTTTATTATTTAGAACAGGTCAATTTTAGGATGCATGTAGTTTAATTTATATTTAGGGATGGGCTGAACACCCCTCGGTTCGGTTTCGCATCAAAAACATGTGAACGGACCGAAAGTTTGCGCAAACATTCGAACACCGTTAAAGTCTATGAGACTCGCACGTGAGAAATGAAAAGTGTTAATTTTAAAGGCTAATATGCAAGTTATTGTCCTAAAAAGGGTTTGAGGACCCGAGTGCTGCCCCAGGGGACATGTATCAATGGAAAAAAGTTTTAAAGACAGAAGTTTTTTCGGGAGCAGTGATTTTAATGATGCTTAACCGATTCAGCCCCGGACGATTTTACCCCCTTCCTTACAGAGCACTTTTTGCAATTCGGCACTGTGTCGGATTAACTGACAATTGTGCGGTCGTGCAACGTTGCACCCAAACAAAATTGACGTCCCTTCTTTTCCACAAATAGTGCTTTTTTTTTTGGTGGTATTTGATCACCTCTGCGGTTTTTATTTTTTGCGCCATAAACAAAAGAAGAGTGGCAATTTTAAAAAAAACACAATATTTTTAACTTTTTTCTATAATAAATATCCAATTTTTTTGAAAAAAAAAAAAAATGTTTTACTCAGTTTAGGCCGATATGTATTCTTTCTACATATTTTTGGTAAAAAAAAAATCGCAATAAGCGTTTATTGATTGGTTTGCGCAAAAGTTATAGCGTTTACAAAATAGGAGATAGATTTATTGCATTTTTATTTATTTTTTACTAGTAATGTCGGCGATCTGTGATTTTTTCGCAACTGCGACTTTGCAGCGGACACTTCGAACCCTTTTGACACATTTTTGGGACCATTCACATTTACACAGCGATCGTTGCTATAAAATTGCACTGATTACTGTGTAAATGTGACTGGCAGGGAAGGGGTTAACACTAGGAGCGCGCTGCAGGGGTTAATATATGTTCCCTGCAAGTGATTCTAACTGTAGGGGGAGGGGACTCACAAGGGGAGGAGACCGATCGGTGTTCCTCTGTATTGGGAACACACCATCGGTCTCCTCTCCAGTGACAGGACGTGGAGCTGTGTGTTTACGGCAGGGACTTGGTCCGCAACAGCGAACACAATGTTTCAGGAAGCAGGCAGGGATACTGTCCATATACAGTAATGGGTCAGTGCAGAGATATTGTCAGCAGTGCCAAAAATATTGGTCCTAGTAGTAGACAGGTCCATGTGGTGTGGTCAGTGCGACAGACAGAGGCATGATGGCAGTAAGACAGGCAGCAGGTAGTGCAAGTAGGGCCTCGTTCAGGACAGAATGGGGACAGGGGTTGAGGCTTCTCCCACCCAAATCTCTTTGAAGCCTCCAAGTCTCCAGACCCTAAACCGAATGAGAAAACAAAGAAAATTGTTTTCTTCTTCCAGAAAAACTATTCTGGAGCCCCTCACATATATGTGAGACCCCTGTGTTGAATCCCACTAGTCCAGTTGTAGGGTACAAGATCAGTCCAAGAGGCAGGCAAATATCATGGTCAAACAGTCCAAGGTCAGTTCCAGATCAGGCAGAGGTATGTACAGAATCGTTAGGCAGAAGCATGGTCGAATAACAGTCCAGGGTCAGTTCCAGATCAGGCAGCGGTATGTATAGAATCGGCAGGCAGAAGCGTAGTCAAATAACAAGCCAGGGTCAGTTACAGAGAAGGCAGTGGCATTAGGGGTGTGAAGGTGTGTGAAGGCAGGAACTGAGGATTAAGTTTACCATACTTCACTAATAATTTACTGAAGAATGGTAACGGTGAAAACAGTCACCTATGCAGAGGCCTGGTTCGGAAGGACATTGTGCACAATAGTAAGATGTGTGTCTTCTGACTCCTGCTTTGGTACACACCTTACATCTTTTTTGACGTCTTTGTCCTGTTGGTTTGGGAGGGATTTTATCAGGAAAGTGGCGCTTGGAGAGTCGAATAACAGCATCTGATCGGATATTTTCTGGTAGGTCGTTCGGGAATATAAGGGTAAACTTCCTCCTGGTAGCCATAGAAGCGTTTGGGGTTTTGGGTGGAGTAGCGGTAAATTACAAATGAATTGTATACGGCCAATTGAAAAAAAGAAATCGCAACTTTTTTGTACCAATAGCATGTCCGTCTTATGGCAAGGTATGGTTCCATCATTTGGAACAAATTATAGTCGTAGATGCATTTGGGTTTGTTTATGGGGCCACTCCTTCTGGGGATTTCCACGAACGTATCATTGTGGATAGAAGACAACATATATACATCCCTTCTGTCCCTCCACTTCACTGCCAGAATCTCCTTATTTCGCAAACTTGCCGCTTCTCCTTTTCTCAACTTCTTGTTCACAAGACTTTGAGAAAAGGCCTTCCAATTCTTTTTTACAGTGCCACATGCTGGTGTCTTCATCCGGGGGAGGTTGTGGAACAGGGGCAGGGATGTGTAGAAGCTGTCTACATACAGGTGGTAGCCTTTATCCAGTAGGGGGTATGCGAGGTCCCAAACAACTTTCCCGCTGGATCCTAAGTAGTTCGGGCAATTAGGGGGCTGCAGCTGAGTGTCCTTCCCTTCGTACACTATAAATGAATATGTGTACCCTGTGGCTCGGTCACACAATTTGTACAACATCACCCCATAGCGGGCCCTTTTGCTGGGGATATATTGCTTAATTTTAAGCCTGTCGCTAAATTTAATAAGGGACTCGTCCACACATATGTGTTGGGCCGGGGTAAACAATATTTCTGAAAAATAATTAAGTATTGGCCGAATTTTGTAAAGCCTGTCATATTTCGGGGAGGGCACTGGGTATTGTCACTGAAATGTAGGAACCTCATGATCATCTGATGCCTGGATCTGGGCATTACCGCGGAGTAGAGCGGCATGAGGTGGAGGGGGTGGGTTGACCAATAGGTACGCACTTGATTTTTTTTGTCGAGTCCCATATTGAATGTGAGGCCTAAAAAAACCTTGAACTCCTCCACCGTTAGGTCTCTCCATTCATAGAGGCAGGCATAATATGACCTATTGCTGGGCATAAAGGTTGCACTGGGCCACAATTGACCCTAACATGTCCTCCGTAAAAATTAAATTAAAAAAATCTATTGGGGTAAAATTCTGTGTGTCCACCTGGACTCCTGGCTGGGCAGTGAAAGGGGGAACGTTGGCTTCTCCTGAATTAGGAGGAAGCCACAGGGGTTCTGAAGGGCATAGGGAAGACTGGAATGGGTCCTAACCCTTTGGGGCTGAGGTGACAACCCACTGGTACTTGGACTTTCTTGCACTGCGGTGCTGGTAGATGGCACTGCGGTGCTGGTGGATGCCACTGCGCTGCTGGTGGATGCCACTGCCTCACTAGAACGCCTTTGTTTGGCGGGCCGAATAACTTCCTCCTCTGAGTCACTCAGTATTTCACTACTGAGGACTGGCTCATAATTCATGTCAGATTCGGAATCCGAATTTGAAATGGAATCTGACATAGAGAGCTCCCCGTTGCTCTCGTCGGGCGTGGAAAGAATTTGGTATGCCTCCTCGGCGGAAAAACATCTTTTAGACATATTGGTTGCTGGTGGTTATGAGACTGCACAGGTGTGTGCTAAGCCTGCACTGATGGGCACTGATGAGGTGGCACTGATGAGCACTGATGTGCACTGATTGATTGCACAGATGGGCACTGATCGCACAGATGTGCACTGATGAGGCGGCACAGATGTGCACTGATGAAGCAGCACAGATGTGAACTGATGAGGCGGCACAGGTGGGCACATATATGCACTAATGAGGTGGCACAGGTGGGCACAGATATGCACTAATAAGGTGGCACATGTGGGCACTGATATGCACTGATGCGGTGGCACAGATGGGCACTGATGAGTCGGCACAGATGTGCACTGATTGATTGCACAGATGTGTACTGATTGCACAGATGTGCACTGTTGAGGTGGCACAGAGGTGCACTGTTGAGGTGGCACAGATGTGCACTGATGGGTCAGCACAGATGTGCACTGATTGCACAGATGGGCACTGTTGAGGCGGCACATATGGGCACTGTTGAGGCGGCACAGATGGGCACTAATCGATTGCACAGATGTGCACTGAGGAGGCGGCACAGATGGGCACTGATTGGTACAGATGGGCACTGATTGGTACAGATGGGCACTGTTGAGATGGCACAGATGGGCACTGATGAGGTGGCACAGATGGGCACTGATTGAGGTGGCAAAGATGAAGTGGCACAGATGAGCACTGATGTGGCACAGATGCACACTGATTTCACACTGCACAGACAGGCACAGATGAGCAGGCGGGCACAGGTAGGCACAGGCGGGCAAATGCGGGCACATATGGCACAAGTGGGCAAAGGTGCACACAGCTGGGCACAGATGGCACTAGCTGTGTGTGCTAATAGTGACTGTGGGCACTGATTGGGCACTTGTTGAGCACACTTTTTTTTAATTTTTTTATAGATAAATATTCACTGACACTCACTGACACTGCGATCACTCTCTCTCCTCACACACTGTCTTGGTGTGAGGAGAGAGAAAGTCAGCAATGAGAGATGATCTCATATGTTTACATTTGAGATCATCTCTCATTGGAGGCGGCGATCGTGCTGTAAACGGCTGATGTGATTGGCCGTTTACAGCGATCTGTGATTGGCTGTGTCCAGGGGACACGGCCAACACAGATTTTACTACTTCTATTGACGTCGTCCCCCTTCCTGGCTCCCCGCGCGCACTCGTGAGCACGCAGCGAGGAGCCAGGAAGGGGGACGACGTCAATAGACGTAGTCCCGGCATCTTAGATCCGCGCTGTAGCCGTCATTCGGCTATCTCAGGTGGTTAAGTACTGTTTATTTATTTATTATTTGGAATTGTTTATAGTGTCACTATCAGTTGTGTGTTTATAATTTTTTTATATATATTTTGTATGCGTTTATATGTATCTGTGGGTTTATGGGAATAGACTAAGATACAGACTCATATGGTGTAGCACTATTTAGCGCAGCATAAAATGTATTGTTTTTTTTTCTTATGCACAAATTTATGAGACGTGTTTAACGCAAGCAGCTCAATAGTGGTGTAATTTGTCATAGGGAGACATTGAGGCTCGCAGGACTTTGTTTTCTTTTTGAAGTATATTAGAAACAGTACAGCAGGGATGGTCTGCAGTGAGATATAGCTAAACTGTATACAGAGGATATATATATAATTATATATATATATATATATATATATATATATATATGAAATACACTGCAGCTAACTGAATCAACTGCCTATTCAAAACTAAATGAAATGACACTCTCTCTGTCTCAACAACGCCACCAACACACTACACACGGCCGACATGCAGGTGGCCTTATACAGTGTGGGGTGTGGACTTAACCCCCTGAGCCATAATTGGCCAAAGGCACCCTGCCTTTGTCCAATTATGGCTCTCTTTGCTGACGGCGCTGTGATTGGCCAAAGCATGCGTGTCATAGTGCATGCTTGGCCAATCATCAGCCAGCAATGCACTGTGATGACGCAGTGCATTATGGGCCATGACGCGCCGCTCGAATTTGGCACGAACGGCCCATAATGTTCGATCTTCATCGAACGATCGAACAGCCGATGTTCGAGTCAAACTCATTTTCGACTCGAACAGTCAGCCCATCCCTATTTATATTAAATGTGTGCTTTAAATTACCTGCTGTTGAGGGGTAGTTAAATTCTCCTGGAATAAATATCCTTTTTATGCCTTTTTTTCCTATTTTCTATGCAGAAAAAATAAATCACTAAAACACAAGTGTTTTTCCTTTTGAGTCATGTATTGTTCTTGTCATTCTCTGACACCTCTGCATCATTTTTGAATATGATTTTACATTATGTGCATGTTATAACCATTTGTGCCTTAAGTGTTGCAGCTCTACAATTATTTTCTAGATGATCGAACAGCTCGAAAATGATTTTTAAGCCCCCTTCAGTTTTCCGGTATGTATTATATTCATGGCTGAATAAGCCAGAGTACAGTGCTGTGATATGGTAATATTCTCCACTGTTCACACAGACACAAAAAGCGCAGTGAATTCAATTTCACTTAGTTTTCATATTACAATGTTTAATAGTCTAAACTGTTCAGACATCATTAGTATCCATGTCAGTACTATGTGAATATTCTGTTTGTTCAGCATTCTGTAACATTTTCCTGAGAATTTCTACAGTAGATAAAAAAAAAAAAAAAAAGACTACTGTACATAAAAGAGCTTAAAGGAAAGAGAAAGGAGTTTTGTACATATATTTATATATTCCAACTTATCAGAACTAAAAAATATATATATATTTTTAAGTTAGGTAAAAATAAAAGATTATTATTATTTTGGCTTCTCATTGAGCCAGCAGGTAGGGGTCTAGTCTTGTTTTCACAATTTTAGCTGTTATAGCTTTACTTTTTGCCTTTTTTTAAGCTAACCTGTAGTACTCTGTGAATTATTTGTCATGTATTACATATTTATTTGCAAACTGAAGATTATATGAGTTAAAGTAGAGTTCCAGCCTAAACCGAACTAGTCTTAAATATGTTCCCACCCCTCTCCCAACACCTATGCTGACTAACCTGTGTAAAAAAATGTATATACTTTCCTATTTTCAATTTGCTCCAGTCTGGTCACATAATCTACCCCCCGGATCTCCATGGCTGCAGGGGAGAGGAGGAAGCACCACCAACAGATGGGACATGGGAACCTGTAGGTGAACTCACAATTTCCTGAATTCTCAGGTGTTGTTGAGTACTCTCTCTCCTTTCACCTGCAGCCACTACTGTCTGACACAGAAGATAATATGGGCAGACTGAATTGGGCTGAAAATAGGTAAAGTAATAGGATTTCATACAGGTTAGCCACAGGGCAAAATCCTCCCGGGTAGCTCTAATGCCTTGTAAAAAGGCTGCACCACTTCACTCAGGCTGTGTGTGCACTCTGTTACATTCCCTCCCGGGCTCGGCTGTAAGGCAGGCGTCAGTAGCTGGGCAAGGCTCCTTGGGTCCAGGTGTAAAAGATAGTTTCGGGTGCAAAAGTTTGTAGGCCATCAAATGCTTCATGAAGCCACAGACCATCAAGCAGCCACTGGTGGTGATGGGGTCTGGAAAAACAGGCTGATCATTAACCTCATCGGCCTGTGTATGTTCCGGGGACAGCACCGGAGCAAGATACAAACCCGGGGAAGACGAACCGAAGCCCAGGGAAGAGACTGGCAAGACAGGGGGCCGTTCTGGACCGGGAAGAGACCAACAACCTGGTGGAGAACTAGGCAAACAGGCTCACCGTGGAGGTGGTGCTGGGAATGCACAGTGAGGATTTCTGCAAATATCACTGGGGACAATACATGGGATCATAGGTTGAACTTCTATATTGTAAAAATAAAAACAGACTCAATAACCTATTGGTTGGTAGGCCGTGCCCTTTATTATAGGTATAATATATAATATTTTAATATTAATTATTCCTTTAATATTCAATATATATATCCAAATACTTAATAAATATATAACATCTTAAATAGCTCAGCTATATAAGCTCAAGCTACTATAATAAATTGACCTAAAACCCCCAAGAACAAGGGTCTTCAAAATAAAGCACATACAAATAAACACACACCTCATAAACAGGGCCACGACAGGGAGGGGAAGGGTGGGACAAGCTTCTTTTCCATTTTCTTCCGTCCTCTGCTGCTTGATGACGCATCCTCTGCTCTTTTATAGGCACCTTGCTCGTGCCAGAGGACCGTTATACCATAACTGCATTATCTAACCAATCCCAGGTAAGTATATATATATATATATATATTTTTTTTTTTTAAACATAACTTTAATGTTTCCGCCATTGTCCCCCCATGACCCCATATATGGTGGTGGGGACATGTTATGCCCCACCTCTCACTTCTATGGGATCATAATATTTTAATATTAATTATTCCTTTAATATTCAATATATATATCCAAATACTAAATAAATATATAACATCTTAAATAGCTCAGCTATATAAGCTCAAGCTACTATAATAAATTGACCTAAAACCCCACACGCCAGTCCTAATCAATTAGACTGGCACACCCCCCCCCCCGGGGCCACGGCCAACTCCACACAGGTCTGTATGTTCATATTAAAAATATCAAGAGCTATATCCGACAAATGAACATTATCGGGTCTATACAGACCTGGTAAGCCGCCCTCAAGCTCCAGATGTCGGAAAGAAACACCATTAATAGTAGGCATAAATTTCATAACCGACCTATTAATACGTTTTTTCAAAATAATGAAGTTCAGGGGACCATAACCATAGCAAACGAGGAATGACTTCAGAAAAAATAAAAATAGCATGAGGAAAAATAACGTGAAAACAGGACAGATCAGACTTAATTTGAGAAAGCAAACCCAAAGTATTAAGATGACCCAGATCGTTACCGGCCAAATGTAAAACTACAATCTGTGGAGCAGGCCAATGTTCGTGCAAAAAGGACAAAGTGTCATGAAGCTCAGTCCATTCCATCCCTCGCTTACCAAACCAATGAATACTATACCCATCAGTCGGCAAACCCAGATTTGGACCATAAACTCTCTGTTCTGCACGCTTCTTCGCCCAAAACACGAACGAGTGGCCAACAATCCACACAGTACACAAGTCACCTGTAAATTAAAATGAAAAATTAGGCCGCACATAAGACTTAAAGCAATCAGACTGCCATCTACCAACATTCTTAATCATAGAGTCATTAAAACCCAGCATGGCCGCTTCAGTGGCTGCTCCAATTCTAAAGGAGTGAGAGGTAATCCGCAATTCACCAAGATTCAACCGTAATAAACATTTCTTTAAAACAGCTGAAAACTGATAAACAGTCACAGGCTTCCCGTCCAAATGAACAAGAAAATAATCTGAAACAGACGGACGAAAAGACAAATAACTTTGTATCAGAGTGAAAACTCAAATTGGAGAACACAAATTGCGACCCAAAGTGATTCATCGACCACGACCTAAAGAGTCAGTCTTACTCTTACGTAACAAAATATTAACAGAATCCACCTGCACAAAAACATCCCTGAACAAAATACCAGATCCGTCACCTAGCTTACGGGGAACCAATTCAGAGACCCTAAACGCACCAAAAAAAAAACAAAGGCAAAACGCCAAACGAAACAACAATGCCTCATAAGGCGAAAAACAGATTTCATCAGCAGCTCCACCAATCCTAATCAACAAAGCACTCGATATAGGCAACCTAGAATCAGGCATTTTTACAGTTTTCAGTTTTCCGGTATCCCTTCAAAGCGCTCCTAACAGTAAAAAACTGCATACAGGAACCAAAACCAGACATGCGCATGAAAAAAGAAACACCCGCCAAAATCTTCATCATGTAAGAGTAAGAGTAGGAGATTTTTTTTTTTTTGGAGGGGTTTGTATGTCTCAACTTAGCAAAACCACATTATTAACAATTTCCTTACATTTACTAGGATTTGTTTGTTGGTTGTTGGTGCCCCTTGTTAATTCTAGGATTAGTGAAATGTACCTGCCTACTCAAAGAAAAACTGTCATTGTAGAAAAGTAAAACACAATAGTCAATGATTATTTCAAATCAAAAAAACCTTTATTTAGGTCTCAGCAACAGACCAAAGAGGAACGCAGCCATGGTGAAACTTGGGGAATTTGCAAAGCCTTGGACACCCATGGCAACCATCATTTTACAGACTTAAACAATTGGGGGCATGAAGACTACCTATCTAAATAATAAGGGAAAAATGTCTCCCACACCACTGTCTGTTGATATGTCAATCACGTTAGGAAATAAGCAATTGGGGATCCTGAATTAACTGAACATCATTCATTATTCAACAAACTGGTTCCAAAACTACTATACCTGGAACAAGCTGGGCACCTGCACATATTCCTGACTGGAAGGCCCAGGTTGTGATCAGGACCTTATTGCGCTGAAATAGGTAATGTTGGTGATCTTCACTTTTAAGTTTGCGACGGTTGCCATGGGCAGGGTAGGCTTTACAAATGCCACCAGTTTCAGCAGGGCTGCGTACCTCTTTGGTCTGTTGCTATAATCCCTGTGTTTTGCCTGCCATAAGAGGGGGAATTGCCGGTATTTATCAATGAAGTGTGGGAGAAAGCTCACGTTGTAGAAGGCATCCATCACCTCTGCAAGACACAACGCCACACAAAACAATATAAATAATGTCAGCCTAAACTCTCCTAATCTTCTCCATAAAGAAGCCTCAAGTTTCTAATCAGTCTAGGGCTATGTACCAACGTCAAATTGTACCTTCGTTTGTAGCGATCGTCTGCGTGAGCTTTCTCTCCCCTCGTCTCCCAGATCGTGGCTACGACACAGGCGTGTGACGTTTTATATACAGTGCGCATGCGTCAAAAATCTTTCTCGTCTATTCCCACCCCTTCTCTTTACAGGCGCAGTGGGGAGAGCACATGGCGGGGGACACAGCAGGTGCGCCCCTGGACGAGGGAAAG
Source organism: Lithobates sylvaticus (assembly GCA_028564925.1). Taxonomy (NCBI): domain Eukaryota; kingdom Metazoa; phylum Chordata; class Amphibia; order Anura; family Ranidae; genus Lithobates; species Lithobates sylvaticus. Next base: position 319,365,364 of record CM053028.1, on the reverse strand, counting down.
TCCGGAGGCAAAAACGTCCCACAAAAACATGTCATTTGGAGAAATGCGGAGATGGTGACATATTAAAGAGGAGCGACCTGAACAAAAAGACCAGTCAGTACAGAAAGATCAAGGAATTCTTCCAATTCAGAGACCCAAAATGTGCCACTTTCACGCACCAAAAAAAACAAAGGCCACTTATAAACTATGTTTGGTGTTTTTTTTGGGGAAAGGAAGTTTGTTCTCCTAGAAATGTCATCCGTAAAGGAACGAGGTCAACCATAGCTGTTTACCCATCTGGACTCGAAGCAACGAAACAACAATCCGTCCTCATAAGGCGAAAAACAGAGTTTGTGTTCATCAGCGAAACCTTGGGCCGTCTGAGGAACAACCTGAAAAACGCCCAAGAATCAGGCATTTTTACAGTTTTCCGGTGGCAATGCAAACACTTTACCTTCGAAAAAGCGCTCCCCATGATGGAAAATGCACTTTTGAAGCCTAACAGTCAGACCCAAAAAAAACTGCATACATGTCTGAACCAAAGTTTGAACTTTCCAAACCAGACATGCGCATGTAAATAAAAAAAGAAACACCCTTGGGAATGCCAAAAACGACCATGAAGAAGTACAAACGACAAACTCACAAATGAAGAAAGAGCCAAGCCTTCCGAGAAGGACGCTTGTTGCGACCCTGATGAAAGCAGGAAAGAACACCACAGTAACCACGCAGCTTTGTAAGACGCCCACGTGGCAGGAGCTATAGAATTCCTTATTGCTTGAAGAAGCGGATCTACACAAGGTCCCATAAGTGTCGCGGGCAGTAAATAACCAAGATGTTGTCAGTTTTTTCAATTGCCCCTCCGCAGTTAGGAAAGTCCCAACGGCTGGCAAAGTGGGAGGCCACAGTCTGCCATTCCTGTGGCGTGGAAGGGAACTGTGGAGTGAAACAAAAAAAAAAATTAGTCACTTTGCACCTAAACATTGCAAGCAGATTAGACAATCAACATCTTGGAACAAGAGCATTGTCTAAAATTGGAGGCTGGAAAGTATTTGCACAGAAAAGTAGAGGCTCCCCTTCACAGATTACTCACCCCCCCATCAATCCCCCCACTTCTGATGGGCCATTGGCAATAACTAGGGGTTTTTTGGGGGGGGTGGTGGACAGCTAACCCTCTGCACTTCATTGATTGGCAAATGGCTCAATAATGTGGGCTAGTTTGGCCAGACCCTCTGTACTTAACACTATTGGCAGGCCACAGGAAAGATCAAATAACATTTCAACCCCCCCCCCCCCAAAAAAGCAGGCACAGTGTGACATTATTAAATTACCAAGCAAGCTAATAGGAGGGAAAGAAGACAAAAAAATAGGAAATGGAATGTATGGAGGCAGTCCCTTGCACTACATGCTTTGCTGAATTCATCCCTAAAGATGCGCACTATAAAGAGGTAGGTATATAGTGTGTATGGACCTTGGGAAAGCCAGCAGATAAAGGATTGGTACCATCTGACAGAGCAGTTTGGGGAGGGGGTTCCTAATGAGTTTGCCCCCCCCCCCCCACCAAAAGAACAAAAAAAGGGGCTCAACATGAAGTAAACCACACAGCAAACATTTGTGCATATTTTAGGGGTGTTTTGGGGCAAACAATACTATGCAGCAGACAAAAGACATTGCTTAAGTGACTAGGCCATAGGTGTCTATTGGGGCAGAAGAGCATGCTGGTGAGGTAAGTGAAGGGAAAAATGCATGAAGGAGAAAAGGGGCACAGCATATTAGAACATATTGCAATCATGGTAATTAGGGAAGGAGGTCAAAAATACAAGTCATTAGCAAACAGAGCATACATAGAAGGGAATAGTAAAGTAGAAATGTTACCTTAATATAGTCCTCCTGCAGGACCTGAATGATGGCAGAACAGGTCTCTGGAATAATGATTCCCAGGGCCTGGGGAGAGATACCTGAAGAGAACTTCAAATCCTGAAGACTTCTCCCTGTCGCCAAGTACCTCAACGTGGCAACAAGCCTCTGCTCCGGAGTAATGGCTTGTCTCATGCAGGTATCCTGCCGGCTGATAAAGGGGGTCAGCAAAGCCAAAAGACGGTGAAAATCGGGTCCGTCATCCTGAGAAAGTTCCTGAAATCATCAGGATTATTCTCCCGGATCTCACGAAGCAAAGGCATGTGCGAGAACTGGTCACGCTGAAGCAACCAATTCTTGGTCCACATACTCCTCGTCACTCTGTTCATGGACGGGTCTTGGGTCAAAGCTAAAAGCCCGACACCAATTCCGCGTACAGCACGAACTCGGCGACGAGTACGCACGGGAAACATCGCTCAGAAGGTCACAAAAGGTCGGCTGGTCAGAACGGACAAACAGAAAGCACCGATAAACAGCAAGGCCTGAAAGAACGAAGTGAATACAGCAACGAGCAGACAATAAGCAGTGCAAATCAAAGCGTCCTATATCAAGATATAGGCCGCAATGACCAACAAATGCGAACTGACTACACGCACTAATAAACAGATACGCACGACAAGCACAAACTGAAGAGCAGTAACGATCTGAGTCAGAAAACTGAGAAGCGCGAATCTTAAGTCACCAAACTTCCACTAACTCTCGATAAACACGGGATCAGCAGAAGGAGCCCAACGGGTGCCTGACGTGGTGCTGAACTTCCCTTTTGTAATCTCGTGGACGACGACTTACGTCACGACGTTCTTCCGGACCGGATATTCCGACAACGTAGTCCGACCGTGTGTACGCAACGCCAACATCGGACAAAGTACGTCGGACAAAGTCCGACTGACCTGGTCCGCGGATTGTCCGAGCGTGTGTATGGGGCTTAAGAGTAGGAACCACGCAGCTTTGTAAGACGCAGCTTTGTAAGACGCCCACGTGGCAGGAGCTATAGAATTCCTTATTGCTTGAAGAAGCGGATCTACACAAGGTCCCATAAGTGTCGCGGGCAGGATACGCCCATCAAATCTGCGTGCGGCACCAACTTCCGGAATTCCGCAATCTGCAAACGTGACAAACTATCAGCTATTAAATTCTCAACACCAGGCACATATTTTGCTTTAATCCATATATTCAAAGACAGACACTTAAAAACAACTTGACGTAAAATAGTAATAACCGGTAGAGACCTTGAAGACAAACAGTTAACAGCAAAAACCACACCTTTATTATCAGAATGAAGTAGAATCCGTTTATTACCAAAATGCGCACCCCATAGCTCCAACGCCACCAAGACAGGAAAAATTTCCGAAAGAACTATATTAGAAGTCAAACCAGTGCGTACCCATCTATCAGGCCAAGCCTCTGCAGACCAATGACCACACCAAAATGCACCGTACCTGCAAGATCCAGCAGCATCTGTAAACAACTCAAGTGCCGAAGCAGAACAAAAAAGAGATTGCCACAATGAACAACCATTAAAATCACGCAGAAACTTAAACCATACCACCAAATCATCTTTGATATCCCTTGTAATTCGGACAAAATTAAATGGGGAAGACAAACCCGAGATAGCCTTATACAGCCGTTTTGAAAAAATCCGACCAATGGGCAAGACACAAGAACCAAACGCCAGCAAGCCCAGCAATGATTGCAGAAACCGCAATCTCACCTTATCTCTAACCAAAACAAATTCTAACAATCTTTGCATGTGCACGATCTTGTCAAGCGGCAAACGGAATTCATTAGCAACAGTGTCGATTTGTATCCCCAAAAACTCAATACAAGTCGTTGGATAGACAGATTTCTCAGGAGCTAAAGGAACGCCAAATTCACGACAAACGATCATGAATTCAGTAAAAATGTACAAACACTCATTCGAGCCTGCACGTCCTATGAATAAAAAGTCATCCAAATAATGAAGCAAATTAACCGAACGTGAACGTTGCCCAACAACCCATTCGAGAAAAGAAGAAAAAAGTTCAAAGTAATGACATGACAGGGAGCAACCCATAGGAAGACAGCGATCAAAATAAAAACTATCTTGGAAATGAAAACCTAGCGAATTAAATGCCTTCGGATGAATCGGCAGTAATCGAAACGCAGACTTGACGTCAGCTTTTGCTAGCAAAGCAGATCCACCAACGTTCCTGATTTTAGATAAAGCATCATCAAATGACGCATACTGAACCGAACAAAGGCCAGGATCTATGTCATCATTCAAAGAAAACCCTTTAGGCTACTTTCACACTGGAGCGGTGGGGGCGCTGGCGGTAAAGCAGCGCTATATTTAGCGCCGCTTTACCGGCGTTTTAGCGGCGCATTGCGGCCGCACGCGGGGTGTTTTTACCCCCCGCTAGTGGCCAAAAAAGGGTCAATACCGCCCGCAAACCGCCGCTATTGCGGCGTTTTGCTGGCGGGTTCGGCGCGCTCCCCCATTGTTTTCAATGGGACCTGGCGCTATAGGAGCGGTAAATATACCGCTCCTATAGCGAGCCAAAGATGCGGCTTGCAGGACATTTTTGAGCGTCCTGCAAGCGCACCGCTTCAGTGTGAAAGCCCTCGGGCTTTCACACTGAAGGAACAGCAACAGCTGTTTCGGGTCGGTTTGCAGGCGCTATTCTTAGCGCAATAGCGCTTGCAAACCGCCCCAGTGTGAAAGGGGCCTTAGGATAAGATAGATGATGAATTAACCTAAACGCCTGAGGTTCTTTCTTCGGAATAATGCCCAAAGGAGAAATTCTGAAGTCCTTCAAAGGAGGAACCGGAAAAGGACCCGCAACTCTACCTTCAGCTACTTCTTTATCAATTTTTTCCCGAACTTCCGTCATATGCAAAGCAACAGACGGAAGATTACTAACTATAGAACAACCAGAACCTGTAAATGAAGGCAGAAGAAAACCATTCAAAAATCCATCAAGCAAAACGATTGCCGTCTGATGATCTGGATACCGCAGGAGCCATGGTAACATTTTTTGCAGCATCACCGGACTGGTTGCTTTCGAGAAAAAGCTCCTTGGAAACTCCTGCGGAACCAGTGGACAATTTTTTAAAACATCGGGATGCTGGATGTGGTCCAGCACAAAAATTGCATTCATGTTTGTACTTACATGAAGTCGCCCATTTGCACTGACCATCATTAAAGTGAAAACAAACACCTTTTCTATAAATAGTAGGAATAGCAGGAGTTTGCTTAACAAATTGTTTCTGAGGCAATAAAAGATTGAGCCATAAACCCACATCTTTAACCCCCCATTTCATGGACTTGTGCACCGACAATTTTTGACGAAAAGATTCGTCGTAAGCAAACCAAGCAAGGCCAGGAAAGTTCTTATATGCTTCCAGAATTATTTCCACATGTTGAAACAATCCGCAGCACAAATCCGGCCTCTTTTCACCCATAACACTAGCAAAAACGCAGAAAGCCTGCAACCAATTATTAAAAGAGCGCGGAATAGCCCTGCGTTTTTCATCTTTCAAATCGTCCACCTCTTTGTGCTCCACCCTATATTCCTTAGAAGAAGGGAGCAAAGAAAGAAGGTCAATATATTCCCCCCTCCATATATTTTTTCTTTAACATGAGTACCTAAATGAAAACCCAACGGTGACAATTCGCATGTCATCACTTCACGCAGACAAGCTGCAGGAACGTTCAAGGGCATCTGAAGTGAAGGTGCATCGGCGGCATTAGTAGCCACTGCAACAGAAGTACAAACAGGAGTACCCACAGACGGCGGAGCAAGCCATACAGGGGCAACACTCGGACTTAACGACGGCAAAGGATTCTCAATATTCTTAAAATTAGCAGAGAATTTCGACATCAGATCACACATTGAAGAAAAAAAATCTTTAAAATGCAATATTTCATGGGACTCACCCGTAGTAGTCATAGCAACCGGGATGGATGCATTATTGGCGTCAGATTGCTGAGGTCGCAATGCCATCACATCCAAATCCGCTGTTTGTCGATCGCCATCTGCAAATACACCAACCTCAGAGCGATTAAACGCAGCAGAAATCAAATCAGAATCAAGCACAGAAGAAATATCTGCATTGAGACCATCAGAATTGACATTACTAAAGGATAAACCAGGTGGCAATGAATAATTAAATTCAGAGCCAAGAGAACTTATTTTTCCCTTTTTACCTTTTTTTTCCCGGCCCTCGCCGTGCAGGGGAATCGAACCTGCGAGGCCTTTTCTGAGGTCTGACAGAGCGTCTCCCTGTTGTCCTTCAAGCGTCATCATGTCCATCATGTGCAGTGGGCAGGCCAAGATTGACTTCTGGAGGCGGGGTATAAACGACGCTGGCAGAAGGAGGGACTGAAGGAGGGAAACACATAGCCTGTGACCCGGAACAACCTGCAATAGCAGAGGGGAAAACACCGCCCACGGAGGAAGAACTTGTCCCAGGATTAGACACACTAAGCCCAGCAGCAGAGGGGGGGACAATTCCGAACGGCAACCAATGGCGGTGACAAAGCCAGGCAGCGGAGCATCCACTCATTCCCGTCGTCAGCGGCGGCCCTGTCCATCATCCTACGCAGTAAGTCCTCCATAACAGCAACAGGGACAAGCTTCTTTTCCGTTTTCTTCCGTCCTCTGCTGCTTGATGACGCATCCTCTGCTCTTTTATAGGCACCTTGCTCGTGCCAGAGGACCGTTATACCATAACTGCATTATCTAACCAATCCCAGGTAAGTATATATATATATATATATATATATATATTATATTTTTTAAAAACATAACTTTAATGTTTCCGCCATTGTCCCCCCATGATCCCATATATGGTGGTGGGGACATGTTATGCCCCACCTCTCACTTCTATTCCTGGTATTACATTTCTTGGGTTCATGTAACCATACTACTGTGAGAATGACAGCTGTCATTTGAGGCTTCCCATATGGGCACCTTGCTGTGACAGGTTTTCTTTTCATGTCTTGGAATATCACGAAAAGGACAGCAGGAGGGAAGTGTTAGGTGTCACTTGTTACAATGTCACACTGTCCCTGGTAAGCTGTCCCCAATGACAGATAAATAAAGCGGCAGAGAAACCCTCACCAGTTTTCATGGCATCCCCCTGAAAATGCCATCAGGTCACATTTGCCAGGCATTGTCATCGCCTTCTATAGCGATACTAAAGCTGGTAAGTTGTTCCCAGCAAAGGTTGCTAAAGAGGGTAATGAAACCCCCACCTTTTTCAATGATGTGATAGCACATGCGGCACTGCCAGAGGCATAACTAGAGCCTTCAGGGCCCCGGTGCAAGAATCCTTAAAGTGATTGTAAAGGTTGTTTTTTTTTATGTTTTTTTTTTTTACATAACAAACATGGAGCTGCTGGACTCGTGTTCATCTCTGGAACGAACGGGGTCAGGAAAGAAAAAGGGGGGCTCTGGGGGGCAGCTCTAGCACAGAAGATTTTTCATCTTAATGCATAGAATGCATTAAGGTGAAATAACTTTAGACTTTACAACTCCTTTAACTTCCAATCTGGGACCCTTTATTACCATCCTGTAGTTGGCTCCTTTCCTGACATCTTTTGGTCCCTCCACGGTGGCTGGAACGCAAAGGGTTGGTCACAAATGTGACCCTGGTAGTTCCACCACTGGTGTAAGTAAAATACTTTTATTTTTGTTATTTTCTTTTTCACCATTTTATTTTATATATTTATTTTTCTTTTCGATTTTATTTTTTATTATTTTGGAAACATTTTTTTTTTTAACAGAGAAAAAAAAAAGCAGAACAGTGTTACAGAGTCATTTGCATAGAAAGGCATTTGTATTCAGGTACATGTGATAGGCATTTCACAATTAAGTACAAGCTACACGATCAGTGTAGGATTTCAGGTTCATAAAGCAATACAACTAGTCCCACCCCAGTGCAAACAGGGTTGCTATACAGTATCTTTCTCAACCAAGTCTCGCCTCGCACTCCTCCATGTAAGTGATATTATGTCATCTTAACTGGTATTAAAGAGCTTTTTGCTGAGTGGCGCTGTTCTATTTTGTTTTTTTTCCTCTATGACTGAGCCGGCTTCGCTCCAGAGAAAGGCAGCCTTCAGCAATTAAGTGTATTCCTCATCTGATTATTCATCCAGCAAAATTATATTGATTGGACTTACCATTTGGCTCCTGAACTTTCAATTTCATTCTCCCTTTGAAGTGTACTTGGACATTATTCCCTGAAAATTTGTTGCTACTTCCACCATAAACCCATTTGATTTTATTCACATCTGCATACTGAGCGCCTGTGTCATTTTTGTTATAAGACGGAAGAAGACCCCCGGAGCTGTGCAATAAAATATTTTAAAAAATTGTGTCGTTTTTTTATTTACACTTTTTTCCTTAGGTGAATGGGTTGGGGGGCTGGTATCTGGGGGCCCCATTATTAAAGGGGGCTCCCGGATTCCGATAAACCCCCTTATTAACACCGACAACCAACGGCCAGGGTTGTCGGGAAGAGGCCCTTGTCCTCATCAACATGGGGGCAAGGTGCTTTGGGGTGGGGGGGCCGCAGTCCCCACCCCCTTTCCTGACCGGCCGTGCTGTGTGCTCGGATAAGGGTCTGTGATGGATTTGGGGTGGACCCCCACGCCGTTTTTTCAGGGTAGGGATTCCCCTTTAAATCCATACCAGGTGACGGGGCTAGCGCGGTGGCATTCACTGCCTTAGCTAGTCCCGTCTACCTGGAGTCACGTTCTAAATGAACGGACTTTCTGATCGCGTGTCGGCAAGTCCGTTCATTTCAATAGTCCCATGGACTAGCACACAGATGGCGGGATTGTCCGCCGGACTGCCACGTCCGGCGGACAATTTTAAGTCTAAACTTAAAACTTAGTCCGCCGGCCTTTTGGGAGGAAAAAATCCGCCGGCGCCCACACATGGGCGGAATGTCGGACGGGCTCTAGTCCGACGGACAATCCCGCGGGAAAGTCCACTCGTGTAAACGCGGCCAAAGGCTAAGTGTCCTCTGCTGTGATTTCTATCTCTCTGGAGGACCTGGGAGAAGTGTACAGATCCTAGAGGTGCAGCTGCAGTGATGATGTCTCTGGAACAACATGCAGGGAGTTGCGAGCTGGGTGCACAGAGCCTAAGGCAAGTCAGAGCTCTCTGAGTGAGTACTAATGACCCTGTGACACATAGAGACCATCCAAAGGGAAGATGGCTTAAGGGTGATGCACTGTTTGTTTCTTTTAAATAAGGACTGCTTGGATTTGTCAATTATATGTGATTGACAAAGTACTGTCAAGTGACCCAGGAAGTATGTCTATGTGATGTGACTTGTACTGCCAACTTCTGAAGAAACAACAGTTAAGTTCTGAAACTGCGGATGGGACAACAGGAGAGGCCAGAGGCTGTGGGGGGCAACAGGAGAGGTCAGAGGCTGCGGGGGGGAAACAACAGTTAAGTTCTGAAACTGCACTGTGTGAACATTCCTTTCTTAGATTAGAAGAGCTAATGGCTGGGGATGTCATGGAAGGCCTCTGGCATGGAGTTAGGCAAAATATGGCAGAGGTAAAGGGATGCCAGCAAGTGGGTTATTGTTCTATCCAAATAAGAAGTGAGGTGGGCACTTACATCTCTTGTTGCCAACCACAAGCTCCCTTACAAGCTTGGGTCAGAGGGTCAGACAGATGGTCTGACATTTGCTGCCTAGCAGCTGCCTGAATTCAAACACTGTTTTCCATGTCTGGATGTGCACTATATTACATTGAAATCATGCAGCTGTCAGAGCCACATCATCAGATTTCCTCTAACCACCCGACACATGCTGAAGTTTGAAGTTCTGGCAGAGCAAGTAAATCTCAATGAGGGACCAAATATGAATCTTTTATATGTAAGCCTGCACAATTATAGACTAAATATTCAGATTCCAAATATACCCAGCCATGAAAGGTTAAAAGATGAATTCTATAAACAAACTATTATTAATAGCCCCAAATCAATGTACCATACCTCCCAACTTTTTGAGATGGGAACGAGGGACACCTATTAGCAAAAGTATGTAAGTATAGAACACACACCCTGCCACGCCCCCTTAAAGGAGATTAGTTAAAGCTGTGTTCCAGCTGAAAAACATTTTTTTTTAAAAGTCATCAGCTACAAACACTGTAGCTGCTGACTTTTAATAAGCACACTTACCTGTCCAGGGTGCCCACGATGTCGGCCGCCCGAGTCCGATATGTCCATCGGATCGGGTCCTGGCTCTGCCATTCGAACTAAGGGAAACAGCCTTGCGGCTTCACTGCCCATTTCCAACTGTGCATGCGTGAGTCGCGCGGTGCTTTGTGAATGGCCGGCTGTGTTCTGGGACACACACAGGTCCCAGAAGACAGCGTGCCCCATTCCCCAGAAGACAATGCGAGGAGAAGTAGAATGAAGACTACCGCGGAATAGGAAGTGACAGATTAGGACGATCTGCCTAGCAACAGCCATTTCTGGTAAGTAAAACATTTTTTTTTTCAATTTTTTTTTTCACATTTTTAGGAGCCTTTTTATGTAATTTTTTTTTTTTTTTTTTTTAGGGTGGACCTCCAGTATTTAACCCACAAGTGTGTTTTTTTTACTACTATTATTCCTTTATACTGGTTTTGAAATTTACAAATGTAGCAACTAAGAAATTGGATGGAAGATTTAGCACAGGGGAAACACTTTTTGAAAGATAAAAAATGAGGGACAAATGAGGAGGAAAGAGGGACAGAGGGACATTTTTGCAAATCAGGGACAGTTGGGAGCAATGATGTGCAATACTAAAAGTATTCTGAAATGTAGACACATTTTTTCTGCAAACCCTCCCTCTGGTCTACTAACTCCATTGAAAAAGAGAAATAAATTATCACTTGTAAAGCCAGCCAAGGAATAGTGAAGATCAGAAGTGTTAATTTTACTATACAGAAATTGCCTATCTTAGCAGAAATACCTGTGCTCTGTGTACTCCTTATTAATGTAGTCCATTGTAACAGAAAAGCTCACAGATGGAGGGAGCCGCAGCACAAGGTGTCAATAAAGCGTGCAGTAGTGCAAGGAGCATGCTCATCTGGGTTTCATCTTTCCTTTTACTGCCCAATTACAGAGTAGGGAGAAAACCTGCAAGTGCAATTAATGCATGGAAAATGCATATACAAATGTGTCTGTGTTTTTTAAAAAGAACCTTATGTGCAGACAAGGATGACAGTTGGGATATGCACTATAAAAATGTAAATCTTCAGCCCCTGTCCCACTGCCTTACATCTCTCACCCAGTTCCACAGATAAGAGGGTGAAATCAGCCCTCCTGTACAGGGCATGGAACCTGCCAATTCAGTAGGGAGACTGAGTGCAGAGAGCGGTTCTTTCCTTTGGAGCATCATGGTATAATCTCTGCAGAACTTAAAAAGAAAAAACTTTTGTTCAGCAGGACCAGGGGCAGAAATGGGACTATTTAATTATTTTTGGGCGCAGGCGGTGTAATCCTTGTGCCAAAGTTTGGGACAATTAATTTAATGTTCTGGGTCTTCTCTTCCATATCAATTCACTGCAGTCCAAAACTTGAAGTGAATTGGTAGAAACCACAGCACCAGGATTACTCCGCCTGTGTCTGAAAAATATTAACTATACCCATTTCTGCGCCCAGCCCCTGCTGAACAAATGGGGCCTGAAAAAAGTTTTATTTTTTTTTATTTTTTATTTTTTCCAAAATGAATTTTTATTGAAGAAAAAATCAATAAATCAAGGTTACAGAATCATCATACATTCGTTTAGAAATCAGATAACAAGTGAACAAATGAACAATGAACAATGGTTGTTTTGAGAAGACATACAGTACATATTCAACTTCCTGGTATCATCTAGGTTTTCATAAGCATTTAGTATAGGATCTAGATGGGGATTAAGTGTTAGGTATGGTAATATGAGTCATATTGAATAAACCTTAGAATGAGTATTTTCAAGTACCATAGCACATTGTCCTATCTTGTGGAGAGACTATTCGAGAGAGAATCTGAGATTGCGAATAATGGTGTGGGCGTCTGTATGAAAATTCGGTCTGAAGGCGTATGAGGTTGCTGGTCGGGTGGTCTAATTAGGGCACCCGAGTCGCAACAGATTCCGATACTGGGTTTTGGTGGATGGTGGGGGGTAGAGGGGTGGAGAGTAATGGTAATATGCGAGGGGAGGTGTGGGAAGGGAAGGGGACGGGGCTGGAGAAGGAGGGTCAGGAGGGGTTGAGGGGTTAGAGATTGTCTCCTCGGTCTCCGCTAATTGGTATGTGGCTTTGAAATGTTATCGCTTTAGGGTGGTGGGGGTCAGGTATGCAAGACATCTGGGGTCAGATGCTTCAAAGCGGAATGTGAACATGTGGTCTCCCATACTCGTCCCTTGGGTAGGGGTGGGAGGCCCATGTTGCCTGAAATAGAAGAGAAAAAAAAAAGGGGGGGGGGTAGGGATTACGGAGTAGCGTAATCAGTAGGTGCTTTTCATGTATGAGTATGATATGGTCATGGGTTAGTTCATCAATGTTAGATACCTGTCGGTTGTCCGGAAATGCGTCCAGCATGCCCATGTCTTAGAGAATTTGGCTGGGGAATCTCGAGCAACGAAAATTAGTTCTTCCATTTCAGCTATTTTGTTGATTTGTGTAAACCATTCTGAGATGGTCGGTACTTGAGGAGAGCCCCAGTGCCTAGGAATGCACATTTTAGCTGCGTTGAGTAGAGGCAAGATCAGGGTCTTACGATAGTGGTGTGCTGGCATAGCTGAGTGATGGAAGAGACATTGGGCTGGTGTGTGGTCTAAAGTATATGTGGATATTGATTCTGTGAGCTCTCGGACTTGTAACCAAAATAATTGGATTGCTGGACATGACCACATAATGTGTAGCAACGTGCCCGGTTCTTCAGCACATGTCCAGCATTTGTTGGGATAGGAGGAGTCGTATTTGTTTAAGATTGCTGGGGTTTTATACCAGCGAGTTATTGTCTTGTAGTTGTTCTCCTGAATGGAGACATTTAGGGAGCCTTTATGGGCTATTGTGAATATACGTTCCCATTGGTCTTCTGATAGGTCTAAGTGTGTTTCTCTTTCCCATGTATTGAGGGCTTTCCCATCCTTAGGGGATATATCTGCAAATAACATAGTGTAGATATTGGAGATTAAATGTTGTTGGGGGCTAGATTGGGAGCATAGTTGTTCAAATGGGGTTAATGGTCTTGTGATGGAGGAGTCGCGATTGATCTCTTGTAAGAAATGGCGGATTTGAAAGTAGGTCCAGAGTGGGAGAGGGTTGTCGGTGTGAGTGGGTACTAATGCAAGGCGATCTAGGAGAGAGCCGCCATGAAAAAATTGGTGTGCTAGTATTTCTGGATGTTGCCAGCTTTGTGCTAAAAACTGCGCAGACATACCAGGGGGGAAGGCAGGGTTAAGTCTTATGGGGGTTAAGGGTCCCGGGTCGGAGGAAACGTGTAGTTTTTTACAAGTTTCCTTAAACAAGTGGAGTGTCGGGTCGATGAGAGGATGTACCTTTAGTGTGGGGGGGATGTGGTTAGGCGACAGCCAGGGTGTTGATCGTAGTGGTATGGGGGACATTGAGTTCTCTAATCTGACCCAGTCTTTGCAATGGCTGTGCAGTGTCCAGTCTACGATTCTAGTAAGATGACAAGCCCAGTAATATCTTTTGAGATCTGGAAGGCCAATGCCCCCTTTTATTTTTGGCCGTGTGAGGAAGTCATATGCTATTCTCGGATGTTTTTGCTTCCATAGAAACTGTGTAGAAAGCCTTTTGTAGGCTAGGAAGAAGGACGGGGGGAGTTTTATGGGGATAGTTTGTAGAATGTATAAGATACGGGGGAGAATGTTCATTTTTAGGATGGCTGCGCGGCCGAACCAGGAAAATTGTGGTTTGTTCCATTTTCTGAGATCTTCAGTTATAGTTTTGAGAATGGGCAGATAGTTTTTGGCAAAAAGATCTGAGAGGTTTGTCGTTAGATTAATTCCTAGATATTTTATCGCATCATGTCGCCATTGGAAGGGGAAGTTGGCTTCGCAGTGCGTAACCGTTTCTTGTGGGATGGAAACATTGAGGGCATGGGATTTGGAGAGGTTAATTTTGAAGTTAGAAAGGCGTTGGAAGAGTTTGAAGTCTTTCAGTAAATTTGGGATTGAGATATGGGGCTCGCTAAGGGAAAGTAAAATGTCATCAGCAAATGCTGCTAACTTATAGGTGTGGTTCGCTATGGTTATTCCTTTGACATTTTCATTATTTCTGAGGCAGTTCAAGAGTGGTTCCAGGGTTAGTACAAAAAGGATAGGGGAGAGTGGGCACACTTGCCTAGTCCCATTGGTTATGGAGAAGGCGTCCGACAGATGGCCATTAATCCGGACTCTCGCAGTTGGTGTCGTATATAGGGACATTATTGAGTTAAACATTCGGTCTTGCAGTCCTAGGCGTCTCAGTACTGCTCCCATGTAGTCCCAGGCCGATCTGTCAAACGCCTTCTCCGCGTCCAATGAGAGGAAGAACCCTTTGTGATTGTTTGTGGTCATCCAGTGAGGTAGATTTATAGTCTTGATAGTGTTATCCCTTGCCTCCCGTCCCGGAATGAAGCCTACTTGGTCGTTTACTATTAGAGATGGGAGGAGGGGAAGCAAGCGATTGGCAAGGATTTTAGCAAAAAATTTTATGTCCACATTTAGTAAAGAAATTGGCCTATAATTAGTAACTAGTGTTGTGTCTTTATCTTCTTTTGGGATTACTGTGATGTGTGCCTCGAGAAGTCTGTGGAAGGGGAGTGTGGAGGAGGAGAGGGAGTTAAAGGCCTTGAGGAAAGGGCCAGTGAGTACCTCTGTGAAGGTTTTGAAATATGCGGCTGTGAACCCGTCCGGGCCAGGACTTTTTCCTGCTTTTAGCTGTTTGATGGCAGTTTTTAATTCGTCTTCTGAAATGGGATTTTCCAAATGGCGGGCATCTTCTGTGTCGATGGGTTTCGGGCTTTATTTTTAATTATTGTTGCTGAAATTACTCTGTGATGCCCCAAGAGCTCCAACTGTGCCACCTGGCCTCCTGAATTGACACAATTAATTGGCTGAACAGACATAGGGCTCTTTCACACGGGGCGGATCAGTGCTGATCCGCCCCGGGGATATCCGCTTGCTCAGCGGGGATCGCCGGATCGATCTCCGCTGAGCAGGAAGATGACAGATCCGTCTCTGCACTCTGTGCAGGGACGGACCTGTCAGAGCGCTGCTCTCCCCTATGGGAGATCGGGTGATGACGGACGGTAGAGTCCATCGTCATCCAATCCGCTCTGCAGAAACGGACCATAGTGGACACGGACGATATCGGGTGTCAGCGGATGCTCATCCGCTGATACCCACTATCCCATAGGGATGCATGTATGTCCGTTTTTCATCCGAAAAAGGAAGGATGAAAAACGGACATACGGACCGTCCGTGTGAAAGAGCCCTTAGGGCTAGCTTCGCTCTCTGAAAAAGCAATATGAAGTTGGTTAACTTTTCAGAAAGCATTTGAAAAGCAGTGAGGTGGCATTGTATCACCTCCTCACCTCTCCTTATTGTTGCATTACTGCACCCCAACCTTATGCATTGCACACAGTTGCGAAGTGGTTACAGCATGGCCCCATTCACTTAAATAGGTTACATGTTCAGAGGGCAGTAATGTAGAATGTTACAGAGGGTACAATTCCTGCCGTGGCTGCCATATGGGTACACCCCCAGCCGCTGACTTTCCAGTTTTCCACTGATTGCATTTCTGAGCAATTCAAAAAGTAAACAGTAAACAGTGTCACAAACTTAAATACTATATACTATAAATAAATACTACGATTTACTAAACCTGGAGAGTGCAAAACCTGGTACAGCTGTGCATGGCAGCCAATCAGCATCTAAGACCCCATACACACTATTAGATTTTCGTCTTCAGATTTACCAAAAACCACGTAGTGCAAGCCTGCTTGATTGCATACAAATTGAAACTCTTAAGGTTTGACCTCATATTATATGGTTTTGGTAAATCTGAAGACAAAAATCTGCAGAAAATCGAATAGTGTGTATGGGGTCTTAGTGCAGCTTATCCAAAAAGGCTTTGCCAAAAAATATGAAAGCTGAGTGGTTTCTATGCAGAGCTGCACTCTCCAGTTTTAGTGAATTAACCCCCATGTTTTGTAAAGATGTTACATTTTTAGTGCAAAGTAGGTAAACTGCTGACTACACAGATGCCAATGTGAATTATCTAATTTGATAAGAAAAATGTGTAACTTTGTTAATCCAGTTTTCTAATACAGACATCTTAACAGACACCATAGCCAAGTCCTGACCTTTACTTTTCTCCAGTGGAGTCACAACCAAGAGCACAGTTATAGCCATAACAGATAATGCCGCTACTATAGGGCTCAGAAGCATAGGATCAGGAACTATTTGGCTACACAATGTTTTAAGGCTATTTTTTACACTTTACAGATTAAAAGTAATGTATATAAACTTTCGTTACCTCTATGAAATTCCTATAAAAACAAAACAGTATTCTATCGCTATAGGATTTTGCCTTTACAATGAAAATTAGGGAGACAAGGTTTTATAGTTTTGCTATGGGGCCCCATCGCACAATACAGCTTTGGTCTCAAAGGTGATTGAGCATTGAAGGAACGGCCACTTACTAATGAGGTCATCGCCATGCTCACTCCGCCAATCAGCAAGCTCTATTCGTAGGATTCACCAGTGGCGTCTGGTGCTCACCTTTTTGGGGGGGAGGCACAAATTAACACCTCCACCCTCCCTGCACGGGAAACGAACAATGGCGATCACCCCCCCCCCCCCCACACACACACACACACGTGGGGGGGGGGGGAGACACTGTGAATTTGCCATGCGAATACTGCCTTACCTTATGGAGGCAGGATGAAGGAAGAGTCTGGGCTGCTCTGACCAATTCTCAGGCGAGCACATTCTCCTCCTGGCCGCACAGGAACAGGAAGTGTGTCCTGAGACATGATTGACCAGAGAGTCCTAAGACTCCTTGGCCAATAGGGGCTTCCTGATTGGCTAGGAGGAGAATGAGGAAGACAATAGCGAACATTTACTCGCTATTGTCACAAAATTGGGTGTGCTGGGGGCGCAGTGCTCTGCACCATGAGGTCATGCTTTTTTGAAGTCTATTAGAGGCTCAGGCTCTAATCACGTGCTTCAAAAAAAAAAAGTGCTTTACAATATAAAAGGAGACAATATAATATAATATAATTCAAGACTAGAGGGGTAGAAGGGAATAGCTGGATAGAATTGGTGTCTATTATATCTGCCTTTACACTTAAAGCTCATAACTTTAAAGTTTTACATTTTGCCACAGTTTTATAGACATATTTAATATATTAACAATTATGTTATAGCTTTACCTTGTCTAATCTGAGAATATTTGCTTTCTAGCATACCTGTACAGTATATATATATGTGACTGTGACAGAGCTAAATGGATCAGTCATACTCTTCTACAAAACTGACAACGGCCTTAGCACAGGAATATTAGAAGTCACCTCGGACTCTCTTAAGCCTGTGGCCTTTTGCAGTTTCATTTTCACAGATTTCCACTGTGACTTCTAATAACCATACACTTTATACTGGGTGCACTATATCTAATATACTTTCGAAGAAGAAAAAAAACCCTATCATTTATTGGTTCACTAAAAATGTTTCTTTAACCACTTGAGTTCTTGAAGGTTTAAGATTTTCATAAATTGATAAATTGAAAGCCATTCATAATCGGTTGTTTACATTGTTACCATTTGATCGCTATGACCATGTAACCATGTGATCACTAGACTTGTGCACAACGGAAAATTTTGTTTCATTTTGTTTTCATTCGTAAAATACATAATTTCATTCTGTTATATTTGTTATGCTAGGTTCATTTGTTTTTTTTGATCATTTGTTATTTCTGTAGAGTATAGATATTCGTTATAACGGATCGATTTGTTTTATTGTTTAATTGTTTTGTTTTCAGATAATTTTTTATTTATGTATGTATATATATATATATATATATATTCGTGATAACGATTCGTAGTTCAGGAAAGTCATTTATTTATTGAGTCCATTAACACACACAATGACAATATCTCTTTTATTCTGCTCAAATACAATACAACGCCCTTCTCACTCAGGAATGCACTTTGCCAGTAATCCAACCTCCAGCACAAAATTAATCAGCTGATTGGACTGTAAGATTTACTCTGAGTTGACCTTTTGTTTCATTAGATCTTAAGGCTGGGTTCACATCTAAGCCGCATGCGGCTCACAGCAGGGGTCCAGTGCATCCCCGTTCACCATTTCAGATCCGATTTCAGCCCGAATTTTTGTCTGAATTCAGATATGAAATGGACAAAAAGACGTGCAGTACCTGGTGCAAAAAAACGGCTCCATAGAGAACTGGTCACAAGCTCCTACTATACAAAGTGAATGCGGGGAACCTGCATCCAATTTGCACGAGTGTGAACCCAGCCTTAACGGATTAACAAATCATGCCAAATTCATTCCTTATTTTCATTATAATTTCTTTCGTATTAGTTGAAATTCATTATTTTTGGATTCATACATTCCGATGCATCCGAATTTCCAAAAGATGCAAAATTCGTCCAAAATTTTGTACGAAACAAATTGCACATGTCTAGTGATGGCATGATACCTGGTTACCGATTATCTGTAACTGTAATTCCCTGTGTCTGGTGGCCAAATAAGGAGCGCGCTGAGTGCTTCAAGTCCGGAGCAGGCACAATGACGTACGGCAGGCACAATGACGTACATGTACGTGATTATGCCTGCACGTGTCGCACCACCACAGTATATTTATATTGGCATTTGCTTAAATGGGAACTTCAATGTATTTACACACATTGTAAGCAATTACTGTATTGTCCCATTTATCTGGAAGTTATTTTTTAAATGGCTTTTCAATTTACATGCTTGCTATTCCATGTTTTGATTGTTTCAATCCATACACAGAACTTTAAGTATTCCCTCTAATAACCATTAGGGATTAGCAAAATTGAAAGTGTTCATTTATCCAATTATTGGAATTTTTGGTGATGATTTTGGCAGAATTTCACCATTGTGTTGCCACAGACTACATATAGGTCGGTTACCTGATGATTCTCTTATCACAGTTAAGCAACACAGGCAGGTTACCTCCCTGCCCCCAGCCTGTGCCTGAATAATGAAGCAACAGACTGCTGAGGTCTTGTATCTCACCTTTCCTTCTGTCAGCATATTCCTGGTCAGTACACATGCATACAACACATTTGGTTGGCTCAAATTACTGAACCTCCCTCTTCCAGTTCTACTGTACTGGGAATTACACAAGATTAATACCAAGGTGTATTCAGTTACTTATCCGTGTTGCATTAGTTCTTTTTTTTTTTGCTTAGGGTCCATCTTAAAGAAAAAAATTTTGTTACACATAACATACTGCTTGCCGAGCTCTAAAATTAAACATGATTCACCCTCCACCAGACCAGATGCAAAACTGATCTGAATATCACAACCCTGTGCACGCACAGTCTTCTTGGGGAAAGGGGGGGGGCGTATTCCAAGCATGAGGAAAAAATATAACTTAACAACCAAATTGTCAGACAGCAATACCGTAAAGTGATACTAAAGTCTTATTTTTTTGTTTAAAAATAACAAATATGTTACCTGCGCTGTGCAGTTAGTTTTGCACAGAGCAGTCCAGATCCCTCACTGCTGCTTCTTGCCCCTCTCTCCTGCCGAGTGCCCCCACAGCAAGCAACTTCCTATGGGGGCACCCAAGCGGAGCCGCTGCTCTGTGTGTCCAATCAGACACAGAGCCATGGCGCAGCCCTACCCCCTCTTTGGTTCACTGACTTTGATTGACAGCAGTGGCAGCCAATGCCACCGGATGCTGTGTTTCAGCCAATGAGGAGGGAGAGTACTGGACAGCAGAGTCTCTTGTGCATCATCGCTGGATTGAGAGGGGACTCAGGTATGTATTAGGGGGGCTTCTGCACACAGGTTTTTTATCTTAATGCATAGAATGCATTAAGATAAAAAAAAAAAACTTCTGCCTTTAGAACCACATCAGTGCCTCCTATTAGTGCAGCCATCAGTGCCTCCTATCAGTGCCTCCAATTAGTGCCCCCTATCAGTTCCCCTTATCAGTGCCCCCTATCAGTGCCTCCTGTCAGTGCAGCCCATCAGTGCCTCCTGTCAGTGCCGCCTATCAGTGCAGCCTCATCAGTGCCTGCTATCAGTGCAGCCTCAGTGCCTTCTATCAGTGCCTCCTATTCAGTGCAGCTTCATCAGGGCCGCCTGTCAGTGCCCATCACTTTCTCGAGACAGGGGTACTTAGGAATTTTTTTTAGACTCGCAGGGGTACTTCGACGTAAAAGGTTGAGAAACACTGCCCTTGCTGATCACATGTGCAGCATCATGGCAACTGAAGATCTAACAAAGGCTAAGATTGCAGTTCTATTGGCTGTAAAGGATAATGTGGCTTAGTTCTGCTTTAAAGATGGTAAAATGCAGGCCAGGAGAAGGTCAGTTGCCGGCCAAGTGCACCTATTAAATTATTCTGAATGATCTCAGAAGCATCTCAAACCATGTCATACAAATGCAAGTGACACAAATTCAAAGCCTTGCAGTGCAGGTCCGTGGACCATGCTTCATCTTGTAGAAAGGCCTCATTATGCACTGCTGCCCATAGCAGGATGACTGTATTCTATGTAAAAAATATCCTTCCACCTTAAAAATGGTTTATATATATATATATATAGTCGGAGCCCTATGTCCGGGAGAGATGTTAACCACATAAACATGTCACAAGACTAACAACATAAAGTAGACCTGAAGTGTGTCCTGGTCTGCAGGAGGTATGCCAGAGAAGGGGGCATACCGAAGATAAGTGGATGGTTTTGTAGAGAAAGTGTTTTAAGAGAAGTGCCCTAACAAGGGTAATGGGTGGGTGGGTACCGCACACTGGAACCGACACAGACAAGTCTGCTTAAATACCCCCCAGGCTCCTCCCATAATTTCAGGCCACCATACTGGCCTTCCTATTTATGGTTGGAGCCCTATGCCTGCGAGAGATGTGAACCACATAAACACATCACAAGACTAACAACTTAAAGTAGACCCGAAGTGTGCCCTGGTCTGCAGGATGGTATGCCAAGAGAAGGGGGTAAAAGACTTGCTTAGGGAGGTCATTATTTATTTGAGCTGATAACGTCCTACAGGGCAAGCTTGCTGAAGGCTTGTGACATTCCTGCTTGCGGATTGGGGATGTATCGAGCAAAGCAAGCGGATTTCCACCTGCCCATCTTCTTGATGGCATGGTCCGGGACCCCGTTTTGTGACACTGCTGATTCCGCTCGAATGTGGAAGGAATGTCCAGAATATCAGCTGGGGTCAAGGCCTAAGTTAAGCAAGAGGATTCTAACCTGTCTGGTGAACTGGTTACCACTTAAAGGGTTAGTAGGGAAAGGTAGCAAATAGGCTAGACTCTGAGAGGTTGGACAGATGAGCTAACAACTGATCTAGAATGGCCACTGGGAACCAGGCGTTGCGAGTCTGAAATAGCTTGATATCTAGCCCGGGACAGGAATTTTGCGTTTTGGACACTACTAGGTGCAGGATGACGTGATTCTGATGGCGTATCAGATGGTGTCTGCGTAGTACCTAACAGTATGATATGAAAGCCAGGATGTGTTTTAAGATCTTCCCGACACTGCCCCGGGGTTTGGGGCTAGGAACCTACCTTAAGAATTCCAGGCTGTACGATAGGCCTACAGGGTGTTGCGGGATAACTACTGATTTACAAGGCGGGTCGCATCGCATAGGTGTTGCTTTAATCCAGTGTCAGCTGTGACCAAGGTGGGATAAGAGATGTGGTCGGGTCGGTTCCAGGTTCCTACGAGAAGAATGATGCAATGTTAAAGCGGGATAGTGCATCAGCCGAGTCTTTGCAATTGCCTGGGTGCGTTTTGAATTGATGCTGCAGGGATAGTTGCACCAGCCTGTGCTGGAAGGACATGATGGCTAGTGATTTGGACCTGCCTATATTTATGATGTTAGCTGTGGCCTGATTGTCTGTGGCAAAACCTCACTGTTTGCCCTGCCCAGATGCTGCCTCAGACTTGAGCTGCAGTCACAATGGGGTAGAGTTCTAATAGTGAGAAGGACTGACTGAATCCGAGGATTAGGAGGATTTCTGGTTGCCATGGCTCTGAATTGGTTATAAATGTATGAAACAAATTTGATATTAATCGATAGTAAGTAGTATTAAATGGATCTGATGCAAATTGGTTGTAGAGTGTATGCCACCCCTAGCTCTGAAACTGAACACAACCAACCACCCAACATCCCAGGCTAATCAAGGTGCAGGCAAGGCACCAGGTGGGTCTAATTACCACCTCAATCAGCCAAAGAACCCGTACAAGCAATACATGCTCATCTCCAAATGGATGAGACGGCGACTCCCATGGACAGTGAATCCTATAAGCAGTGAAGCCTATGTCAAGTGATATCAAACAACGACCGACAGCGTCTTGGAGGCTTGGATCTACAAATGAATCATATGTTTGCAGATGGGATGACAAACAAGGCAGAAGAACCTACGAACATACTACGCCTATGCCAAATGATGTTGGGACATGAGCGACAACTCAGCGGCAGTTTTTTTCTATGAAAACTGATGCGGCATATGTAGCATAACGAATCACAAGATTGCACCTGTTACGAAAAGGTTTGAATCCTACCTGCAACAGTGAGCGGGAACCACTGACGAAGACCACGAACGGTGAAGCCGCAACGTACTTGCAATTGAATGCACAGACTCATGAACATGAGGTGAGCTGAGAGAGTCATCCTAGTGACATGTAGTACTGCGTACTGGAACCGACACAGACCAGTGTGGGTGGTCTGCTTAAATACTCCCCCCGGACTCCTCCCATAATTTCAGGCCACCATACTGCCCTTCCTATATATATATATATATATATATATATATATATATATATATATATATATATATATATATATATATATATATATATATATATATATATATATATATACACACATACACACATGTATATATCAGTAAGCATAAATGCTTATAGAGATTTTGTCAGCTAGAAAATAACCCTTGAATATGCAAAAATGCACTAATTAGACAAGGTAACATGTTTTTGCTGAGTCTGTCGGTGTCTGGATTAATGTTACAATGTAATACAAAATTCATTCTAGGCTCTAGTACTGAATAATTCTCTGCAGCGTTAAGGCGCCCAGCAGTGTCCAGAGGTCTGAATCAATGCAGCTTCTATGCAAATGATAGTTTGCTCTCTAGTAAAGTGTCAGAGATTTTAAAATAAGATGGCAAAATTGCTGATTTAAAGCATAGAGGTAGTTTTCCATTTTCTACATCATGATTTTGCTTTATGTGTAACAGGTTTTCTTTAAAAGAATGAACGAATGAACATGTACCTTGAATGTCACAAGTTGCCTTAGATACTAAGGAACAAGTAATACCAAAGCTTCACTGTAAATATGTAAATATACCTATGCTTGCAAAACACGTATCCTATGTTGCTAGGAGACCTCATAAGGCTAACTAGATAATAAATAATATGTACTCTCACAACTAAAAAGCAAAAGTCTGCCCACACAGATCTCACAAAGCAGATATCGCTGCAAAATAGTCATGCAAAATTAATATAATAATAATCTCTAATATAATTTATTATTAATAAAAAGTATAACGAGGCTAAAACTATTTACCTTTGTGCTACAAATATATAAAAATGGCATTCATACAACTGTGAAAGTCATAAATTATTTTCTTTATTCGATTATGCAGTAAACAGTGCATCATTTTAAATCAGAATAATACTGGACATAATGGCTATTTGTATTATGTTTTTAACTCACAAGAATTGTCCGCATCTTTTCAAGTATGATGTTACTGAAATTACACTGGTAAAATATACAGTGCATGAAATCATTTTGGTTACTTACAAGCATAACTAAGACTGTATTGGGCATGTCAATCATACTTTCTTGGTAAGCATATTGGTGTTTTTTGTTAAGCAACAAATATATTTTGCTTTACAGTTCCAGGCAATATACAGTATGTGTCTGTGGTAAAGGGTTGCCAAATTCTAAACCAATATGTCCCTTATATATAATACACAGACTAGCTCCCTTATGGGTCTTCCAAAATAATATGAAAGCTAGAGATTTCACAAGTATATTTCATCAGTGTTCTGTACACTTTTACAGGTTTCTTTGTTGGAGATAGCAATTTCCAGTAGTCAAGGGAAAATGGCTACTCATAAATAAGATATACACTCACTGGCTACTTTATTAGGCACACCTTGCTAGTACCGGATTGGAACCCCTTTTGCCTTCAGAACTGCCTTATTGACATGATAGCATCACGCAGTGGCTGCAGATCTGGTGACTGTGGAGGCCATTGGAGTACACTTATTGTCATATTCAAGAAACCAGTGGTGAGATGATTTGAGCTTTGTGACATGGTGCATTATCCTGCTGTAAGTAGCCATCAGAAGATGGGTACAATGTAGTCATAAGAGGAGGGACATGGTCAGCAACAATAATTAGGTTGTGGCCTATAAATGAGGCTCAATTGGTACCAAGGGGCCCAAAGTGTGCAAAGAAAATATCCCCCACACCATTACACCACCATCACAGCCTGAACTGTTGATACAAGGCAGAATGGATCCATGCTTTCGTGCTCTTTACGCCAAATTCTGACCCTACCATCTGAATGTTGCAGCTGAAATCGAGACTCATCAGACCAGGTAATGTTTTTCCAATATTCTATTGTCCAATTTTGGTGAGCCTGTGTGAATTGTAGCCTCAGTTTCCTGTTCTTAGCTGACAAGAGTGGCACCCAGTGGGGTCTTCTACGGCTGTAGCCCATCTGCTTCAAGGTTTAATGTGTTGTGCATCCAGAGATGGTATGCTGCACACCTTGGTTGTAATGAGTAGTTATTTGAGTTACTGTTGCCTTTCTATCATTTCAAACCAGTCTGCCCATTCTCCTCTGACCTCTGACATCAACAAGGCATTTTCATCCACACAACTGCCATTCACTGGATATCTCTTTTTTGGACCATTCTCTAGAGATAGTTATGTGTGAAAATCCCAGTAGATTTTTAAATACTCAGACCAGCCCGTCTGGCACCAACTAATGCCACGTTCAAAGTCACTTAAATCCCTTTTCTTCCCCATTCTGATGGTTAGTTTGAACTTCAGCAAGCCGTCTTCCATGCCATGTGATTGTTTAGCAATTTGTGTTAGCAAGTAATTGAACAGGTGTAACTAATAAAGTGGTTGGTGAGTGAATATAGCATTAAAAACAGAGAAAACTGTGTGTTCTACCATTGCTGACCTCTTTCTGAAATTGCAAGTTGTCTACTTGTCATGCTGATCCATTGGCTTCCATATGTTGACTCCCTTCAGGTCTGGTATGGATTTTAAGGGGAACCCTGCGCCAAATAAAAAAAAAGGTGTAGGGTCCTCCCAAAAATCCATACCAGACCCTTATCCGAGCACGCAACCTGGTAGGCCACAGGAAAAGAGGGGGGACAATAGAGCACCCCCCCTCCTGAACCTTACCAGACCACATGCCTTCAACATTGGGATGGTGCTTTGTGGTAGCCCCCCAAAGCACCTTGTCCCCATGTTGATGGGGAGAAAGGCCTCATCCCCACAACCCTTGCCCAGTGGTTGTGGGGGTCTGCGGGCAGGGGGCTTACCGGAATCTGGAAGCCCCCTTTAACAAGGGGACCCCCAGATCCCAGCCACCCCCCTGTGTGAATTGGTAATGGGGTACAAATGTACCCCTACCATTTCACAAAAAAAGTGTCAAAAATTTTAAAAAAGACAAGAGACGATTTTTGACAATTCCTTTATTAATCTCTTCTTCTTTCCCAGCTTCTACTTCCATCTTCTTTCTTCTGGTCTTCCTTCGGTGTTCTTCTTCTTCCTCCATCTTCTTCTTCCCCCGTTTCTTCCTCTATCTTCCTCTGCTTCCTTCTCCGGTCTTCTCGTCCGGGATCTTCTTCTCCGCTTCGTCATCCGCACGATCAGCCTCAGTGGGAGTCTTCCGCTGTGTGACGCTTCCCACCCCCCTCTGACGCACAGGGACTACCCTATGGCTTTCCCCATGTTGTCAAAGGGGGGCGGGGTCACCGGTTTATAAACTCATGTTCGACCTGAACATAGAGCCCATCCCTACTGATTATACAAATTATATTTTATGTTTGAAAATTTTTATTAAAGTTTTACAAACTTAACAAAAAGATATCCAATACAACTTCATAACAATGTGAAGTATACAGGCATGTCATTGAACAGATAAGTACAATAATCACATTTGCTCGGCCACGCAGCCTTGGATGTCGTACCAGACAACCGGTACCCGTCCTGTCTGCTCAGGGAGCAACTTGCCCCGGCACACCAGCCGATCTTCCAAAGAAATCCGAATTGGGGATACTCCGCGACTCCCAAACTCCCAGGAGCCCCAAATGGGATCCTGCTGCACCCCAGGAGCCGGGAGTACAGAGACGCCCCAATATTTATATGGCTAGGTCCAGGATCAGGTCTGGAGTGGCGGGGCAAAGCCCTTCACATATTGAAATACAGAATTCGGATGTAACATACTATACCGGTCAAGTAATTCGCAGGAAATAGCGGTTAGCCAAGAGAGGCGACAGAAAAGGATAGAGAAGCACAATGGGAGGGGAAGAAACGTGTGAGGGGACAGGAAAGACGAGAGGAAGGTGGTGCTCTGTCTGTCAACTTGAACCGTACGTGATCTAACTGCCCGGAGGTACTCCCGGTATAAGGGAGATATTGCAGAGGGTAGCCCAGGGTTCCCAGATGGCTCTAAACTTCTCGGTAGTGTCATTGAGCTTGGCAACAATTTGTTCCTGGACCATGACCCAGGTTACCTTACGTTTAAACAACCTAAAAGAGATGGTATCTGCCTTCCAGGCTTTGGCTATTGTCATTTTGGCTCCTAGGCATAGAAACAGTGCTAGAGCCTGGGAGGTTTTGGATAACTTTGGGATAGGGAAATTAAGCAACGCCCACCTAGGGTGAGGTATAACAGTGGTACCTGTGAGCGAGCTAATGGAACGGAATACTTTCTTCCAGAACGACCGTATGCGAGGACATGTCCACCACACATGGACCATAGAGCCCTCAAGCCCGCAGCCTCGGAAGCAAACTGATGATGAACCTGGAAAAAGTATAGCCAGCCTGGAAGGGACATAATACTACCTCAGTAAAACCTTCAAGCTGGCTTCAACAAGGGAGATGTTGAGGATACCTTTGTATGCTGTTGTAGAAGCCCGATACCATGTCGCAGTGTCCCAGGAGTCGTCCAAGTCGTCCTCCCAGGCCCTTGCATAAGAGGGTATAGACTGTTTAGTCATAAGTGCCGTATAGATCAGTGAAATGCCTCCCCTCTGATCTGCCGTGTTGATACACCAGTGTTCAAATGGGGTAATGTTAGGTGGCAGCGGTTTGGTGGTCCAGATGGAGTGTAAGAAGTGGGAAATTTGTGTGAACCTATAAAGTTCTGAGTCGGGCATGTCCAATTTCTTCCGACAGTGTTGCAATGTGATGGGTCCTGAGTGGGAGAAGAAGTGTCCGATACGATACAGGCCCTTGTCAGTCCACCATTTAAAGGCCCCAATATCCATCCCCGGTGGAAAGTTAGGATTATGAAAGATGTGCATTAGGGGTGTCAGAGGAGAGATTATGGTATTAAGGGAGAAAAGTTTGGTACAAAGCGCTATAGAGTGCGATAGGGTGGGAGCCATGACAGCTGGTCTCTGTTTCGGGGAACATCCCAAAAGGAAGTCAATAGTATGCAATGGTGTAGCCTGCCTTTCCATACTAAGCCAGTCTGGTTTATTATAACTAGAGTAAGCTAAGGATATTTGTGCCAGTCGAGCCGCCTGGTAGTAAGCCCAAAGGTTGGGAAGACCTAACCCCCCTTGCGTCTTTAGTCTGTAGAGCGTATCCGAAGGACATCTGTAGCCTTTCTTACCCCAGATAAATCGTAGTATGTCTGACTGCGTTTTAGTGAGGAAACTTTTGGGCAAGGGTATTGGCAATGAGCGAAATAAGTACAAAAGTTTTGGTAGCAGGGTCATTTTTACCGCATGAATTCTGCCCAGCCAGGATAGACCACATCTGGACCATCTCTCCACGTCCTGCAAACATTTATGCACCATGGGGGGATAGTTTGAGCGGAAGAGGCCTTCAATATTTGGGGTAAGCTTGATACCCAGATACGGAATCTGGTTTGTAGCCCAGGCGAAAGTAAAATTATCTTTGAGTTGTTTGAGGAGATCCGGCGGGAGAATTACGTTCAGAGCCAGAGATTTGGTCATATTAACACGTAGTCCTGACACCCCACTAAATTCCTCCAGGGTTTGAAGTATCACAGGCATGGAGATCAGTGGGGAGGTGATGAAGAGAAGGAGGTCATCCACGTATAACGCGCATTTATGTTCGTGGGGGCCGCAAGAAACCCCTTTAATATCAGGGTTTGATCGAAGGGCAACGGCTAAAGTTTCGATCGCTATTGCAAAGAGAAGCGGCGAAAGAGGGCATCCCTGTCTGGTACCCCTGTTTATGGGAAAGGACTCAGAGTACCTGCCCAGAAGGCGCACTTGTGCCGATGGAGTGGAATACAGGGAATCTATGAGATTAAGAAAGTATTTGCCACATCCCCATCTCCTAAGGATCTCAGACAGATATGCCCAGTCAATCGAGTCAAACGCCTTGTGTAGATCAATTGACAGTAGAAAACCTTTTTGTGCAGGGTTCCCATCCCAATGAGATTGAAGTAAAGAGATTATATCCACTGCCCTTCTGATCTGATCCGGTCCTTGTCTCCCAGGGATGAAGCCTACCTGATCCCTGTGAATGTATGACGAGATAAAGCTGGAAAGGCGGTTGGCAAGTATCTTAGTCATTATTTTGACATCATTGTTAATAAGAGATATGGGGCGATAATTGCCAACCTCACTAGTGTCTTTATCTGGTTTCGGTATCACCGATATGTATGCTGCATTTAAATCTGAATTTAAAGAGGCCCCATCCCTGAGAGAGTTGAACATTCTGGTTAAAGGAGGTGCTAGGCAATTCCCAAATTTCTTATAATAACCCGTGGAGAAGCCATCAGGACCCGGTGAGGAGCCCAGTTTAAGGTTCTTAATAGTATCCAGGACCTCCTCTTGTGTGAAGGGGGATTCCAAAAGTTCTATATGTGCCTTATCCATCACAGGTAACTTAAGGTTATTAAGGAACCTATCTCTCCTGGCTGCGGATGTGCTGGGGTTCTGTTTATAAAGATCAGAATAAAACTGTTTAAAGGTGTCCATTATCTTGCTCGGGTTCTGAGATAGTTCCCCCGAGGTTACCCTCAGCTTGGGGAAGGCCTGAGTGCGTGGTTTAGGGGAAAGTTTAGTTGCCAGTCTGGAACCAATCCTATCCTGTTGTGCGTAAAACTTGGCCCTAGTCCATTTAAGATGTTGCGCTGCTGACGTGGTTAATTGCATATTTAGGAGAGCCCTTGCTGTGTCTAATTTGGCTAGTGAATCTAGATTGGGGTTGCGTTTATGTTCTTTTGCCAGTTTCTGAAACTCCTTCGTAAGTCTCACTGTATCAGCTCTGTGTTCCGCCCTGAGTTGTGCCGCTAACTGAATCAGTTTACCTCTGATGACCGGTTTATGAGCCGCCCAAACGATAGAAGGAGAAACCTCATCTGTCGCGTTTAAGGTAAAGTACTCTTGGATGGCAGATTCTAATAGAGTGCATTGAATAGGGTCGTTCAACAGGGTTTCTCGTAGACGCCAGCGTGGTCGGTTACCGGTGCCCGTCGGTTTACATGTGATCAGCGCAACTAATGAGTGGTCCGAGAGCGACGAGTCAATGATTGTGGAGTTCCTAATGAGTGGGAGCGTGGATGCCCTGGTGAAGATGTGGTCTATCCTGGCAAAGGAGTTATGTGGAGCTGAAAAATGTGTGTAGTCTTTAGTACGCGGGTTGGTCTCTCTCCAAACGTCTATCAGGCCTGCCTCATTAAGTAATTCAGCTATTTTAACGCTCTGTTTAGAAGGACGCTTGGGTTTAGACGCACCGTTTGCCAGCTTGTCCAGGGAAGAGTCAAATGCAATGTTCGTGTCCCCGCCCATAAAAACCGTCCCCTTAAAATGTTCATGTAGTGTAGTGAGCAGAGATTCCATAAAGGATTTTTGCCCTTTATTCGGTGCGTAGTAGGATACAAAGGTGTAGAGTTCTCCATCAATGAAACCGGAGACTAGGACATATCGGCCCTGGGGATCAACAACAGTTTCAGGTTGGGAGAGGTTTATATGTTTCGCAAAGCAGATCGCAACCCCCTTGGTTTTATTCTCCGCGGAGGCCAGGAAGAATTGTGGATAACTGTGGTGGAGAAAAGTGGGCTTGTAAGTAGATGGGAAGTGTGTCTCCTGCAGCAGTAGGATGTCGGCGTGCATTGAGTGATAGCATTGGAGGATTTTTCTACGTTTGATTGGGGAGTTAAGGCCCTGAGTGTTGTGTGATATAACCTTCAAGGTAGTGGGCATGGTATGAGAATCAGGCATGGATCAGAGGGGGATGATCTATACAATCCTTATGGGACTTACCCTTCCATGTAGAGATAGACGGCAGAGTAAAACCTGACGGTCCTGTAGCGGGGAACCCAGAGCCTGAGAGAGACAACCGGGGAAGTCCGTGCGACCTGCTAGCACCACTAAGAGCAATCGAGAAGAGAGAGAGAAAAGAGATGAGTGGGAGAAGGAGAGAGGGAAGAACAAGAACATTAATAACCTGCTGATGAATCATTCCGGAACGAGAAGAGTAGCTCAAGAAAACAAAGGGGCCCCCTGGTCCCTTCCCACCCCCAGGTCGGTTTAGAGTCACCAAACCTACCATAACCCCCATGGTTCCGGATTTTCCAAATGTAGAAAATCCGGAATAGGATCTAGGTACGCCAAGTGGGTTCCTGATCCAATCGAGGCGCATTGGGTCCACCACAGCCCCCCCACCTCAAATCTGTAACTATTGAGGGGCAAAAACATCCCCATCATCTAAAAGTGCCGGAGTCCCCTGTAGTGACTAATCCCCAGTCGACATTAAAGTTTCAACATGTGAAAATTATGGAAAGGGGTCTAACAATCGCCAAACTTCCAGGGGAAGTAATTGTAAGGAGTTAAAAAAAAAAAAAAGGGGGGGGGGACCGGCTAGTAAGCCGAAGTCCCCCAGGCAGCAGGGACAAATAAGGTATTCACCCTATTACACTGCATGTTCCCCTCCTAATGAGAGTAGTTTGTATTCCCACTACCAGTAAGTCAGTATCCCAATATCATGAAAGGTAAAAAATAATTAATATCAACTTTAACATGAAAATAACAACATGTATAGATGCTCGATCAGTTAGTGCAGTGGGGGAAGGGGGACCCCCCCCTTTACCACCCTCTACAAGGAAGAGGGGGAAAAGAGAAAGCCCCAACCTGTCCTTCCCCCAGAACATCACCCCAGAAGCAGGGGGGAAGTCCAGGTCAGAATAAAAAAAAAGGATTATAAGCAAATATGCTCAGGGTGGCATGGTTTCTTTGGATCTTTTGGGTCCCTGCTTCAGCCAGGATTGTTGCAGCGGGCTGGCAGGCGGGGGTCTTTTGGCGGAAGAAGGGGCCCCTCGGTTAGCTTGCGCAGGTGTAGGTTCCAGCTGTATCAGGCCGAGATGCGTAAGAAGTCGTTCACCTTCCTGGAAAGAGGAGAAGCAGAAATTCTTGCTTTTGAAGGAAAAGTTCAGACGAAGAGGGAATGACCACCGATATGCGATTTCCTTATCGAGCAGCACCTGCAGTAACGGTTTGAAAGAGCGCCTCTTCTGGACTGTATAAGGTGACAGGTCAGCGAATATTTGAATTTTGTGACCGAGTAAAGTGAGATTATCTGAATATCTGGCTTTTCTCATGACTGCTTCTTTGACAGAATAGTGATGTGGTTTAACAATGACATCTCTGGGCAATCCGTCGGATCTGGGGGCCTGTAGTGCCCTGTGTGCTCTGTCAAGTTCCAGGTGGTTATCCGGAATGTCAGGGATAAGGTTTTTAATTAAAGATTTAACTGCTTTATGGACATCCTTCTCAGATTCAGGGAGTCCCCGGAGTCTAAAGTTATATCTTCTGGATCTGTTCTCGAGGTCATCGATTTTTGAAAAGGCAGATTCCAATTGATCCTGTACTTCCTGTAATCTGGCAGAGTTTTGGTTAATCTGGGCCACTGCTTGATCAGCTTTTTGTTCTATGGTGTCCATCCTTATCCCTATTTGCTGCAGATCAGCATGTAAAGATGCAGTAATTTGGGCAGCATTCAGAGCCAATCCTTTATGCAGCATTTGTGAAAAGGCTGTCATCATGGACTGAAAGTCAGTGGGGACAGGGATGTCTGCTTGGGCCTCACTCCCTGTGAGTAACATGCCTGTGTGTGGGTCCAGCAATGGGGATGTGGGATATCCTGGGCTCATCCTCCCCAAAAGGGATTCTGTGGAGGAGGGAGAGCTGACAGCTTGCAGAGGGGGGAAGTCAGTACCTGCATAAGGGGGATCCGTCTGGTCCTGGTCGGCTATAGAGTCCTCCTGTTGTTCTGAGGCCTGTAAGCCTCGTGTAGCCGACGCCATCTTGGCATATGTGAGGGGGCCGTTCGCGGCCGTCATTTGGCCAGAGAGATCCCTTCGGACCTGGGATTTTGACATATCCCGGTGCCCCGGGTGTTCCCCTGTCAGGATGGCGCTGTGTGGGGCGGAAACGAGGGCTCCGTCGGCTCCGGTGGCTAGCGGTGGGCTGTGGTGGAGCGGAGCTCTAGTAGCCGGCGGCCATCTTAGAGCTGCCGCGCATGCGCACTCTACAAATTATATTTTATTCAACATTCAGACTGGAATGTACATATGTTTTTACATTATAGATCTGGAGGATCTCATATTTGAAATCATCCTATTTTGTCATTCAACTACTAAAATTGCATCAATCCCCATAAACTTTAACATGATTTCTTTGATGGCAGTATGCAAAATGTAGAGAAAGGCAATGTGTCTTTAACACTTTCTTTTTATTGCATATTTGTTCACCCCATCTCGCCTACAGTGTCTGTGTGGTCTGTCTATTACCACTAAAAAGGTTTTATTAAAATATATAAAAACAGCAAAATTACTACTCACAAACGAGTACACGGTACAGGCAAAAACATGGATGGATGCACACGTCCACTGCTTTCAGTCACGATTCTTGAACACCGGGAGGACCTGATGGTTCCTCCAGTGAATGGCTGACGCGTTTCAGGGGAGTACCCCTTTCATCAGAGCCTACAAGCGGGCAATGGTCTTGTCTCCCCCCATTCTATTCAACTCTCTTCTTTTATGGGGAGGGTAAATGGGTGGGCGTGGTCGGGCACTCGACCCCTCCCCCCACCCCCTCCTCCTCATAGGCCCTCCCATTCAGTTAAAGATGGGTACA
This sequence comes from Lithobates sylvaticus, assembly GCA_028564925.1. NCBI lineage: Eukaryota > Metazoa > Chordata > Amphibia > Anura > Ranidae > Lithobates > Lithobates sylvaticus. The sequence goes on along the minus strand of CM053028.1, from coordinate 319,331,854 downwards.
TATGAATGTGAAAGGTACCTCTATATACAACAACCAAATGGTCCTCCAATAAAATCCCCAAGACCCCAGGGCTTCTCAGGACATGAAGGGTCTACTCATCATATCCAGGTCCTTGGCCGGCGTGTTCCCCATCGATCCAGTGAATCCCTTCAGTGACTGGATGGCTGGCGACTCCGGTCCGGAAGTGCGGGTGTATTTGCGTTCCACCCGCAACTTCCGGTCGAACCACGCCTCGTTCCCAAACAGGCCAAAGCATAATAGTATTATAATAGGCCATATCCCGGAAGCGCGGGTGTGTTTGCGCTCCACCCGCGACTTCCGGTCGAACCACGCCTCGTTCCCAGACTGGCCACAACATAATGATGCTATAGTGAGCCATATCCCGGAAACGCGGGTGTGTTTGCGCTCCACCCGCGACTTTCGGTCTAACCAAGCCTCGCTCATGCAGCGGCCCTGAACCTAATGGAGCTATATATGCCTCTACTGCGCCTGCGCTCCTCTACTCTACGGGCTATTACCGCGCATGCGCGCCCATACATAGTGGCTTAGTGCGGGGGGGCATTGGTGTACCCCCTCTCCACCCAAGCCTCAAAAAGGAACACCCACACAGTGTATTACTGGAACAAAGCAATGCCAAGGGGAATTAGTACAAATGCATAAAGCAATACACAAAGCAGTACACAGGGAGGGGAAATCGAAAGTGCCCCACCATACTCGCTGGAAAAAGTGTGCATAGGTAGTGCATACAGTAGTGCCACTGGCAATGGCCATGAACCAAAGAAGAGTACCCACATGCAGTTGTCATACTAATGCATATAATATATATATATATATATATATATATATATATATATATATATATATATATATATATACATATATATGCGCGCTACATGTAGATAAAAAATGATGATAATAATAATAATAAAAAATGCATACAATATATATAAAAAATGTATATATATATATATACATATATACATAAAATACATAAAAAAGAGCTTTCAGGCTCAGTGTTCAAATCACTGCCTGCAAAGAGTGGATGTGCAAAATATATCAAGAAACAGTTTTAGTTAAAAAATCCCCAAATCAATGGAATTTGATAGATACATAATTCAATCATGTTGTACCACATTGCATAGTATTTACTGTTAATAATAAATATATGTTAAAATGTATTAAAACCCAATAATGTGGCAAACTAAATAAAAAAAAAAAAAACTAAACCCCTTTCTACAATTTAAAAGCCTCAGCACACTCACACTCCTACAGGGCTAAATGTGTTAAACACTGAACCTTACTAGGATACACAAATGCACTTCACAGTGCCATCAAATTATGGTGCACACTTCCATATAAACCTCTTAGGACCTCTACCTCGACCTCTACCTCAATGACAAGACCATTTAGCCCACTCTAAAACAGTCCCCATGTGAGACTTACTAATGCTGCAGAAAGCTACATAGATCCCTAGCTGCCCTTCAACACACCCCTTTCTACCCCTATTTTGAAGGCTATGGCTGCGGTGCCCTACTAACATGTATTTGTACTCAAGAAGTTTAATAGTCCCTATTGCTGCAGAAATCAGTAAGTATGTCTGCAAACTATATACTACAAATGCGACTCGATGCTCTATGCACTGGCCCCAGACCTAGCTGTCCCTCTGCCCCAACTGCAAATCTCAGACCAGATTATGTAGTTCTATTTCTTCGTTTAGGCCCTTGGGAGCCATGGTGTCCAAGGTAAAGATCCAATATGCTTCCCTTTTGCATAGAAGCTGGTACTTTTTTCCGTTATCTAGCTCATTTGGCATAGCCTCAATGCCAAAAACTCTAAGACCTTCAATGCTACTACCATGAGCCTCTTTGAAGTTCCTGGGTACGGAGTATTTGTCTTTTTTCGTCAAGATATTGCTCCTGTGCTCATTCATCCTTGTTCTCATCTGTCTTGACGTGCGACCAATATAGAGGTGGCCACAAGGGCACAAAAGCCCGTATATGACATATGCGGTCCCACAATTGATGAACTGTTTGATCTTGTGTAGTTTGCCATCGGCACCTATTAGTTCTTTCTTTCTATGGTGCATGTATAGGCAGTTCCCACAGTTCGTGACCCCACATCTATAATTCCCTTTTTGGTCGAATAACGTCGTCCAAGGATTGTTGGGGCCTTTATTTCTAGTTTTCTTTATCCTGCTTGGGGCAATAAAACTCTTGAGATCTTTTGGTCTCCTAAAAATTATATTCGGGCGCTGAGGGAGATGCGTCCTCAGAATTGGGTCTGACTCCAGAATCTTCCAGTTCTTTTTTACAATTTTCTGTATTGCACTTGCTTTGTTATTGAACCTAGTGCAAAACCGAACCTGTAAAAGCTCATCCCCCTGGGGTACCAAGAAGAGAGTTGAATAGAATGGGGGGAGACAAGACCATTGCCCGCTTGTAGGCTCTGATGAAAGGGGTACTCCCCTGAAACGCGTCAGCCATTCACTGGAGGAACCATCAGGTCCTCCCGGTGTTCAAGAATCGTGACTGAAAGCAGTGGACGTGTGCATCCATCCATGTTTTTGCCTGTACCGTGTACTCGTTTGTGAGTAGTAATTTTGCTGTTTTTATATATTTTAATAAAACCTTTTTAGTGGTAATGCACAAAGGTCGGTGCGCCCTTCTGCTTTTCTTGTTTCCGTAGTGTTGTGAACACCCATTGTTCAAAGGAGGGCTGCAAGATTTTGGACATTACCTTGAGGAATTGCACTTATATACTTTTTTACGAACCAAGAGACTAGACACCAGAGCGCAGGAGAATTTGTCGTATGTGTGGTCTGTCTCACATACCGCAGTACATGCAGACATTGCAGGAGATAGACCACAAAACTAGAAATGCACATTATAAATGTATTCATCTTATAAGATTTTCTTGTACCTGAATTATTATATTTTACAAGAACTATACCTTCTGCAGGGAGAAAAACCTAATAAATAATTGTTTAGCAAGTACATTGGCAGCCATATTTGATTGTCCATATCCTGGCCACAGTCTTAAGATACACAATACTTGGATAAACTTATTTGCATATAAGGTACAATAACCACACTATTTCTATTTTAAATGCACACTGAAAATGGGGACCAAGACTCCCTTTGCAAATGACAATCCCCAGTGCTGCTTGAATGTAAACACAACATCAGAGAACCTGGATTAAGACCATATTTGGTCCATGACTTCAACCAGGATCTCAGCCTATTTGCTGACATTCTGCAGCTAGCTAATGCATGTGTTTGACTATGAATAAGGTCACCTTAGTATTTTTTTTTTTTTATTTGAAAAGCATTTGACTTGTGTCCTTGTGCTTTTAAATGATTTGCATGAATATGTATCTATGCATACAATGTTAAAAGAAATTGGAAAAAAATAAAAAATAGCAAAAGTATATTGACATTCATTCATAGAAAAAAAATTATATTCATAGAAAAAAAGGAAATATAAAATATATAATTTAATAACGAAACAAAAGGCTAAAAAAGTAAATGAAATAGCACATGTTAAGATGTTTGGAAGAATATAGAAAGGCATCAGGTTTTCTAACACTATGAGACACCAAGTGGCATTCTTTTGCATTGCAAGTGTTTGCATGCAGCAATATTCTAAGCTTTATTTTCCCAAAACTGGTCTGGAATGGCAGTTTATTTTGACTGCCTGTATTTTAGTATCATCACATTGCAAGTGTATTGAAAATGCAGCATTTTTTTCCTGAAACTTTCACCAGGTTTTATATTATAAGCTTTATCTTTATTGTATCCTTTTTTTTTTTCTAAACTATATAATCTTTATTGGGTAGGTAAATTCTTCAAACAAAGCATACTTCCATTTTCTTCCGCCCTCAACTAACCCCTTACCTATTTTATTAAAGTTTTTTCAATAAGGCTGTTCTTATAAAGTAAGTAAAATAACAACAATGTCTAACAGACTGCAGCTGAAATGTGAATAGGGTTTAGAAAGGATTTGTTAACATTAAATCTAATAATAAATACACAATGTGCATAGCTGTTTTCGTATTACTATTTTAACTATGGAACCCCAAATTTGGAAGAAAAAATTATGTTTTATATAAATAGTACCTGTCTTACAGAGCATCCTACTTCTTGTCATACCAAACTAAGTAAAATGCTATTTTTGTTTATATAAAACTACTTAGAACCCCCAAACATTTATATATATATATATATATATATATATATATATACACACACATACATTTTTTTTTTGCAGAGAAAAAAATGGTTGGTTTCTGAAGTGATGGCAGCCATCTTTTCTATATCCTGAGCCCTGAATACAACTAGTGTAAGTACATTGGCACAGTAGTGAGTGCAATCTTGTATTAATTGTGTGTTTTTTAATAAATTTGTCTGTTTGTGCAATGATGGCTTCTCTGTGGCATTGATTTCCCTGAACTGGAGTGGTACATGATACAGGATGGATATGGACCTGTGATCCCTGGGTAGTGTGTCAGTGTGAAAAGAAGGGCTTGACCCAAAAGGTGCAAACTGACCTATCTATCTCTAGATCAGGGGTCTCAAACTGGCGGCCCTCCAGCTGTTGCGAAACTACAAGTCCCAAGAGGCATTGCAAGGCTGACAGTTACAAGCATGACTCCCACAGGCAGAGGCATGATGGGAGTTATGGTTTTGCAACAGCTGGAGGGCCACCAGTTTGAGACCCCTGCTCTAGATGGTCAAAATGATCTAGAGAGTGCAAGTCTGTGTGAGTGCATATCATTTGGATATCCTTCAGCCTGTAAATAAGGTGTACTTTATCCAACTTGCTGAAGCATCGGATGAACACTGTGAGAAGTTCTCAGTGTGCAGATTAATCAAAGTAAGCAATTTCAGTACAGGAGAGGAGCCTATACAACTGTGTAAGACTGGACAGAAGGCTGGAGTTCAGCTTTAAATTTATGAGGATATGAATAAAAGGTAATAAGCAAACTACAAAAGTAATGTATGTCATTAGAGCAAAATAAACAAATAAGAAAAGCACCTTTGAAATGTTCTGAAATATGAAAAATATGTTTAAGGAGCAAGTAAAATGTAATTTTACACTTAGCCATCAATAATTTAGTTCTAAAGTAATCTCCATGGTTGACTTATCCAAAGTGTTCAGCTTGCCAGGTGGAAAATTAATCTTTTAGCTGACTTTTGGCTGAAGCTTAAAAGGAACTTGCTAGGTCAGATACACGGAAGGTAGTTTGCTGCCATCTATTTGATGGTGCAGGCTCCAGGACCATCACTCTTAAAGTAAACCTCTGCTTGATATACTGTTTTAATAAATGTTCTGCTTATGTTTTTATTGTAGATGAATAAAAATGTAAAGAAATCATATATTTCTATATGAATAATATCATATACCTATGCTTATTTTATGTTTATATTTTTTTTCCTACAATTCAATACTGTGATAGCCGACATAGTGATCATTATAGATGAGCCAAACTGCACTGGGTTCAGTTTGAGCATTGGTAAGTGAACTTCAAAGAAGTTTAAATGCCAAACCCTATAGAAATCATTTAGAGCCAAATCTGTCAAAGTAAAAATGCCAATTTTCTGGGCTAATAGGCAAGTGGGTGTCATAAAAATAGCATGGGGGTGGGCACTGCCCTGAGGAACATGTGCTTATGCAAACATTTATTTTTTAAATTCCATTGGCCAGGAGAAGTGATTTTTAAATGCTTAAAGTGAAACAATAAAATGCCCAATTCCTAAATAATGCCCTAATTGTGTCTGTGAAGGGCCGCTTCACAGACAGTACTGATGCAGCACCAACATTTTGGAGAGGTCTATGTGCTGTTTTTTTTTTTTTTTTCAAATAAAAAAAATATGAGGCCTCCCTAAAAATCCATAAACGAACCTTAATCCAAGTATGCAGTCTAGCTGGCTAGGAAAGGTGGGGGGACCAGCGTGTGACCCCTCAAACCATACCCAGCCACATGCTGTCAACATGCGAAGCTTACTTTATGTCAACCCTATCTTGATGAGGACAAGGACCTCTTCCTGAAACCCTGACTGATGGTTGTAAGGGTCTATTGGTGGGGGGATTAATAAAATTTGGAAGTCAACTTTAATAATAACAGGGCCCCAGATACTGCCCCCAGGTGAATGAGTAAGGGATAATAGGACCCCTATTCATTCACAAATACAAATGTAACCTAGAAACAAAGAAACTAAATTTTTTAACAAGCTCCTTATTAAAAAATAGAAATCCCTAAAAAAAGTACCTCAATTTAAATTCATTGTCAATCATCATGCCAACCACCTCACCAACTCACCAAAAAAAAAAAAAAAGCAATGACCCAGTGCACACCCAACAGCGGTCCCAACAGTACCACTAGAAGAATGACATCTCCTAAAACTGTAGCTGTAATAAGCTATATAAGGGTAGTGATGTTAAGACTTTCCCCGTCCCTTTGCTTACATGGCAAGGAAATCCCAGCCATGTGAGGCAATGTGCCATGACATCAGCAATTTCTAGGGACTGTGCTGGTGCAAGCACTCACTGCTTCTTTAGGATGCAGTAACAGCAGGAAGCTGTCATATATAGAAGTGGTAGAAATACCACGTTTATATATGATGCTCATCTCCCCCTGAATAGGGGGCCAAATGGGCAAAAGTTCTGACCAAAACAATTAGTTCATCCCTAGCAATCACATGAGCGGGAACAACTCGAATTGGTTCCCAATCAGTAGGGACCAGAGTTGCCCACAAAGCCAGATCTGACAGCCAGATCTGCCAGATCTGACAGCAAGCAGCCATGCACAGTGTTGGCTTTCAGCTGTCAAAGGGGAGTGTAGCAGGGATACTTTCACAAGTGTCCGCTATATGTGGAAATTTAGTTTTTCCCTCAGAACAGTAATGGGGTTCTGAGGGTTAATTGTGCAGGTTAACTTTGGCATCAGTTTGGCTGGGCTGTACTAGGGTTCTGCCTGGTCATGGGTACAGTGAGGTACACATGACAGGCCTAGAACCAGGCCTGGTTTGACATCTTAGGTATCAGTCTTCCCCGGAGCCAATCAGTGGGTGTGCCTGGCCCCGCTGTGTAGTCTGGGGGAGGGTACTTAAGGTGCTGAAGTCACGTGTTCGGGGTCAGCCCGCTGTCCTTTTTCCTGGTTCTGGACCGGGGTAGCCCCGCGAGGGGTTCCGGGCCTGGGAACGTTTGCCGTCCCGCAACATGGTCAGTTTGACTAGCCACATGGACCTGCATGGTCTGGGGCAGGGATCCGTCTGTTCCCGAGTCTCGCAGCAAGTTGGCCAGAGGCCCAGTGACTGAAGGAGGATCCAAGGCGTCCGGTGTGCTCTCATTATTGGAGGGGCACCACAGCTCGTATAGGTGACCGGGGGAGGACTCTTTGGAGGAGGGCCAACAAGCTGGCATCTCAAGAGGAGCCTGGTTGCTGAGTTGCATGGACACTAAAGAATCCACACTTCCACAGTACGGCCAAGGAGACAAAGAAAGTTCCAGGTACTGTGAGAAAGGTTCCTATTCACCTTCGGTTGCAAGTTTATTCTGTGTTAGAGACTTTTAACAAGTTTCCGGATCACATTGTCAGCTGCCTTACCTCTGGCTAGAGGTTTGTCTGGCATTGAAGTACCCAGCTGCGAGTGGCTACTCTCTGGGTTTGTTTAAAGACATTTGCGGATGTCAGCAGTTCAAGGTGAATGAGTTTCTTCACCCTTGTCCTCTATTCCTATCTGAGACTGTGTTTTGTTGGATGTTACCACTGCAAGAATAAAAACCTTCAAAAGGACTTTTATTGTGTCAGCATCCAAAGTTGTTGGATACTAATCCTGGGAACCCCTGGACATTCATCAACAAGCCAACTGGAGGTAACCGGTAAGCCCAAAAGTCAAGGCCGCCCCATCGAGGGTTATGAGCGCTACAGGAGTATAGAATAGCGTGTCCTTTACAGTGGGAACTATGTAGATTAATATTGATCTACGGATTGCACATAGGATAGTCTTAGCCCCCACTCCCCAGCAGCATACATTCATTATTCCTTTGTTGTCTGTGATCCCAAAGAGGCAAAAGCATACAATGTATTAGGGTACAAGGAGTGGTACAAAAGGTGCTCAGTCTCGAGTTTATTTGGGTAAAAGGGAGAGATACAATCTATATCATTAATTAAGGGATAATTAATTAATTGTAATTAATTATATTATTATTAAGGGAGAGATTAAATAACTTGCAGTATTTTAGTGTATAATGGATAGATACAGAAGATAAACAAACTTACAAATGATTAAGGTAACAAGGGAGAGATACAGAAGGCAAAAGAGCTGACAATCCATTAAAGTGGTTGCAAACTCTCCATTTTCACTTTAGCTCATTCTAATGTAGTGTAGAAATCGCTGCAGTATACAAACTACTATTAACATATCTATTCCCATAGTTAGCTGGTCTATTAAACCCTGTTAGGCACACTGATATAAAGTTAGTTATGAAAATACACACACTGCTGTTAGTAAAACACTATCTTATTTATTTATATTTATTGGATGCCTTCCATCCAATAGATATCCATAGCCATCTTGGCAGCAGGGGTAATAAGCATTGTAATGCAGATTAGCTCTCATAGATATAACATAGTTGTTTAACTGGCTACATTCCAACCGGGGGAGTGCATCCTGTTCTCCAGAAAAGCATTGGGAATGAAATATTACATGAGTTCATATTGAATCCAACATGTAGTGTTAAGGCTGCTGATCGCTGCCTGTGAAATTTCACTTACTCTTACAGCAATCTGTAATGATGTCAGCGGTGAATGTGCAGTCCATAGTATCGTTAACGGCATGCTATGTGTGCCGTTTCACTATCCTCAGCATGTCGGGTAATTCACTTATACTGAGAATGGCACAGAAAGGAAGCCTTGCGATACTGTGTCCTCCTCCTCTCTTTCCTGGTTCTCCCCTTGTTGCACGCGATCGCACATCTGTGATATTTAGACATGGATGGACAGGAAGGGTGGAAATGACGTCCACACAAGAGCAAGCAAAAGAAAAAATTCAGGGGTTTACTTCCGCTATAAGAGTTTAAAGTCTATTGAGTCTTTGTTGAAAACTGCCTATTAGCTGTGTTGAAGTTATGATAAAGTTTGAGCATTAGATATTATACTCAGATGTGCTGGGCATAGGATCACTCAGATTCTTATTGCTGACCTTCTTCTGAAAATGTCAACTACCTGGCTGTCTCTGTCTTCACTATTTTACAATTCATTACACAAACATTCAACAAGTGAAGTCACGGTGAGACCATCTAATTGTAATATTTGTTCCAGGTCAGGTAATCAGTAAGTATTGATTCTAGAGGATCAGGTGTACTTTTATTGCATGTGTTTGCTTTAGTGAAAAAAAAACAAGCTAGTACAGATAAGGACAGGTGGCGTATAGAATAACACATGTACAGTTAAATGAGAGACTCATCATTTTTAGCTAATATTGGCTGTCTGTGTACCAGGGAGTGATCTGCAAAGGCGTATGTGATTCTGAAGATGCATTGGTTGTAACTGAAACTAATCTTTGTAATTAAAAGTATAGCTCACCTGATATGGTCAATTAACCTTTTGGTTAGAACATAATGAATGTCTCATTGGAAGTATTTAAGTTCCTTTGTAAAAATATCTAAGCATTGCCGTGCATATTTAATGTGCTGTGTCAGCCAAAGTGCTTCTATAAGTGTGCAGATATTTTAGGGGATCAAACTTAATAAGTGTACTGTAGAGAAAGTCACATGCAGAGTTAATCACTCCCTCTGCCACTTTGTACCCGGGTAATTAATATAACTGACTGGGATGCATATTATTAATTAGGAATTCAGGCTTTAATTCATAGAACAAGTACAATGTTTTACTAAGTTATACAAAATAATTGGGGTTTGTTTATTATTGCTGTCATATTATATTGAATGTGCAATTTTAATATAGTATTTCAATGAAAAAACATATTTTCAGCACATAGGATATAAACATTGGGGGTTATGTACGAAAGGTAAATCAACTTTGCCCTGCCAGTGCACTTGGAAGTGCAGTTGCTCTAAATCTAATGCCCCGTACACACAGTCGGAAAATCCGACCACAAAATCCGTCTGATTTTTTTTCGACGGACTTCGTCCGAAACTAGTGTTGCATACACACGGTCGGACAAAGTTATCAGAAAATCCGATCATTCTGAACGTGATGACATTCATCCGTTACGATGGGACTACGTTCACGTTAGTAGCCAATAGCTTTGGTCTCATAATTTGATCTGAGCATGCGTGGCACTTTGTCCGTCGGAATTCTCGACACACGATCGGAAAAAGTCCGATAGGATCTTGTTGTTGGAAAATTTGAGATCCTGCTCTCAAATTTTTTCCATCGGAAATTCCGACGGAAAAAGTTTGATGGAGCCCACACACGGGCAGATTTTCCGACAACATGATCCGATCGGACATTTTCCGTCTGAATTTCCGACCGTGTGTACGGAGCATTAGGGGTATATCTAAAATGAGTGGAAACTCTGCTGATTTTATCATCCAATCATGTACAAGCTAAAATGCTGTTTTTTTATTTCCTTGCATATCCCCCTCGGAGCTACAGTGACTTTACTCCAAGAGCACTTCCAGTGCAAAGTGGATTTGCCTTTAGTAAATAATCCCCATAATCTAGAGAAATAGTAATACTATAAAATAACACAGACGCATACTTGTTTTTTTATGTTTAGCACAGCAAAGAGAGCTCTGTGACTTGAGGAGGAGAGCAAGTCATGTGACTTTGACAGGTCACGTGACCGTGCTATCTTTCTGTCTTATTTGCTGTTATCACATTAAAGGAGAAGTAAAGCCAAAGCTTGTTTGGCTGTACTTCTCCTGTGGGTCACAGGGTGCACATCATTTAGCACTCCAGTAACCGTTTTTTTAGCAGACAGCGGGCTGAAGTCAGCTGTCTGCTGATGTCACAGAGCCGCTCCAGGCTCAGGCAGGATCGCAACACTGGAGTCAGGATCTGCCCACATGCCTGGACACTGAGAGACTGAGCTGCCCACTCCCGCCCCTCCACAGCCCAGCAAACCAGTGAGCAAGGTGGGGACAGAACAGAGAGCTGTGACTTAGTCACTAGTTCTCTGCTGGGAGAGCTGTGAGAACCAAGCGATCTGTGGTGTTGGATCACTCTGTTCTCAGTGTTAGAGCCGGTGGGGGAAAGATGCAGCATCAGACCGATGCTGCCTCCATCTAGGTAAGTATAAATCTGCAAAAAACCCAAACCCCATATTTCTATTTTCATTTTTATGTTCCACTCCTGAAGCCATTGGTGAACAATACATATTTGTAAAGCACATCACCATGCTTTATAATTATGCATAGCTCTTTGTTTTAAGCGATAGTATGGCCATGCAATGGCTATACCACTGCTTTTTAACTGTACCCCATAGAAACCAATAAAAAAAAAAAAACTTGTGATGGAAGAAGCCTATGTAGCAAAGTGCCCATTTACGCATTATGCTCAGATGCAGGCACAAGCCATATTAACTCTCTTTCCCACACTTCCCTGGATTCCTGTACACACTTAGGTCAGGTTCTCTGTTCAAGTTTCTCTGCTCTCCCTCCTCTACAGCTCTGGGAGACCACACCTGATGAGGCAGAGGTGGCTGGGTAAGTCATCTACAACCATGAGAGTGTCTCTCCACTATCACAACCAGCATGCAGATAGCTGTGCAGGAGCATAATAGCACACAGTTTCTCCAAAAGGCCCAGCTACTGAGGAAAGCACCTCCCTGATTTTCAGAGCACTCAGGAACCAGTGTGGTGGCCCCCCTGTGTCCTCAGGCCCGGGTTGATGGTCCCTCCAGCCATTCACCAAAGCTTCACTAGGACACAATTCATAAGGAAAAATGGTTCTTTGTGTTCTAAACTGTTGTGATAAAGTAATGATTCCCAGCTTGACTATCTGTTATTATAGAGTCTTGTAGAGACTATGCTATGCAGTCACGTTAACATGACCGAGCCACAGAGATGTTGTTGTTAATAGTCCATGGCTTTGCAGCTTACATAACCCATTTTACATTATTGTGCAGTGTATGAATGCTCTTTGCCATTCTGATCCTGTTTTAAATTATTAAATTTAACTTTAAAAGTTACAGATACTCTCTATGTGATCATTTGGCTGATTAGCCATACTGTTACAATACCATTTAGGAGCACAGTCCTTTATATTCCAATATAATTAATAGGTTTGAGGTTTCATGTAATGTTGATCCAGTTGAACTACTGAAAGTTTCCAGCTACAAACAGTTGCTTGATGTTCTTATAAATATTGATCCTACTGTCCTACATGAATTCTTGATATTATATTGTATATTAGCTTCACCTTATTTCGAAATAATAGCCTTCAAAACCAGCATCAATTTATAGAACCAAATTCAAGCCTGAAATATCAGTCAGCGACCAACATAATTTGTCATAGTCTGTATACATTTTATGGCTTGTGTATTTTTATAAGCATCCTCAAAAAACTGTATATAAATATAGTACCATAACAGGAGAAATGTTCATAATTCTCAAGGGACATGCTGGGTTCTTATGCCTAATGGATATCCACTGGTGAGATAATAGCATTCCCACACATTCATATGTGTTACAAAAGTCAATATCTTTATAAATATACAGTTTTTCACACAGAATATTTGTCCCGGTATATATGCAGTATGGAATTGGATTCCATTCATTAAAGCCATCTTGTATCCTGAAGGCAACTGGGCCAAATAGAGGGTAGATCATATGAAGTCCAAATGGTATTTTAGCTAATATTATATTATCTCATGTATATATATATTGTATATACTGTATGTATATTATTAAGAATCACTTCAGGAATCAATATTATAAGAGCATCAAGCAACTGTCTCTAGGTAGGAAGAATACTTTGGGTATTTATCTGGGTTGATTTACTGAAGTGAAGTAGAATATTCACTTTGCAAAAGAAGTTGCATGTGATCCTTTGCAAAGTGAAATTTCACTACCTTTACCAAGTTCTGGGCAAGATTCCCTTGTACAGTTCAACTTCCCTTGCAAAGTTAACAGCCTATTTGCCTTTAGTAAACAAACCCAACTAAGTATAATTGGATCAATATTACGTGATCCCTAACATATACTATTTATGAAGGAATAGCACTGTGCTCTTAAAGCGGAGTTCCACCCAAAAATACATCATACTCCATGTCCGGCCCTCCTCCGTCCTCCGCCCCCCCCTGCTGTCTTTAGGGTGACACACAGGTCCCAGAAGACAGCAGGGACCAGTGAGGATGCACAGCGCGACTCACACACGCGCAGTGTGGAACCAGGCTGAGAAGCCACAAGGCTTCACTTCCAGATTCCTTTACCAAAGATGGCGGCGCCTCCACCCGAGAGCCGAGGGACAGATCGGCTTTGGAAGAGGACATCACGGGTGCCCTGGACAGGAGAGTGTACATATTTTAAAAGTCAGCAGCTGCAGTATTTGTAGCTGCTGATTTAAAAAAAAAAATTTTTTGGGTGGAACTCCCCTTTAAGTGGTATTCTAAGAACAGCTAGCAATGCACCATCCCTTTGATTGAAGCACAAGTAGAAAAAATACTACTGTGGTGGTAACAAAGTTATGAAATGAATAGCTGGGTGTTTTCCTTGAATAATTGGATGCATTCTCTGCAACTTTTGTATTACTATTACAGGAAAGCAGGCAATGCATATAAACTTGGCGACTGTAGTTTACACACAACCTGCAGTTACATTTCAATAGTCTAGAAGTCTGCAAGATTTTAGATGTGTGTGCAATTGTTTTTAATTGTTTGTGCCTACTTACACTAATAATTGTTTACATCACCGGTAACTGGAATCATAACTTTTTCTTTGTAATGGTTTGTCTTGTTGTCTCTGTCACATTTCCCTTCTCTTCTTGTTCCAGAAATATAGCTGTAATTCAAAGGAAATCTATCCCACGTGACATAAATCAAAAAAATGTTCAGGTAGTTAACAATGAACTTGCAAGCAAACATCTAAATAAAACTAAAGTCAAACTTTTTTTCTAGCTTTGCATAATGTAAGCAGTGGTTAAAACCCTGTTTGTTTTTTTAATTCTTTATGTATGACTAGGAAAGGTTAACAAACTCAAATGCTAATCATGACAACTCAGGTGCAGCTGAGTGAAACAATCAAAAAAAAAAAAAGAAACATGCAAGCATTACATAATACAGTTATGGAATTATCTTAAAGGTTATTGACTCCCTGATGTAATTACAGGAAAACAGATCTGCAAATTATCTATCAGAAAGGTGGAAAACTTGTATACCAGTAAGTGTTAAACCCCCTTGGCCTGCTACCAACCAGAGATTGCATTCTGATGCCTTCCAATTTTCAACAATAAAATAGATAGGTTTTAAACAAAAATGGAGAAGAGGAGAAAGAAGAAAAAAAAGTGGGAGGGGAGTAGAGAAAGGAAGAATCAAGAAACATGAAATGGTGAACTATCAATAATATATGTAAACAAAATAGTGTAGCGCTAAAATGAGACCTCTGAACAAGGCTTCAGTGAATACTATCAAATAATATGAAACAACACATGTGATGTGCAGAACAGAAATGAACATGGATCACATGGCCATAGTCCACATATAATGTCCAAAATAACTCAGTTCCAAACTGGAGATCAGGACATGTGTTCAAGATGTAATCAAACGAAGAAACAAGCATGGACTAAATAAGAGGATGGGTACTCTTACCGCAACAGGTGGACGCATATACCATATGGTAGTGCATCATACAGGCTAGTAGTTTAGAATATCAGATGATAGGCAGTGCCCGACTGGCCGATGTTGTAGAGGCTGGAAACCCCAATCCACATCTCCAGGATAGTAGTCAGGGGACCTTCATCGACACGCGAACATGTGGGAGAAAGAAAAATGGACGCTCCACACCAGGTAGGTTTATTGAAAAAAATTCCATACAATGGATTGCAGGCATAAAAATATAAAATGTGATCACAGGATGAATAAAAAGCAATATGGGAAGCATTGTATGGAATCCATTGTATGGAATTTTTTTCAATAAACCTACCTGGTTGATTCACGCTATGTGGAGCGTCCATTTTTCTTCCTCCCACATGTTCGAGTGTCGATGAATAAATTATAATAATAATAAAAAGTTTGTATTATTAAAATTGATATTTATTATTATTAATTTGTTACATTCCATTTGTTTAGATACGGCATTCCAAATTTTCAAATTTATGAATTTATACATTTTTGAATTTACGAATATTCAGAAAAAATCATTAAACAGGGTTTTCATTAATTCTAATATTTCTGAATTTACTAATTTGTCAAAATGTGTTAAAAAAAATTATTTGAAACAAAACTAATTGCACATGTCTACTGTACAGATACAATATCATGATGATAAACAAAAGGTACTACATGCCATTACCTGAAATGTTAACTGAAGAAAAATAAAAATATGGACTTTATAGGCACCCCCAGGATGACAAAAATGCTCTAAATGTACAACTTATATTGAAAACTACACACAAAATCATTTAAAATCATTGCAAAAAAACTTCACATAATTATGGAAGGAAGAGCTCCTCCTTTGTAGGATACAGGAGAAACCGTATGCCAGGGCAGTGGAGTACCAACTGGGGGCGGGGGGGGGGCAGTCCACCCCAGGTGCCACACACTGGGGGAGTTGTCAGGCTGGCACCCCCTGTCCTCCCCAGTAAGTGAAGCAGTGACAGTGGGGTGGGCTCAGGTAGCGCAGGGAGAGCCCAGAGAGGCAAATTGTGACAGGTGCAGACTGTACCACTACCCGGGTGACAAGCAGGGCCAGATTGACACAGAAGCAGGAGAAAGAAAACACTCTCTCTCTTCGTACAACAGGGGAGGGAGAGAGAGGCAGTGGCACATCGCTGAATAGAGGACGAGAAATGCTGGAGTTACCTATCTAAGTTAGCTTAGATTGGTTAGCTTAATATGAAAAATTAACCCCAGCAGTTCCCATCATCTGTTCAGCGCTGCTATGTCTCCCCCTGTGAACGAGTAAGGTAGGAAAGGGCAGAGCTGTGCAACATGTAGGGGGTCCAGAGCTAGGGGGTTGTGTAACATGCAGGGGTCCAGAACTGTGGGGGGGGGGGGGGGTTGTGTAACATGCAAGAGGTCCAGAACTGTGGGGTTGTGTAACATGCAGGGGGTCCAGAACTGTGTGGGGGGTAGTGTAACATGCAGGGGGTCCAGAGCGGCAGGCGTGGCTTTGTAATGTGCAGGGGTCCAGAGCTGCAGGGTGGGGGGTGGACTGTGTAATGTAAAGGGATCCAGAGGTGCGGGGGTTGTGTAATGTAAAGTGGTCCAGAGGTGCAGGGTGCTGTGTAATGTAAAGGGGTGCTGTGTAATGCACAGGGGTCCAGAGGTGCAGGGTGCTGCATTATGTAAAGGGGTCCAGAGGTGCAGGGGGTTTGTAATGTAAAAGGGTCCAGAGGTGCAAGGATGTGTAATGTAAAGAAGTCAAGAGATGCAGGGTGTTGTGTAATGTAAAAGGGTGCAGATGTGCAGGGATTTGTGTAATGTAAAGGAGTCCAGAGGTGCAGGATGCTGTGTAAGGTAAAGGGTCCAGAGGTGCAGGGTGCTGTGTAATGTAAAGGAGTCCAGAGGTGCAGGGTCCTGTGTAATGTAAGGGAGTCCAGAGGTGCAGGGTGCTGTGTAATGTGCAGGGGTCCAGAGCTGCAGGGGGGCTGTGTAATGTAAAGGGGTCCAGAGTTGCGGGGGGGCTCTATAATGTAAAGGGGTCCAGTTGTAGAAAGGGGGTATAAAGTAGGGATAAAGAGATATTGGGGGATGCAGAGGTATGCAGGGGGCACAGTGGGGTGTTTTTACATTTTAAACTTGGGGGGATGCCGTATATAGGATCCGCCCCGGGTGCCAAATGCTCTAGGTACGCCCCTGTGCCAAGGGTCCAGGATAACAACTACTCAGGGGTCCAACCATCCTTGTGTTAACACTCTGCATGTTTTGAAGTAACCCAATTCCTAAGGAGCATGTGAGAGAGACAGGGTCTTGTGATTCAGGGTGAACAGCTCTGCCAGATAACAACTGTGGAATCTGGACTGCACTGCAAGTGAGGAGGAGAGAGGGGAGTTCACAATACTGAATATTGACAGCAAAGCAAGTCTAACATCAGCTATTACCATCATGACTGGTGCGGTATGTACGGTTTATCAACCTAAAGATGCCTGGAATGCTGTCAAAATAGAAAGCTGCTTAAAGTGGAGTTCCACAAATTTTTGTGTTTATTAAAAGTCAGCAGCTACAAAAAGGGTAGCTGCTGACTTTTAATAAACAGACACTCACCTGTCCCACGGTCCAGCGATGCGGCCGCCCGAAGCCTCGCTTCTCTACTTTTTCTCTCCGCGGCGCCAGTATTGCAAGTGTGGGCACCCGGCTGTGACAGCTTGTGGCTTCACAGCTGGGTGCTCACTGCGCATGCACGAGTTGCGATGCGCGCTCTGAATGGCCGGGCAATCTTCTGGGACCTGTGATGTGTCCCAGAAGATTGCAGGGAGGGAGGGGAGAGGCACCATGAGCAGAAGTGGGAGCTGAGTACCTGTCAAAACTAGGTACCCGCCCCCCCCCCCCCCAAAAAATGACATGTCAAATGTGGCATGTCAGGGGGTGAGGAGTCCTTAAAGCGGAAGTTCCATTTTTGGGTGGAACTCTGCTTTAATAGTTAATACATCAGACAAGCTGTGCTGTTGAACAACCAAACAATGAATAAATAGCAGAGCTTTGGTTTCACCTAGCAGAAGAGAATGACAGAGGATTTCATCTCCACGCATATTCATCAACATGCATAACAAATTAGGATTTAACCAAAATGTCAGTGTGCAATAAGATTGGTCGGAGGACATACATGCACTTGTGGGCAAACAACTATAACAATGTATGCCTAGTTTTGTTAATTTGTCCCAGTACATCAGCCCTGGAAGGTGTAGTTTTACTAAAATAGTTGTCTATGGCCTGAAAATCTGAGCTGAGTTTGCATGTTAAGCTTGTGGCTCACTGGTCAGAAGAAATATGTATTTGCTGGTTGAAAGCTGAACAGTGGGACCTTTAAGTGGAGAGCGAAAACCAGTCTTGCTTTTGACTGCTGTTGATCGCTGTGTTGGCATTTTTAGGTTCTTTTTGGGGTTTTTCCTTGCAGCATTTTAACATCTTTTCTGTCACTTTTTAAACAGGGTAAGGGGGTGGTAAATTGGTCACAGGTGCTTGAGGTCCTATATTACTTTCTGTAGAACTCATTCCTGAGCTTACCATCATTTTGCTTGCTGGAACTCAAGGATGCAAAAATTCAAAACGAACAACAGATTGCAAAAGAGAGTAGGACAAGCCCCAAAAAATTATTCAAATATATTAATAGTAAAAAGGTCAGGTCTGAGCATGTAGGCCCTTTACAAAATAATCTAGAGTGGATAATCTAGAGTGGGTGACTGGGGACAAAGAGAGGGCAAATTTATTAAATACTTTCTTCAGCTCTATGTATACAAAGGAGCATGGGGGAACTCATGTCCATAATGGGGGTGGTAGTGACACAGCCCCAAATCCACAATGGCTCAAAAGTGATATGGTCCTGAAATATTTAGACAGAATAAAGATGGATAATGCACCTGGACCAGATGGCATCCACCCATAGATCCTAAAGGAACTGAGACCTGTCATTTCAAGTCCATTGTTTCTAATATTTAGGGACTTGTAATGACTGGAATGGTACCACTGGATTGGGTCAATGTGGTTTCCATATTTAAAAAGGAATAAAAGTCTTTACCAAGTAACTATAGACCTGTTAGTTTAACTTCTATAGTCGGAAAGATACTGCAGAGTTTAATAAAAGACCACATAGATCAGGGGTCTCAAACTGGCGGCCCTCCAGCTGTTGCAAAACTACAAGTCCCATGAGGCATTGCAAGGCTGACAGTTACAAGCATGACTCTCAAAGGCAGAGGCATGAAGGGACTTGTAGTTTCACAACCGCTGGAGGGCCGCCAGTTTGAGACCCCTGACATGATGAATTCTTGCTGTAAAAAAATATTTTAACCAACAGACAGCATGGATTCATGAAAGACAGAAGTTGTCAGACAAACCTGATTTCTTTTTATGAGGAGGTAAGTAAAACCTTGGACAGAGGGGTGGCTGTGGATGTGGTATACTTGGATTTTGCAAAAGCATTTGACATAGTTCCCCACACACGTCTAATGTGTAAAGTAAAGTATACAGGCTTGTAAAGATCAATTTGTAAATGGATAGAAAACTGGCTAAAAGACAGAATTCAGAGTAGTGGTTAACCACTTGCCGACCGCCCCCTGTATATATACGTCGGCAGAATGGCACGTACAGGCAGAACCACGTACCTGTACGTGCCATTCTTCAGGCGCGTGGGGGGTCCGATCGGACCCCCCCCGGCCGGCGGGGACGGTCGGGATCGCTTCAGGAGCGATCCGGGATGAGGGGACGGCCAGTGGTTTCTGGCCACCCCCTCACGATCGCTCCTGGCGAATCAGATGCTTCCTCTGTCTGTGTCAATCAAAACACAGGCAGAGGAAGTGATGTCACGCTCGGTGCGCCGGTCTATGTGACCGGAACGCCGAGCTGTGAACATCTAAAGGTTAGTGCACCAACAGTACACTGACACCAGTACACATAGGCACACAAAACACCCCCCTGTCACCCCCAGATCACCCCCCAGATCACCCCCTCCCCCCCCAGTCACAGTGTCACTAATTGCAGTGATCATTTTTTTACTGATCACTGCATTTAGTGTCAGTGTGACTGTAATAACTGTCAGTGCAGTTAGTTTTAGGTCCAAGGTAGCCCCCTACCCCCCCCTAATAAAGGTTTAACCCCTTGATTGCCCCCCAGGTAACCCTTTCACCCCCTTTTGCCAGTGTCACTAAGCGATCGTTTTTCTGATCGCTGTATTTTTTTTTTTAGGTAACCACCATGTTTATATAGGTTCATAAATAGGTTTATAGGTCAGGTACCCCCATATTACAACCTAAATAAAGGTTTTAACCCCTTGATTGCCCCTAGAGTTAACCCTTTCACCAGTGATCACTGTATAACTGTCACTGGTGACGCTGGTTAGCCAGTTAGTTATTTCGTTATTTAGGTTCCCCGTCAGGTTTTTATATAGCGTCAGGTACCCCCATATATTACCTAATAAAGGTTTTAACCCCCTGATTGCCCCTAGTTAACCCTTTCACCCCCTTTTGCCAGTGTCACTAAGCGATCGTTTTTCTGATCGCTGCATTAGTGTCGCTAGGTAACCATTTTTTTTTTTTAGGTAACCGCCATGTTTATATAGGTTCATAAATAGGTTTATAGGTCAGGTACCCCCATATTACAACCTAAATAAAGGTTTTAACCCCCTGATTGCCCCTAGAGTTAACCCTTTCACCAGTGATCACTGTATAACTGTCACTGGTGACGCTGGTTAGCCAGTTAGTTATTTCGTTATTTAGGTTCCCCGTCAGGTTTTTATATAGCGTCAGGTACCCCCATATATTACCTAATAAAGTTTTTAACCCCCTGATTGCCCCTAGTTAACCCTTTCACCCCCTTTTGCCAGTGTCACTAAGCGATCGTTTTTCTGATCGCTGCATTAGTGTCGCTAGGTAACCAGTTTTTTTTTTGTATTACTGTTACGGGTGACGCTGGTTAGTTAGCTTTATTTTTTATACTGTCAGGGCACCCGCCATTTATTACCCAATAACGGTTTAACCCCCTGATCGCCCGGCGGGTGATATCAATTAGGTTTTAGGGTCAAATAAGGTCTGCGTCGCCCCAGGTTAGTGCCAGTACCGCAAACACCCACGCGCAAAGCATACACCTCCCTTAGTGGTACAGTATCTGAACAGATCAATATCTGATCTGATCAGATCTATACTAGCGTCCCAGCAGTTTAGGGTTCCAAAAAAAAAAACGCATTGTTAGCGGGATCAGCCCAGATACCTGCTAGCACCTGCGTTTTCCCCCTCCGCCCAGCCCAGCCCAGCCCACCCAAGTGCAGTATCGATCGATCACTGTCACTTACAAAACACTAAGCACACATAACTGCAGCGTTCGCAGAGTCAGGCCTGATCCCTGCGATCGCTAACATTTTTTTTGTGGTAGCGTTTTGATTCAGTCGCTTCAGTCAGGAGCTTTTTTACCTGTGAATCTCAAAAAAAAAAAAAAAAAAAAAAAATAGTTGTGGTTTTATTGTTCTCTCTCTCACTCTATTCTCTCTCTATTGTTGCTCTTTTTTTACTCCATTCTATTCTGCAATGTTTTATTATGTTTTATCATGTTTTATCATGCTTGCTTTTCAGGTATGTAATTTTGTTTACTGTGTTTTAGTGTTAAGCATTTTTTTGTTTTCAGGTGCGCCATTCAGTTGCAACGCGGATTTATTTATCTTGACAGCAACAGCGTTTGCTCCCACGATACATAAAGCCGCGACTCCAATGCTGTAGGAGGTGATTTCACCACCACAGTTAAAAAAAAGAGCATATATGCCGAAGCATGGGGGCAGCAGGGGGGGGGAGGAGCGATTGGCTCCTAATGCCACGTACATACGGTCGAAATTCCGACCGTGTGTACACGGCATAACTTTTGCGGGAGGATGCCCCCATGCATCGGCATATATAAATGGTGCATGTATGCCCATCATTAGAAGTGGGTGGATGAAGGGAGGTATTCTAATGGTGGGCATACCCACCAATCAATCTCTTTTTTTCGTTCAGCCAAGAGGCTGCATGAAAAAAAAAAGATTACAATATATGTCCAGTATGTTGCTGGACTTTGAATGGTTATACCAGAATGATGCCTGCAGGTTTAGGTATCATCTTGGTATCATTCTTTTCAGCCAGTGATCGGCTTTCATGTAAAAGCAATTCTAGCGGGTAATTAGCCTCTAGACTGCTTTTACAAGCAGTGGGAGGGAATGTCCCCCCTCCCGGATATAAACCGCGCCATTGGGAAATTGGGAAAGCATTTTATCACACCAATCTTGGTGTGGTCAGATGCTTTGAGGGCAGAGGAAAGATCTAGGGTCTAATAGACCCCAATTTTTTCAAAAAAAGAGTACCTGTCACTGCCTATTGCTATCATAGGGGATATTTACATTCCCTGAGATAACAATAAAAATCATAACAAAGAAAAAAAATGGAAGGAACAGTTTAAAAATAAAATAAAAAAGCTAAATAAATAAAAAAAAAAACAAAAAAAAAAAAAAAAGCACCCCTGCCCCCCCTTCTCTTGCGCAAAGGCGTACACAAGCGTTGGTCTGGCGTCATATGTAAACAGCAATTGCACCATGCATGTGAGGTATCACCGCGAAGGTCAGATCGAGGGCAGTAATTTTAGCAGTAGACCTCCTCCGTGAATCTAATGTGGTATCATGTAAAGGCTTTTAAAGGCTTTTAAAAATGTATGTAGTTTGTCGCCACTGCGTGTTTGTGCGCAATTTTAAAGCATGTCGTGTTTGGTATCCATGTACTCGGCCTAAGATCATATTTTTTATTTCATCAAAAATTTGAGCAATATAGTGCGTTTTAGTGCATTAAAATAAAAAAAAGTGTATTTTTTCCACAAAAAAATGCGTTTGAAAAATCGCTGCGCAAATACTGTGTGGAAAAAAAAAAATGCAACACCCACCATTTTAATCTGTAGGGCCTTTGCTTTAACATTATATATAGTGTTTGGGGGTTCAACGTAATTTTCTTGCAAAAAAAAAATATGTTTTCATGTAAACAAAAAGTGTCAGAAAGGGCTTTGTCTACAAGTGGTTAGAAGAGTGGGTGACGTGTGACATAGGCTTCTAAATGTTGTGCATAAAATGCCAGGACAGTTCAAACCCCCCCCAAATGACCCCATTTTGGAAAGTAGACACCCAAGCTATTTGATGAGAGCAATGTTGAGCCCATTAAATATTTTTTTTTTTTGTCCCAAGAGATTGAATAATGAAAAAAAAAAAATATATATATTTTTTTTACAAAAAGTTGTCACTAAATGATATATTGCTCAAACATGTCAAGGGCATATGTGGAAATACACCCCAAAATACATTCTGTTGCTTCTCCTGAGTACGGGGATACCACATGTGTGGGACTTTTTGGGAGCCTAGCTGCGTACGGAACCCCAAAAACCAATCACCGCCTTCAGGCTTTCTAAGGGTGTAATTTTTTTATTTCACTTCTCACTGCCAATCACAGTTTCGGAGGCCATGGAATGCCCAGATGGCATAAAACCCCCCAAAATGACCCCATTTTGGAAAGTAGACACCCCAAGCTATTTGCTGAGAGGTATGGTGAGTATTTTGCAGATCTCGCTTTTTGTCACAAAGTTTTGAAAATTGAAAAAAAAAAAAGAAAAAAAAATTTTTTTTTCTTTACTTTCTTCATTTTCAAAAACAAATGAGAGCTGTAAAATACTCACCATGCCTCTCAACAAATAGCTTGGGGTGTCTACTTTCCAAAATGGGGTCATTTGGGGGGGTTTTGTGCTATTTTGGCATTTTATGGCCTTCGAAACGGTGATAGGTAGTGAGGTGTGAAATCAAAAATTTGCACCCTTAGAAATCCTGAAGGCGGTGCTTGGGTTTCGGGGCCCCGTACGCGGCTAGGCTCCCAAAAAGTCCCACACATGTGGTATCCCCATACTCAGGAGAAGCAGCAAAATGTATTTTGGGGTGCAATTCCACATATAACTATGGCATGTGTGAGCAATATATCATTTAGTGACAACTTTTTGAAAAAAAAAAAAATCTTTTTTATTTTTGTCTTTATTCAATCACTTGGGACTAAAAAAAAAAATATTCAATGGGCTCAACATGCCTCTCAGCAAATAGCTTGGGGTGTCTACTTTCCAAAATGGGGTCATTTGGGGGGGTTTTGTACTTCTCTGCCATTTTAGCACCTCAAGAAATGAAATAGGCAGTCATAAATTAAAAGCGGTGTAAATTCCAGAAAATGTACTCTAGTTTGTAGACGCTATAACTTTTGCGCAAACCAATAAATATACGCTTATTGGCATTTTTTTTACTAAAGACATGTGGCTGAATACATTTTGGCCCAAATGTTTGACTAAAATTGAGTTTATTAGATTTTTTTTATAACAAAAAGTAGAAAATCTCTTTTTTTTTCAAAATTTTCGCTCTTTTTCCGTTTATATCGCAAAAAATAAAAATCACAGAGGCAATCAAATACCATCAAAAGAAAGCTCTATTTGTGGGAAGAAAAGGACGCAAATTTCGTTTGGTTACAAAATTGCATGACCGCGCAATTACCAGTTAAAGTAGTGCAGTGCGAAATTGAAAAAAGACCTCTGGTCCTTTGGCTGCCAAATGGTCCGGGGCTGAAGTGGTTAAAGACTCTTACTCTGAATGGTCTCAGGTTATCAGTGGTGTACCCCCAGGGTCAGTGCTGGGACCCTTACTTTTTAATATCTTTATAAATTATATAGGGTCTGGGATTAAAAGTAAAATTCCTGTCTATTCAGATAACACTAAGTTATGCAGTGGAATAACATCCTTAAGCCCCATACACACGGTCGGACTTTTTCATGGATTCTGTCCGATCGGACAATGTTGTTGAAAAATCAGACCGTGTGTATGCACCATCGGACAGTGTACGTTGGTTTGTCCGACGGACAAAGTCTTATCTCCTGCTGGAAAGATTTGCCGTCAACACGGTCCGATCACACCAAATCCAATCGTGTGTACGGTTGTCCGACGGACAAAGTGCTACGCATGCTCAGAAGAAATTCTGTGACGGAAGCGCTCGGTCAGGTAAAACTACCTTTCCTAATCGACACAGCACATTCATCACGCTGCAATGTTAAAATGTCTTTAATGCAGCGCATTCTCTTTTTCTTTACAATGCAACAAGAATGACATGTTTTAGCTGCTCCTATTCACCCGCACTTCTCACAAACTTAGTTCTTTATTACTTTTCAGCATTTATACACTACATGTTTATTTTTACTCAGATCGTAAAACAATCTTTGTTATATTTTTATCATGATTTGTCTTTTTATTTTTATTTTTTTGGAATACATATTTGAAGGAGATTTTTTTTTTTTTTTGGAGGGGGGTTGTGTGTCTCAACTTAGCAAAACCACATTATTAACATTTGTATTTCTTGCTTAAATTTACTAGGAGTTTGTTGGTTGTTGGTGCCCCTTGTTAATTCTACTTTAGGATTAGTGAAATGTACCTGCCTACTCAAAGAAAAACTGTCATTGTAGAAAAGTAAAACACAATAGTCAATGCTTATTTCAAATCCAAAAAACATTTATTTAGGTCTCAGCAACAAACCAAAGAGGAACGCAGCCATGGTGAAACTTGGGGAATTTGCAAAGCCTTGGACACCCATGGCAACCATCATTTTTCTGGCTTAAAAAATTGGGGGCATGAAGAGTACCTATCTAAATAATAAGGGAGCGCAATCTGGTCCTGAAGTCCAAAACATCCGGAACTGCAGCAGATGCCATCTAGGTCCCCAGGCTCTGGTCCTACGAGAGGCTCCATCTTCTCTCAGACCAGACTGAATCAAGGTCATCACTCTCTTGTCTTCCTTGTACGCTTCCTTCCACGCCGTGGTGCTGGTGCTGGTGGGGTGGCAGAAGGAGGAGGAGGAGGCGGAGCAAGGTCACTCTCGCAAACATGTGTGAGGGGAGTCATCTCCCAGCCATCCCCTCATTTAGTATTTTGAGGATGACATCCTCACACATGCTGCGTTGCCCCGCCTCCATACCCGTCATTTTACTGCCAACCAAGGAGGCAAAGGCCTCCTCGTAGGTGGGTGTGGCATATAGGGAGGCTGAGGCATCTCGTATCAGCTGGAGCGCTGACTCTCCCACCTCCCCCATGCTTTTCGCCCTTCTGTAGGGAAGGCGGAGGGGAGAGACTTGGGAGACAGTCAGGCTCCTACGCCTACCCCCCTGTTGGCTGCCACTAACCCCTGCCTCCTCCTGACTGCCACCTTCCACAGCCACCTCCTGGCTGAGGTCTTCCTGTGTCTGAAAAAGGGACATAGTTTCAGTTATTTGTTCATCAAACACACACAATTCTCATCTAGTGACTGTTGCAAAATGTTTACAAATAGAAAACCATACAATTCTCAGCCCTGCAGTTTAGACTCTTCCCAAAAATGTCTCCAACACCACTGTCTGTTGATATGTCAATCACGTTAGGAACTAAGCAATTGGGGATCCTGAATTACAGTGGTGTGAAAAAGTGTTTGCCCCCTTCCTCATTTCCTGTTCCTTTGCATGTTTGTCACACTTAAGTGTTTCGGAACATCAAACCAATTTAAACAATAGTCAAGGACAACACAAGTAAACACAAAATGCAATTTGTAAATGAAGGTGTTTATTATTAAAGGTGAAAAAAAATCCAAACCATCATGGCCATGTGTGAAAAAGTGATTGTCCCCCTTGTTAAAACATACTATAACTGTGGTTGTCCACACCTGAGTTCAATTTCTCTAGCCACACCCAGGCCTGATTATTGCCACACCTGTTCACAATCAAGGCATCACTTAAATAGGAGCTGCTTGACACAGTAAGGTCCACCAGAAGATCCTTAAAAGCTACACATCATGCCGAGACCCAAAGAAATTCAGGAACAATTGAGAAAGAAAGTAATTGAGATCTATCAGTCTGGAAAGGGTTATAAAGCCATTTCCAAAGCTTTGGGAATCCAGCGAACCACAGTGAGAGCCATTATCCACAAATGGCGAAAACATGGAACAGTGGTGAACCTTCCCAGGAGTGGCCGGCCGCCCAAATTTACCCCAAGAGCGCAGCGACGACTCATCCAAGAGGTCACAAAAGACCCCACAACAACGTCCAAGGAACTGCAGGCCTCACTTGCCTCAGTTAAGGTCAGCGTTCATGCCTCCACCATCAGGAAAAGACTGGGCAAAAATGGCCTGCATGGCAGAGTTCCAAGGAGAAAACCACTGCTGAGAAAAAAGAACATCAAAGCTTGTCTCAATTTCTCCACAACACATCTTGATGATCCCCAAGACTTTTGGGACAACATTCTGTGGACCGATGAGACAAAAGTGGAACTCTTTGAAAGGTGTGTGTCCAAGTATATCTGGCGTAGAAGGAACACTGCATTTCAGAAAGAACATTATACCAACAGTAAAATATGGTGGTGGTAGTGTGATGGTCTGGGGCTGTTTTGCTGCTTCAGGACCTGGAAGACTTGCCGTGATAAAAGGAACTATGAATTCTGCTGTCTACCAAGAGATCCTGAAGGAGAATGTCCGACCATCTGTTCGTGTACTCAAGCTGAAGCGAACTTGGGTTCTGCAGCAGGACAATGATCCTAAACACACCAGCAAGTCCACCACCGAATGGCTGAAGAAAAACAAAATGAAGACTTTGGAGTGGCCTAGCCAAAGTCCTGACCTGAATCCTATTGAGATGTTGTGGTATGACCTTAAAAAGGCTGTTCATGCTCGAAAACCCTCTAATGTAACTGAATTAGGACAATTCTGCAAAGATGAGTGGGCCAAAATTCCTCCAGGACGCTGTAAAAGCCTCATTGCACGTTATCGCAAACGCTTAGTTGCAGTTGTTGCTGCTAAGGGTGGCCCAACCAGTTATTAGGTTTAGGGGGCAATCACTTTTTCACACAGGGCCATGATGGTTTGGATTTTTTTTCACCTTTAATAATAAACACCTTCATTTACAAATTGCATTTTGTGTTTACTTGTGTTGTCCTTGACTATTGTTTAAATTGGTTTGATGTTCCGAAACACTTAAGTGTGACAAACATGCAAAGGAACAGGAAATGAGGAAGGGGGCAAACACTTTTTCACACCACTGTAACTGAACATCATTCATTATTCCCCAAAATGGTTACAAAACTACTATACCTGGAACAAGCTGGGCACCTGCACATATTCCATACTGGAAGGCCCAGGTTGGTCCTCGGAAGCCTCATCAGGGGTGGCGTGCGCGGAAGGACGCGTGCAAGGAAGAGTCGAGAGTGACTTCCTGACAGTAGCCTGGTCTTTGAGAAAGTGGAGCCTCTCATAGTACCAGAGCGTGGGGGCATAGACATCATCTGCTGCAGCTCCAGATGCTAGGGACTTCCGGACCTTATTGCGCTCCCGGAAATAGGTACTCTTCATGTTATTTATTTTTACTTTTAAGTTTGCCACGGTTGCCATGGGCAGGTTTGGCTTTACAAATGCCACAAGTTTCAGCAGGGCTGCGTACCTCTTTGGTCTGTTGCTGTAGTCACGATGCTTAGGTTGCCATAAGAGGGGAAATTCCCGGTATTTATCAATGAAGAGGGGGAGAAAACTCACGTCGTAGAAGGCCTCCATCACCTCTGCAAGACACAACACCACACAAAACAATATAAATAATGTCAGCCTAAACTCTCCTAATCTTCTCCATAAAGAAGCCTCAAGTTCTAATCAGTCTAGGCTAGTTATGTACCAACGTCAAATTGTACCTTCGTTTCTAGCGATCGTCTCGTGCGTGAGCTTTCTCTCCCCTCGTCTCCCAGATCGTGGCTACGACACAGGCGTGTGACGTTTTATATACAGTGCGCATGCGTCAAACTCCGCCCGCCCCTGACGATCTTTCTCGTCTATTCCCCACCCCTTCTCTTTACGGCGCAGTGGGGAGAGCACATGGCGGGGACACAGCAGGTGCTCCCCAAATATCCCACCAACGAGGAGGAGGACGAGGAAAGTCCGGAGGCACAAACGTCCCGATCCCGGAGCCTGAAATTCAAGGCCTCCAATATGTCATTTGGAGAAATGTTGGAGATGGTGGACATATTAAAGTGGAGCGACTATGATGGGAAGTATGGCCCTTACCTCAACCCCAATGTCCGCAAGGCCAAGATCATGTCTAAAGTTGTGAGAAGGCTGTACAATCATTTTGGGGTACAACGATCCAAGGAGCAACTCAGGAAACGCTGGTCAGACCTGAAACTGAGGGAGGCCGATCAATACAGAAAGATCAAGCGAATTCTTCAAAAAAGTAAGTAGTTGTGTTTTGTGTTTGCTTTCTTGCTTGCATACTGCTCCATGTGGTTTGATTTTTACAAAGTTGTACATTCCAAAATGGCCACTTTCATGTTCGTCTGTGCATTCGATCGTACTCAGCCTCGATCTTTCTGCCACTGTCATGGTCGTGTGTGTCCATTCGATCGTACGCAACCTCGATCGTTCGGCCACTTATAATACGATGTTTGGTGTTTTTTTTGGGGAAAGGAAGTTTGTTCTCACTAGAAATGTCATCAAGAATGTAAAGCCAATTTATTCAATGTAAAGGAGAGGTCACCCAGTAGCTGTTTACCCATCTGGACTCTAGAGCACTAGTGCTGGGACACCCAAACCCCCTTTTTATTAGGCTTTTCCACACATGTGCTCCAGTGGATACTAGAGGGGGGTCTCCATCACACAAACTTCTACCAAAAAGCTAGTCAGTTTAGCACCTTTACAAAGTGACTACATTCATGTAGTTGGCATTTGTAACTGGCCAAACAAAAATAGTGTCCGTCACTTTCAAGCAATGTTTGTCATTTCCTATTTCTGCCCTCAATAGATTGTGTTGCTAAATCTTCCTTTTGTACATTCTCATAGGGGAGCGAAAACTTGGGCCGTCTGAGGAAACCCCAAAACCAACACCTCCCAAAAAAGGTGAAAGAGCAGAAGCAGAGGAGGAGGAAGGAGAGATCATCGAACTTGGAGAAATTGTCACCACAACAGGTGAGTGTGGGAGAACACAGCTACTGGTAAGCTAATCAATGTATGGCTGCCTCATTTCCAACACCCCATTTTTGTTTGTTTGTGGTTTTTAGGTGACGTGGATGTTGTGGAAGAAAAATCGCACTTTACCACAGAGAGTGCCCACGTACTCATCGGGGAGATAATGGTCTGCAATAGAGATCTAGATTACATAAAGCAAAACATCAATGATGTTCACCAAAAATTGAAGAACATCATTGATGTTTTAGGAAAAATATGAAAACGCACCAAGTAATTAACACACATTTGTGCCAGCTTCTGAACACATTTGCAACTTAAGAACTGTGTGAAATTTGGAACATGCACACATTGTGTCCACATGTGCTAGCTCCCATCATGGTGGATGAATGCCAACGTTTTTTAGGGGGTGCAACCACTTTACGAACTACGAAAGTGGTTGTGGTGAAGGGGTTGCACCCCCAAAAAACGTCCATTCATCCCCATGATGGAAAATGGCACTTTTGAAGCTTCTAGGCATGTGTTTTACCATCTAATGACCATTTTCAGACCCAAATTGTGTGCATGTTCTAAATTTCCACTTTCCAGGGGTGACCCCCCCATGTGATGAAGGCAAGATCAAACACACTTTGAACATATAGTCATGTCTGATCTTGTCTTCACTTTACAAAGTTGAACTTTCCTAGTTCATAGGTTCTGTTTTGCTCCATGCCTGGTTTTACCAATTGCGGAATGTTTGTAAACAATGTTGTAAATAACCAAGATGTTGTCAGTTTGGACGTGAAGATTGTAAACGCACTTGTGAATGATTTCCAAGTAAACTTTTTTATTTTTCTAAATGTGTGGCTTCCTTATTTCAAAAACACAATGCATTATGTATGTCAAATGTAAAGGATATGGGGGGCAATTGGTGTTATTTACTAAAGGCAAGTCCACTTTGCACTGCAAGTTTCTTTTCCAGGGCACTTTTTCACTGCACTTGTAGAGCATAGTCGATTTGACTTATGTAAATGACACCCACAGTGCTTTGTACGAAAACACGGAGCACAGCATTTTTGAGAATACACACATGTCTGACCTGGTGATGAAAAGGAGTATTTTGGGTGTCAGTTATGCAGTACAAACCTTATCTAGACCAAAGATTAGGTAGCAAACACACAACATGAGACTAATCTTTTTGGAAAGAAGAGACTGTTACCTCCTTTTGCCCAGAAAGTGCATTCCCACTGTCGAAGGCAAAGGGAAAAAATTTCAAGGTAAAATAAGCTAAAAAGAATACTGAAATGACAAGAAATCATAGGTTGGTTGAAATATCAGATTTATTAAAAAAGGCCTCTCACACATCGTCAGGCAGAGCAATGGCCCCCCTACCCACAAAGTACTCCATATATTGCTCGCGGACCGCGCGGGCATTTAGAGGGGGCAAGCCTGGACGTGCCACTTGAAGGGCTGTGAGGTCCGCATTTGGAGGGCCCTCCACATCTGGGCCAACGGGCACCACATAGTTCCTGTTATGTCTTTTGAGGAAGTTGTGCAATATGCAACAGGCAAGAACTATGTGGTTCAGTTTGTATTCTGCCAAGTTAAATGCCGTCAAGAACAGGCGGAAGCGGCTGGCCAGGATGCCAAAAGTGTTCTCCACCACTCTTCTGGCTCTGGACAGCCTGTAGTTGAAGACCCTCTGGTCTGGGGTGAGGGTCCTCATCGGGAACGGCCTCATCACATGGGGAGTCAACGCAAACGCTTCATCTGCGACAAAGACGAAGGGGAGTCCTTCTGCATTCTCCTCTGGAGGTGGCAAGCACAGACTGCCACTTTGGAGACGCCAGTAGAACTCCGTGTGCGTAATGGCACCACCATCCGAGATCCGGCCGTTCATCCCCACGTCCACATACATAAACTCGTATGTTGCCGACACCACCGCCAACATCACTACACTATTAAACCCTTTATAATTATAATAGTAGGACCCCGAGTTGGGCGGTGGGACGATGCGGACGTGTTTCCCATCAATTGCCCCTCCGCAGTTAGGAAAGTCCCAACGGCTGGCAAAGTGGGAGGCCACAGTCTGCCATTCCTGTGGCGTGGAAGGGAACTGTGGAGTGAAACAAGAAAAAATAATTAGTCACTTTGCACATAAACATTGCAAGCAGATTAGACAATCAACATCTTGGAACAAGAGCATTGTTTAAAATTGGAGGCTGGAAAGTATTTGCACAGAAAAGTAGAGGCTCCCCTTCACAGATTACTCACCCCCCATCAATTCCCACACTTCTGATGGGCCATTGGCAATAACTCGGGTTTTGGGGGGGGGGGGGGGGGTTGTTGGACAGGTAACCCTCTGCACTTCATTGATTGGCAAATGGCTCAATAATGTGTGCTAGTTTGGCCAGACCCTCTGTACTTAACACTATTGGCAGCCCCCAGGAAAGCTAAACTAACATTTCAACCCCCCCCCCCCCAAAAAAAGGAAAGCACATTGTGACATTATGAAATCACCAAGCAAGCTAATAGGAGGGAAAGAACACAAAAAAATAGGAAATGGAAAGTATGGAGGCAGCCCCTTGCACTACATGCTTTGCAGAATTCATCCCTAAAGATGCCCACTATAAAGAGGTAGGTATATATAGTGTGTATTGACCTTGGGAAAGCCAGCAGGTAGAGGATTGGTACCATCTGACAGAGCAGTTGGGGGAGGGGGTTCCTAATGAGTTTGCCCCCCCCCCCCACCAAAAACAAATAAAAAAGGGGCTCTACATGAAGTAAACCACACAGCAAACATTTGTGCATATTTTAGGGGGTGTTTGGGGGCAAACAATACTATGCAGCAGACAAAAGACGTTGCTTAAGTGACTAGGCCATAGGTGTCTATTGGGGCAGAAGAGCATGCTGGTGAGGTAAGTGAAGGGAAAAATGCATGAAGGAGAAAAGGGGCACAGCATATTAGAACATATTGCAATCATGGTAATTAGGGAAGGAGGTCAAAAATAGAAGACATTAGCAAACAGAGCATACATAGAAGGGAATAGTAAAGTATAAATGTTACCTTAATATAGTCCTCCTGCAGGACCTGGATGATGGCAGAACAGGTCTCTGGAATAATGATTCCCAGGGCCTGGGGAGAGATACCTGAAGAGAACTTCAAATCCTGAAGACTTCTCCCTGTCGCCAAGTACCTCAACGTGGCAACAAGCCTCTGCTCCGGAGTAATGGCTTGTCTCATGCAGGTATCCTGCCGTCTGATAAAGGGGGTCAGCAAAGCCAAAAGACGGTGAAAATCGGGGTCCGTCATCCGGAGAAAGTTCCTGAAATCATCAGGATTATTCTCCCGGATCTCACGAAGCAAAGGCATGTGCGAGAATTGGTCACGCTGAAGCAACCAATTCTTGGTCCACATACTCCTCGTCACTCTGTTCATGGACGGGTCTTGGGTCAAAGCTAAAAGCCCGACACCAATTCCGCGTACAGCACGAACTCGGCGACGAGTACGCACGGGAAACATCGCTCACAAGGTCACAAAAGTCGGCTGGTCAGAACGGACAAACAGAAAGCACCGATAAACAGCAAGGAAAGAACGAAATGAATACCAGAAACGAGCAGACAATAAGCAGTGCAAATCAAAGCGTCCTATATCAAGATATAGGCCGCAATGACCAACAAATGCGAACTGACTACACGCACTAATAAACAGATACGCACGACAAGCACAAACTGAAGAGCAGTAACGATCTGAGTCAGAAAACTGAGAAGCGCGAATCTTAAGTCACCAAACTTCGACTAACTCTCGATAAACACGGGATCAGCAGAAGGAGCCCAACGGGTGCCTGACGTGGTGCTGAACTTCCCTTTTCTAATCTCGTGGACGACGACTTACGTCACGACGTTCTTGCAGACCGGATATTCCGACAACGTAGTCCGACCGTGTGTACGCAACACCAACATCGGACAAAGTACGACGGACAGGATCCGACCAACCTGGTCCGCGGATTGTCCGACCGTGTGTATGGGGCTTTACAGGATGTCTAGGATGCTCTGTCTATTTGGGCAACTAAGTGGCAAATGAGGTTTAATGTTGATAAAAGTTATGCACTTGGGGGCTAAGAATATGCATGCATCATACATACTAGGGGTAGTACAACTGGGGAAATCAATGGTGGAGAAGGATCTAGGGGTTTTGGTAGATCATAAGCTTAATAATAGCATGCAATGCCAAGCTGCAGTTTCCTTTCTTGTATTAAGAGAGGTATGGGCCCCAGAGATAGAGATATCATTTTGCCCCTGTACAAATAATTAGTAAGACCTTATCTGGAATATGCAGTTCAGTTTTGGGCACCAGTTCTCAAAAAGGAAAACGGGGGAACTGGAGAAAGTGCAGAGAAGGGCAACCAAACTGATAAGAGGCATGGAGGAGCTCAGCTATGAGGAAAGATTAGAGCAACTGAATCTATTCCCTCTTGAGAAGAGGAGATTAAGGGGGGGATATGATCAACTTGTAGAAATGCATAAGTGGTCCGTATAGTGAACTTGGTGTTGAGTTATTAACTTTAAGGTTACCACAGAGGACAAGGGGGCACTCTTTACGTCTAGAGGATGATAGATTTCATCTCCAAATATGGAAAGGTTTCTTCACAGTAAGAGCTGTGAAAATGTAGAATAGATTCCCTCCAGAGGTGGTTCTGGCAAGCTCAGTAGATTGCTTTAAAAAAGGCCTGGATTCTTTCCTAAATGTACCTGTATAACTGGGTACTAACATTTATAGGTAAAGTGATCATGGGAAAATCCTCTCGGGGGATTAGGAAGGATTTTTTTCCCCTGTTGTAGCAAATTGGAGCATGCTTTGCTGGTTTATTTTGCCTTCCCCTGGATCAACTCTGGGTAGAGGTTTGTGTATATGGGATTGTATTATTATTTATTACATTTTTTTTGGTTGAACTAGATAGATTTTTTCAACCTGACTAACTATGTGTTATTCTATATATTTTAACACATTTTTTTTAATCCAAATCACTTCTAAATCAGTAAAATAAACTTTTGCTTCAAGTTACAATTGCAGCTGCATTTCTACTGTGAACTGACATCACTAATAATACTGGTTCTCCATTATTCCCCTTTCTTCGCTCATGACTACACAAAAATAGTTTGTAGTCCCCATGTTTCCTGGAAGAAGCTGCTTTTGCTGACTTTTCATACAGCACATTACAGTTGCTATGCTGGCAAGCTAGCCCTCTTGATTCTCAAAACACCCTTTCTGTGGACCTGTTTTTTTTTTTTTTTTAACCTTTATGGTGCATAAATGAGACATCCACACACACACCATACCAGATGCTAATAAGCAAACACAAATAAGGGCCCAATTATATTGATAACCCGCTGAGATGGAGATTTGTCCCAATTTCCTGCACCAGGACATTGATTTATGCCGTGCTATTTTAAACTCTGTAAAATGCATGTACACACACCATTGCAGCATGCACCTGTAATTGCACATGCCGATGTATCAGAAACACGTAATTTCCATGATGGGTGCACATAAACACATAGGGGCTGATTTACTAAAACTGGAGAGTACTAAATCTGGTGCAGCTGTGCATTAGTAAATCAATCTTACTGGCTCTTGGCTAGTGATTGTTACCATTTGACAGCATACAAAAAAAAAAAAAAAATGTTGCCTGTCCGTCTGCCTCTTTAAAAATCAGTTAAAGTTGACATTAGATCTGAAGTTATACTTCCTCATCAACATGTTAATGAAAATTTTAAATAAAACCTTTCATTTTCATTACCCACCTTATTTTGGACCCAGTGATGTTATTACTGGTTTTCTGTACTTCTCTATACAGTGCAGGCAGATCTTGGCTGGTGGGAGGGGCCTGCGTTTCCTGAAAACCTCACAACCCTGTTGCAAACAGTGTGCTGGCTCTTGGGGGAGGTATTCAAACATCACAAAGCCTTGATGGAATAATTTCAGTCTGAAGAAGTGGGAATTCCTCAGTCATGGAATCTGAGCAATGTACATATATCTGTAATGGTTTATGTATCTCTCCAAAGCTCTAAGGGTTGTTTCTCTCTAGCGCTTCGTTCCTCTGTTATCAGCATTAGTCACTTCTGAGAAGTTTTCCCAACACATTAAATAAATTTGTGTCAGGAGGGAAGGGGGAGAGCTTAGAACAAAGCTTGTCTATTCACAACACTGTTCTTCTGCTGTGTGGAGGGGGATCAGCTCTAACACACTGTAACTACAATCTCTCTGCCCCCTCATCTGTGCTCCTGTCAGATGAAGAAAGATTGAAAGTTCATGATCTGAACTTTTGAATGGGTGTAGGGAAGAGAAGATTGCAGATAAACAAGTGTAGCAAGGTCCCAGGCCTCCTTTAGTCCAATGAGAACCTCCAGAGCCAGGGACAGCTGACATCCTTTTGTATAGAGTGGGTTGCAAGGCATAGTGTGTGTAATGTAAGGTAGATTCATGGGTGCTAAACACTTCTTGAATGCAAAGAGATTTATTTTCTCTTGAACAGAACATTGGGAGAGAGGGTTTAGGGCCAGGACACCCTTAGGAAGTTGCAATGTCAATTAGCAGACTCTGAGACTTCTACAGGTAGACAGCCATGCAGGGAAAGGCATCCAGCAAGACACCACATCTGCATGTGTAAGAGCGCTGTCTCTTATGGCAACAGCCTTAGAACAGTTCCTAACACAGATTGTAACAAACTCCTTTACTTTTATACAGTCACTTCTTGTAGAGTCTCAGCCCACTGAGCTCCCAGTCGCTCTCACTAGACGTGCTGATTCACTGCCCCTGAATCCCGTGAGCTCTTCTAATCTTCTTACTTTAGTATCTTTCTCAAGCATTTTCCCTGCTTCCCTGCTGGATCCATGGCCTGGCACTCCAGATACTCCTCAAGCGTCACCCCACTGGCTGGGTCCCTGGCTTGGCACCTGCTGAAGTTCCCTGATTCTTCACCATCCCCAGTTGGTGAGAATACTGTTCCGGTACTTGCTTCAGCTACTCATCCTGGTAACAAGGTGGTTGGTCCCTTAGTGGTGACAGCTTCCCCTCTACCTTCGACCAGGACAGGTTCTCCGGCTGGCAGAACCATCACTTTTGGTTGGACTGCAAGCCGCAATCCCAACCCTATGCTCCTCTCTTGCTTCTGGATAGACCCTCAGACAGCCTAGCAGCCAGATGTGCCCGGGATAGGCCCAAACTCCAGCATAGCAGCCTGGGCAGCAAAGCACACGTCCACCCAGACAGGTGGCACAGAACCCAATCACCTGACCTCAACCAAATAAATAGCCTCTCCCAGCAGGCCAAGAGACCTAAGAAAATCCCTGCCCATTGGCTGAGATACCCTATCTATTCCTAATCTGTCCTTGCAATGCCCTTGTCGTATCTAATGTCACCAGATACCCGGCCATCTAGTGACAGAAGAGAGAATTGCAGCAATTCCAGACTTAGGGTGAAATCAGTTGATCCCTCACAATATGCCAAGGCAAAGATGCCTGGCAGGTAAATTTAGGAGTAACCCTGCCTAGACATCAGGGTGCTACACAAGTAAAATCTATGTAGGAGGACTTGTTTCATCTCTGTTTATCATCTGTGGCTGCTCAATTTACTGGGTATATGTAAGGGTTTACAACCACTTTAGGTATTGACCACACCTGATGCTGTGTTGCTATAATTAAAAGACCTGAAATATAATGAAGGATTGGCTGTCCAGGAAATAAGGCAGACTTTATCTGATTTGCTGCAGTTTCTAATGTACACAGTGAGAAGCTCTAGGTTTGCCGTAAAATCAGAATAAGAAATTTCAATACAGATGAGAAGCCTGTACAGCTGTGCAAGACTGAAAGTAAGGCTAGAGTTCAGCTTTAAAACCTTCAAAGCAGAATCATTCCAATCACAGCCAATCCAGTTGGGAAGGAGTTAAAAAGGTAAGTAGTAAGATACAAAATGCACTAATCCCTAGCCACTAGTCATTATCAATTTTTCATTGGCTGTACTGCCCTGTAGAAAGTCTAAAATTCTTTGTGAAAATAAAAAAATAAAGAAAGGATATCTAATCTCTTGGATTTCTGCTCATTCTTATGCTCCCCTGCTGCTCAAAGCCTATTAGAGTTAATACAAAATTAATAGTTTTTGGGATATATTAGTTAATACACTTAACTTTTGTGCTATTATTATTACAGCATACTTATGCATGGAAATGAATTTAATTTCCAAACTGGAAAAAGCTTGTAATTACCCAGGTGGAGTAAGGTTTTATCCACCACAATCAAATAAATGTGTTTCTGCTTTTCTGCATTTAGACATACAAGATAAGTTTACATACTAAATCTGCAGTAATGGACTTTATATTACAAGTAGTGTAGAATAACATGCCAGCTCAAGAGTCATGTTTTAATGTAAAGTATAACTTCTCAGGTTTTTATTGCTGTCTATATCTCCACTAGGGACATTTACCCTCTCTCTTTGTCTTGTTGGCCATTTTCCCCGGGGCAATTACAGAAAATCCAATTAAAAGTTGCCACTAGCTAAAGAGGGATTACCCCTCACTTTGGTGAGATTTTCTTTCAGCTCCTGTTTTGTTTCTTTAGGACAATCACCCCATCAGTTCAAACATACACCTAACATACTGACCAAATTATTTGGAGACCGTAGGCACACAAAAGGAGACACTGCCAAAGGATATCTATTTGAGAAGGGTTGTACTTCAAGAGACTATACACTAGAGCAGTGTTTCTCAACTCCAGTCCTCAAGGCGCCCCAACAGGTCATGTTTTCAGGCCTTCCATTATTTTGCACAGGCGATTTAATCAGTTTCACTGCCTTAGTAATTATCACAGCCATTTCATCTGAGGGAAATCCTGAAAACATGACCTGTTGGGGCGCCTTGAGGACTGGAGTTGAGAAACACTGCACTAGAGCCTTTGGTGTCTCATGCAGCCTTCTGGCTCTCTGCCTGGCCTTCAGAGCCTCTACAGTAGTTTTTGTTTTCCTAGATCCTTTCACACTCTTTTTCTCTTTTAAGCTGTTTATCTCCTCCTAACCCCCCCCCCCCCCCACGGTTTAGCGGTCTTGTGTGTTGGACTGTTCCTGAAGTCATCATGCCCACAGACCTACTTTAGACATGGGGACATCAGGTACAGTCCACCGCTCATCGTGGGGAGAGCTTTTTGCCACTAGAGCGGAGAATCAGGTGAATATACAGCTTTCTGCTTGCCACTTGACAAAACAAGCAGTTAACCCATGCATTGCAGGCAGAGCCCCATTGTTCAGCTTTAAATGTATGCCACCTAAATGCAGGAGCAAATGTTACCTGGATTACAAAGGCATGTTACAACGATATCCTGCATTAGAACATATGGAAATGGGCCCCGAGCCACTGTGTTGAGCACAGATGTGGAAGCTTTCTGCAACTTTCCTGCTCCTTTTTTGAAAATCCACCCACTAGCCATTAGATTAACAGCCATCAAGGAAGTGTGTGTGTGTATGTGTGTGTGTGTTTGTGTGTGTGGGGGGGGGGGGGGGCAGGACAGTCTGACAGAAGGCAGGAAAAGCCCTGTTCTTCCATACACTACTAATAACAATTTTTTGTTCTTTGGGTTTAGGTCTTCTGTAAATAATGGGGTTTTAACCATTGTGGTTTTTAACAGACTGGAGACAAGGTAATTATCTCATTCTTTTTTGTTTCCCCCATATTTTAAGGAATATAGACCCACCCTTAAACTTTCTTTTAGCTGGGCAACCAGTTCCTAATGATTCTGATAACGTTTTTAACATTTCTATTATTTTTTCTTTGACCAGATGTGGGTTATTAACACACAATGCTAAAGGGTTTATAAATTGTTTTCAGCAGATAGCTCTACAGAAGTGATATTACATTTCAGTTTCTTTTGCATGATTGCAGGCAAAGAATGGCCTACTATGAAAAGGGAAGCAGATCTTTGTGCCAGAAACCGCCCGAGTGGCTGTCTTAAGCCCCATACACACGGTCGGATTTTCCGATGGATTCTGTCCTATCGGACAATGTTGTCGGAAATTCCGACCGTGTGTAGGCACCATCGGACATTTTCCATCGGATTGTCCGACGGACAAAGTTGTATCTCCTGCTCTATAAATTTTCCGACAACAAAGTCCGATCACACCAATTCTGATCGTGTGTAGCGAATTCCGACGGACAAAGTGCCACGCATGCTCAGATCACATTACAAGACCAAAGCTATTGGCTACTAGCCTCTATGTAGTCCCGTCGTAGGCAACAAACGTCACCACGTTCAGAATGATCGGATTTTCCGACAACATTGTCCGACCGTGTGTATGCAACACCAGTGTCGGACTAAATCCGTCTGACCAAATCCGATGGATTTGGTGGTCGGATTTTCCGACTGTGTGTATGGGGCTTTAGGGTTCTGCCATGATCACCGTTAGCTGGCCATTTTGGAATCCGCAAGACCATAGAGTTGGTACTACATACATTCTGGTGGCCTGGGTTGGAGAAGGATTGCAAGGCTTTTGTCAATGCATATGCATTCGGAGCAAGAACACCCAAAATAAAGCTTGGGGTTTACTTAGACCCTTACCTGTACTTGATAGGCCTTGGAAGATGATTGCCATGGACTTTGTTGTCGAGCTACCACCATCTCAAGTTTGTTTTGCTATTTTTGTGGTGGTGGACTGCTTATCAAAAATGGCACACTTCCTACCTCTGAAGTGTACCACTTCGTCTGCTGCTGAGACCGCTCAAGTCTGTATCAAGGAGGTTGTCAGACTTCATGGCATTCCGATGAACATTGTTTCAGAACGGGGAGTCCAATTTACTTCAATATTTTAAAGATTGAACTCTCTCTTTCCTCAGCTTACCATCCCCAGACCAATGGGAAGACAGAAGGAACCAATCAAAGCCTGGAGCAATAAATCTGATGTTTCACGTCCTTTGCCCAGGATGACTGGGTATCTCTTTTGCCACTAGCGGAGTTTGCTTATTATAATGCCAGTCATTCTGCCACCAAACAATCTCAATTTTTTGCAAATTATGGATTCCACCCAACCTTCCTATCTGATCTAATTCCTGAAAATGCTGTCCCTGCTGTCCAGAGTACTCTGGATTTCTTTTCCACTAATAACTTGTTGTTACTGGAGGCGGTCATGAAGGCTCAGGAGGACAACAACAAAAATGTTTGACAGTAAGTACAAGGGGAACTGTTGCTACAACCAGGGGACCAGGTATTGCTCGCCACGACAAACTTGAGAATGACCTGCCCGTCAAAGAAACTGGCACCGAAACTCATAGGACCATTTCCGGTAAGGAGAAAATTTGTGACGTATCTTATGAATTAACATTACCAGAGTCCCACAAAGTGCATCCAGTCTTCCATGTATCTCTGTTGAAACCGGCAGTACCAGATCCATTTCCCGATCGTAGTGGAAGCTTTCTGCAACTCCCCTGCTCCTTTTTTCACTAGCCATTTGATTAACAGCCATCAAGGAAGTGTGTGTGTGGGGGGATGGGGGGGGGGGGGGGCAAGTCTGACAGAAGGCAGGAAAAGCCCTGTTCTAATAACTATTTTTTGTTTTTTGTGTTTAGGTCTTCTGTAAATAATGGGGTTTTAACCAGTGTGTTTTTTAACAGACTGGAGACAGAGTAATTATCTCATTCTTTTTTGTTTTTGTTTACCCCATATTTTAAGAAATATATACCCACCCTTAAACTTTATTTTAGCTGGGCAACCAGTTCCTAATGATTCTGATAAAGTTTAACATTTCTATGAATTTTTCTTTGACCAGATATGGGTTATTAACACACAATGCTAAAGGGTTTATAAATTGTTTTCAGCAGATAGCTCTACAGAAGTGATATTACATTTCAATTTCTTTTGCATGATTTTCACCTGTTCAGCTGTTCTATGCTTTTTTGTGAAATACAGGTATGTGTGATATCACTTAATTCCCAGACTAACAGCATAGGACCCTCTTATACTGTGTATACCCTGTTTCCCGAAAAATAAGCCCTACCCTGAAAATAAGACCTGACGTTATATTCAGGGATGGCTGCAATATAAGCCCTACCCCAAAAATAAGCCCTAGTTAAAGTCATCATAAAAACATGTAATCTGTTTTGTAAAAAGATTATATAATGTGCAGCGTGTCTCCTTTTTGTAACTTTATTGTTATTATTATTATTATTATACATGATTTATATAGTGGAAAATACCTTATTTACAATGCCGTTGGGCACTCACGTGACCTGTTGGAGATCTTCTATTCCCTCCTGGCTGATGTCAGTGGCCCCTCCCTCTGCTGTGCTCGGCGCGGGGAAGAAAAGCCCTAGCGGGTCAAGTGAGTGTCCAGCGGCACTGTAAATAAGGTATTTTCCACAATAAAGTTACAAAAGGAAGCATAATGCACATTATATAACATTTTTACAAAATAGACTACATAATTTTACAATGGTTTTAACCAAGGTTTATTTTTGGTATTACAGAAGGTCATAATGCTGACTCCTGAGCTGACAGGGGGAGAGGAGACACAGGAACATTTTATTGTTTTATTTCAGATTTTTTTAGAACATTGAGAGGGGTAAATGACACAGCACAAGCACTGTGCTTTAAAGGATCAGGATATATATATTTATATATATATATATATATATATATATATATATATATATATATATATATGTGTGTGTTTTTTTTAGTTTTTTTGGGTACAAGCACTTTAAGATCGCCATGATGACCTGAATGTATTTGAATAAATTAATATTATTTAACATACAGTAAATACATAACAAAATCCCCTAAAAGTGAGCCCTAGTGTCTTTTTTGTAACCAAAATTAATATAAGACCCGGTCTTATTTTCAGGGAAACACAGTAGTAACATCATAATGTGCTGAGTGGTCTTTGTAGGAGCAGCCATCTATGGGAAACTTAAAAGATTTGTGTGCAAGAATGGCTGTAGAGCCAGTCACTTTGGCCTCTTCAGGCCCATTCCTGAGAATGTCGGGAGTGTCTATCAACTCCTAACATTTCATGGATATTTTGCAGAATTACTCCTTCTAATGACTTTCTAATGAACAAAAAGTCCTGTTGTTATTATTTGGAGTAATAAAGCCAAATCCTAATTTAAAATTAATTTGAAATTTAATATGGAACCCCAGTCCAAATTGTGGATTTTGGATACATTGGGCAAGGGTTAGAATCACTGTTACCATTAGATTTCTTCCCCCATTTTTTTTTCTTTTGACAATTTTTTTCTAGGGCTGAAAGTAAGTGAAAATCTAGAATTTTACATCTGTCATTTGAACAGGAGAAATGTTCCAATGGCACACCCATCCCTGGTCAGATCTCCTAGCTTTAGTTGTTATACTTTGCTCAATCTTACCAAAATGGCTGGAGATCCATTATAAACCATTTTATAATACTGTAGTAATCAGTACCTTTTTTTCTGCTAACATTACTTTGTTGTAAAGCTTTTTTTAGTGTCCCTTTCATTGCATAGTAGTTGGTGACTTTACATGTGTCCGTATCATCAACATTGATTTTCCAGCTGCCTACGTTTCCTTTTTTGTGCATGCAGACAGTGTCAGGTGCACATATGTCTGCATACCTCCCAACTTTGGAACTTGAGAATCAGACACACATTGTGAGAATCAGACACACATTGGGATTGAGAAGATATGTGGCAGGCAAAGTGCACCAATCCAAAATTAGGTGTGGCAAATATGTGCTAAATATTGGGTGTGGCATAAAGAAACATGGTTAAATAGGGTCTAAACCTACATGTTGTATACATTCTACACAGTTCGCAGTTCTTGTACCCAAAAAATACTCCCTAATTATTGTGCTATGAGTGAGAGTCTCATATAAACCTAAACCTGCCTGCTACTAGCTATGCATGACCATATAAACAATTA
Source organism: Lithobates sylvaticus (assembly GCA_028564925.1). Taxonomy (NCBI): domain Eukaryota; kingdom Metazoa; phylum Chordata; class Amphibia; order Anura; family Ranidae; genus Lithobates; species Lithobates sylvaticus. The sequence goes on along the minus strand of CM053028.1, from coordinate 319,288,128 downwards.
TATTTATCAAATCAATCAGATAATCATAGGAATCAAAGAATTGGGACTTTTGAGGCATAACATTTTATGTTAAAAAGTATACCGCGCTAAATGCTAAAAAAAATGACATACAGGTAATAAATGATACACTGGTAACAAATAAAATTAATCAAACAGTCCCCAGTGAAAAAAAGGTGCTTGTGCTAGTGAAACAATATCCAGGGCTGTGACTTGAATAATAGATGGATGATTCCGTGCTTCTTAAGTGCTTTAAATAGGGTGCCCTCCTTATAGATGTGCACTCACCCCTGGGAGTGGACCAACTATTGCTATTGCGCGTGTGGGGCGACCCCTATGGATATCCTCTGGACTGATGATTGGCAGCGGTGAATGTTCCTCATATAAATAGATATAATAGAAAAAGCCTTATTGCGCAGTACCGTTGATAAAAAGCTTTTTATTCCAAAAAATATAAAGGTATTCAACTCACATGTATGAGTGCCTAATGTCCTGGTACCTGGAGTGAACATCTTTATGCCTAAAAATATAATGTTTATTAATTTCATAAAAAATTGGAAAAAGTTACATAAAAACATTTTCATATTGCAATACATTGTTAGACATCGATCAACATTTAACAGTGAAATTTTATCTTTGTCCATATCTGGTAATAATAAAGGCTCTGCATGTTTCCTGGACATGGTCCACTTCCTCAGGAGCCAATGAAAACCGGTTTATACAGGATACAATCTTGGTAGTATACTGGAATAATTTTCATTCTCCTCCTTCCTGCCTGAACCTGTGACCCGGGTGAAAGCATGACATGGTTAAAGGCAATTGATGATTGAGTTAATAGCGTAGGTAATAGCAGACTTTCCACATACAATAACCTGAGGTTAATAGGCATGAAAGCTGTGAGGAGATGTAGTCTCCTCTTGATTTATAAAAGACCCCACAAGTGGAACTGACATCCTAAAGACTCACATCTTGGATAAATCTAAATTAGTCGATTAAAGATTGGGTGTTTCACCTTAAAATATCGATAGCTGCTGGCATAGCGTGTCAGAGTGCGCTGAGTATTGCCCCTGATTGGATGAAGCAAGGCCTATCTAACTGGGATAAAATTCTATGAATGAAAATTATTCCAGTATAGCAACAAGATTGTATGCTGTATAAATGTTTTTCATTGGCTCCTGAGAAATGGACCATGTACAGGAAACGTGCACCACCTTTAAGATTACCAGATATGGACAAAGATAAAATCCACTGTTAAATGTTGATCAATGTCTAACAATGTATTTCAATATGAAAATGTTTATGTAACTTTTTTTCCATTTTTTTTTTTTTTAATAAATAAACATTGTATTTTAAGCATTAACATCAAAAAAGTCCCAGTTCTTTGATCCTTATGATTATCTTATTTATTTGCTGTACAAGGGATGTGACACCTTACCAATTCCAAAAAACATTTTAACCAATTATATTTTGGTAGTTTGGTTCCTGTACTGACTCCTCCGGAAATGCTTCCTCTCAGCACCTCTCTACTTCAGAAGGCAGGCGCTGTGAACTCTGACACAGCCGTGCCTACTCACAAGGCATAGTGAGTAGTCACATAATTCAAGGAAGTAAATGTGTGGGAAGCTTCACAAAGAAAGTTTACAAACTTTAAGATTGTTCAGAATAATTGGAGTAGGCTAGAAATAACAAAAATACAATGTAGAAATTAATATATTATTTCACCATAGATATACTTTAACATTTTGCTAATGCCTTGTGCATCAGTAATGCCTGGACCTTAGGAGAAGGGTATGCGCAAAAAGGTTGTCCTGAAAATGTAACGGTTAATGAAAATAACATGGATCATGGACAGTACTCAACTGTGTTGTTGCAAGTGCGCTAATAAGGCTACGCTCACCATAAACACCTATCCAAATTCAAAATAATATTTTTGGTGGACTTATTTTTAAAAAAGTATGACATGTCCAAGCATTACAAAACTTACAGAACTGTGTTTACGTAAAATGTCCTTACTGTCTCAATAAGGCATCATCACAGTCACAACTTGACATTGCTCTTGTTTATATACGTTGTAGATCACATCAAGTTCAAGTCTTTTTATCTAGTTCACCCTGGAGAATGTACATCAGCAAATGACAGGCTAAGGTCACTATGAGAAGGTCAATATAAACAATACTTAGCCAGAACTAAGATCAAGCAGTATGGACACTATATCATATCTGAATTAGTATTTGTATATAAATGAGTCCCTTTGTTTTTTTAATGAAGGCTACTTAGTGGTTATTGTAAAAAAATTGTTTATAAAACCATTATGCAAGCCAGACACTAATTGCCAAGAAAAAACTTTCTTACAAAATATTGTATATTTTTCTTAGACTTTCTTTTCTACAGTTTAACATAAGTTTTAAACCTATATACAGTTTGCCAGTTTAGTTCATACATAAATGGGCATTGCAATAGACTAATTTTTTGTTTATTATTTATAGCTTTCAGGAAATGATATTATTGCTTTTGCAAAGATATGTAGTATATAGGTACTGCATGAATGCGTCATTCATTTATATCATTTTCAGAGCAATTTACAAACAATGGAAAAATGGTAAATAACAAAAGACACACATTTGTCATGATAACGAGTTTGATGCCATCAGTAACTGGGAAATTAACGCATTGAAAAAATGTTACGTATGCTATATACAGTATAACATACGTATAGTAAATCACATAGATCATTACAAAATTTGCAAATCTGTTCATCTTCAAACTTCATAAACTCAGTCATGCAACACTGTACCCAAATTTTTTGTCCTTTTTTCCCACAAATAGAGCTTTCTTTTGGTGGTATTTGATCACCTCTGGGTTTTTTTTTTTTTTTGGGCTATAAATGAAAAAAGACCGATTTAAAAAAAAAAAAAAAGAATTTTTCTTTGTTTTTTTGTGATAAAATTTAGCAAATTATTATTTTTTTTCTTTATAAATTTTGTCCACAATTTATACTGCTACATATCTTTGGTAAAAAATAACCCAAATTAGTGGATATTATTTGGTCTTTCTGAAAGTTAGAGAGTAGGGTTGACCGAACCCGAACTGTAAAGTTCGGGTCCGTACCGGACCTTTGGGTGTATGGGACCCGGACCCGAACCCGAACTATTGGCTGTAAGTTCGGGTTCGGGTCCGGTGTTCGGCGATGTATTGGCGCCCTTTTAACAGCTGCAGGGCAGCCAATCGACGCTAGTTTCACTAGTGTGCCCTTAGAAGCCATCACAGCCATGCCTACTAATGGCATGGCTGTGATTGGGCAGTGCAGCATGTGACCCAGCCTCTATATATAGTCCAGACACAAAGCACACAGCGTCATTCTGCTATAGACAGGTTCCTGTACTGCTGAGAGAGAGGATTTTAGGAGTTAGTGTGATAAAGTCAGTCAGTCAGTCAGTCCACATTCCTTTAATGTTATTCTAATTAGTTAGATCAGTGAGCGATCTAGATAGCTAGAGTAGAGTAGGGAGTTTCTTTATTAAGCAAAAGAAAGAGGCAGAGAGAATTATTGAAGAGATTCCTAAATCAATTGTACCCTGGCTGGGGTGCAGTGCACAGTCTTTTAACAGTGCCATGAGGCCAGTGCCATACAAAATATAAAAGTTTTGCCTGCAAGCTCAGTGCACCATTAGGACCAACACTGCATATAGTAAGAGATACACCATAGTCTGTGTGTATTCTGCTATTGGAAAAACATTGCAAAAAAATTAAATTTTGCTGTGTTTTTTTTTTTCCCCCAATAGCATTTTCTGCATGTTCATACATACACGCTGTAGACACTATCTGTGTATTCTGATATTGGAAAAACATTGCAAAAAAATTAAATTTTGCTGTGTTTTTTTTTCCCAATAGCATTTTCTGCGTTTTCATAAACGCTTTAGACACTATCCGTGTATTCTGATATTGGAAAAACATTGCAAAAAATGCAATTTTGCGGTGTGTTTTTTTTTCTTCCCAATAGCATTTTCTGCGTTTTCATAAACGCTTTAGACACTATCCGTGTATTCTGATATTGGAAAAACATTGCAAAAAAATTTAATTTTGCAGTGTGTTTTTTTTTTTTCCCAATAGCATTTTCTGCGTGTTCATAAACGCTTTAGACGCTGTACGTGTATTCTGATATTGGAAAAACATTGCAAAAAAATTTAATTTTGCAGTGTTTTTTTTTTTCCCAATAGCATTTTCTGCGTGTTCATAAACGCTTTAGACACTGTACGTGTATTCTGCTATAGACAAAAACACCCATTTAGGGCGAGATCATAAATTTTGAAAATATGAGGAGATCATCAAAAAGGGGACGTGGCCCGGGTCATGGTGCTGCTGGTGGCGCTCCTGTTGCAGGGAGAGGACGTGGTCGATCTGTGCCAGCTACACGCACTAGTGAAACACCTTCCTCAGGTGTGAGTAGGCGACAGAGCCTGCAGCGGTATTTTGGCGCGCCTAATGAGGCTGTACGAATGTTGAGGCCAGGACAAGTACAGGCGATAATAGATTGGGTTGCTGACAGTGCCTCCGGTTCCTTCACATTGTCTCCACCCAGTCTCCTGATGAAAGTTCAGAGTTGGCACGTGCAGCCGATGTCCATCAGTCTTTCACCTCACCCCCTTGCAAATCAGCCAATCAGTCTGAGCCCCAAATCATGCAGCAGTCTCTTCTGCTTTTTGATGACTCTGTTAGCAGGGTTTCCCAGGGCCATCCACCTAGCCCTGCCCCAGAAGTGGAAGAGATTGTGTGCACCGATGCCCAACCACTTATGTTTCATGATGAGTACATGGGAGGACCATCGCAGCACGTCTCGGATGATGACGAAACACAGGTGCCAACTGCTGCTGCTTTCGCCATTGTGCAGACCGACAAGGAGGGCAGGGGTGAAGACTGGGTGGAAGATGATGTGGAGGACGATGAGGTCCTTGACCCCACATGGAATCAACGTCATGCAGGTGACCAGTGTAGTTTAGAGGAAGAGGTGGTGGTCGCACAGAGCCACCAGCACAGCAGAAGAGGGAGCAGGGTGCAAAAGCGGAGCGTCCGTCCCCTAGACAGTACGTCTGCTACTGCCCAACGCAGCAAGGAACCGAGCACACCAAAGCCAGGTCCAAGGAGTTCCCTAGCTTGGCAATTCTTCAGACAATGTGCTGATGACAAGACACAAGTGTTTTGCACGCTGTGCAATCAGAGCTTGAAGCGAGGCATAAACGTTCTCAACCTGAGCACAACCTGCATGACCAGGCATCTAAGTGCAAAGCACGAGATGCAGTGGAGTAGACACCGCAAAAAACAAGAAAGGTCTCTGGCTCCTCCTGCTTCCTCTTCTGCTGCAGTCTCGGCCTCTTCATCCACCTCTGTAGTGACAGTGACACCTGCCAACCCGCAAACAGAGGATCTGCCAGCAACACTACCACCTGGGTCACCAACCATCTCCACAATGTCCCATGGAAGCTTTCAGCTCTCTATTTCCCAAACACTGGAGCGGAAGAGGAAGTACAGCCAGGGCTAAACGACAGCAGGCAGTTTTAAAACTTTCCTGTTTGGGGGAAAAACCCCACACCGCTCAGGAGTTGTGGAGGGACATGGAACAACAGACCGATGAGTGGTTGGTGGCAGTGAGCCTCAAGCCCGTCCTGGTGGTGTGCGATAATGGGCGAAATCTCGTAGCAGCTCTGGGCCTTGCCGGTTTGACGCACATCCCTTGCCTGGCGCATGTGCTGAACTTGGTGGTCCAGAGTTTCCTTAAGAATTACCCCGATATGCCAGAGCTGCTGCAGAAAGTGCGGGCCGTCTGTGCGCACTTACGGCGTTCTCACCCTGCTGCTCGCCTGTCAGCGCTGCAGCGTAACTTCGGCCTTCCCGCTCACCATCTCATATGTGACATGCCCACAAGGTGGAACTCCACCTTGCACATGCTTGCCAGACTGTGCAAACAGCAGCAGGCGATAGTGGAGTTTCAGATGCAGCACGCATGCGTGAGTCGCTCTGCGGAACAGCACCACTTCACCGCCAATAACGGGGCCTCCATGCGAGACCTGTGTGCCTTGTTGCGCTGTTTCGAGTACTCCACCAACATGGCCAGTGCCGATGACGCCGTTCTCAGCATTACTATTCCAGTTCTATGCCTCCTTGAAAAAACTCTTCAGGCGATGATGGAAGAGGATGTGGCACAGGATGAGGAGGAGGAGGAGGAAGAGGGTTAATTTCCAAGGCTTTCAGGGCAGTCATTTACAAGTGGCTACGAGGGTGGGTTCCTGCACCAACAAGCGCCAGGTACACAATTGTCTGGCAGCAAGGGGACAGTTCTGGAGGATGACGAGGTGGAGGATGAGGAGGAGATGAAGGAGGAGGAACCATGTTCACAGCAGGGTGGCACCCAGACCAGCTCATGTCCATCACTGGTGCGTGGCTGGGGGGATACAGAGGACACAGACGATACACCTCCCACATAGGACAGCTTTTCCTTGCCTCTGGGCAGCCTGGCACACATAAGCGATTACATGCTGCAGTGTCTCCGCAATGACCGCCGAGTTGCCCACATTTTAACTGGTGCTGATTATTGGGTGGCCACCCTGCTGGATCCCCGTTACAAGGACAACGTGCCGTCCTTAATTACCTCACTGCAGCGTGATCGTAAGATGCGCGAGTACAAGCGCACGCTGGTAGACGCGCTGCTGGTGGCATTCCCACTTGGAAGCGGGGGTACGGTGGAAGCACAAGGCGAAGGCAGAGGAGGAGGAAGAGGTCGCCAACGCAGCCGGGGCACCGCCAGCACCTCGGAAGGCAGGGTTAGCATGGTCGGAATGTGGAAAAGCTTTGTCAGCATGCCACAACAACCAGCACCACCAGCTGAGATGGAACGTCTTAGCAGGAGGCAACATTTCACCAACATGGTGGAGCAGTATGTGTGCACACGCCTACACGTACTGCATGATGGGTCTGCCCCCTTCAACTTCTGGGTCTCCAAATTGGGCACATGGCCTGAGCTTGCCCTTTACGCCTTGGAGGTGCTGGCCTGCCCTGCCGCCAGTGTATTATCTGAACGTGTATTTAGCACGGCAGGGGGCGTTATCACAGACAAGCGCAGCCGCCTGTCCAGAGCCAATGTGGACAAGCTCACGTTCATTAAAATGAACCAGGCATGAATCCCACAGGACTTGGCCGTACCTTGTGCAGAATAGACACATATACCGGTGTTCTGATAAAAACTGTCTTGCTATCGGATAGTGTCCGGCCACTTACTGCGCAGATGCAGTGCTTGCGCAGTACGGAGGACAAGGAGATTCACAAAATCTCCAAAGATGAACGTCGCCTGCGCAGTGAGTGCAGGTTCAAGCCCGACCATCCAAGTGGACATACAGTAGCACATAGTAACAGGGCCCCTCACGGGCTCGCTTGGCTAGGCTTCTACCTCGGATGATGTGGCTTGAACCTGGAGTCACCGCGCATCGTCTTCGGAGAGTTTCAAAATCCCCTTGTCCTACGTACTGAGCAAGCGCAGTACAGGGCGGACACTATGCAACGGGGGACAGAATTTGACACATCATTCACCACTAGCCTTACCCAGCCATTGTTGTATTTTTGAACCAGTGTTGGCTACCTCGTCCTCCTCCACCGCCGCTTCCACCTACACCGCCACATCCACCACCACCTCAACCTCCTACTCCATTTGAATTTCGTCCTCCTAGGTCAAGATTATAATTTTTTCATTTTTTTTAATTTCCAAGTATTTTATGTTCCCACTATCTTATTCATTAAATTGAATAATTTTTTCCAGAAAGTGCGTTTTCTTGGGTATTCCCACCATATGTGCGGCATCGTGCCGTCTGAGGTTCTTAATGACTTCCTGTACCTCTTCTGCTGAGAAGGGGGCCTCCAGCATTTTTTTTATTTATTTATTTTTTTATGTTATTTTAAGTTATTTCCCTATCCACATTTGTTTGCAGATCACTTGCCATGCTCTTAACAACATTTTGTTGCCATTTGCAGCCCTCTAGCCCTTTCCATGACTTTTTTACAGCCATTTTAGTGTTCAAAAGTCCGGGTCCCCATTGACTTCAATGGGGTTCGGAGTTCGGGGTCAAGTTCGGGTCAAGTTTGGTCCCGAACCCGGACTTTTTTCCGAAGTTCGGCCGAACCCGCCAAACCCGAACATCCAGGTGTCCGCTCAACTCTATTAGAGAGTCTACAAGCTGTGGTGCAAATCATACAAAATTGATCACACCTGATGTACTGGAGGCCTATCTCATTTCTTGCGACCCGAACAAGCCAGGAAAGTACAAATACCCTCCAAATTACCCCTTTTTTGAAAGTAGACATTCCAAGGTATTTAGTAAGATGCATGGTGAGGTTTTTGATGTTGTCATTTTTTCCCACAATTCTTTGTAAAATTAAGATTTTTTTAATTTTTTCCACAAAATTGTCATTGTAATAGGTTATTTCTCTCACATGGCATGTGTATACCACAAATGGCACCCCAAAATACATTAAGCTACTCCTCCTGAGTATTACGATACCACATGTGTGCGACTTTTACACAGCCTGGCCACATAGAGAGGCCCAACATGCAGGGAGGGCCATCACGTGTTCTAGGAGCATAAATTACACATCTAACTTATTGACTACCTATTATACATTTGAAGGCCCTGGAGCACCAGGACAATGACATATGGCCCTGATACGTGGTACTGATGACACGTGACACTGATGTGGCACTGATGACGCGTGACACTGATGACAGATGGCACTAATATGTGGCACTGATGACAGATGGCACTTATACGTGGCACTAATATGTGGCACTGATGACAGATGGCACTAATACATGGCACTGATGACAGATGGCACCAATACGTGGCACTGATGACACGTGACACTAATGACAGATGGCACTGATACGTGGCATTGATGACACATGACACTGATAACAGATGGCACGTGATACTGACATGTGGCACTGATGACAGATGGCACTAATATGTGGCACTGATGACACGTGACACTGATATGGCACTATGTGGCACTGATGACACGTGGCACTGATGACACGTGGCACTGATGACAGATGGCACCTATACGTGGCACTGATGACAGATGGCACCTATATGTGGCACTGATGACAGATGGCACTTATACGTGGCACTGGGGACAAATGGCACTGACAGGTAGCACTGGGGACAAATGGCACTGGGGACAGATGGCACTGGGGACAGATGCACTGGAGACAGATGCACTGGAAACAGATGCACTGGGGACAGATGGCAGTGGGGACAGATGGCAGTGGGGACAGATTGGCACTTTATTTATTTGTTATTTTTTTACTAACTGCTGCAGCGGTTCATCTCTCCCTCCTCACACGCTGTCGCTGTGTGAGGAGGGAGAGCGGCAATGAGAGATGATCTCATATGTTTACATATGAGATCATCTCTCATTGGACACGCCGATCGCGCTGTGAACGGTCGCTGTGATTGGTCGTTTACAGCGATCTGTGACTGGCTGTGTCCAAGGGACACGGCCAGCACAGAACTTCCCTGATGCACGCTCTCATGAGCACGCATTGCGGAAGTAAACAGAAGGACATCCAGGGACGCCCTCCCGGCAGGTAGCGTCCGCACTGTAGCCGTCTTTCGGCTATAGCGCGGGCGCAAAGTGGCTAAAAACACCTATAATATTTCACTTGTGGGGCTAGCTCATATATTATATTTATATTTATACATATATATATATATATATATATATATATATATATATTTATATTTATATATCTGTGTGTGTATGTATGTATATATATATATATATATACACATACATACATAGTGCCTTGAAAAATTATTCGTACCCCTTGAAATTTTCCACATTTTGTCATGTTACAACCAAAAACGTATATGTATTTTATTGGGATTTTATGTGATAGACCAACACAAAGTGACACATAATTGTCAAGTGGAAGGAAAATAGATAAATGGTTTCCTAAATAAATATGTGAAAAGTGTTGCGTGTATTTGTATTCAGCCCCCGAGTCAATACTTTGTAGAACCACCTTTCACTGCAAATACAACTGCAATTATTTTTGGGTATGTCTCTACCAGATTTGCACATGTAGAAAGGGAAATTTTTTTGCAAAATAGCTCAAGCTCTGTCAGATTGGATGGAGAGTGTCTGTGAACACAAATTGTCAAGTCTTCACAGATCACAGATCTGTTTCACAGATTCTCAATTGGATTTAGGTCTGGACCTTGACTGGCCCCTTCTAAAGCCCCATACACACTATCATATTTTCTGCTGATTTTTTTCCTTCAGATTTACCAAAACCATATAATATGAGGTCAAACCTTAGGAGTTTTAATTTGTATGCAAAGCAAAGCAAATCTGAAGACCAAAAATCTGCAGAAAATCTGATAGTGTGTATGGGGTTTAACAGATGAATATGCATTGTTCTAAACCATTCCATTGTAGCTCTGGCTGTATGTTTATGGTCTTTTGGGGTTATTTACTAAAGTCAAATCCACTGTGCAGTGCACTTGGAAGTGCAGTCGCTGTAGATCTGAGGGGGACATGCAAGGAAAATGAAAAACAGCATTTTTGCTTGTACATGATTGGATGATAAAATCAGCAGAGATTCCCCTCATTTCAGATCTTCCCCTCAGATCTACAGCAACTGCACTTCCAAGTGCACTTGAAGTGCACTTGTAGTGCAGAGTGGATTTGCCTTTAGTAAATCAACCCCATTGTTCTGATGGAAGGTAAACCTTCGCTCAGTCTCAAGTCTTTTTCAGACTCTAATGCCGCGTACACACGGTCGGAATTTCCGATGGAAACAGCCCGATGGGAGCTTTTCATCTGATTTTATGACCGTGTGTATGCCCACCGGTCTTTTTCTGTCAGAATTTCCGACGGACTTTGGATTGAGAACCTGTTCTTAATTTTTCCGACGGAAAACCTTTCTATCGGATTTTCCGATCGTGTGTATGCAATTCCGACACGCAAAATTCCAACGCATGCTCGGAAACTATTCAACGCATGCTCAGAAGCATTAAACTTCCCTTTTATAGTGCAGTCAAGCGTGTTGTATGCCGTGGTGTTATTGACTGTCGGAATTTGGTGTGACCGTGTGTAGGCAAGACAGTTTGAGCGAAATTCCGTCGGAATTCCGACGGGAAAACCATCAGAGCTTTTTCCGACGAGAATTTCGACCGTGTGTACGCGGCATAACAGGTTTTCTTCTAAGATTGCCCTGTATTTGACTCCATTCATCTTCCCATCAACTCTGACCAGCTTCCCTGTCCCTGCTGAAGAAAATCATCCCCACAACATGATGCTGCCACCACCATGTTTCACGGTGGAGAGGGTGTGTTCAGGATGATGTGCAGTGTTAGTTTTCCGCCACACATATTTTGCTTTTAGGTCAAAAAGTTTAATTTTGGTCTCATTTGACCAGAGCACCTTCTTCCAAATGTTTGCTGAACAGCTGTATTTATACTGAGATTAAATTACACATGGGTGGACTCTATTTACTAATTAGATGACTTCTGAAGGCAATTAGTTCCACTAGATTTTATTTAGGGGTATCAGAGTAAAGGGGTCTGAATACAAATGCACGTCACACTTTTCAGATATTTATTTTGAAAAACATTCATCGTTTTCCTCCCACTTCACAATTATGTGCCACGTTGTGTTGGTCTATCATATAAAATCCCAATAAAATCCATTTACGTTTTTGGTGTAGCATGACAAAATGTGGAAAATGTCAAGGGGTATGAATACTTTTTTATTTATTTTATATATATATATATATATATATATATATATATATATATATATATATATAAAAGTGGCAGAGATATCCAATATTATGTCCAAGCTTAAATCGTCAAGCTTTCCGAATGACATCTGTCCCGCATGGTTTATGAAGAAAATTGAAGATACATTGGCCCCAGAAATTACAAGGATAGTGAACCTATCTTTAAAAATAGGGGCTGTTCCAACATGACTGAAGCATGCCATTGTCTCCCCCTTGTTGAAGAAAAGCACACTTGACCCTTCTTTACTCACTAATTTCAGACCTATATCTCTTCTTCCCTTTCTGGCGAAGATCCTGGAGCAGGTCGTCTTTCAACAAATGCAAAGCTTCTTCAAGGGTAACGACCTGTTCCATGACTCCCAGTCCGGATTTAGGCCGGGACGTGGCACTGAACTGTCCGCACTCGATGTACGCGAACGCCTGTTAAGAGTAAAAGATGCGGGGGGGGGGTCGGCAGCCTTGGTGCTGCTGGACCTCTCCGCAGCCTTTGACACTATCGATCATCAAATTCTGGGAGACCATATGAAATACCTTTTTGGATGTAGTGGCACTGTCCTCCGTTGGATCAATTCCTTTTTCACGGACAGGACCCATCGAGTGCAGATGAACGCATGCAGCTCGCCAATTGAACCACTTCTCTATGGAGTCCCGCAGTGCTCGGCATTGTCGCCCCTGCTATTCAACTGCTATATGCGCCCACTCGCTGACATTATTGCTACACAAGAATTAGAATGCCAGATCTATGCAGATGACACGCAGATTCTGGCTGATGATGGGCCAAATATGCATCTACAACTGAGAAATGGACTCCTTCACATACAATAATGGATGGCCGATAACAAGCTAGGCCTTAATGAAGCAAAGACCGGGGTGATGCTGGTGGGCCCTCAATCAACCACCAATTTTCTCTTGGCCTGGCCCACTTCATTCTGCCCCATCCCAACGCCAGCAAAACAGGTCAGGAACCTAGATATCATCTTTGATTCCTGCCTGTCATTTATACCTCACGCTAAACTCTGTATCAAAAACTCCAACTTCTATATACAGAGACTCCAGAAAATTAAAGATCTGTTCTCGCACGAAAACCGGCTAACTCTCGTACAGGGCCTTGTATATTCCCGGTTGGATTGCTCTAACATCTTTTTTCTTGGACTTCCATTGAAGTGGCAAAGAAAATTGCAAGCGACTCAGAATCTCTGCAGCCTAATGCACAAGGATGTTTATTAGCTTCAAAGTCCTCAAGTGAAAAATCCCTGGTGTTATCTTGCACCTGGGTAACCACAGGTGCCATGTACAGTCACCAATATAAGTGACTTTATGCTTTGCAACTATAAAACGAGTTTGTGCAGGTGGCCTTTTTTGACAGCAGATGCTGCTAGAGCTGCTATCTTTACACAGAAACTCAAGGATTTTATCTTAAGAGCTGGGTATTGCTGGCAAGTGGGGTTGTGACAACAGGGCGGAAGGACCGGATGTGTTACAGGTCGTATGGACCTTGATGAGCTTTTTTTTGGGCCCGTAGAGCACATTCAGTGTTCTCAACTAGCTAAAGAGACAAAGCATTGAGAGATTTGCCTTTTAGAGATGTACTGAATATGTTTTTATAGTTTCTGCCCAGACATACACTTTAAATGAGACAACCAGAAAAATCCAAACAGTCATCGATTGATCATCCGACTAATTCAAGCTTTAATCTTTTACTTGCATCAAATTTGTAGCAAGAACCCTGCATGATGTATACATTATGGCAAGACTAATATTGGGAGAACAAATATAAATATGACAAAGAGCCAGGATTAAATGCAGGTAAGAGTACATTCAGAAGATGAATGTAGGAGGGAAGAGCTAAAAGTCAAGAGCCAGTGTTAATGGACATATGAGTACTTCATAAAACCAGTAAGCACCTTTTCCAAGATCTTTTAGTATTGTCACCAAGGCAACAGTGCATATTGTGTTAGATTGTCTTCAGTAGTATATCAATGGCTAATGCTAGAATACAACATTTTACAAACTTCTTAGCAAGACATTGATACATTTCCTCCAGCTATCCTCAAATCTGCACTGTGGACTGTTGACAAAGGTAAAGCTATGATGTATTTACAATGTACCTCCCAGTGTTAACAAGAGTAAGTAATATATATAATAAATATATATATATATATATATATATAGATATATATATAGATATATATATATATATAGAGAGAGAGAGAGAGAGAGAGAGAAATATAGATATAGATATCTCTATATCTATATATACTTATATATAATATTTATATATATATATATATATATATATATATACACATATATATATATACATATATATATATATATATATATATATATATTAAGGATGAGCCCGGTGTTCGATTCGAACCCATGTTCGAATCGAGCACCGGGTGTTCGCTCGCTCGGCGAGCCCAGAACTATTGGGGCCGCTCGCATCAAATTCGTGTGATGCGAGCGGCCCCGCAATGCATTGCGGCCCGCGCAGTGCAATGCTGGCTGATGATTGGCCAAGCATGCACTGTGACCCCGCATGCTTGGCCAATCACAGCGCCGGCAGCGAGGAGAGCCATAATTGGCTACAGGCAGGATGCCTGTAGCCAATTATAGCTCAGGGGCTTTAATACACGCCCCACGGTATAAGAGGCCGCCGCGGCGGCGGCCTCGCATATTATGTTTCACTCACAGTGTCAGCGTGTCAGTGTGCTGCTGACTGCTGACAACAATATGTGCTTTATTTCTGGGGATATGTGTGTGCATGCTGTTAGAACAGCATTGCAGTATCACATCTGGGGGGTGTCTATAGGTAGCCTGTGAAGGAGGGCAGGTTTCCTGTGCTTAGAACTTTCCCTGCAAAAAAGTGTCATTTTTGCAGGAAGAAAGCTATTTAAATCACTCGCGGCTAATGAATTGATGGCTCCTGTAACACAGAGAGCTGTCATTCATTAATAAAAAAAAACACAAAAAAAAAAGCGTAGGGGTCCCCCCAAATTCAATAACCAGGCCCTTCAGGTCTGGGATGGATATTAAGGGGGATCCCAGCCAAAAAAAAAAAAAAAAATGGCGTAGGGTCCCCCTCAAAATCCATACCAGACCCTTGAGGTCTGGTATGGATTTTAAGGGGAACCCTAGCCAAAAAAAATGGCGTGGGGTCCCCCTCAAAATCCATACCAGACCCTTATCCGAGCACGCAACCTGGCAGGCCGCAGGAAAAGAGGGGGGGACGAGAGCGGCCCCCCTCTCGCCTGAACCGTACCAGGCCACATGCCCTCAACATTGGGAGGATGCTTTGGGGGTCTAAGACCCCTAAAGCACCTTGTCCCCATGTTGATTAGGACAAGGGCCTCTTCCCCACAACCCTGGCCGGTGGTTGTGGGGGTCTGCGGGCGGGGGGCTTATCGGAATCTGGAAGCCCCCTTTAACAAGGGGACCCCCAGATCCCGGCCCCCCCCCTGTGTGAAATGGTAAGGGGGTACAAAAGTACCCCTACCATTTCACCAAAAAAGTGGCAAAAATTGTAAAAATGACAGGAGACAGTCTTTGACAATTCCTTTATTAAAATCTTCTTTCTTCTTTCTTCATCCTTCGGATTCTTCATCTTCTCCTTCCTTCATCTTCTTCCATCTTCTTCTTCCATTTTCTTCTTCCTCCGATCCGCTTCTTCTTGCGCTGGTCTTCTCGTCCTTCTCGTCCGGCATCTTCTTCCGTCGGCGTCGGCGTCGGTGTCTCTGTCTCTTCTTGGGCCGCTCCGCGCAATGGGAGGCTCCCGCTGTGTGAGGCTCCGCTCCGTCTGACAGGTCTTTTATAATGGAGGGCACCTGGTGACCCCGCCCCCTCTGACGCACAGGGACGTCATGGGGAATTCCATGATGGCTTTCCCCATGACGTCAGAGGGGGGCGGGGTCACCAGGTGCCCTCCGTTTTAAAAGACCTGTCAGATGGAGCGGAGCCTCACACAGCGGGAGCCTCCCATTGCGCGGAGCGGCCCAAGAAGACACCGACGCCGACGCCGACGGAAGAAGATGCCGGACGAGAAGGACGAGAAGACCAGCGCAAGAAGAAGCGGATCGGAGGAAGAAGAAAATGGAAGAAGAAGATGGAAGAAGATGAAGGAAGGAGAAGATGAAGAATCCGAAGGATGAAGAAAGAAGAAAGAAGATTTTAATAAAGGAATTGTCAAAGACTGTCTCCTGTCATTTTTACCATTTTTGCCACTTTTTTGGTGAAATGGTAGGGGTACTTTTGTACCCCCTTACCATTTCACACGGGGGGGGGCCGGGATCTGGGGGTCCCCTTGTTAAAGGGGGCTTCCAGATTCCGATAAGCCCCCCGCCCGCAGACCCCCACAACCACCGGCCAGGGTTGTGGGGAAGAGGCCCTTGTCCTAATCAACATGGGGACAAGGTGCTTTAGGGGTCTTAGACCCCCAAAGCATCCTCCCAATGTTGAGGGCATGTGGCCTGGTACGGTTCAGGCGAGAGGGGGGGCCGCTCTCGTCCCCCCCTCTTTTCCTGCGGCCTGCCAGGTTGCGTGCTCGGATAAGGGTCTGGTACGGATTTTGAGGGGGACCCCACGCCATTTTTTTTGGCTAGGGTTCCCCTTAAAATCCATACCAGACCTCAAGGGTCTGGTATGGATTTTGAGGGGGACCCTCCGCATTTTTTTTTTTTTTTTTTTGGCTGGGATCCCCCTTAATATCCATCCCAGACCTGAAGGGCCTGGTTATTGAATTTGGGGGGACCCCTACGCTTTTTTTTTTTCATTTTTTTTTTTTTTTTATCAATGACTTTTTTTTATGAATGAGTTTCAATGAATCACTGTTCTCTGTGTTACGGGAGCCGTGAATTAACATTAGCCGCGAGTGATTTTAAATAGCTTTTTTACTTTCAAAAATGACACTTTGCGCAGAGACAGTTCTAAACACGGGAAACATGCGCCCCTTTACAGGCATACTATAGACACCCCCCAGGTACGAAATTTAAAGGAATATTACACTTTTATTGTTTCAATTTAAGCATTATTAAAATCACTGCTCCTGAAAAAAACGGCCGTTTTTAAAAAAATTTTTTTTTGCATTGATACATGTCCCCTGGGGCAGGACCCAGGTCCCCAAACACTTTTTATGACATTAACATGCATATTAGCCTTTAAAATGAGCACTTTTAATTTCGAACGTTCGCATCCATTATAACTAATAGGGTTCTAAAGCTCGCACGGACTTTAGGTCCGTTCGCGGGTTCTGGTGCGAGCCGAACTGGGGGGTGTTCGGCTCATCCCTAATATATATATATATATATATATATACACATATACATATATATATATATATATATATATAGGGATGGGCCCGGTGCTCGATGCGAACCCATGTTCGCATCGCGCACCGGGTGTTCGCTCGCTCGGCGAGCCCAGAACTATTTTGGCCGCTCGCATCACGTTCGTGTGATGCGAGCGGCCCCGCAATGCATTGCGGCCGTCGCGGCCGGCGCAGTGCATTGCTGGCTGATGATTGGCCAAGCATGCACTGTGACCCCGCATGCTTGGCCAATCACAGCGCCGGAAACTCGAAGAGCCATAATTGGCTACAGGCAGGACTCCTGTAGCCAATTACAGCTCAGGGGCTTTAGTACACGCCCCCTCTTATAAAAGGCCGCCACGCCGTCTGCGCCGGTCACATGCTGTTCCGGCGTAGATAGAGCAGGATCGTTCTGTGTCACTCTGCTGGATTTAGTTAGAGAGATTTACTTAGAGAGATTGAGTTAGATAGATTCATTTAGAAAGATTGATTTAGAAAGAGGGGCTTGTAGTGTGTTCGTGGCAGGCAGGCACGGGCAGCAAACAGAGCTCCTGTATTTTGTTCCCAGAAGCACCTATAGGACTTGTAGTGTGTTCGTGGCAGGCAGGCAGAGCTCCTATATTTTGTTCCCAGAAGCACCTATAGGACTTGTAGTGTGTTCGTGGCAGGCAGGCAGAGCTCCTATATTTTGTTCCCAGAAGCACCTATAGGACTTGTAGTGTGTTCGTGGCAGGCAGGCAGAGCTCCTATATTTTGTTCCCAGAAGCACCTATAGGACTTGTAGTGTGTTCGTGGCAGGCAGGCAGAGCTCCTATATTTTGTTCCCAGAAGCACCTATAGGACTTGAAGTGTGTTAGTCCCATCACACAGAGCTATATTTTCTTCCCAGAAGCACCTATAGGACTTGAAGTGTGTTAGTCCCATCACACAGAGATCATATATTTTGTTCCCAGAGGCACCTATATTACTTGAAGTGTGTTAGTCCCATCACACAGACCTACATTTTCTTCCCAGAAGCACCTATAGGACTTGTAGTGTGTTAGTCCCATCACACAGAGATCATATATTTTGTTCCCAGAGGCACCTATAGGACTTGAAGTGTGTTAGTCCCATCACACAGACCTATATTTTCTTCCCAGAAGCACCTATAGGACTTGAAGTGTGTTAGTCCCATCACACAGAGATCATATATTTTGTTCCCAGAAGCACCTATAGGACTTGAAGTATGTTAGTCCCATCACACAGACCTACATTTTCTTCCCAGAAGCACCTATAGGACTTGAAGTGTGTTAGTCCCATCACACAGAGATCATATATTTTGTTCCCAGAAGCACCTATAGGACTTGAAGTGTGTTAGTCCCATCACACAGACCTATATTTTCTTCCCAGAAGCACCCATAGGACTTGAAGTGTGTTAGTCCCATCACACAGAGATCATATATTTTGTTCCCAGAAGCACCTATAGGACTTGAAGTGTGTTAGTCCCATCACACAGACCTATATTTTCTTCCCAGAAGCACCTATAGGACTTGAAGTGTGTTAGTCCCATCACACAGAGATCATATATTTTGTTCCCAGAGGCACCTATAGGACTTGAAGTGTGTTAGTCCCATCACACAGACCTATATTTTCTTCCCAGAAGCACCTATAGGACTTGAAGTGTGTTAGTCCCATCACACAGAGATCATATATTTTGTTCCCAGAAGCACCTATAGGACTTGAAGTGTGTTAGTCCCATCACACAGACCTATATTTTCTTCCCAGAAGCACCTATAGGACTTGAAGTGTGTTAGTCCCATCACACAGACCTATATTTTCTTCCCAGAAGCACCTATAGGACTTGAAGTGTGTTAGTCCCATCACACAGAGATCATATATTTTGTTCCCAGAGGCACCTATAGGCACCCCGCATGCTTGGCCAATCAGAGCGCCGGAAACTCGAAGAGCCATAATTGGCTACAGGCAGGACTCCTGTAGCCAATTACAGCTCAGGGGCTTTAGTACACGCCCCCTCTTATAAAAGGCCGCCACGCCGTCTGCGCCGGTCACATGCTGTTCCGGCGTAGATAGAGCAGGATCGTTCTGTGTCACTCTGCTGGATTTAGTTAGAGAGATTTACTTAGAGAGATTGAGTTAGATAGATTCATTTAGAAAGATTGATTTAGAAAGAGGGGCTTGTAGTGTGTTCGTGGCAGGCAGGCACTGGCAGCAAACAGAGCTCCTGTATTTTGTTCCCAGAAGCACCTATAGGACTTGTAGTGTGTTCGTGGCAGGCAGGCAGAGCTCCTATATTTTGTTCCCAGAAGCACCTATAGGACTTGTAGTGTGTTCGTGGCAGGCAGGCAGAGCTCCTATATTTTGTTCCCAGAAGCACCTATAGGACTTGAAGTGTGTTAGTCCCATCACACAGAGCTATATTTTCTTCCCAGAAGCACCTATAGGACTTGAAGTGTGTTAGTCCCATCACACAGAGATCATATATTTTGTTCCCAGAGGCACCTATATTACTTGAAGTGTGTTAGTCCCATCACACAGACCTACATTTTCTTCCCAGAAGCACCTATAGGACTTGTAGTGTGTTAGTCCCATCACACAGAGATCATATATTTTGTTCCCAGAGGCACCTATAGGACTTGAAGTGTGTTAGTCCCATCACACAGACCTATATTTTCTTCCCAGAAGCACCTATAGGACTTGAAGTGTGTTAGTCCCATCACACAGAGATCATATATTTTGTTCCCAGAAGCACCTATAGGACTTGAAGTGTGTTAGTCCCATCACACAGACCTACATTTTCTTCCCAGAAGCACCTATAGGACTTGAAGTGTGTTAGTCCCATCACACAGAGATCATATATTTTGTTCCCAGAAGCACCTATAGGACTTGAAGTGTGTTAGTCCCATCACACAGACCTATATTTTCTTCCCAGAAGCACCCATAGGACTTGAAGTGTGTTAGTCCCATCACACAGAGATCATATATTTTGTTCCCAGAAGCACCTATAGGACTTGAAGTGTGTTAGTCCCATCACACAGAGATCATATATTTTGTTCCCAGAGGCACCTATAGGACTTGAAGTGTGTTAGTCCCATCACACAGACCTATATTTTCTTCCCAGAAGCACCTATAGGACTTGAAGTGTGTTAGTCCCATCACACAGAGATCATATATTTTGTTCCCAGAAGCACCTATATGACTTGAAGTGTGTTAGTCCCATCACACAGACCTATATTTTCTTCCCAGAAGCACCTATAGGACTTGAAGTGTGTTAGTCCCATCACACAGACCTATATTTTCTTCCCAGAAGCACCTATAGGACTTGAAGTGTGTTAGTCCCATCACACAGAGATCATATATTTTGTTCCCAGAAGCACCTATAGGACTTGTAGTGTGTTCGTGGCAGGCAGGCAGAGCTCCTATATTTTGTTCCCAAGTGTGTTAGTCCCATCACACACGAGATCATATATTTTGTTCCCAGAAGCACCTATAGGACTTGAAGTGTGTTAGTCCCATCACACAGAGATCATATATTTTGTTCCCAGAGGCACCTATAGGACTTGAAGTGTGTTAGTCCCATCACACAGACCTATATTTTCTTCCCAGAAGCACCTATAGGACTTGAAGTGTGTTAGTCCCATCACACAGAGATCATATATTTTGTTCCCAGAGGCACCTATAGGACTTGAAGTGTGTTAGTCCCATCACACAGACCTACATTTTCTTCCCAGAAGCACCTATAGGACTTGAAGTGTGTTAGTCCCATCACACAGAGATCATATATTTTCTTCCCAGAAGCACCCATAGGACTTGAAGTGTGTGTTAGTCCCATCACACAGAGATCATATATTTTGTTCCCAGAAGCACCTATAGGACTTGAAGTGTGTTAGTCCCATCACACAGACCTATATTTTCTTCCCAGAAGCACCTATAGGACTTGAAGTGTGTTAGTCCCATCACACAGAGATCATATATTTTGTTCCCAGAAGCACCTATAGGACTTGAAGTGTGTTAGTCCCATCACACAGACCTATATTTTCTTCCCAGAAGCACCTATAGGACTTGAAGTGTGTTAGTCCCATCACACAGACCTATATTTTCTTCCCAGAAGCACCTATAGGACTTGAAGTGTGTTAGTCCCATCACACAGAGATCATATATTTTGTTCCCAGAGGCACCTATAGGACTTGAAGTGTGTTAGTCCCATCACACAGACCTACATTTTCTTCCCAGAAGCACCTATAGGACTTGAAGTGTGTTAGTCCCATCACACAGAGATCATATATTTTGTTCCCAGAAGCACCTATAGGACTTGAAGTGTGTTAGTCCCATCACACAGACCTATATTTTCTTCCCAGAAGCACCCATAGGACTTGAAGTGTGTTAGTCCCATCACACAGAGATCATATATTTTGTTCCCAGAAGCACCTATAGGACTTGAAGTGTGTTAGTCCCATCACACAGACCTACATTTTCTTCCCAGAAGCACCTATAGGACTTGAAGTGTGTTAGTCCCATCACACAGAGATCATATATTTTGTTCCCAGAAGCACCTATAGGACTTGAAGTGTGTTAGTCCCATCACACAGACCTATATTTTCTTCCCAGAAGCACCCATAGGACTTGAAGTGTGTTAGTCCCATCACACAGAGATCATATATTTTGTTCCCAGAAGCACCTATAGGACTTGAAGTGTGTTAGCCCATCACACAGACCTATATTTTCTTCCCAGAAGCACCCATAGGACTTGAAGTGTGTTAGTCCCATCACACAGAGATCATATATTTTGTTCCCAGAAGCACCTATAGGACTTGAAGTGTGTTAGTCCCATCACACAGACCTATATTTTCTTCCCAGAAGCACCTATAGGACTTGAAGTGTGTTAGTCCCATCACACAGAGATCATATATTTTGTTCCCAGAGGCACCTATAGGACTTGAAGTGTGTTAGTCCCATCACACAGACCTATATTTTCTTCCCAGAAGCACCTATAGGACTTGAAGTGTGTTAGTCCCATCACACAGAGATCATATATTTTGTTCCCAGAAGCACCTATAGGACTTGAAGTGTGTTAGTCCCCCATCACACAGACCTATATTTTCTTCCCAGAAGCACCATAGGACTTGAAGTGTGTTAGTCCCATCACACAGAGATCCTATATTTTGTTCCCAGAAGCACCTATAGGACTTGAAGTGTGTTAGTCCCATCACACAGAGCTATATTTTCTTCCCAGAAGCACCTATAGGACTTGAAGTGTGTTAGTCCCATCACACAGAGCTATATTTTGTTCCCAGAAGCACCTATAGGACTTGAAGTGTTTTAGTCCCATCACACAGAGATCCTCTATTTTCTTTGCAGAAGCACCCATAGGACTTCTAGTGTGTTAGTGGCATCACACAGAGCTCCTATATTTTCTTCTCAGCAGCACCCACAGGACTTCTAGTGGCATCACACAGAGCTCCTATATTTTCTTTGCAGAAGCACCCATAGGACTTCTAGTGTGTTAGTGGCATCACACAGAGCTCCTATATTTTCTTTGCAGAAGCACCCATAGGACTTCTAGTGTGTTAGTGGCATCACACAGAGCTCCTATATATTCTTCTCAGCAGCACCCACAGGACTTCTAGTGTGTTAGTGGCATCACACAGAGCTCCTATATTTTCTTCGCAGAAGCACCCACAGGACTTCTAGTGTGTTAGTGGCATCACACAGAGCTCCTATATTTTCTTTGCAGAAGCACCCATAGGACTTCTAGTGTGTTAGTGGCATCACACAGAGCTCCTATATATTCTTCTCAGCAGCACCCACAGGACTTCTAGTGTGTTAGTGGCATCACACAGAGCTCCTATATTTTCTTTGCAGAAGCACCCATAGGACTTCTAGTGTGTTAGTGGCATCACACAGAGCTCCTATATATTCTTCTCAGCAGCACCCACAGGACTTCTAGTGTGTTAGTGGCATCACACAGAGCTCCTATATTTTCTTTGCAGAAGCACCCATAGGACTTCTAGTGTGTTAGTGGCATCACACAGAGCTCCTATATATTCTTCTCAGCAGCACCCACAGGACTTCTAGTGTGTTAGTGGCATCACACAGAGCTCCTATATATTCTTCTCAGCAGCACCCACAGGACTTCTAGTGTGTTAGTGGCATCACACAGAGCTCCTATATTTTCTTTGCAGAAGCACCCACAGGACTTCTAGTGTGTTAGTGGCATCACACAGAGCTCCTATATTTTCTTTGCAGAAGCACCCATAGGACTTCTAGTGTGTTAGTGGCATCACACAGAGCTCCTATATATTCTTCTCAGCAGCACCCACAGGACTACCGACTACAATGACTGGAAGACCGCCAAGGGGAGGCAGAGCGTGCAGAGCCAAGAACACAGGGCAGGCAGGCTCTGTTTCTAGTGGACGTGGCCGTGGCCGTGGACGTGGTCGTGCATCGTCATCAGCACGTGGCCATGGGACACGCGCGTCTTTGTTTTCGGCAGCTGGACATGTGGAGCCGCATCATGCTGAAGGCTTGGTAGAATGGATGACCAAGCCCTCCTCATCCTCCTCATCCTCTCTTACCCAGGCTCAGGGTACTGGCAGAGCAGCTGCCAACGCGTACTCAATGGCATCATCAGCCACCCCTTCCCTAGACCCACCATGTCCTCCTGAGGAGTCCCCCGAACTCTTTGAGCACAGTGTTGGGTACATGCTCCAGGAGGATGCCCAACGATTCGAAGGCTCGGATGATGATACCCAGCTTGAGGAATCTGGCAGTACTGTTCCACCAGCTGCAGCTTACTGCCAGGTTTGCTCTAGTGGTGAAGAGGGAGGGGATGATGAGGTCACTGACTCCACGTGGGTGCCTGAAGGGAGAGAGGAGGAGGAGGAGGAGGAGAGGAGGAGGAGGATGCGGCGTCACATGTCCAACGAGGCAGGATGCCCCCTGGAGGCCAGGTAGAGGCCAGCACAGCAACTGTGCAACACCGCAGAGCTCCGCCTGTGCAGGGCGCTGCCTCTGCACGTTATCAGAAAAGTTCTTTGGTGTGGGCCTTTTTTGAGACGAGTGCATCAGATCGCACCACTGCTATTTGCAATATTTGTCTCAAGCGTATCTCGCGTGGCCAAAACATCAGCCGCTTGGGCACCACAAGCATGACCAGACATATGTCGACCTGCCATGCAGCTCGTTGGCAGGCACACATAAAAGACCCACACCAAAGAACTAAGCGGACCTCTCCTTGCTCCTCATCAGCTGGGATCTCCATCCCCACTACACCTTCAGTGCTCTCTGAAAGCTGCTCTGAGAGGACTGAAGGTGTAGAATTAGGTGTGTCACAACCAAGTACTTGCAGTACACCGACGTCCGATTGCAGCAGGCAAATTTCCCTGCCCCAGCTGCTGGACCGTAGAAAGAAGTACACTCCCAGCCATCCACATGCCCAGCGGTTGAATGCTAGCTTGGCTAAATTGCTAGCACTTCAGCTGCTGCCTTTTCAGTTGGTAGACTCGGCCCCCTTCCGTGAGTTTGTTCAATGTGCGGTTCCTCAGTGGCAGGTTCCCAAACGCCACTTTTTCTCACGGAAGGCGATTCCGTCTCTCTACCGGCATGTGGAAGGCAATGTCCATGCCTCGCTGGACAGGGCGGTCAGCGGTAAGGTGCACATTACCGCTGACTCATGGTCCAGCAGGCATGGACAGGGACGGTACCTTTCTTTCACGGCCCATTGGGTCACTCTATTGGCAGCTGGGAGGGATGCAGGACAAGGTGCAGTAGTGTTGGAGGTTGTTCCGCCACCACGCCTCCAAAACGCTACTACTGCTACTGGTTGTGACACACCTCTCTCCTCCACCCCCTCCTCTTCTTCTTCCTCCAGTGCTCTGTCCTTGGAACCAGCGGTGCTCCGTAGGCGTACAAGGGGCTACGCAAGTACGCAGGCAAAAAGATGCCATGCCGTGCTTGCGCTGGTGTGTTTGGGGGACAGGAGCCACACTGGGCCAGAGGTTCTGGCAGCTCTGCAGGGGCAGGCCGAGAGGTGGTTGACGCCACGCCAGCTTAAGCCAGGAATGGTCGTTTCTGACAATGGCACCAACCTCCTCTCCGCCCTGCGACAGGGGCAGCTCACCCATGTGCCCTGCATGGCTCACGTCCTCAACCTGGTGGTGCAGCGGTTCTTGGGCAGGTTCCCAGGCTTACAGGATGTCCTGAGGCAGGCCAGGAAAGTCTGTGTGCATTTCCGCCGATCTTATAATGCCAGTGCTCGGCTGACTGAGCTGCAAAAGGAGCTGAACCTGCCCAAGAACCGCCTAATATGTGACATGCCCACCAGGTGGAACTCAACGTTGGCCATGCTGCAGCGACTGCACACGCAGCAGAGGGCCATCAATGAGTACCTTTGCGACTACGGCACCAGGACAGGGTCAGGGGAGCTTGTTTTTTTTTCCCCACGTCAGTGGAGCATGATCAGGGATGCATGCACTGTCCTCTCACCATTTGAGGAGGCCACGAGGATGGTGAGCAGTGACAGTGCATGCATCAGTGACACTGTCCCTCTTGTCCACCTGTTGGAGCATACGCTGCGTGGGATAATGGACAGGGCACTTGAGGCAGAACAGAGGCAGGAAGAGGAGGACTTCCTTGCCTCTCAAGGCCCCCTTTATCCGGACAGTGTTCCTTCTGTCCCACCCATCACACAGGAAGAGGATGAGGAGGAGGAGGAGGAGGAGGAGGATTGTGTGAGCATGGAGGTGGAGCCTGGCACTCAGCATCAGCAGCAGCAGTCTTTTAGGGATGATGTACAGTCCCAACAAACCAGTGGACTTGTATGTGGCTGGGAGGAGGTGGCTGGCGATCATGTCATCCTCAGTGACCCAGAAGACTCCGGACCGAATGCCTCAGCTAACCTACGCTGCATGGCCTCCCTGATCCTGCAAAGCCTGCAGAAGGATCCTCGTGTTCTTCGGATCAAGGAGAGGGACCATTACTGGCTGGCCACTCTCCTTGATCCGCGGTACAAGGGTAAGGTTGCGGACCTTATCTTGCCGTCGCAGAGGGAGCAGAGGATGAGACATCTCAGGGAGGCCTTGCAGAAAGGTCTGTGCAATGCGTTCCCAGAAACTGGGAGGTTACAAACTCCTGGTCCTGGGCGACGAGTTGTTGAGACTTCGGTCAGTAGCAGAAGGAGCGGTGGGGAAGGTGGACGTCTGACCGATGCGTTCAGACAATTTTTTAGTCCGCAGCCCCAAGGTATGATCGGTTCCAGCAACCATCGCCAGCGTCTGATATACATGGTGCAGGAATACCTTGGGGCAAGGTCAGACTTGGACACCTTTCCCACCGAAAATCCTCTGGCTTACTGGGTCCTGAGGATGGATCACTGGCCAGAGCTTGCACAGTATGCAATTGAGCTACTGGCCTGTCCTGCCTCCAGCGTTATTTCGGAACGCACATTCAGTGCTGCTGGAGGATTTGTCACCGATCATAGGGTGCGCCTGTCCACCGCCTCGGTTGATCGACTGACCTTCATCAAAATGAATCAGTCTTGGATCACCACCAGCTACCAGGCACCTGAGGCGGATATAACCGAATAATTTTTAATGTCACATCCCTTCAAGACTGCCTATGCTGATGCTGAGTGACTGTCCTCTTATGTTCACTGACAATCCTCTTCCTCCTCCTCAATGATCCATGCCACCACACCAGTGCCTAAGGCACAATTTTTCAGCCCCTGTTTAACAGGGGCGTGTACATACAATTTTTATAAAAAAATGCTTCGCAACACGTGTGACTGCTGTGCTCCAAGTACAGTATCTGTGAGGGGTTGCAGTGTTGTGGCACCAGCACCAGTGCCTAAGGCACAATTTTTCAGCCCCTGTTTAACAGGGGCGTGTACTTACAATTTTTAAAAAAAATGCTTCGCAACACGTGTGACTGCTGTGCTCCAAGTACAGTATCTGTGAGGGGTTGCAGTGTTGTGGCACCAGCACCAGTGCCTAAGGCACAATTTTTCAGCCCCTGTTTAACAGGGGCGGGTAATTACAATTTTTTAAAAAAATGCTTCGCAACACGTGTGACTGCTGTGCTCCAAGTACAGTATCTGTGAGGGGTTGCAGTGTTGTGGCACCAGCACCAGTGCCTAAGGCACAATTTTTCAGCCCCTGTTTAACAGGGGCCTGTACTTACAATTTTTTAAAAAAATGCTTCGCAACACGTGTGACTGCTGTGCTCCAAGTACAGTATCTGTGAAGGGTTGCAGTGTTGTGGCACCAGCACCAGTGCCTAAGGCACAATTTTTCAGCCCCTGTTTAACAGGGGCGTGTACTTACAATTTTTTTAAAAAATGCTTCGCAACACGTGTGACTGCTGTGCTCCAAGTACAGTATCTGTGAGGGGTTGCAGTGTTGTGGCACCAGCACCAGTGCCTAAGGCACAATTTTTCAGCCCCTGTTTAACAGGGGCGGGAAATTACAAATCTTGATCTAATAGTTCACAGCAGGGCCCATTCCTGCGCCCACCAAGAGTAACTATGAGGGCCTACAGTCTTGTGGCAACACCGTCCACCACCACCGCCAAAGGCCCAATTTTTCTGCCCTGTTCATCAGGTGCTTGCAATTACAAATCTTGATCTAATAACTCACAGCAGGGCCCATTCCTGCGCCCACCAAGAGTAACTGTGAGAGCTTACAGTCTTGTGGCAACACCGTCCACCACCACCGCCAAAGGCCCAATTTTTCTGCCCTGTTCATCAGGTGCTTGCAATTACAAATCTTGATCTAATAACTCACAGCAGGGCCCATTCCTGCGCCCACCAAGAGTAACTGTGAGAGCTTACAGTCTTGTGGCAACACCGTCCACCACCACCGCCAAAGGCCCAATTTTTCTGCCCTGTTCATCAGGTGCTTGCAATTACAAATCTTGATCTAATAACTCACAGCAGGGCCCATTCCTGCGCCCACCAAGAGTAACTATGAGGGCCTACAGTCTTGTGGCAACACCGTCCACCACCACCGCCAAAGGCCCAATTTTTCTGCCCTGTTCATCAGGTGCTTGCAATTACAAATCTTGATCTAATAACTCACAGCAGGGCCCATTCCTGCGCCCACCAAGAGTAACTGTGAGAGCTTACAGTCTTGTGGCAACACCGTCCACCACCACCACCACCCCCAATTTTTCTGCCCTGTTCAACAGGTGCATGCAATTACAAATCTTGATCTATTAACTCACAGCAGGGCCCATTCCTGAGCCCACCAGTCTTGTGGCTACACCAACATCTAATAGGGCAAATTTCTGCAGAGTATATACGCCAGGCCCCTACTTTCAAACATCCAACTTACAAACGACTCCTACTTGCAAATGGAAAGAGAAAACAGGAAGTGAGAGGAAATCTACCCCTAGGAAAGGGAAATTCTATCCTGTTAGATTTAATTTGGGAAAAAGGTATCTCCTCTCTACTGATACTTTATCACCAATCCTTGTTTCAATTAAAACCCCACTTTTTCCAAAAACATTTGTCATTGGGACGGAAAGTGAGGTGACATGTTCTGAACAGATGTGCAAAGACAGCAAATGTTACAGGGGTGATAACCCCTCCCTATGTTCTCCAAAAAGCTTAAAAAATAGATTTTTTTGTGATGGAGCTACACTTCATAATGTACCTGTTCAGATTCTACTTAAGAACAAACCTAAAGCCGCAAGTGGTTTTAAATGGCTTCTTTTTTTCCTTTACAAATGTCATTTTGTGCAAGGACAGTTCTAAGAAACACATGCCACTTCACAGGCATACTTTAGACACCCCCCAGGTACCATATTTAAAGGAAAATTTCACTTTTTTTTTTTCACTTTATGCATCATTAAAATGACTGCTCCCGAAAAAACTTTAGTTAGTAAGTTCTTTTGCATTGATATATGTCCCCTGGGGCAGGACCCGGGTCCCCAAACCTGTTTTATGACATTAACATGCATATTGGCCGTTGTAATTAGCACTTTTGATTTTGAACGTTCGCGTCCATTATAACGTATAGGGTTCGAAAATTTGCACGAACTTTCGGTCCGTTCGAAGGTTCTGGTGCGAACCGAACCCGGGGGTGTTCGGCTCATCCCTATATATATATATATATACACATGTATATATACATACACACACACTGGTATATAGATATGTATATAGATAGAGAGAGGGGGATCATTTTAGAATTTGAATAGTTTTCAAATTCGAAAAGTTTTCCAATTTCCAAAGAGAATGAAATAGTATAGAAAATAATGGAATAGGATAGAAAACAAATATAATAGAGAAAAAATATATAACAGAAAATAAAATAATATAATATAATAGCGTAAAACAGAACAAAATAGAATAGAAAATAAAACAATAGAATAGAAAAGAATAGAGTAGACTAGAATAAAAAGAATAATTTAGAGTATATTAAGAATATAACCATCTTCTGAAATTCAAATAGAAAAGAATAGAATAGAAAAGAATATAATTCAAAAAAACAATAGAGTAGAATAGAAATTTGAATAGAATCGAAAAGAATAGATTAGAATAGAAAATAACATAGTATAGAAAAAAAAACAGAATCAAATAGAAAGAATAATCTTCCTATTCTAATCAATTCTTTTCTATTCCATTCAAATTAAAAATTGATTATATTTGAATCTTGGGAAATAATTATATTCTTTTCTATTCTATCATTTTATTTTCTATCATATTCTATTATTT
Organism: Lithobates sylvaticus; assembly: GCA_028564925.1. Lineage (NCBI taxonomy): Eukaryota > Metazoa > Chordata > Amphibia > Anura > Ranidae > Lithobates > Lithobates sylvaticus. The sequence goes on along the minus strand of CM053028.1, from coordinate 319,258,290 downwards.
TCCATTTCATCCTATTCTATTATATTCTTTTCTATTCAAATTTATTCTATTCGAAATCTCAAATTTCGGAAGATGGTTATTTTCTTTCTATTCTATTCTAATTTATTCTTTTCTATTCAAATTAAAATTGATTCTATTTGAATTTTGGTAAATTGTTAAATTCTATTTAATTCTATTATATTGTTTTTTTTAATTCTATTTTTTTCTATTCTATTATAGTCTATTCTATTCTTTTTTTTCTATTTTGCTCTGTTTTACTCTATTATATTTCTATCCTTTTAATTTCTGTATATCCTTTTCTTTTCTATTAATTTTTTTTATATTTTTAAATACAGCAACAAGAGACAGGAGACAGGATGCGCTGCGCTGGACATCGTCAGAAGAGATCAGCCATCACTGGACCCCGGAGAAGAGATCAACCATTGCTGGATAGCAAGAGTGGATTACCACCGCTGGAATCTTTTTTTATTTTTTTTATTTTTAATAAAGGACTTTTCCCAACGGTGTCTGTGTGTTTTTTAAAAAAATGTTTACACTTTCTTTGTGAAATGGTAGGAGTACTTTTGTACCCCCTTACCATTTTAATCAGGGGGGCCGGGATCTGGGGATCCCCATGTAAAAGGGGGCTTCCAGATTCTGATAAGCCCCCCACCCGCAGACCCCCACAACCACCGGCCAGGGTTGTGGGGATGAGGCCCTTGTCCCCATCAACATGGGGACATGGTGCTTTGAGGGGTCACGGACCCCCAAAGCATCCTCCCAATGTTGAGGGCATGTGGCCTGGTATGGTTCGGGGGGGCGCTCTTTCTCTCCTCTTTTCCTGTGGCCTGCCAGGTTGCGTGCTCGAATAAAGGGTCTGGTATGGATTTTTGGGGGGAACTCCACACCAGGTTTTTTTTTATTTGGCGTGGAGTTCCCCTTAAGTCTGGTATGGCTATTTAGGGGGAACTCCACGTCATTTTTTTTAAAATTTGACCCGGGGTTCCCCTTAATATCCATACCAGACCTGAAGGGCCTGGTAATTGAATTTGGGGGGAATCAATGACTTTCAATGACTGTTCTCTGTATTACGGGAACCGACAATTCATTATAGCCGCAAGTGATTTTACAAGACTTTTTTTTCCTGCAAAAATGATACTATGTGCAGGGACAGTTCTAAGCACGGGAAACATGCGCCCCTTTACAGGCATACTATACACACCCCCCAGGTATGAAATATAAAGGAATATTACACTTTTATTGTTTCACTTTAAGCATTATTAAACTCACTGACGTTTTTAAAAGGTTTTTTTGCATTGATACATGTCTCGTGGGGCAGGACCCAGGTCCCCAAACACTTTTTATGCCAATAACTTGCATATAAGCCTTTAAAATTAGCACTTTTGATTTTGAACGTTCGAGTCCCATAGACTTTAATAGGGTTCTAAAGTTCACACGAACTTTAGGTCTGTTTCCAAGTTTCTGGTGTGAATTGAACAGGGGGGGTGTTCGGCTCATCCCTAAGAGAGAGGTGCCTCTAAGTGTAGCAATAAGGTTACATTTAATGAAGGTACAACATTTAGCAACTTACATTGGTTGATCATCGGTTGATGATTAAAACAGGCACATCCAAGTATGCAGGCATCCATGGTAAATCTGTGCACATAGAACATCCTCCGCACCGCCATCAACAACATCCCTTCCATGCTGCGATCCACGAGTGCTTCAAGCCTCGCTTTCAGATCACTCTACTGCAGGGTCGTCTTCCCAGTCACGGTTGCAGACTGATAGCGGTGAGAGCCGGCGGTGTGGAGAATGGTCTATGTGGACAGCTTTAACCCAGATGCCTGCATACTTAGATGTGACTATTTTAATTATCAACTATGTGAGTTAATAAATGTTACCATATTGCTACAGTTAGAGGCATCTCTCTTCTCTTTTATACTCTTGAGCTCATGCTGGATTTTGCTTCTAATCCCCTTGTGGGGGCTGCAATTTGTGAATGGACATTTTATGGTTACAGAACCTGGTCACATTGCTATAATCTTTTATATGGAATATAAACTGAAAGACATATGAATAAATGGTTGTGGAACAAATTATTTGAGTTTCCATTGGTTCTTATGGGGAAATTCATTTTGATATACAAGTGCTTTGGATTACAAGCAAATGAAGGTAATTATGCTTGCAATCCAAGGTTTTACTATAAAAAGGGAAACTCTCCAAAATGAGAGAAATGCCTTCTTAAACAGTTGTTACAGAAACAAGTGTCCTCAGAAGATTCCTGTTCTGGTGACAATCAAATTGTAATCATACTTCCAGTCCTAGCAACAATGATCACTTAGCCAAACAGAAGGTTCCTTACGGGGAAAAAGAAAGCAATAAAAAAAACCTAACAGGCATTCTAAACACTTACCACTCTATCCAAAGCACAAAAAATTGTTTAGATGCACATTAAATGTACTGTTTTCATGCAGCTGCTAAAAATACCTGAAGAATGTTTATATCAGCCTGCTGAAAGCTGCAGTGCTAGCAGACAGTCAGGCTTTGCTGTATTACATTTTGTTTATCTAACACTAGGGGCATCCTACAAGGATGAAGGGCAGAATGACATTTTTTAAAAGGTTCTTTTTTTCAAAAGATTTTCAGCAAAAAATACACACACGTATAAGTACAAATCTAGTATAACGATCCATCAAAGCATACAAACAATGTTGAAGACCTAGCCATCTCTAGACATGTGCAATTCGTTTTGTTTTTTCTCGTTTTTCGTTTTTTTTTCGTTATTTTCGTTTGTTTTCGTACGAATAAACGAATCATTCGAATCGTACGAATCCGAATAACGAATCGTAAGAATCCGATTAACGAATCATTCGAATCCAATGAATCCGAAAAACAACGAAAATCGGAAAAAAAAAAACAAATTAGAAACAGCGAATGTACTAATGAAGAAAATCCGAAAAACGAAAACGAACGAAAAAATTTGTACATTCGTAACTTTTTTTTTTTGTTGAATTGGTAATTTTCCGTGTCCCTTACAATGGTGCTGCTAAACGTGCTTCGAATGGAGTGAACAAAAAAAATCGTACATTCGTAACTTTTTTTTCGATTCGTAACTTTTTTCTTTCGATTCGTAACTTTTTTTTTTTTTTTTTCGATTTGTAATTTTCTGTGTCTCTATTGAACAAAAAAATTCGTACATTCGTAAAAAAAAATTCGATTCGTAACTTTTTTTTTTCGATTCGTAACTTTTTTTTCGATTCGTAACTTTTTTTTTTTTTTTTTTCGATTTGTAATTTTCCGTGTCTCTATTGAACAAAAAAATTCGTACATTCGTAAAAAAAAATTCGATTCGTAACTTTTTTTTTTCGATTCGTAACTTTTTTTTCGATTCGTAATTTTCCGTGTCTCTATTGAACAAAAAAATTCGTACATTCGTAACTTTTTTTTCGATTCGTAACTTTTTTTTTGGATTTGTAACTTTTTTTTTCGATTCGTAAATTATTAAAATGTATTAATAGCATACACATTACATAAAATTATGAATTATGCTCCGATTACGAATCTACGAATGTTACGAATGTACGAATAAATACGAATGCGTCCGAAAATTAAACTAATGAAAAAACGAATCAATGAAAAACTAACTCTTACGAATGTACAAATCGTTAAGAATACGAACACCGATGACTTACGAATGTACGAATCGTTACGAATCCGAACACCGACGACTTACGAATTTACGAATCGTTACGAATCAACGGAAACGAAAAAAAAACGAAAATAAACGTTTTTTTTTTTTGTTGTGCACATGTCTAGCCATCTCTAAGATATAAAGATTGTTAAAGGTACAGGATTGTAACTTACAATCAGAAAAACAAGTATGAAAGGAACATAAAAGATACCAAGAAAAAAAAATGTTTAGGAAGGAGCAGTTCCACAAACAACTCAATAAAAAATGGTGTAGCGCAACACTCATATATCCTTAGTAAATCTTAATTCATCTATCACCTCTAAAAAATAATAGTGAAAAATCTTGTGATAAATATAAAAGTATATTAACAACAAAGTCCAGTCTAAATAATATAACAAAAGTCTAGTGTCTTTAAATTATGAAAATGGTGAACAACACCAGAGTGTCTTCAATATTATTTCACACTCCTGTACACATTCATCACCAGGCGAAAGACCTGATCACCAAGGAATAAGAAACACACATATGCTGTATATTCCCCAATGCTTTAAATCCACAGAGACAAGCTACTTAGTCTGTTCGGGATGGCCACCTCCTCCAATTTCTCCAGATTGCTCACACATACACACACGGATCATAAAAAATATACGGCACGGACAAAGTGCACTCTGCTTCTGCGTATTGTTCCCCCATACAGCAAATACACTTACTAAAATCAAGCTTTCAAAACGCTAAAATGTTTCAGTCACCAGCCGACTCGCCACCTCGGGCAGGAGAGTGGCGTGACGTCAGGGGCTCAGCTCCTCCCTCCTAGACGCATTGTGTCCCATGATTGGGCTTCTTCAGTAGGTCTTAAAGTGGAAGCAAACCCCCCTATCGTTTTCAGCCAAGGAAGCTGCCATCTTTGCCTCTGTTTAATCTTCAACTGCCACAGTGCTGCACATGTGATCCGTTATGACACCAGCCATTGGATGGTTTGACTGTTTGGTTGAGAGCACAACCAATGTGCAGTTAGCATTCCCGGCATGCCTTTTTTTTTAAAACTGTTAAATCGATGGGTTTACTTCCGCTTTAAACAGCAACTCAAACAAACATCCAGGCGCATGGATGATAGCCCAAGTGGGTAAGGGAAATTAAGCGGAGACCACTGCTGTCCCAAACTCATAGACCTATGAAGTAAAAACAGGCAGACCAACATGGGAAGAAAAGCACTTAACCAGGGCAATAAGATGAAAATGAACCTCAGGTAAGTTAAAAAGAAGAATTTTAATCCATAGGGAGGGGAAATATAAAAAAACAAGACATACAGCAGCCTGGAAACAGTCAAGCAGGAACCATTATAGACCAGAGCTGACAGTACCTGGAGGCTGGCGCCACATGGATGACATAGGGGCTCGGAAGAAAGCGTGGCTGGGCTGTGGGGCAGGATGTAACAAAAAGGCCACTGGCAGGAGGTCCCGACTGGGACCACAGGAAGGAAGAGTCTGGGGGCCTGAGTTCTGAAACCGCTGGATTGGAGAAACCGCAGCCACAGCCTTCCCCTCACTGAGCTCCATACCACAGAGGGGACAGGATCCAATTGTCTCCGGTGCTGCTGGCGGCTCTGGTAAGCGGCGGAGAGCAACGGCAGGAGCGGGGCCCGTGGCAAATCCATTGCTGAGACCACTTTCATCTGAAAGCGGACTGCCTGCTGAAGATCAAGATACTGGGGTTATGGCAGCTAGCTGCTGCCGTAAAAACAATATTCCTCTTCAAAATACCGCCATATAATGATGGCAGGCGGTCCGTAAGTGGTTAAACAGTAACTCCCATTTTGTTGAGAAAAAACAATCCCCTCTGGGTGATAAATGTACATTGCAAATAGTAACAACCTTTATTGCAGATTCCTACCTATTTCTTCTTTCAAGGAATAGCGCTTTGTTGGATCATGTCTTGCGCAGAATAATTCTGAATGGGAGTGGCTTTTCATTTTTGATCAGTTGATGTACTTGCAAGGCTCTACTGAGAAGAGTGGCAGGGTCTGAATTCCTTTAGAAGTGATTAACCAATTAGCAGCATCTCACCAAAACTGAAATGTATGTTGCAGACAATACCCTAAATCTGACTTGTATCTTAGTGTAAACTTCTGGAAAAATCTGTGAGACAAACACACAAGCAGGAAATTACATCTCTGGGGGTGTTCTGTACACCCTCTGTGTACAGAATGCCTCCAGATTGCCATATTGAACTTTACAGAAAATTAAAGCACTGCAGACTAAAAAGGAAAAATATTTTTAATAACAATGAATTACAATATGACTTGTGTTGAAATTGTATGTAATAAAAAGGGTAAAATATTCAGCGCTAACACACCTATAAGTAAAGAATGTACAACTGCCAGCAGACATTTAAGGTAAATTCAATCAATCCCTCATATAATCATAAAAGTAAACAGTGCTGTGCAATACATTAAATGTCCATAAATAAATAGAAAATTATATGAAATAGTGTAGGTGGAAAGGTAAACACTCAATGTAGGTTGATAGGTCTGATTAATTCAGTGATCCCTCCACCACATGTATAGATGGCCTCTCACCTCCAGCATTCGACCTGAAACAGGTCACCAAGCAATAAAGATATGGCTGAACACACAGGTTCTCGTTCTAAACAGCATCCAGATCCAACTCAGTCAGAAGTAAGGTATCCGTAGGCGGGACTTCTTCAGCACGGGGCAGGCTGTCACAGCCTGCCCCGCGCTGAAGAAGTCCCGCCTACGGACGTAACGTTTACGGGGGTCAGGTGTCACGCACGACGTCACCCGCGGCCATTACATTGGTTTGACAAACTGATTTTTCACATGTATACCTGCACTCAGATCTGAGTGCGAGATTTATCGTGTTTTTTATCTTACTTCTGACTGAGTTGGATATGGATGTTGTTTAGAACAAGAACCTGTGTGTTCAGCCATATCTTTATTGCTTGGTGACCTGTTTCAGGTCGAATGCTGGAGGTGAGAGGCCATCTATACATGTGGTGGAGGGATCACTGAATTAATCAGACCTATCAACCTACATTGAGTGTTTATATTTCCACCTACACTATTTCTGATCATTTTCTATATATTTATGGACATTTAATATATTGCGCAGCACTGTTTACTTTTATGATTGCAATTGTACGTGACATTATATTTTTTATTTGCAATATTTTACCAGGAAAGTGGAGTTACCCTTTAAGTAAACTAGTGCTCTAGTCTAAGTAAGGCATAGGATTTCTATTTCTAGTGACTCTTTCATTTAAATTGGCCTGCACTAAGGACTACTGCATCTAAAATGATGGATTTATGTCTGGTAATAACATTTAGTAGAATTCAAGGTGCAAGGTGCTCTTCTGATTTTTAAGTTGTTAATTATGAATGATAATAGTTTGTAATGTGTAAAATACTGAGGTGTCAAAAATCTTATTATTGTCAAGTATCTAATTTCCTATCATGTTCTCTTAATGAAATTGGCACAGTAACCACGTTTTTACACAGACATTTAAAACTGTTAGCCAATGAAATATAAAATTTATAGTTTAAATTAGTTTGCACTTTTGGTTTCTGATGTTCTCTTTGTTCCCATATCACAATTTGTGTGGCCAGAGACAAAAGAGGCTTGGTCAAATTAGGTGATGATTCTCATGTCTACAAGTGCCAGCAGAGTGCATCAGACATCCCTGGAAACTAATTTCATGCATAATAAAGACCAGACATGCTGGACCATTTTGTCCAAATGCTGTTGTGTCTGCCTCATAGGTCAGCACAGAGGTTTATAGGTGCATTCTCTCTCATGCCTCTATAAAGACTTATGTGATCACATCAGAGCATGCATGCTTATATGCCTGTATAGAAAACTATTTTATACAGAGAAGAAATATAAAGGGGAAATAGTTACTATGGGCTTTATTCACTAAAGCTAGAGAGTGCAAAATCAGTCACACTTTATAGAAACCAATCAGCTTCCAGGTTCTATTGCCAAAGCTCAATTGAACAAGCTGAGGTTAGAAACTGATTGGGTTCTCTGCAGTGGTGTGACTGATTTTGCACTCTCTAGCTTTAGTAAATAAACCCCTATATGCCTAACTCACCAAGCCGATAGCACTTCAGTGGATGACAGCACAATCCGGCATTAGATGCAAACTCCTTTAATGTGCTAAAATTGTTCTAATACAAACAAGAGTTTGCTATTGCTTAATTATGCCACCATCCATTGTTTAAACTATATTCCAAAGGAGACAAGACATCTGAACATGCACTTAGCAGTGGATTATCGGCAAGTATGGACCAACCTAGAGCAGTATTTCTGATAACAACGGCCCTGCCTAGCACATGGAAGCACTGTTCAAAATGGCATAAACAAGTTAATTATGATGCACAGAATTTGCTGGTGCCCATCAACAGTTTTACCCAAACCAATCATGTTCTCCAAGAGAATTTACCCTATCCAATATTTTTTTCATGACTCAGGAGAGTTCCTTAATATGTTGGGTTTCCCTTATCTACCAGAACTTCTGTCTAAAGGGTTTGGAATAGCAGTCTACAGCCTTTTTGCTTTACATTGGTAGTATGCAACCCCCACAATCAGAACCAGATCTCTGTCCTAGAACTGTTCTAATACAGTGCCTGACTGTCTGCAAACACCAATTAGAGATATACCAAAATGTGGGCATTCACAACCTCTGGAAGTACAGGTTAACAATGGTCATGTGTGGGAGTGTTAGGTCTGTGTATTGAAAGATTGAACCTCAACTACTCACACTCAATATAGAAGTGTGAAATGAGAAAAGGGACTTTAACCCCCCTGGCGGTAATCCCGAGTCTCGGGGTGGAACTTCAGTACCATAAGCGGTAACCCCGAGACAGATTCGGGCTTGCATTGCATTGCAGCATACAGGGGAAGTTACTTACCTTGTCCCCTGGATCCTGCGATGTCTCCCGCTGTGTGTGCAAGCTCCTCCGCTCGATTCACACAGTGCCGAGTGCCGCTGATCTCCGTTCCCTGCGACGTTACGACGCACGGGAGCGGAGATCGGCGCTGAATTCAAAAAAGTTAAAACACACAGTACACATACAGTACTGTAATCTTACAGATTACAGTACTGTATAAAAAATGTACACATCCCCTTTGTCCCTAGAGGTCTGCCCAGTGCCATGCATGTCGTTTTATATAATAAATACATTTTTTCTGCCTGGAAACTGGAGATTGTCCATAGCAACCAAAAAGTGTCCCTTTATGTCAAAAGTGATTTTAGACCAGCTAGAAAACAGCGATAATAAATTAGAATCACAATTCATCATCAAACACTAAATTTAATGACAGCGACAATTGTGCAACTGAGCAAATTTCAGTGTTTTTGATTTGATTACATTATTGAATAATTTTTATAGTTATTTATTATATTATAATTAATGATTTTGTGTTTCAAACTTTATCATACCCGGAATGTCTACTAGACTCTGGTTTGGACAGATTTAAGTGAGTTATTCATAAGAATTGTATGCCTACAATATAAAACGTCAAATTTCCATGCAAAATAATTGTACCGCTTTTGGTACAAAATTCCAGACATAATCATACCGCCAGGGAGGTTAAATATGCCATATGTGTACATATCAAGAGAAACAATTATAAAACATAAAGTTTATTCTGTTGCATAATAAAATCTGAAGCTTAAAATAATTGACATAGTGGGGGTTATTTACGAAAGGCAAAACCACTTTGCACTACAAGTGCAAACCACAAGTGCAAAGTGCACTTGAAATTACACTCGGAAGTGAAGTCGCTGTAGATCCGAGGGGGACATGCAAAGAAAATAAAAAACAGCATTTTAGCTTGTACATGATTGGATGAAAAAATCAGCAGAACTTCCCCTCATTTTAGATCTACCCCTCATATTTACAGCGACTGCACTTCCAGTGCAATTTCAAGTGCACTTTGCACTTGTAGTTTGCACTTGGAGTGCAAAGTGTATTTGCCTTTCGTAAATAACCCCCTGTTTAAACAGTGAGACAAATCTATTCCTCAAAAGTCATTTGTATTGTATACTGTTTACAGGTTGCTTATATCTTAAAGGACCATACAAAAAGGTACAAAGTCTCGTTTGGAATACCAAAGCTGCTCACTACATAATGTAAACACATTTTTCTTATTGATGGTCACCTCCCTGATATGAAAATATGTTACCTTAATAATGTACCTACTTGAATGTGTGAAATTTACACTAATACTGTCACAGTTTACACATGCTGTATGAACTTATCTAGCCTTTCACTGTTGTATTCGCTCTTTCTATCTATATTAAATCTAATTTAAAGTGACAGTAAAACTAACAAAAACACCCACAATGTTCCTAATAGCCAAATATCATTGGATCTAGGTTGCCTAGGCTTAAAATATTAATAAACCCAGGACCGTGCATTCACTATATCTGGTCACCCACAGTACACAGAACATGGAAATAAAATTATGTAACAGACAAATATCTTTTCTCATCAGATAGCAGTCTTGGGATTTCTATCAGTTCCTGGTGAAGCTTGTAGGAAGAGTCATCATACTGCACTGAGCTGCCCTATGAGGCTGCAGGACTCCTGACCCTCTGACTGGACATGTCTGGACAGTGCTGATTGGCTCTGTGCTGATCACATTCACTCTCCCAAGAAAAAAAAAAAAAAACCTCTCTAGCAATACACACCAAACTGAGCATGTGCAGCCTGACACCAAAAGCTCTGTTTTACCCGTACTTATCCTGGGGGACAGTGGAAGGAGGGGAGGATCTGTGCATACAACATCAAGCAGCCTTTTTACACAATGCAGATGATTAACACTTTAAGTTCCACAGTGAGTATAACAAGCATGCTTTACTGCATATACAGACTGATTTTACTGTTGTGTGTTTAGTAACAATTGAAGGTCATATAAAGAAGTTATTTATGGCAAGCAAAATGTGTTTATGTATTGTACTATATTTCACTCAAAATAATAATTGATTAAATGACTGATTGAATGATACAGGCATACCCCACTTTTAAGTATACAATGGGGTTTATTTACTAAAGCTGGAAAGTGCAAAATCAGGCTCACTTCTGCATAGAAATCAATGAGCTTCCAGATTTTATTACCAATGCTTAATTGAACAAGCTGGGGTTAGAAGCTCATTGGTTTATATGCAGAAGTGAGCCTAAATGTTGCACTTTCCAGTTTTAGTAAATAAACCCCATTGTGTACTTAAAAGTGGGGTATGCCTGTATAGTGGTGCTGACATGTGTGATTTACCTGATAGGTCCATATTAAGCTGTGGTTGCTGTAAAAGGGAAACAAACCTCTACCCTGTAAGTACGACATAGTGCTAGGGAGTCCCTGGGTATCCTAATTGCTCGAATCCTTTTTCCACCAGGTGATCTCAAGTAAAACATTTAAAAAGTATTTCAGAGTGCTTGGCATCCTTTCTTGCATGTATGTGATAAACAAGAACCGCACGGAAATTGTGTCAAATAATATGTGTGTCAAACAAACATAATACCATTAACGTGGCCTTGTTTATATGAACTTTAATTGCATGAACTTATTTAACGTATAATAGTGTTGATGAATTAAACTAAAATACCCCAATCCAAGCAATATGAACTTTTGTGTTATGGAACCTCGTTACTACTGTATGAACCTGTTATACAATACATTGGTGATGACAAACCTTAGCAGAGTTCTTAATAACATGCACATAAATAAAGTGCTAAATATTGCTGTCCAGTTGTGATCAACAATTCTCAGGCAAGATGTGCTTGAACTGAAGAGAGTCCAGAGGGAAGCTATTAAGTGTGCCGGAAGGACTTTAATTATGTGGAAAGACTACAAATATTAAATGTATTCTCCCTGGAGAAAATAATCTGTAGACGGCATAGTGCAGCAACATATAAATCCTTGAATGGTGACTGTAACATTGGGAGAACGTTTTTTAATCTGACGTCTCTAAAAAAAAAAGGCATGCGGCCACACAATGAATTTTGATGAGACACAGTTCAGTTTTAAACTGTGTAAGGAGTTGTTTACGGTTTACTGAGTGGTGAGGATGTGGAACTCCTTCCACAGTTTGTGGTGTCAGTGGAGAGTGGGATATGGAAGGCATAGCCTCACACACAATGTGTATGAGGCTGGGATTGATTTACTAAACCCGGGAGTGCAAAATCTGGTGCAGCTGTGCATGGTAGACAATCAGCTTCTAGATCCCGGAGCCCTAATGACATCACACTTATGCATGCGGGCGGGGGCCATCGGCTGTGGCATGGAGCTCTGAAAGTCAGGCATGGTATGCTAGAACTTCAGAGTGCATGTGCCAGTGACGGCACTGGCTGCATCCATTGGGAAAATCTCCTAAACACTGCAAGTTTAGGAGATATTCAATGTACAGTACCTACAGGTAAGACGTATTATAGGCTTACCTGTAGGTACAAGTAAAAAAAAAAAAAAAAGACTTTACCACCACTTTAAGTTTGTTTGACACACATACAGTTGTTTCACACAATTGTAGTACTGTTCTTCTTTATCACATATATTTTATGGATTTTAAGGAGACATCATTGACCAGCTGCTGGGGTGTCTTTTACTTATATTTATTGATGATTGAAGGTGTTAAAAACTATTGGGGTTATTTATGAAGTGCATTTGCTCTAAATCTAAGGGGTAGATCTGAAATGAGTGGAAGCTCTGCTGATTTTATCATCCAATCATGTGCAAGCTAAAATGTTTTTTTTTTTTTTCCTTGCATGTCCCCCTCGGATCTACAATGACTTTACTTCCAAGTGCACTTTTAGTGCATTTGCAGTGCAAAGTGGATTTTCCTTTAGTAAATAACCACCCTTATTTAATCCTTTTCTTTGCACACTGTAGAATCCACAGGTGTGTCCAGGTAATAGAAAAAAAAAAAGTAGATATCTATGACTGTGTGATTCATGTAATTGTCTCTAGACTGGAATAGGATGTTAAACCTGAAAAGGGCATGTCCTTTTGGCATTAAGATAGTATTGCATGTACCAGATCCCTCTAATTTTAGAGATGGACCAGCTTATATACAACAACAGCTAAAACAATATTTTCATAGAGCTATAAGGTTAGGACAAAATCTAACTTTGTAAAGGATCTTTCTTAGCAAGTGCCTCTAATGCCGCATACATACGATCAGACTTCGACGGAATAGGTCTTTGCAGCGGAGGTCAGCCGGACTTTCAAATGACTTGCCCACACACGATCACACCAAAAGTCTGACGGATTTGAGAGTGACGAGGTACGACCGGACTAGAAAAAGGAACTTCATAGCCAGTAGCCAATAGCTGCCCTAGCGTTGGTTTTCATCTGTCGGACTAGCACACAGACGACCAGATTTTCCGACCGGACTCGAGTCCGTCGGACAGATTTGAAACATGTTTGATTTCTAGGTAAGTCTGACTTTTGGGAAAGAAAAGTCCGCTGGAGCCCACACACGATCAAATTGTCGGACGGATTCCGGTCCGCCCGACCAAGTCTGCCGGAAAGTCCGATCGTGTGTATGCGGCATTAAAGTCTAATCTACAAAAATTTCACATGAGGGAACACTGGATACTTTCCACATGTGGATATCTGAACACTTTTTTGGATAAAGCTTTAAAAAAATATGTTTATTGTGAGATCATTGTGTCTGCATTTATTAATCACTTCCGGACCACCGCACGCCGATATACGTCCTAACTTTGAAGAGGGATATCTTTGTTATGGCAGCAGCTAGCTGCCATAACCCTGGTATCCTCTTCTTCAGCGGGCGGTCCGGTTTCCGAAAATTTTGATTTCTGCAGCAGATTTGCTGCAAGATCACTTTTATCAGTGGCAGGAGACGGAACCCCCTCTGGTGCCCTCCGCCGCTTATCGATCAGATCCTTCTCCTTCCTTGGTATGGAGACGAGTGAAGGGAAGATGGCCCCCACCTGTCTCCATACCATTGCAGAGCGGAAGCAACGTCAAAACTTCACTTCTGCCCATAGCTCTTAAAGGGCCATTAAAAAAAAAATAAAATTCAAATGCCAATTGATTTTTATTGAATTTTTGTGTAAATATGAGATCTGAGGTCTTTTTGACCCCAGATCTCATATTTAAGAGGTCCTGTCATGATTTTTTTTTTCTATTACAAGTGATGTTTACATTCCTTGTAATAGGAATAAAAGTGACACATTTTTTTTAAAAGAACAGTGTAAAAATAAAAAATAAAAGGTTAAATAAATAAGATTTTTTTTTTTAAACACGCCCCTACCCGCCGAGCTCATGTGCAGAAGCGAACACATACGTGAATAGCACCCGCATATGAAAACGGTGTTCAAACCACACACGTGAGGTATCACCACAATCGTTAGAGCGAGAGTAATAATTCTAGCCATAGACCTTCCCTGTAACTCAAAACATACAACTTGTAGAATTTTTCAAACGTTGCCTATGGAGACTTTTAAGGGTAAAAATGTGTCGCCATTCCACGAGTGGGGCGCAATTTTGAAGCGTGACATGTTGGGTATCAATTTACTTGGCGTAACATTATCTTTCACAATATAAAAAAAATTGGGCTAACTTTACTGTTGTCTTGTTTTTTAATTAAAAAAATGTATATTTTTTCCCAAAAAAGTGCGCTTGTAAGACTGCTGTGCAAATACGGTGTGACAGAAAGTATTACTATGGACGACATTTTTTTTCTCTAGGGTGTTAGAAAAAAATGTATAACATTTGGGGGTTCTAAGTAATTTTCTAGCAACAAAAACTGTTTTTAACGTAAACAACAAATCTCAGAAAGAGGCTCGGTCCTTAAGCTGACTAAACTATATTACATGCTAGTTGTTGAGACAAAACTGATTTTACAAATTACAGTGCCAAATTAAATTGCAGAATTAAATAAACCAGTTAAAAGGCCCTTCAAAAGTTTATCTATTTCTGTGATGTTATTAGATGTTATAAATCACAACAGCTTTGTAAAGACATCCTCTGTCTGTTCTAGCTAACTCTGGTTTCACCATTATCCTGCACAGTATTAAAACATTTCATGTAAAATAGGCCAGGCTTTAACAATTGATAAAGATGGCTGTCCCCATCCAAGGCTGGATTTATACTTTTTGCCTCTGAAGTCAATTTTCCTGTACAGTTGTCCTCCTACCAAGTAAACTGGCCCAGCTTCTTATAACACTAGGAATATTAGAAGGTATGTTAAGGGTGGGGATGGAAAAGCTAAAAGACACTGTTTGAAATCTCTGCTTCACTACATACTACAGCTAAAATCTGGAGTGCAGAGGCAGATGGTAATAGATTACTGAAAACAATCAACAGGATGAGTAAGGTTATTGTATACCACCCCTGGCCGCTCTATCACACTAGGCCATGGCCTATGTATTGAAGAAGGAGCAGACAATACCAGCGGGGGACTCCAGAAGAGGAGGTAATGGATTCCCACCTGTGCAATACCACTGCAGAGAACAGGTAAGTATAAAAAAAAATGTTTTAATGAAAAAAAAAATAGCTTTAGAATCACTTTAAGTAAACTAGCATTTTTTTACCTTAATGTATTGCCTGAATTAAAGTAAAAACACCCACTAATTGTTTCCCCTCACCCCTAAACACTTACATGCCTCCTCTCATGATCCAGCACTGTCCTGGTTGCAGCGCCACTCCTTTCACTTCCTGGTCTCAGGACATAGGCAGCAGTGGTACCATAGGCTACTGCTGCTGTCAGTCAAATCCTGTCAGAATGGAACACGGGACAAGGCCAAGCTGCACTGTGTTTGTCTATGGATGCACACAGCCCAGCTCTGGAGAATGCATGCACAGGTGGTCCCATATCACAGGGCTTGCAGGAAGAAGAAGGCTACAGTGCCAGTAAGGGACTTCTAAAGAGATAAAACATAAACATATATGTCTGTCCAGTGTGAATATTCACACCTGCAAATCAAGCATGTCACGCCAGTAGATATTCTGTGTCTATAGATAGCTTAGACTTGATAAGGATTTTATTGTTTTTGGAGCAGGGCTAAACTACAGAACTGAAGAAGTGGATCAGTGAAGGTAAGCCATTTTGTATAACCATAAAGCCGAAAGCAGAGTCTACATATGTAATGAACAGCTATATCTTCCTCCATGGGAATAGACATTTACAACAGAAGCACAGAATACACAGAAACAACATCAAAACACAGAAACGTCAAAACAGCATTGGTGAATATGATAACTGACAAAAAAATACTGTAAGAAAAAAAGTTTTTGTAGCAATTTTGGTATAGAATTTTTTTTTAGCTTTTCTTTTCACACCATAGATCAGTGGTTCTCAACCCTGTCTCCAAGTATCCCCAACAGGCCATGTTTGCCGGTTTTTCTTTATCATGCAAAGGTGCTTTAAATCAGAGTAAATGGCTTAGTATTTTGGACAGCTACTTTATCTAAGAGAAATTACCAAAATGTGGTCTCTTGGGGGTACTTGAGGACAGGGTGATCCACTGATCTATGATGTCAAAAGAAAAGCTAAAAAAAAAAATTCTATATTCTATATATAATTTTTTTATAAATTTTATATTCTGCTGTAGAGCATGTAAGTCCATACAAGTGTCTGCCAAAAAGACCTTGAAGATTGTGAGTATTGCTGCTGAGAATACAACAAAAAAAATAGCTGTTAGGTTTGTATGTTGCATGGGTATTGATGTTCATCCTGAATAGAAGATTTGACAATCTCTGGAACATAACTGATATACTAATGTTAATCTTGCTATTTATCCAGCGGTGTAATGTCTATTCGCCATTGTGTGTGGCCACTTTATAGAAGTATATGGCTTATTTCTCTGTAGTATGTATTCTTTATATTTCATAACAGGAAAATGCTGCATTTCGAAGTAAAATACACTGTACTTGATTTAGTCACAGTGATCCTTATTATAGTGATGTTATATATTTTTTTTTAATACTATTTTCTTGAGCATTTATTGGATATTTCTTCTTGTTATACTAAGCTACCTTTCTTAAATAGCAGGTAACTAATTGCATTTTTCCATTTCTAGTGCATAAGAGGCCAACATCAGCAGCATAGTGGAGTATCCAAAGGCGAGGCAGCAAGAAGCATCAATGATTGAAGCAGAGAGGTCATTGGTAGGTGTGGGATCCCCCCTGAAATGGGCAGTCTGGTGTTTGATCTACACCCTCACAAGAAAGTATAATCACGGATGTGTGGCATTCCGAAGCCGCAGTTCACCACACTATCTACAACAGAAGTGCAGCGCAAGTAGCTATGTTTCTGTTGGTTAAGCAGACAGAAGTCAGACAAACATAGGGAGCAAAAGTCATACTGTAATCTTTACCAAGATAATGATTATTACATAGAGCAGTGATGGCGAACTTTGGCACCCAGATGTTTTGGAACTACATTTCCCATGATGCTCAAGTACACTGCAGAATGCATGAGCATCATAGGAAATGTAGTTACTAGGTAGATAGTTACTAAACATCTGGGGTGCCAAGGTTTGCCATCACTGACCTAGAGCCTCTGGGGTAAAAAAAATTGGGGAAGATTTACTAAAACTGGGGCACTTAGAATCTGGCGAAGCTGTGAAAGGTAGCCAATTAGCTTGTAACTTCAGCTTGTGCGATTAAGCTTTGACAACAAAACATAGAAGCTGATTGGTTACTATGCAGAGCTGCACCAGATTTTGCATGCTCCAGGTTTTAGTTAATTTCACCCCGCCCCACAAAATGGCAGCAATAGGGAGACAAGCTAAGTGGTTTGCAGGAGCAGCTCCTGGTTCAGAAACCAGGAGACAGACCAAGTTGTTTCAAAGAAAATGTCAGGATTTCAGAATCAATTGAAATTCCAAAGGCAACACGAAGAAAGGCAGGACTGAGGAGATTAGGATTCTAGCCAAATACAAAAACCAGAAACAGGAAAGTAAGCCTGACACAGGACCATGGGAATTGCAGTAACATTGTGGTGGAGTAGCAAACTAACATTCCAGTCACTCAGTAACATAATACACCAGCAGCCATTATAGAGAAAAGACTCCAAAAATATTGCCATGGTTTGCTTTAGCAAGGCACAATTACTGAAAGGCAGGAGTAAAAGACAAGACACAGGAATGGGTAGACAGGTGGTAGAAAAAAGAGACGCAATAGCAGAGAAAACAGTATAGAGACATATGCATAGAAATGTGCAGGCTGTAGGATAGTATCCAGGCAGATTTGTGACAGTCTGTGCTGTAGCAAACACAATGTCACTATAGATGGCATTCAAACAAAAAATAAATAAACCTTTCCCCTGAACCTGTTTGGATGAAAATAGCAAAGTTACATAGATCTAGTCTAGCATATAATTACTCCTTTAGTTAAAACACTCCGTTAGTTAAGATATTTAAGTATTACACCTTAAACACAAATGTTGCTTAGCATGTACATTTATTGCTGATATCTATATGGAGCATGGCACATCTGCAGAATAATTGACAGTAATGAGCTTCTCCCCATTATGCAACTTCAACTGAAATCTATAGCTCTAATAAACCATTTAATTTTTAATTATTGTTCTATCATCAGGATTCATAACCCATAGCCTTAGCTGGGATATGTCCTCCTGGAAGTACTACATCATTACTGAGGCTATATGCATAGACCATGTAAATACTTTGAGCTCTTTACACAAATGGGCAGACTACTTTGCTTTTTGGTAGTCATGACAGGATGTCAAGTGGACCATGGAAAAAAGCCAATGCTCATTAATTCAGCACTTATAACATCAATTATATACTCTGAATGACTAGTGACAAGGGAGGGATTAGTCAAAACACAAATGCCCTATGAAATGCCCATCAGGCCGAAATGCATCCATCCATTCAAGGTTAATGAGGCTATGTAAAGAATTCCATCAATTACCTGGTAGGCTTTTTGGCACCAGTGTCAGCAAGCATTTATCTTGTTTGATAAGTTATTCTTTTGCCACCTGTATTACACTATGGATTTCTGATACAGCTGTTATTAGTGTGTGGAAGCTGTAGAATGAGCATTATTGGAGATTATATTGGTATTAGATAAAAATCCAAACATGCACCTGTTGTAATAGTAATATTCAAGTCTCTAATGGTTTATCAAGTGCTCCTCAATGGCGCAACGTCTTTACAGTATGGCTGACCCCAAAAATTGACCACAAAGTGGTTCTGCTACAAGCATTGGAGACCATTACTGTGATATTACACATCACACTTTATGTATTGAGATTCCCGGAAATACAGTATATTGTATATGTGATCTTATAGTTTTTAAAGCTATATTAAGAAAACATAGCACTATACTAAAGTAAAAAATATTTACCTAACAAGTAAAATATATTTAATCATCTTAAAACTTAGAAACAACAACAGTCCCCAGGTAAATACTAAAGACTGAAAGCCAAACAGCATATCACTAACATCTAAAACGTGTTATTCTGAGAGATCAGGATTTCCAATGAAATCATTAGAGAAATGTGTATAGATCTAGATTTTGTGGTTCATTAAGGTCTGTTCCTTTGAACAACTCTGACTGTGAAGGAAAATCATTGCTTGTCAATATACCTATCAACATCTCCTTTATCGCTACACATATAATGTCTCTAATCAGTAAGCATGAATTAATTGAGATTACGTGCCTTTTTAATAATATGATACAGTAGTCTTTGTTTTTTCTTTCAATTTTGTTCTTGTTATTTTATATGAATAAACTTAGAATAATAAGTGAAGCGCTCTGTAATTAAATCCCATCTCTAAATTATACAATCTAAACAAAAACAATATGTATCTTAAAAATACAATCTGTGCAAAAAATGCGCAATAGCCTAGGGGGTGTTCCTCTCCTACAGAAAAAGGCCTGGAAGCGCTGTGTCTCAGGGTATTTATACAGACTCCCAGCAGCCATCCGAGCCACCCTCACAGGGATTGGATAGGGCTGTATAAATATCCACGCTGCCCATTTACTTTGCGCCACACCTTTGTTCTACAGGGATCCACAGTTCAGATCCACAGCCCACAATAATAAAACACAGAGACACCAATTACAGTGAGTACAACTAACAACAAAACATCAGCTCCACAGTGAGTCAGAACAAAATTTACCTAACCCTAGCACCTATCTAGGAAGGTACTATAATCATTTGGGTTTGACCTTGACTCCAGCTAACTACATTTCCTGGTTTTAGAACTTCTGCTATTGGTTACCAATTAGTTTTGTGTTTGGGGTTGTTCTGTACTAGAATTGTCCAATCTCTACAAGCAGTCCACTGTCTATCAAATTATCTTCAGTGAATTAAAGTTTAGGGGCAACGGTATTTTTTAGTATTGTGCTATATTTCACACAACACAGGCAACACTTTACATAAAATCCTTTTAATCTATATAAAACCCAATTAAAATCACAGAAAAAGACAATCTGATAGACGATTTAAAAACTTAAATTTTCATAGTTTTACAACCTTTTTCTGCTACAGAAGTTGTGCAGGGTTTCTAAATATAAACAGGGAGTCCAATGAGCGCCAGAGGTATACAAAGTGCACTAAGTAATCGGCAATTAGCAACAGTAGTGGTCTGACTCATTCCGTCTCTTCTCTGCCAAATAGAAGTCTGTTCGAGGAAGCTTGTGCTTAATAGTTGTTACTCAGTTCTGCTAGCACTAAACACCAGAGAGAAGCCATAGGACCATAAAGTAGAACAAAATGGTATCAAAATTCAAGTGGGCATTTAATTGGCTGAAAAGTGAAAGGTAGACTAAAGGCACCTAGGTTATACAGGAGATAGGCCGTTAAAACATATTTTATTTCACTTACTATACAGTTCTCTATCATGACTAAGGATGAGCTGCCAGTTTAGTATGAATTTAGATTTGGACCAATTTTTACTTGTTTAGAGGTTTAGAATTTGGCCTAATTAACTCGGGAGTTGAACCACCAGATGTAAGTAATATATTTAGAAGTGCTTTACTACCGCTGCTAAATTTTACAGCTTCCCTTCAGGCTGGTTGTTAGGAACCCAGCAGCCACTGGCATCCTATCAACTATGACTCATCCCTGCCCATCCAGTATGGATTTAAAGAGGAAAAGACACACAAAAATGTGGGGTCCCCTCAAAATTCCATACCCTACTTTTCAGGTCTAGTATGGATTTTAAGGGGAACCCCATGTAAAAAAAGAAAAAATAAATTGCCCCCCCCAAAAGAAAATCCACACCAGACACTGACCTGAGCAAACAGTCTGACAGGCCAGGAAAGGAAGGAGAACTTTACCAGGCCATAGTTGTGGGGGTCTTCAGGCAGGGGCCTATTAGAATTTGGAAGATTCTGATAAGCCCTGTGCCTGCAGACCCCCATAACCACTGGCCAGGGTTGTGGGGATGGGGCCCTTGCCGACACAACATGGGGACAAAATGCTATGCCGATGGAATCCCCTCATGCAAGACAACCCCATGTTGAGAACACGTGGCCTGGTATTGTTCAGGGAAGGGAGTGGGGTTCACACACTAATCCTCCTTTTCTTGGCCTGCCAGGCTGCATAGTCAGATAAGGGACTGGTATAGGTTTTTTTAGGGGGACTTTTTTTTTTTTGTTATTTGAATGTGGTATAATTCCTCCCCCAATATTAGACCTAAAGGGTCTGGTATGGAATTTGGGAAGGGCCTCATGCCATTTTTTTGTGTGAGGTCTCCATTGATATCCATATCAGGCCCTTGGGGTTTGGTATGTACTTTTAGGTGAAACCTACTTTTTTTTTCTTTAACATCTATGTCAGACCCTCATATAGGATAAGGGTCCGGCCTAAAAAAAACTAAATGCCTGGATGTTTGTTTTCCAACAGAAGTAAGCATCCAGGACCTTTCATTTGTCTGCAATATATATAGTTTTTCTGTAGTATGTTGTATATATTGCAGAGAACCCCCACTTCAAAGGTAAGTAAAGGGTACCCCAGGCATGTGATTTAAAAGAATTTAGCATTTTTAATGTTGGCCTTAAAGTGGTTGTAAACCTGGAAAGTCAAAAACAAACAGAACACTACATCTAATAAAGAACAAGGGCATCACATGGCTGGTAGAAGAACAGCCTGTTATCTGTAATCCTCCCCACCACAAAAAAAAAAAAAATGGTGGCACCATGCCCTTATGCTTTGATTGATAGCCTGTGTAATGAGACATATGCATGTGTGAGTCTGTGTGAAGGGGCATGTCTCCTGATGCTCTGTACCTCACTGTGACTAATGCCCTATACACACGAGCGGAAATTCCGCCAGCAAAGGTCCGATCTTTTGGTCCGAAAATGCGACCGTGTGTATGCTCCAGACTTTTGCTGGCAGAATTCTAGCCAGCAAAAGATTGAGAGCATGTTCTCAATTTTTCGGTCAGAAAAAGTTCCGATCGGAAATTCTGATCGCCTGTACCAATTCCGACGCACAAAATTCCTACGCATGTTCGGAAACAATTTGACGCATGTTCGGAAGCATTGAACTTAATTTTCTCGGCTAGTCGTAGTGTTGTACGTCACCGCGTTCTTGATGGTTGAAAGTTCAGTGAACTTTTGTGTGACCGTGTGTATGCATGCGAAGCTTGAGTGGAATTCCGCCGGAAAAATCATCCAAGATTTTTCCTTTGGAAATTCCGCTTGTGTGTATGCGGCATATGAGCAAAGCCGAGTTTACTTTCACTTTCCTTCCCTCCGGAGATACAGGTACACAAGAGAGAGAGAGAGAGCAATGTGACCAGGGGGTCCTGGAGGATGAGGACCACTTCCTGCTACATTGCCCAAAGTACTCATCAGTGAGGGACACTTCAAGAGACTCTGCACTCTCATCCCGGACTTCAATTCTATAGAAGAGAAGAGGAAACTCCAATTTCTACTGGGAGAAGAGGGGCCAATGGTAAAAATAGCTGCCCAATATGTGACAGGGTGTCACAGACTCAGAGGGACATGAAAGACTGAGGACTTAAAAATCCTTTACACGGATTTACTGTATGCCCATTCCCCTTTACATTACCTATTACCCCCCCCCCCTTTTTCTTATAGAAACTCAACTTCTTTGGCAATGTTAACATGTATTTGGTCCTGACAATAAAGCTTATTTGAATTGAGAGAGAGAGCGAGAGAGAGAGAGAGAGAGATATACATCATAAAGAGAGAAACATTAGAGAGATGTCAGAAAGGGAGAAACATCCAGAGAGAGAGAGAAACATCAGAGAGATAGACATAAGAAAGAGAGAGAGAGAGAGAGAGATCAGAAAGAGAGAAGCATCCATAGAAAGAGGGAGAGAGAAACATCAGAGAGATAGACATAAGAGAAAAAGAGACATCAGAAAGAGAGAAACATCCAGAGAAAGAGAGAGACAAACATCAGCGAGATAGACATAAGAAAGAGAGAGAGAGATCCAAGACTGAGACAGACATCAGGGAGAGAGAGAGAGAGATCAGAAAGAGAGAAACATTGAGAGAGAGAGAGAGAGAGAGAGAGAGACATCAGCGATAGACATAAGAGAGAGAGAGAGATCCGAGACTAAGATAGACATCAGAAAGAGAGAAACAGAGAGAGACATCAGAGATATAGACATAAGACTAAGATCAGAAACATCTGAGAGAGATAGACATAAGACTAAGATCAGAAACATCTGAGAGAGATAGACATCAGAAAGAGAGAAACATGAGAGAGAGAGAGAGAGAGAGAGAGAGAGAGACATCCAGAGAAAGAGATAAACATGAGAGAGAGAAAGAGAGAGATATCTGAGACTAAGATAGACATCAGAAAGAGAGAGAGAGACATCAGAAAGAGAGAAACATGAGAGAGAAAGAGATAAATCAGAAAGCGAAACATCCAGAGAAAGAGAGAATAGACTTTAGAGAGATAGACATAAGAAAGAAAGAGACATCAGAAAGAAAGAAAAAAACATCCAGAGAACGAGCGAGACAAACATCAGAAAGATAGACATAAGAAAAAGCGAGAGAGATCCAAGACTGAGATAGACATCAGAAAGAGAGCGAGAGAGATACATCAGAAAGAGAGAAATATCAGAGAGATATGCATAAGAGAGAGAGACATCAGAAAGAGAGAAACATCCAGAGAGAGAGACATATGAGAGAGAGAAAGACATCAGAAAGAGAAAATATCAGAGAGATATACATAAGAGAGAGAGAGAGATCCCATCCTAAGACATCAGAAAGAGGGAGAGAGACAGACATCAGAAAGAGAGAAACATGCAGAGAGAGAAAGAGAGAGATAGACATCAGAGAGAGAGAAGAAAAGAGAGACCGAGAGAGAGATAGAGAGACATCAGAAAGAGAGAAACATCCAGAGAGAGAGACATCAGAGAGATATACATATGAGAGAAAGTGAGAGAAAGAGAGAGAGAGAGACACACACACACACATCAGAAAGAGAGAATATCAGAGAGATATACATAAGAGATAGAGATCCCAGCCTAAGACATCAGAAAGAGGGAGGGAGGGAGACAGACATCAGAAAGAGAGAAACATCCAGAGAGAGAAAGAGACATCAGAAAGGGAGAAACATCCAGAGAAAGAGAGAGAGAGAGAGAGACATTAGAGAGATAGACATAAGATAGAGATATGGGACTGAGATAGACATGAGAGAGAGAGAGAGAGAGAGACATGAGCAAGAGAGACATCAGAGAGATAGAGATCCGGAACTGAGATAGACATCAGAAAGAGAGAAACACTAGAGAGAGAGAGAGGGAGAGAGAGAGATCAGAAAGAGATAAACATCCATAGAATAAGATAGAGACAGAGAGAGATCAGAAAGAGAGAAATATCCATAGAAAGAGAGAGAGAGAGATCAGATAGATAGACAGAAGAGAGAGAGAGATTAAAGACTGAGATAGACATCAGAAAGAGAGAAACATCAGAGAGAGAGAGAGAGAGAGAGACAGACATTAGAAAGAGAGAAACAGAGAGATATACATAAGAGAGAGAGAGAGAGAGAGATCCAAGACTAAGATAGACATCAGAAAGAGAGAGAGACAGAGACACAGACAGACATCAGAAAGAGAGAGAGAGACAGACATGAGAAAGAGATAAAGAGAGACACAGACATGAGAAAGAGAGCAATGTGAGAAAGAGAGACACCAGAGAGAGAGAGAAACACATAGAGATAGAGAGAGAGAGAGAGAGATTCAGAGAAATAGAGAAACATCAGGGAGATAGATGTACGAGAGAGAGAGAGAGAGAGAGAGAGAGAGAGAGAGAGAGAGAGAGAGAGAGATCCAAGACTGAGATAGACATCAGAAAGAGAGAAACATCAGAGAGAGAGAGAGAGAACTGAGAATACAGAGAGAGAGAGGGATATAACTGAGAATACAGAGAGAGAGAGAGGGACAGACAGCAAAGAATACAGAGAGAGTGAGGGAGAGACAGCAAATAATACAGATAGAGACTCTGTGTATAGGTGGGAGGGGAATAGTGTGATGTTAGGTCTCCACCCCCAAACTTTGGTGCTTTGCCACGCCCACAGATTGGCAGATTTCTGAGGGCTACAACCGAATGAGGATGACTTTTTGAAAGATACACGCAATGTGAATTAGGTTATAACTCCATTATCTACTAAACTGTGCAGAATGGTGTTGTGTGGTTTTGGGTTTACAACCACTTTAAAACATTAAAGTCTCAGCTCCCTGTCATTTTAAAAAAATTTAATGTTTTGCATTGGTACATGTCCTCTAGGGCAGTGCCAAGCCCCCTATGCCATTTGTTTTAAAAACCCTTTCCTATTAGCTGATAAAATGGCCATTACTGTCATTTACATTCCACTCCCTTTAACTTCACTGGGGTTTGTATTTGGCACCAGAATTGTATTCAATGTCTGTGAATCTGCCCCAAACTGAATCCAGGTACATTTGGATTATCTTTAATTATGACCCTATATGTGTGCTTGTTTGTGAGGGACACATTTATAAAAATCTATTGTTTGTGACTCTGAATCACATTAGTTTCGGACTGCAGGTGTGACTGAGATGAAGCTCATTTACTGCTCAAAATCATGTTTTTTATGCTTTATTCATTGTTTGAGTGTTCTGAAATTCTTCTGATCAGTTGTTATGGTAACACTACTTCAGTCATAGATTTATTTGTATTGTTTATCTTGTTGTCATGGTAATTTTATATCCATATTCTGTCATTAAAAGTTCACACTATACAGAAAGAAGTGACAATGTGGTTAAATAGATAGTCTATTTTGTGGTGCAGTATGTTGTAATATATATCGGGAAAAGGGCAAATAGGGCTCTAAGTGTCTATAGATACCACTATAACACTATATATCAGTCATTTGCATATGCATTTCATTTAAAACATCCTTAAAAATATCTGTTTCCTTAAAACAAGATTCTCGTTAAATAAACAGTATTCCACCATTTGGATAGTAAGTAGAGGAATTTGAGTAAGCCTTAGTACCTTTGTGAACTTCATAGCATGACTAGCAGTGACACCATCACAAAGTCCAACCCATTGATTTTCACTGGAGTTTTTCTTGTGCAGAAATTGTTGTCCACTTGGAAAACACCAATAAATATTTCTTTAAGGGCTCATTTACACTTTCTTTGGCTTCAACACACATTAACGGCTAGTTTACACTTGCTTCAAAACAAGGCTTCGGACAGGCTTTGTTAAAGCTCTCTGAAGGCTAAATGACTAAATAAAATGGTTAGCATACAGTACTGTTTACACCTTGCTTTTTCTTTGCTTTGCTTTGGCTTTGCTTCAAAAATGATACCCCATGTAGCTTTAGTGGTGCTTTAAAGTGTCTTCAAAGCCTCTATAGAAGTCTATGGCAAAGCTCACTTAAAGCCCCACTGAAGCCTCATCTAAGCCCCATCGAATCTCCATCACAGCTCCACTGAAGCCTTATTGAAAACTCATCGAAGCACCAAGCAAAATCAAGGTGTAAGCAGGACTGTAAGCTAACTATTTTATTTAGTGACAGGAGGTTTGACTGCCGTTCAAAGAGCTTTAACCACTTCAGCCCCACAAGGTTTTACCCCCTTCCTAACCAGAGCACTTTTTACAATTTGGCACTGCATCACTTTAACTGGTAAATGAATGGTCATGCAATGCTGTACCCAAACAAAAATTTGCATCATTTTCTTAGCACAAATAGAGCTTTCTTTTGGTGCTATTTGATCACCACTGCAGTTTTTATTTTTTGCACTATACCCAAAAAAAGAGTAAAAAAAAAAAAAAAAAAAATTATATTTTTTACTCTTTGCTATAATAAATATCCCCAAAAAATGTTTTTTACCACTTTCAGACCGGACCATTTTGCTGGCCAAAGACCAGACCATTTTTTGCTATTCGGCACTGCGTCGCTTTAACTGACAATTGCGCAGACGCGCTGAGTGATTCCCATACAAAATTGACGTCATTTTTTTCCCACAAATAGAGCTTTCTTTTGGTGGTATTTGATCACCTCTGCAGTTTTTATTTATTTGCGCTATAAAAAAAAAAAAGCGACAATTTTGAAAAAATGCATTATTTTTTACTTTTTGCTATAATAAATATTGCCCAAAATGTATAAAAAAACGTTTTTTTCCCTCAGTTTAGGCCGATACGTATTCTTCTACATATTTTTGGTAAAGAAAAATTGCAATAAGTAATTGATTGGTTTGCGCAAAAGTTATAGCGTTTACAAAATAGGGGATGGTTGTATGGCATTTTTATTAATTATTTTATTTTACTAGTAATGGCGGCGATCAGCGATTTTTATTGTGACTGCGACATTATGGCGGACACATTGGACATTTTTGATACATTTTTGGGACCATTGTCTTTTATACAGCAAACAGTGCTATACAAATGCACTGATTCCTGTGTAAATGACTCTAGCAGTGAAGGGGTTAAGTGTGTCCTAGGGACGTGTTGCTAACTGTGGGGGGCGTGGCTGTGTTTTACACATCACTGATCTCTGCTCCAATCACAGGGAGCAGAGATCAGTGACACTGTTCCTAGGCAGAGCGGGGAGATGCTTGTTTACTTTAGCATCTCCCCGTTCTTCCTCCTCGTAAGACGATCACGGGTATCCCCGCGGCGATCGAGTCCACGGGACCCGCGATCCGACTCACGAAGGTCCCGACCGGCGCGCGCACGTGATGGCATGGTGGCAAATTTAAAGGGACGTACCTGTACGCCCATTTGCCTGTCCGTGCCATTCTGCCGACGTACATCTGTGTGCGCCGGTCGGGAACTGGTTAAAGAACAAATTTCTTCATCAGTTTAGGCCAATATATATTCTTCTACATATTTTTGGTGAAAAGAAATAAAAAAACTAAATCGCAATAAGCGTATATTGATTAGTTTGCGCAAAACATCTACAAACTATGGGAAAGATTCATGGCATTTTTATTATTCAGACAGATCAGACACTTTTGACACATTTTTGGGTGATCAGTGCTATAAAAATGCACCGATTACTGTGTAAATGACACTGGTAGGGAAGGGGTTAACACTAGGGGGCGATCAAGGGGTTAGTGTGTTCTAACTGTATGGGGATAGGACCGAGTAGGAGAGGAGACATTTCGCTATTCCTATTTACTAGGAACAAGTTATATGTCTCCTCTCCTCTGACAGCACAGGGATTTGTGTGTTTACACACACACAAATCCCCATGCTGGTGCTCTTGCATGCAATTGCGCTTGGCCGTCGGCAAATCGCCAGCCACGCGCATCGGGTCCCCCCGCCGTGCAGCCTACATGCCCTCTGAAGGCTCTTAAAGGAGCCCCGTATATATACGGGGTTTCACCCAGAGGTGCCATTGTGCCACAGTATATGTACGCCAGTCATTCGGGAACCCAGTTAACAAAGCATGTCCAAAGCCAAAAGGTTGCTTTTCCATTGTAGGGTAGCGCAGTACCATTTTTTAAAAGTAGCGCATACATTATTTTCCCTGTGTTCTGGTGTGATTTCAGTCCATTTAAATGAATGGTCTGCAAAATCACACCACACAAGAACATGAAGAAATCACAAAGGAATGCATGCGGCATGTGCGATCCTGGTGTGAACCAGTTATGAGAGTACACCAGTTGATTATAATGAACACAAATCCTCCCATTCAGAATCACTTTGCACATGAGATGGTCAAACAAACAGCTATTTCTTCAGAGTAGAAACAGGATCCTGCAACAAATCTCAGACTGAACTATTTGACAAATGATGAGCAACTTTAAATATCCATTCCGTTCTAAGTGTATATTTCAACTTGAACTATGGATCTTTTTAAGCAAAACAGTTGTTACAAAAAAATAGCTAAATAAACATACATAAACAAGAAGACTTGCTGTCTTAAAATAAAAGTGCAAAATACTTACATTCTATCTTGGTATGTATTGTCACTAAGACAGATGGTGAGAAGAAATCTAAGTTACAACAGTTGTGAAAGATAGAATTTCCTCTTGATTGGCAAGATTTCCTCTCAAAGTTCTCACACTTCCCCATACTAAACCTTAAACTACCCCAGTTAGGGACTCCTAGGTGACTCAGTGGTCTAGAAATTCACCACCAAGTGGAATATCAGCCTCTATGCCAAGTAAAAAAAACTGGATGCTAGTCACTTTAGAAAGTCTAAAATACTTTATTATAGGACCAATAACCTCAGTGAGAGAGGAGCTCTCTGGGACACTCTTTAGCAGTGAAGTCTACACCCCTTGTGCTACAACTCAGGCAAAAACCTTCCTGTTCCACTTCCCCTGAATAGAGATGGCCTTGCGGTTCGCCTGGCGTTCGGTTCGTGGCGAACTTTGCTTGTTCGCGATTCGCCAAACCGGCGGACTTATGGCGCTGTTCGCGGCGGCCATATTCGTTTACATTGTGAAGAACTTTGACCCATGACACATAGATCATGGGGTACAGGACAGCCAATTGAGACATTTCAGCACATGGACATACCCCCTACCTTATAAATAGACCTGATCTGGCAGCCATTTTACATTCTGTCTTTTGTCAGTGTAGGGAAAGGACGCTGTGTGGAGCAGAGACAGTCAGTCTAATCACTAGCTATTACTATTAGGTCCAAAAAAGTCCTTTTAAGGACTGGTATAGGTGTACAGTAGATAGAGGTGAAATACACTGATAATATTCTAAATATAATAATAAAAATAATTTCAAATATAGAAAGCCTAGCATAGTGCATTTCTACTGTGCAGCATTGTGACTGCTGAGCGGTTCTGCAGCGATACTACAAAGAATGACAAGCGCAATTATAAAAAAGTATTATAACTGGTGTGATAGACCAGTGGCCCCCCAAAACGACAGATTGAAGCGGGGTGTTATATACCTTCTTCCACATATACTGCACTTCTCTAGAGACTTTTGTCACAGGGTCATTTAAAAAATGACAGGCAGAGGAAGAGGCAGGCCCTTCCGCAGGGGTGCTAGGGGTAGGGCAGGAGCAACAGGCTTGAGCCAAAGTGGGAAGTTGCAGAAGGTGCGTTCGATTACGTCAAAGGACGCACCAGACTTGGTTGAGTGGCTCACTGACTCTTCTGCACCCTTCTCATCCTCTCGATCTGCACCCTCTTCCCTCTCTGCTGTGTGTACCCCCAAAGACACTACCACCAACACCACCACCACCATATACCCTCTGCTTCAGTCACAGGAATTATTTTCTGATCCATCATCACAAGACATTTCCGATGCGCAGCCATTCTTGGCATTGGATCAGGAAGAGGTGGTAGCAACAACCGCCACTCAGCAGTCTGACGACAGTACCCAGATCAGCCAAAGAAGGTTGGTCCCCGCTGTTGCTGCCTACTCCGAGATCTCTAATTATAGCGGTGGGGAAGGTGATGTCGATGATGATGTGTCTAGGGACATCACGTGGGTGCCTACAATAGAGGAAGAGGAGGGGAGTTCAGAGGGAGAGATGGACCAGCAGATAGGGAGGAGAAGCAGGCGGAACTTACATTGCACAGGAGGGACAAACCAGACTGCTAATGTATCAGAAGTGAGGCATCAACCATGTACGGTCACATCTGGCGCTCCCAGGATGTCCGCAGTGTGGGCTTTTTTTAACGTGTCTTCTGCTGACAATAGTGTTGCCATCTGCAGCCTTTGCATGCAACGCATAAGTCGCGGTAAGCCCAACACTCATCTAGGGACGACCGCCTTAAGAAGGCACATGAGCTGCCATCACCGAGCCCAGTCAGAACCCACAAAGCCACACTCCAGACTCTCACCGTCTAGCCTCTTCTACTTCTCCTTCTCCTCTCTCCTCAGAATTGTCCTCCACTCCACCTTCCATCATGCCGTCCTCACATTTTTCTGGAAAAAGAACTGGCTTCCGTGGGCCAAATGTTTGAGCGTAAAAAAATTATGACGCCGGATAACCCTCTTGCCCAACGGTTGTCCACATGTCTTAAACTTGGCCGTGCAGCGATTCGTTGTCAAATACCCTGGGGTCCAGGACATCTTGCAGCAGGCAAGGAAAATCTCAGCCCATTTCAGAAGATCTTACACGGCCTTGCTGACATTCAGTGCTCTCTATCTTGGTGCTGGTGTCAGTGCTCAGTCTCTATCGCGGTGCTGGTGTCAGTGTTCTATCTCAGTGCTGGTGTCAGTGAGGGAGATAGCAGCGGAGAAGCCAATCAGCAGGCAGTGCCAGCACCATGGCTGAGGATCAGCACTGGACTGGCACCTCTGGACCACCGCAGTGGAGCCCTGCATAGGTTGGGGTAAGGGCCGGGCAGAGGGAGGGGTCAGGGGCTCAAGCACAGGTTGGCACACTGGGACACTGGCACAGGACTGCACTGTCCTGACTGTGGCACTGATCATCTCCTGCACCCCCTTCATAGCCTGGCCTGACCTTGCCTCTCCTCCATGGCCTTGAATTGACAACATTTTATAGATAAAAAAAGAATGCTTGTCGTTGTCGATCCCAGATTCACTTAATACTTCTGGTATGTCAGTGTCCATGTTGTGGGACTATGTGTGCACAGCTAGTAAGTATTTTGTGGCTGAAAATATGAACTGGAGGTTTTTAAGGTTCGCCTGCCATTAAAGTCAATGGGGCCCGCCACGAACCTGCGGTTCGCGAACATTTGGGCACGTTCGCGGATCGCATTCTCGGATCACGTTCGCAAAACGTCCTGTCGGAAGTTCGTCCATCACTAATTGTTAAACCCGATCCCCCATGGTGCCCCTGGGTAGTGCAAAAGTTTGCAGCTCACATTGCAGCTCACATTGCAGGCCAATCTAATCCTAAAACACAGCTGGAGCCGTCTGCATGCTTTGCCATTTTTTAACTAACTACTAGCTGCCTTGCACACTTTTCAAATCATGGCTGGAACAGTCTGAGTGTGTGATCATGATTGGCCACACATGCGCAGAACACTCTTCACCCCCCCCCCCCCCGAGGAGGATGAAAAGCAACCTTACTGTAAAACCCTTCCAAGACTGGTATACAACACTCTTTGACTGCAATTCATGCTGATTATGTATCAACCTAATTAAAAATAAGCCTGTTTTTTTTCTTGTATTTAAAACAAGCAAAGGTGATTAATATGCTAGAAAATAACAAAGAGATTAGTCATTTTTTACCTGGAAATGAAAATTAACGCGTCAATGCATTTAACAGAAACTGATATTTAAATGCTGAGGAAGTATGGTAAAGTATGATACAGGTCATTCTAACCATATTAATTCTTCACACATTCTTCTTTGATTGCTCCTTATTTATTATTCATCAGTTATACCTTTTGCTTGCCAGCCTTTGCTTATTTCCATAATTCATGCCTCATAGGATGGCCATACATAGCCTGAAACTTGTTAGTGATTTGCTTAACTCAAGCATCAATTTTGAAGATTAGGTGATCTTCAGGCCAGGGACGGACTGACAACTCATGGGGCCCCCAGGCAATTGGAGATCATGGGGCCCCCATATTTAAAGATGGCTGCTACGTGGCAGCCATCTTTATGATGCAACATTAATGTGGCAGGGCCGTGTGGTGGGGCACGAAGCTCAGTAAAATGCAGAGTGGCAGTAGACTTAAAGCTGGTGACCAAGGCACCAGGAGCCCATCATGGGAAGTAAAACCTTAACAGCAGCATGGGACCTGGGCAAGGGGATGCACTGGGGCCCCTATCAAGGAAATGCTGACCTGCGGCATGCACAGTGGGTGTGGCTAAATTATGCTGCATATTAGATGTGTAGCCTCATCAGTGGCCATCAATGCAGCCTCACGAGTGCCCATCAAATGCAGCCTCATCAGTGCCTGGATCACACGAAATAGCGATCTCCCACTGTGTCACTGAGCTTGGATTTGAATTGCCTGGGCTGGGCGGCCACTGTCAACAAAGTCCCACCTCCTACACCGGCTCCTGTGATACACGTCACACTGATTAAATTTCCCTGCATTGGATAAGTGTGCTATGTATCACAGGAGCCGGTCTAGGAGGCGCGACTTTGTTACAGCAGCCGCTGAACATTTCAGATCAAGCTCCGTGACACAACGCTGCTCTGTGGGATGTACACAAGGAGAGGAAGAGGGAGGGGAGGACTCTGACAGTCGTGAGCTGGGATGATGTCATTGATGCAATTGTGATTCAGCCGTTCATCTATTAAGGCTGAATTGTGAAGCATCAATGACATGAGGAAGGATGGGGAGATGCTAATGTAAACAAGCATCTCCCCATTCTGCCTAGTAACAGTGTCACTGATCTCTGCTCCCTGTGATCGGAGCAGAGATCAGTGATGTGTCACACACAGTCACGCCCCCCACAGTTAGAAACACGCCCCTAGGACACACTTAACTCCTACACTGCCACCTAGTGGTTAACCCCTTAACTGCCAGTGTCATTTACACAGGAATCAGGGCATTTGTATAGCACTGATTGCTGTATAAATGACAATGGTCCCAAAAATGTGGCAAAAATGTCCAATGTGTCCCCCATAATGTCGCAGTCACAATAAAAATTGCTGATCGCCGCCATTACTAGTAAAAAAAAAAAATATTAATAAAAATGCCATAAAACTATCCCCTATTTTGTAAACGCTTTAACTTTTGCGCAAACCAATCAATAATCGCTTATTGTGATTTTTTTTACCAAAAATATGTAGAAGAATACGCATCGGCCTAAACTGAGGGAAAAAAATGTTATATATATTTTTGGGGGATATTTATTATAGCCAAAAGTAAAAAATAATGTGTTTTTTCAAAATTGTCGCTCTTTTTTTTGTAGCGCAAAAAATAAAAACCGCAGGGGTTATCAAATACCACTAAAAGAAAGCTCTATTTGTGGGGAAAAAAGGGATTTTTTTGGGAGGCACGTCACACGACCGCGCAATTTTCAGTTAAAGCGACCTAGTGTCAATTCGCAAAAAGTGGTCTGGTCTTTGGCCAGCAAAATGGTCCGGGGCTTAAGTGGTTAATGAATTAAACACAAAACACATTATAACCCAATTTTTTTTGTATAATGTGAAAGATGATATTACACTGAGTAAATGGATAGTTAACATATCATGCTTTAAAATTGTGCATACTCGTGGAATGGCCAAACTATGATACCTTAAAATCTCCATAGGCAAAGCTTTAAATATTTTTACAGGTTACCAGTTTAGCACTGTGAACAAGCACTGGTGGGTGGGGCAGGGGGGTGGAGTCTGAGGCGCTTTAAAAAAATTTTTTTAATTATTTACTATTACTATTTTTACCCCATATCTCTCCTCTACAATGGAAAACTTTAGATTAAAAAAAAATAGATCTAATGCTTTAAAATAAAACTGGGTCAGACCCGGAAGTGACGTCATGATGTTGCTCCAGTCCTCCTAAGCCATAAAGTTGAGGGGAGGCCATCTTTTCTTCGCTCATCTCTGTGACTAGCCATTGCCAGCACTGCATCAGTTCCTGGCCTGACCAACCATCCAGATAAGCCCAGGAACTACCAGAAAGCAACCCAAAAGTGATCCAGCGGTGAATGCACTGCTTGGAACACTATCAGAATGAGGGAAAAATGAATACTGGGGTTATGGCATCTAGCTGTAGCCATAACCCTCGGTATTAAACATCAAAGTCATGATGTATTTTCCTACTTAGGTGGTCGGCAAGTGGGTAAAGATGATATGCAATAATTGATTACAAAAAATAATTTAATTAATTTTTTTTATAGTTGAACTGCAGATGAATTTGAACTTGCTCTATTATAACTTTCAATATGTACATCTCTTTCTTAAGCGATAAATATTTAATTGAAAAATAATTCATGCATAGCAAATTGTGAGTCCCTATAACCCTTGTATGCACAGAGAGTCCCTTTAGTCTTCAGAAGATACTATCCTTTATAATATACACCACAAGAGTGTCCAAAGGCAGAGTTCCTAGGTCCATGTACTAGTAAAGAGATTGACAAGGTGTTAGAGAGTATATGAATGAGCTTTCCTGTTAGGGCGTTGTTGTACCACTGTCATCACAGTATTGACCAAAGTTGCACTGTTCAAGAGATTTAGAACACAGGATACTCTTCTTTCCCCTCGATGTGTCTGCTCTTAACACTTAACAGAAGTGGAACGGTTGTAGATGATCAGATGTGGTTGAGTTGTATCCAAAGGTTGGTATGTATCTCCTCTAGATGTAAAAAAATATAAAGCTGTGGGTAAGCTTTAGCTTCCTGTAAAGCAAAGACAGATATACTAGCATCCCATACAGAGTGGTATCTTTCTTTGGGAGACTGGAATCCTGAGAAATAATGCAAATGATTAAAACATTTACCACCTTAGTTTATATTGGTAAAAAATTAGCAAAGTATCTTCTTGCCTTGGTGTTGCTGGCAGTCTCCTATGCTAAACCAAAGAACATGTCTGCATACTACTGAGGGTAGAAGAAGTAGCAGTGAATGGAGCATGATGAATACTTATTGTATGAGAATAATTATGTTGTCAAAGTTATGTAGTGAAGAAATTGTCCCTTGTAATAAGTCCCCAGTACAAAGTCCAGTATAGCATATTTTTATTTCAGATTTACTTGTCAGCAGCTGAGCCTTCAGCACTCAAAGAAAGGCTGCCTAGATAATGCTAACCTTGAAGTAAAGACTTTCTGCAGAATCCAACATTTTTTTCCATTAAAACATGATTAAATAATATGTAACTGTACAATAAAAGTGAGTGAATTTCCAGTATACAATATTAAATAATATATTGATACACTATACCATTAGAGGGTAAAAAAATATAGAAGCCACACTCAACTTAGCAGATCATTTTTATCTATGTTTTGCTTTATCAGGGCATGATATACTGTAGGTCTTAAACACCTGGCTGAAGATGAACAACAAGCATAGGACCTATATTTTCAGTGCATTACATTCACGTCTTCTATGTTTCAGACTGTTTTGTAATGAGGTTCATATAGTGCAGGGATCTTCAATCTAAGGCCCTCCAGCTTTTGCAAAAACGACACGTCCCACGAGGCATTGTAAAACCCTGACATTGACAAAACTAGGCATTATGGGAATTGTAGTACCTGAACAACTGGAGGGTCATCGTTTGAAGATCCCTGGTAGTGTATGTTAACAATTGATTTTTTTTATTTTTTTTTTTTTAAATAAATACATTCTGTAGCAAAGTAAAGATCACTGATCTTATTTTGTCATATGCCTTACCTGTTGAATGTTTGCTTTAGATTGGTTATTATATTTGCATTTAGAAGCCTAACGTTTATATTATGAAGCACATTACTTGATCCATATGCTCCATAGGAAACGCAAAGTGTTAATAAGCTCCGATTGTAGACCTCCCATCATGCTATATTTAATGCCTATTGGGAATGAGTAAAGAACTGAAGCATCTGTTGTAACTTACTGAAGCTGCACCACACAGTCTGTTGCTTCATACACATCTTAAAGCACTTTCAGTTTCTTACAAGCTAAAGTAATTTCCTATTCCACAAGTAGATTCATTATTAGGGAGTATAGCAAGAAGAGCTCAGTTACCGTAATTTGCTAATTAGGTGTTTTTATTAATGGGTAAATGATATGAAAGCTAAATGTGGTAATTGTTCAATGGCCTGTGTTAAATTCTATATTAAAAGTTAAAACATAATCATATAACAGTGTACTCCCATGCGAAAAACAGTTTTCAAAGCTTGTCTTAACATTGATAAAAAGTTGGCAAGAATGGTCCCCCAGTTTTAGATTACATAGAAAATAACCGTTCAGGTCTTTATGTTTCATATTATTAAATTCAGCATTAAAAAGCTAGATTCTTCCAACTATAGTTAAAAAAAACTACTATAATTAAAAAATTTAGCTCCTTTCTTGCCATTGATACCAGTCTTGCACATCATGTCTGGTATGTCTTTTTGAACTAGTAGGCGTTTCAAATAGGTCTCTTCAAAAATAGACCACTTCAAAAGCATCTCAGTGGTGGGAGGCTTCTTTTCAGGAAGAACTGTAGGCATCAAGAGAGGTGAAGAAGTTCTTCGGATCTTTCAAACCATTCATCTGCATGATATGTAAATATAAACACTAATAATAGAGTAAAGGATAAGTTCACCTTTGGAAACATGTTACATGTTCCCTCTGTTTTTAGGGTGGAACATGTTCCCACTCCTGCAGCACCATCCCCGATTCGCTACATCTAGTGACAGCAAGTAGGGGATTTTCTCCCCCGCTCGCTGTCACTATTTAAAAAAAAAAACAGCTGTGTGGGGCTCTGCCCAGCCGGCCGTGTCATTCATTCACAGAGTTCTGTGAATGGGAGAGTACAAGTGGCTGTACTTTGTGGCTGTAGGCTTGTAGTTCTCAATGGACTACCAGGGCGTTGTTGTGCGCTTGGTAGTTCATTTGACGCTTCCTGTCAGTGTGTATCTGCTTGTCCATACGAGGTATGAGCAGACAGATACACTGACAAGTCTGCACTTGTCGTCTGAGGACGTCGTCTAAGGTGGTGGGGACGACTTCCTATGACAAAACGCGTAAGGTCGGTGCCTAGTACGCACCCACATCACTTCTGGTTTGCGACGTTTGGACCAGTGGAACTCATGCTTAAACAAGGAACGTTTAACTTCTGTTATTGGAAACATCTTTCCAGCAACTGGCTTTGCTGCACTGGCTGTATTTTACTTTTTGTTTTATCTTGTATAATAAACTTGGATACTTTTTACGGAACTTCACTATGCGTACCCATCTCTTCCATTCATACGAGGCTACCCCATGGGCCTCAAGTGCCACGGAGAAGGCCACCATCCAGGAGTGGGGAACTGAAGGGGGAGCATGAACGTTACCCACCCCTACACATACACACATAGCATATGTAGGTCGAGCATGCATATGTAAATGGTGTTTGCACCACACATGTGAGGTATCACCACAAACGTTAGAGCGAGAGCAATAATTCTAGCTCAATAGCTCCTCTGTAACTCTAAACAGGTAATCTGTAAACATTTTTAAAGCATTGCCTTCCTTCTCCTACCCCTTCACCTCTTCCTCCTCATCCTTTGGTGAGGGATTATATGGCAGAGAGTGCTGGTTATGCATGGGGAGTGGTGACATCAACCAAAGGCTTACTATTGCCCATCTGTTATCAGCGTTCTTCCCTACCCCCTGTAGCCAGTGCTGGCTGACACAGGGGAGCTGGATTATGTGGGATGGGGATGGGGGCTGTGAATATTGAGGATGGGGGGAGACTGTGAAGCCTGAGGATGGGGGGAGACTGTGAAGCCTGAGGATGGGGGGACTGTGAAGCCTGTGAAGCCTGAGGATGTGGAGAGACTGTGAAGCCTGAGGATGTGGAGAGACTGTGAAGCCTGAGGATGGGGGATTGTAAAGATTGGGGATGGGGGCAGTGAAGATTGAGGATGTAGGGACTGTGAAGCCTCAGGATGGAGGGGGACTATGAATATTGAGGATGGGAGACTGTGAAGCCTGAGGATGGGAGACTGTGAAGCCTGAGGATGGGGGACTGTGAAGCCTGAGGATGGGGGACTGTGAAGCCTGAGGATTGGGGGGACTGTGAAGCCTGAGGATGGGGGACTGTGAAGCCTGAGGATTGGGGGGACTGATACCTGAGGATTGGGGGGACCGCGATGACTGAGGATTGGGGGGACCGCGATGACTGAGGATTGGGGGGACTTTGATGACTGAGGATTGGGAGGACTGTGAAGACTGAGGATGGGGAGGACTGTGAAGACTGAGGATGGGGGGGACTGTGAAGACTGAGGATGGGGGGACTGTGAAGACTGAGGATGGGGGGACTGTGAATACTGAGGATAGGGGGGACTGTAAAGACTGAGAATGGGGGACTGTGAAGACTGAGAATGGGGTGAGGACTGTGGAGCCTGGAGATGGGGGGCTACAAAGACTGATCCTAACCTGAATGAGGTGAGGACTAAGACTGAGGATGGGGGGACTGTGCAGACATTCCCACTTCTGCAGCATATTGAACATTACAGACGTCTGACCAAATTGCTCATTGTCATAACAGTTGCTGGTTGCTAGGGAGTCCCTGACTATTTAAATGAAGGTCTCCTATAAGATGGGCTCAGCGAAAATGTTAACTCTTTGGCTATTTTCATTGTACACAAATCTTATGCAATAGGAGAGCTTTATTTTTATTTTTTAATGGTTGTGCTGAGGTTTGTACATGTCTGTGAGACTCTTGCTTGTGGCAAAGCAATGTAAGCGTGATTTATGAGAACAAGAAGACTTTGTTTTAGTTAACCATGCCCCTTTAAGCCATTCCCACTGGTAACGCAATTTGGCCATACTGACCATTCACTGCCACCATTACTACTCCACTTAAGGTTCCCAAACACACCCCAGGTCTTTTACAACCCTATCCTGGCCAGTTCTGCTGGGAACAGAGAGAGAATGGATCTAATCTTCCTCTGCTTTACTTGCCATGCCTGTCCTGGGCCCACAAAAGGGACAACAGAGCACAGATGAGGACACTCATTTATGTCTATACAACCTTTAGTACAGTACGCATTAGAAGGCTCACTGGAAGCAGAAGCACAAGCAATCAGCTGGGCTTAAGCAACTCTGATAAAAGGTAGCATATACTATAAACAGCAGCAAACAACTCCCTGATGGAAGGGTCCATGCTGCTTAGGGAGTGGCTGTCTCACTAAACAGTGACTCTTCAAAAGAAAAGAAAACTGATACAGTCACCATATCTAATGACTGGTATACTGCAATATAATACAGTTTTAATTTTGGGTTTATTATCGCTTTACCCACTTCAAGTCCGGGCACTTTCACTCTCTTCCAGTCAAGACCATTTTTCAGTTTCTTAGTTCCTGTTATAACATTTTGTAAATAAATAATCCTTCTTCAAAAATGTGGTCAAAATGTATTCTGACACATTTCTTTAGAAAATTCACATCCTTTAGAAAAAAAAAAGAACCTCACAAAGTACACAAAAATACTGGCTAGGCACACATTTAATCCTTTGATCACCCTAGATGTTTATCCCCTTCCCAGCCAGTGTCATTCATACAGTGACAGTGCATATTTTTAGCACAAGTGTCAGTTAATGTCCGATTGTCTGCCGTAGTATAGCAACCCTGCTATAAGTTGCTGATTACCGCTATTACCAGTATAAAAAAATAAATAAAATTCCAGTATATATATATATATATATATATATATATATATATATATATATATATATACATATACATATACACACACACATACACACACATACATATTAAATAGTTTGCAGATGCTATAACATTTGAGCAAACCAATATACGCTTATTGGGATTTTTTAAAAACACAAATATGTAGCAGAATACATATTGGCCTAAATTTATGAAGAAATTCGATTTTTTACTGGTTATGTTTTATAGCAGAAAGTAAAAAAAATTGATTAGTGATGATCAAATACTACCAAAAAGAGGGTCTATTTGTGGGGAAAAAAATTACATGAATTTTATTTGGGTACAGCATTGCATGACAGCGTAATTGACAGTTAAAGTAATGCAGTGCTGTATCACAAAAAATGGACTGCTCATGAAGGTCATGAAATGGACTGGTAAATCATTTGGGGGTCAAGTGGTTATAAGTCTACAAACTACGGTATGTATTGTTAATTTGAAAACTGATCAGTACTGATGTACTGACCCCCTTTTGGGGAAGCAAACAGTCAAAAGTATTTACTAAGTGGCACAGTGAGTTTATTGAACTTGCAATTTTTTGTCCCAATTTTTTGGAAAATTAAGAAATTAAATAAAATTAATTACATTTTTTCACAAAGTTGTCAATATATAAGATATTTCTATCACACATTATAGACATACTTAAGCCCCATACACACGGTCGGATTTTCCGATGGATTCTGTTGTTGTCGGAAATTCCGTGTGTAGGCACCATCGGACATTTTCCATCGGATTGTCCGACGGACAAAGTTGTATCTCCTGCTCTAAATATTTTCCGACAACAAAGTCCGATCACACCAATTCCGATCGTGTGTAGCGAATTCCGACGGACAAAGTGCCACGCATGCTCAGATCACATTACAAGACCAAAGCTATTGGCTACTAGCCTCTACGTAGTCCCGTCGTAGGCAACAAACGTCACCACGTTCAGAATGATCGGATTTTCCGACAACTTTGTCCGACCGTGTGTATGCAACACCAGTGTCGGACTAAATCCGTCGGATCCGATGGATTTGGTGGTCGGATTTTCGGACCGTGTGTATGGGGCTTTAGAATTACACCCCAAAACACATTTTGCTACTCCTTCTGAGTATGGTGATACCACATTTTGACTTTGACAGCCTAGCCACACAGAGGGGCCCAAAATCCAAGACCCACCTTTAGGCTATCTAGGGGCACAAATTATGCATCTAATTTCCTTACTACCTATCACATTTTTGGAGGCTCTGGAGAACCAAGACAGAAACCCCCACAAAATGATCAGTGTGTCTTATATACCCTTCTTAACTCTATGTTGGAAGGGCTGATCTCAGGAGGTACACAATTTCACATTCTATGGAAATGCCCACGAATTAAAAGTTTCTGAAACTCACTCCTTTGGCTCATTTCCTCATTCACGGGCTGTATTGAAAGGCTTAATTCAGCCATGGTGCTATTGAGTATAGACGTGAATACTTTTCCTCCTAAGTTCAGATCTCTAAGCATGTACATTTTCTTTGCAGCAAGATTGATCTTTTATAGAAAGTGTAAAAGTAACATAGCACCAAATGCTACTGATGTTTTTAAAACAACTTGATTTGATTTCCCAATATGAAAAACATATGGCATACTGTATGGAGAGACAGAACCAGTGTGATGCAGTCTTGGATGTCTGACTAAAATGTTGTGACTACTTTTAACTGGAACAGTCTAGCATCTATGACTATTTACCTTTTGAGGTTGTACTCCTATAATTGTCATTATTTTACCAGACCAGAACTGGTGGTTACCATTTTTTTCTGATCTTTTTGATTTACTTGTTTATTAACTCGATTGGGGGTTCTCTTTTTTCATTCCGGATGTATCTTTGATTGTATTGTGTACGGCTTCATTGTGATACTGTATTTGTTCTACTACAACAGCTTGTCTGCTGTATTATATTGTAACTAATGCCAACTTTACCAGTACATCCTGCTTTGTAATGTCTATCTTAAAATTCAATAAAATAAAAAAAGTGACCACATTTTGTAAATAAAGGATTTTAAAGATTGGAAAGTAGAGAGATTAACACTCATATGGGTTACAGACATAGTAAGAGTACCAGAGGACCAAGCATAAGATAAGCCCCTGGTTTTGGTTACCCTTTCTTGGACTGAGTTGTCCATCGAGATAAAGTCTCTAATCGACTCTGGGGCTCATTTGTAGACATTATTTCACTTTCAGTTAGCGGCAATTAGGGATGTATTTTCAGTGTTTGAACAAAGAGTTATACATTTGGATGAAGTATTTACGGGTAACACCAACACAGATAATTGGGGTGATTTAAATCATGCATTTAAGAAGTTGAGCCATGTACAGTATTTGAGAAAAAGACTTGAGCCTGGTGGGATGTTCCACCTAATGACGGATTAATGGATGAGGAATCCTCAAATGGTCGGTTCAATTTCTTTATTCAAAATGGAATAGAATTATTGCAATTTTTGCTCAAGTGTAAACATACCAAGATTAGGAATCTTGACATGCAGATTCAAAACTTAAGGAACTGTAGAGTTAATATAGAGAAACGAGAAGGAAATGAAAGAGAAAAAAACGGAAAAGGTTTCTTAGGGATACAGGGGATTGCAAAAATGGAACACTGTTTAAATGGCAAACTGCTACTCCCATAAGATCAGTCCCTCAGCATAATGGGGCTAGTAAATATGAACCTCATTATGGAAGGAATCAACAGGGATATCAAGGTAGAGAGGCAGAAAGGGTGGACAGTAGTAAGCAACAGAGTACAGTGATTTAACAAACCTTTTTTTAATGGACCAAAACATTTTAATAAGGGGAAAGTGTCAGGGCTGGACTCAGCCCTTCCTTCTCAAAGCTGGCCGCTCAGCTGTCGGCTAATTGCCAGCTTCTATCCCTCCACAGTGACTCACCTGTTGATGATATCCTGCTCGTCAGTCCTACCTACTTAAGCCGTCCAGTCCAGTTGATTTCTGCCTTCGCCTTGGTCACATCTCTAGAGACGCTCTCCTGTGTTCCTGTTAAAGACTTGCTTGGCTGACATTCCTTCTGGATCCAGATCCTGTTTGCTGTTCTACTACGCTCATCTCTGGCTCCCTGATGTTTTGGCTTGTCTGACTACCCTTACCGGTTCCTGAACTCTGGCTATGTTTTGACTACGTTTACTCTGTTTAC
The DNA here is from genome assembly GCA_028564925.1 of Lithobates sylvaticus. NCBI lineage: Eukaryota > Metazoa > Chordata > Amphibia > Anura > Ranidae > Lithobates > Lithobates sylvaticus. The sequence goes on along the minus strand of CM053028.1, from coordinate 319,214,812 downwards.
CTTTTTTTATTATTATTAAACAAGTGTGATTTAACTGTACTTCTGTCTCAGTCTGATTCATGGTTTCTGACAGTAGACGAAGGCCATGAATTCAGAAGATGCAGTCAATCCACTTGTTGGTAATATTTTTTCCAGATTGGATGAGCAGGATTACACTTCCCCTGTTGAGATCTTGAGGTGGTTATAGTTGTGCGGCCACAGTGGAATCCTTATGCTGTATCTATCTTCACACAATGTGAGTTTGACCATTGTAGTGTTTTTAACTTTACCATATTAAACCCTAGTTACACTAGGGCGGCTTTGTGCTCTCTTCCTATGTGTTAAGACTGTCTAGGCTGCCTATATTTGTAAGTGTTGATTTTATTGTGAAGAAATGTTTTGGTATAGGTTTCATGGGCACAATTAACACCCAAGGACCAATTTTTCCGCACCCGTTTGACAGGTGCATATCATTTACATTTTTGACAGCAATGTCTATTGCTTTCATCTAAAGTACCTCAATGGGCTTACTGCGTGAAGAGATCATCAACACCCAAAGCCCAATTTGTGTTACTTTTAGCCAAAATCTGTGAAACGGACACCAGTATTTATCAAAAAATTCTGTAAGCGTGTTTCAAGTGCACTAAATTGTAGACATGTGCACACTGAAATATTTTGTTTTGGAATTTAGTTTTCGTCCGAAAAATAAATGTATTTAGTTACTCCCGAAATTCGTTTTTATTTATTTTGTTTCGTTAAAAAAATGCATTCGTCCAAAAATCTAAAACAATTAAAGGTCAAATCTGTCATTGAAGGCTTATGGTGTCTGTCGAATGTTCTAAGAAGATTCGACGGAGCAGCTAAACTGTACGACACCCCAATCGTACATTTCCGGTCGAATGTTCCGCCTACAAGCTATAGTAGAATTCTAATGTTGTATGACACTAGTAAAAATTATATTTATTAATTATTATTACTAGTCAACCAACATTAGAATTCTTCTATAGCCTATGGGCAGAGCATTTGACCATAAATGTCCGCTCGCGGCGACTGCTTCGTCGAATCTTCATGTCGAATCTTTTCTATCTATGTCGAATAATCTTGGACTAATAGAGTTAGGTTAGGCACATTCAATCTTTTTTGCTATTGTCTCTATAATGTCTAATCTTTTCTCTCTGTCGAATCTTTTCTCTCTGTGTAGAATAATCTTGGACTAATAGAGCTAAGGCTAGGCACATTCGACCACAGGTTCGAACTGTTGTCGCAACAATACCGAAAATACCCGAAATTCGGACGAAAATGCATTCGGACAAAAACGAATGCACATGTCTACTAAATTGTGGCCTTATTATACAAACTGGCTCCCCAAGCCATTGTTTATAAAATAAATTTGTAATTTTTGCTGCAGCAGGTTCTATACACTTTACAGGCAGACTAAGGGGACCACCAAGCACTATATTTAAAGACATTTTTTATTTTATTATTTCACTTTAAGCATCAGTAAATCACTGCTTATTTAAAAATTTAAAATGGGCACTTTTTTCCAGTTCGGGTCCAATAGACTTCAATGGGGTTTGTTTTTCGGCTCCGAACTTTCGCGATGTTCGAGAGTTGTGGCAAGAAACCGAACAGGGAGTAATTTGTGTCTGCCAGGAGATTCCAACCGTCACTCCGGTTTCCTGACCGATAATCTTGTTATGCCAGTATCAGGTGGAGGGACAGTTGAGATCCTGCAGCCAGTGTTAAGGGACCACAATAGAAGGTGCAAACAGGCTATATCAAGGAACACCAAACAAGCAACTCACAGTTAGTAGAAAGTGAAGTCAGTAAACCAAGGCAGCAATCCACGGGGTATACCAGGAAGAGGCATCAGGAACAGGCAGAGTCAGCAACCACGATCAGCATAAATCCAAAAGAGTAGTCCAAGAAGCAAGGTCGGGGACAGGCAGAGTCGGCAACAATGATCAGCAAAAACCAACAGAGTAGTCCAAGAAGCGTAGTCAGAAACAGGCAGAAGTCAGCAACCATAAATACAAAATGTTAAACCCCAACAACAAGGAAACCGGACCTACTGTATACTAGGGCAAACACAGGAAGTGGAAGTGATGTTTTATAGGTCACTAGATCAGGTGACTGCCTACAGCTGATCGCATGGTCCACAATCAAGGGGCAGGGAATAACAAGGGCTCTACACAGATGGAAATTCCCTAGTGACTCAGGCAGTAGGGAACCCACCCAAGAACACCAGGTCCCAGGATCGATTCCTGGTCAAGGCATGACAGTTCGGCCAATCTCTAGTCAGCAACAGCAGCCTGATATGCTTTATTCAACCCAAGCTGAAATGTAGAGTTATCAAGCAGCTACTGTGGATAAATAATGGTCCTTAAAGTGATTGTAAAACAACCCATTCAGCTTAAAACAAAAAAAGAACTAAAACATGTGCATAGAGATATAAAAAACATTATAAATACCTTTTTTTCCCTTTTTTTATAAGTGATCACATTTCTTCTGTTCTAAGCTGCATTTCTTCTGTTATAAGCTGCATAAGAGCTGGGGGATTAGCAGCAGCAGTATGCTGAGCTTCCCAGTGAAAGGCTGTGCAGGGGGTGGGGTCTTGGCAAGTCTGATCATTGGAGAGCACATTAAGTTCCCAGCATAGCTAGAGAACTGACCACAGTGTGCTTTCCTGCTCAGTGTGGTCAGTCTTTAATAGGAAAGCAGAAAGACTAGCAGGAGCACCATGAATTTCACACAAAAGAAAGCAATACAAAGAGAACAGGATACTTTTTCTTACAAGTACTGTACATAGTACAGCAGACACATATCAGGAATATGACATTTTGGGTTTACTTAAATAATTATTGGGCGGACAGATCTGTACACATATTCAGGGCACATTATCAAAAGGTACCCCCATGCTCCAAATAAAATCACCCTCCTCCCAGTAAGTAAAATTGCTTGCAAAGGCAATCTAAAAATAAAGTTGTTACTAAAAAATAAAAATAGACATCTCAGCCCTGGTTTATGACACTGTCTTCTGGAAGACAAAACATGCAGAATGTCATCACTGTAATGCCTGTGAACGGGAGCAGGTTGTAAAGAGGTTGCAGCATTAAAATTGAACTAAACTCATCAATTTAACGGTTTCCCAAAACAGTTACATTCAAGGCATGCCGTGAATGGTAACTGTAAGGCCTCATGCACAGGCCTTACAGCTCATCTGTAAAAACACGCTAACTCTTTTGTGGGAAGCTAGTTTTGCTAAAAAAAGCTAAAAAAAATGCTACAGCAGAAAACGCAAAAAAAAAACACTGGAAAACGCTACTGCATAAACACTGAAAAACTCACTCTACAGCTACTAGAGTATTATAAAAATGCTACTGGTGTTTTTATAACGTCCAGTGTGCATGAGGCGTAACAGTTGCTTGTGTCCTCAACCAAATTGTCAAGCAATTAAATGGCTGTTGTCACATTTGATAACAATTTCAGCACAATGGAAACCGCAGGTGAAACAGATACTAAGATGACAGCTTCTTAGATAGGGAGAATGATTTCTGCTTTAAGACGTAAATAAGAATAAAAAAAGGTAAACGTCCTTTTTCTTCCACCCCAAATTCTCCAAGATACACAGCAATTTTTTACCCACGTGACATGACTTTCAGTAAGGGTTTACATGTGATGTTCAAAGGACAAGCAGTACAATATGGCTAATATGGAGACTTCCTGCATTAATTCTTCAGGTCCACAAACACAGAGGATTCACCACTAACCCATGGTAGTAGTGAACCTGAACCTCATCCTTATTCTACTCTAAGCCCCCATACACACGGTCGGAAAATCCGACCACAAAATCCGTCTGATTTTTTCCGACGGATTTTGTCCGACACTGATGTTGCATACACACGGTAGGACAAAGTTGTCAGAAAATCCGATCATTCTGAACGTGGTGATGTTCGTTGCGTACGACGGAACTACGTAGAGGCTAGTAGCCAATGGCTTTGGTCTCGTAATTTAATCTAAGCATGGGTGGCACTTTGTCCGTCGGAATTCTCTACACACGATCGGAAAAAGTCCGATCAGATTTGAGAGCAGGATCCGACGGAAAAAGTCCGGTGGAGCCCACACACGGGCGGATTTTCCGACAACATGGTCCGATCGGACATTTTCCTTCGTAATTTCCGACCGTGTGTACGGGGGCTCACTCTTCCTATAAGGGGGAACATTATCTTTGATCATAAGAGGTCTACAGGTATCTAGCATCAAATATGGAAGCACCAGCATGACAATTGGCACAATTTTACTGTGCCTGTATGAACCATTACACTAGATGTACTGTCTGCATTTTCAAGAAAACTAGCTGCTTAACAATAATATAAAAAGTAAGGCCCAATGACTTTAGGCAAGTTTTGCTACTGAGGAAACATAATTGTACCTTGGCTTTTAATTTAGGGATGAGGTAGTTAAATTAGTATGGAGAAATGGGGACTTTTACTTTGGTCACATATATAAAGCGTAAATCCGATCCAGACCAATAGGGTTTTTTTTTTACATAGACACTTCTACTTTTTCTGGCCCTCATAGCATAATTTCTGCCAACAGCCTAATATGCTTTCTTTACAGTTAAATGTTACCTATACTTCAGTAAGTGTTTTACCATTGATACCTCTCTTGAAAATAAAGGCCAACAGAACTGTTGCCAGGTCTATGTAAAACACATCAAAAAAGCGTGAACTACATGTATCATCACCAGTGTTGGTCATCTTACTTTAAAAAAGTAATTTAGTTAAGTTACAAATTACTTCTCCCAAAAAGTAATTGCGTTAGTAACTCAGTTACTACATTGGAAAAGTAATTAGTTACGCAGCAAAGTAACTGACTTTTTTTTTTATTAAATATTCTATACGTGTAACTAAGGGGCGGGTCTAGTATTACTGTAACCAAGGGGCGCATTTATTATTGTTATATATCGTGTAACCAAGGGGCTGCTCTATTATTACTCTAACCAAGAGGCAGATCTGTTATAGCGTGTAAGCAAGGGGAGGGTCTATTATTATTATATCGTGTAAGGGGCGGATGGCTACAGAAGAGGGCGAATGTTAAATTAATGGGCAGAGCTCGATATATAACAATAATAATAAATGCGCCCCTTGGTTACAGTAATACTAGACCCGCCCCTTAGTTACACGATAGACGCCCCTTGCAGAGTAGCACGAGCATCATGAGGGTGCGGTATCGCCTCGTACAATTACATGTTAACTGCGCCTGCGCTGTGTAGAGTTCACTCAGAGCTGTTTAGGTTCGGCAATTTTCGGAAGCTCCGTAGTCCTTCGTACTGCGCAAGCGCTGCGCCTGCGCAGTACAGGGTGTCCTTATCCGGCGGGGGAACTTTTTTGGCAGGACACCGGAATTACACTACTGCCATCTAGTGATGGTAGATGTAATTGGGGTAACTAAGCCAAAGTAATGGGAACTGAGTTACCATGAGGGGAAAAGTAATCAGTTAGATTACTAGTTACTCTCTAAAGTAACTGAGTTACGTAACTCAGTTTATTTTAACTCAGTTACTTACATCACTGATCATCACAGGGTGATACTGTGGATACTATCTATGTAGAACACAAGGCGTAAGAGTTTACTAGCCAGAGATTTATCTTCCTCTTACTCCAGGAAGCAACTCTTCTACCTGCCTCTTTACTTAAGTTGCTGATAATGTCTGTCTCTGCCTCCCAATTCCACCATGCATATGCTTTAACACTGCAGCCCTTAACATTAGATTCCAGTAAGAACACTGACCAGAATTTACAATTTGGCTTTAAAACTGAAAAAGCAGCGACCTTAAAAGTATTGTTTGTCATCGTGCAGGTAATGCTGGCTTAGAAATCAGACCGAATACAAGTACTGTAAAATAACATTTCACAATCTGACATAAGGGGATGGTGGAAGTGCAGCCACACAAATAGTGGTGGTTCTGAATTAGCAGCACGAGACCCACCAATTTCTTCAAATTCATTTTCTGCTCTTGTGCCCAAGGAGGGTACCTTTCCTTACTTATCAGTCCGGCCATGCTTCAAGGTATAGTTCAATCCTTTGAAGTAAACTGTGGTTATAAAATAAAAAAAAAATATGACTTGATGACCCTTTAGAAGATAAAAGTTTGATTTCTCTCCTGGAACTCAAATATAAAGACACTTTTTCTCCCTTAGATTTAACTTCAAATAAATCATTTTACATGAATCTTCTTTAGAGCATGATATATGGGGAAAGTGCACTACACTTACAATTCCCTGATGATCAGAACAGTTAACACCTACTAAACTTAGACTTAGACTCCAAAAAGAATTTTGCCAGTGATATTACACAATGGTTCACCTTGGCTGTATGTATCCCCAGGACTTCAGGCTAGTTTTGGCATGTTTGTGGCAGGTGTGTACAAAATAAAACAGTGTTTGGCTATATTCCTAAAGGAAAAAATTGGATCCCTTTTAACCGTGTCATCTAATAATTAAACCATATATCCAAAAAAGTGAGTTAAACATTGAATTTGGCTACCTGTCATATTATACTGAGAAAGACAAATTCTTCTCATAAGTTGCATACTCAATCGCAGGATATCAGATATATATCAACACTAGAATATAGTGAGCAAAACTGAAAATTAAAGCAACATAATCTAATAATTTGGTATCAGCTAGCATATTGTGTCTGTGTTTGTATTGCAGTAAAATAAAAGATGATGATTGCAATGAAAGTTCAATTGCAATTGAATTTTCAGTTTAAACAGCTCATTACATTCTAAGTGCTTAAAACAAAAAGTGTGCAGTGTTACAATTAATTTTCTATATAAAGAAGAAACCAAGGTAGAAAAGTCTGGCCCCTGCTAGCATCCAATAGAAAAGGACCCTTGCTATCTGTATGCAACCAGTGGTTACTTTGCATAGGTTCAACATACCCCCTGCTCATCAGAGCTAGAGTTCACTGGTCAGCAGGGGGCTGTAGATTTGCCGATTTCAGTGCTTTTGGTCCAACCCAGCAGGGGACATATTGGATCTCTGCAGAGGGACTACTACCTCCACACAGGGATCAAGGGTCCTTCTCTGCCGGATGCTGACAGAGGAAATGCTTTTGCACTTGGGCTGTGGCTGTTTTCCCAAAAAACTATAAGGCCCCTTTCACACTGATGGAATGATTGGGTCCGCCTGACAGTTTTTCAGTCGGACATGATCATCGGACCTTCCATAGCTCTCACATGTGTCCGCTGACACCCTCTGGCATCTGATCCAGTCCGCTTAAAACAGAGAGATGGGGATCCATTACCCATTCATCTGGCAGATCAGATGACAGTTGGATGAAAAAGGACAGGCAGTCCGTTACCCACCGGCCGCCCCATAGAGAACAGCAGGCTGTGTCTGTGTCCGCTCTGCATAGCGGAGTGGACATGAACCTGTTATCCCCCTTCTTAGCAGGGGGTCAGCAGACAGATCCCTTGCTGAGCAGATGGATCCACTTGGTGGAGTTCATGCCATCTGCAAGGAGCCTAAGGATTTGCATGCCTTTTTGATTAGAAGCACCTGAAATATGTTTGGCAGATTTAAACTAACAGTTTAGAAAAATACGTTTTCTTTTATCTAGCGAAACTCACTCTGTCCAGTTATTTAGACATGTTTTAAACCAAACTTTGGGTGAATACAATGTAATTGATGACATATTGTGGTCCAGGAGCTATTGGCTGGCCTGTATTGGTGGAAAAGTTTGATGGGCATTTTCTGATTCATACCAGCCAATGTATCATTTAAAAGGATACTGCTGAAGTGAAACCTCTAATGACAGACATTTAAATTAAATATATAAACTGGAGCATGAGGTTTTGACAAGGAACTTTACAGCATTTATATTATATAAAAAGTTGCTTAGTTCCACAATAATACAAGTAAATGCTACTGTGAGCAAATTGCTGATCGTCATTAACTAACAGAGTTCATAACCTAGCTGTTAGACCTTAAACTGGAAACACATGATGAGCATTATGTTCTCTGGCCGCAATCTCAAATACAACACAGGGTTGATGACCTTTGCAAATGTTATCATGCTATCTAATCTCAAGACAATTAAGATCACTTCAAATGGTGTGGCACAAGATGAACACGCCTTATATGCATTAACTGGAACAGGTTACTAATGCTAAAAACATTTGTTGGTACAAGATTGTGGAAAACCCATTAAGCTGTGCGTTCTTTAAAAGACTTTCTCATGTCTTTCAATAAAGATGAAAAGGCACAGTTTGTGGTGAGATTGCAAAGTATAAAATTTAAATTTCCTATTTACTTCTTCAGAGCTCATTAAATTTAAACAGGAATGTGAAAGCGCAACTAGTCAAATATATTGCTGGATGTTCATATATAAAACCAAATGCAAATGTCTTTTATGCTTATTGGTCTGGAGCAAGTGAAAGGGCAAAAGCGTAATCACTGATTCTGCGTCTGAAAAGCCTAGCATTTTTATTTCAAGGCTATACAGTGAATGCTTATTATACAAATTGCCTTCAGTACAGATTATAATTCAGACGATGGTATGATATCACATTGTACTTGTAGACTAAGCTACTGATAACCAGTAGAACTTTAATTTCTTAACTCCGAGTCCTCACTGCAAAATATCAAAATCAATAGTAATAGTGTTACTTCAGTACTAGCAAGAATATGGTGCAAAGATGGTACATTTACAGTCCTTAAAGTAGTAATCACTTTGTACTTTGCTCGCTTTGCCTCAAAGGGGGCAAGGGAAAGGGCCTGTACTGCAACCTCCCACTTCTTCATCAATGCAATGTCTTCCAATTGTCCTGCACATCCTATCTTTCACTGCATTTCTTTACTTACTTTGTTCAGTAGTCTGTTAACTACCCTAGGGGTAGATTTACTAAAACTGGTGCACATAGAATCTGATGCAGCTGTGCATAGTAACCAATCTAGTAACCAATCAGCATCTAACTGTAGCTTGTTCAATTAAACTTTGGCAATAAAACCTAGAAGCTGATTAATTACCATACACAGCTGCAGCAGATTCTGTGTGCACCAGTTTTAGTGAATCTCCCCCATAGTGACATTAGTAGTATAAATGTCTGTGTTTAGGGAATAAAAGCTAAGCATCCATACAGATGAGTTGACTATACAAAAAAACAAGAGGGATAACCCCTACATCTCCTCTGTGAAGTTTGTAGGGTCCAGAGAAGAGATGGCCTTGCGGTTGGCCTGGCGGTCGGTTCGCGGCGAACTTTGCTCGTTTGCGATTCGCCAAACCGGCGGACTTATGGCGCTGTTCGCGGCGGCCATATTCGTTTACATTGTGAAGAACTTTGACCCATGACACATCCATCCATCCACCCAGATCAGCCCAAGGAGGTTGGTCCCCGCTGTTGCTGCCTACTCCAAGATCTCTAATTATAGCGGTGGGGAAGGTGACGTTGATGATGACGTGTCTAGGGACGTCATGTGGGTGCCCACAAGAGAGGAAGAGGAGGGGAGTTCAGAGGGAGAGATGGACCAGCAGATAGGGAGGAGAAGCAGGCGGAACTTACATTGCACAGGAGGGACAAACCAGACTGCTAATGTATCAGGAGCGACATATCAACCATGTACGGTCACATCTGGCGCTCCCAGGACGCCAGCACATGGCTCCGCAGTGTGGGCTTTTTTTAACGTTGCTGACAATAGTGTTGCCATCTGCAGCCTTTGCAGTCAATGCATAAGTCGCGGTAAGCCCAACACTCACCTAGGGACGACCGCCTTAAGAAGGCACATGAGCTGCCATCACCAAGCCCAGTGGGAGCAACGCCATCAGAACCCCCAAAGCCACACTCCAGGCTCTCACCGTCCCGCCTCTTCTACTTCTTCTCCTCTGTCCTCAGAATTGTCCTCCACTGCACCTTCCATCATGCCGTCCTCACGTTTTTCTGGAAAAAGGCAGGCTTCCGTGGGCCAAATGTTCGAGCGTAAAAAAAATATGATGCCGGATAACCCTCTTGCCCAACGGTTGACCGCTGGCTTGTTAGAACTGATAGCCCGCCAACTACTGCCATATAAATTGGTGGACTCGGAAGCCTTTCGAAAACTTGTGGCCATTGGAACACCACAATGGAAGGTCCCAGGAAGGAAGTATTTCTCACAGAAGGGCATCCCAGAGCTATATGGCCATGTTCAGTGGCAAGTGAATGTATCTCTGGCACGCAGTGTCGTGCCAAGATACATCTGACCACAGACACGTGGTCTAGCAAACACGGGCAGGGAAGGTATATAACTTTTACTGCCCACTGGGTGAACCTTTTGACGGCCGTCATGCATGTAACCCGTGGCACCTGTGTAGATTTGGTTTTACCGCCACGGATTGCATGTAGGCCTGCCTCTTCTTCTCCTCCTCCTACTCCATCATCCCTCTCCTCCTCGGCTGACTCCTCCTTTTCCGCTGCTAGCGTCTCTTCCGCTGCGCCGCCCAGAACCTATTAGACATGCCAGGTGAGACGTTGCCATGCTGTGCTGCGTCTGTTGTGCCTGGAAGCCAAGAGCCACACTGGCCCTGCACTCCTTTCAGCTTTGCGTTCACAGGCAGATCAGCTTAGCGCATTGAAACAGGGCAAAATTACACATGTGCCATGCATGGCACACGTCTTAAACTTGGTCGTGCAGCGATTCATTGTCAAATACCCTAGGGTCCCGGACATCTTGCGGCAGGCAAGGAAAATCTCGGCCCATTTCAGAAAATATTACATGGCCATGGCTCGCCTTGCTGACATTCAGCAGTGACACAATCTGTCGGTCAGACGTCTTATTTGTGATTGCCCAACGCGATGGAACTCAACCTTCTATATGCTTGATAGGCTGCTCCAGCAGAAACGTGCAGTTAGTTAACGACTACCTGTACGAACTCTGTGGCAGAACAGGTTCTGGGAGCTTGTTTTTTTTTCACCGCGCCAGTGGCTGCTCATGCGCAACGCATGCAGACTTCTGTGGCCATTTGATGAGATCACCAAACTGGTCAGTCGCAGCCATGGCGCCATCAGTGACATCGTACCTTACGCCTTCTTTATGGAGTGTGTATTGCGTTGTGTCATTGATCAAGTCGTGGAGGAGCAGGAAGATGAGGAAGTCACAATGCTGGATGAATTGCCCGGGGGGGCTACTCTATCTGAGACAAGTCAACAACAGGAGTCTGAAGAGGAGTCAGAGGAGGATGGTGCTGGGGCGGATGAGGAGGAGCAAGAAGAGCATGCTTTAAACCTTTCTGGGATCCCTGTTGTTGTCCGTGGATGGGGGGAGGAGAACGAGGAGGACGACATTATCCTGGATGATGAGCAGGAGCCAGGCCACCACACCACTTCCAGTTTAGTGCAAATGGGGGCCTTCATACTCCAGTGTTTTAACAGGGACCCCCGTATAAAAGGCATAAAGGTCAAGGACCAGTACTGGGTGGCAACGTACTTAGACCCCCAATACAAACACAAAATGGCGGAAATGTTACCACCATCACAGAGGGCTGTCAGAATGGAGCACTTAGAGGCCTTGCTTAGAGAAATGCTGCATTCTGCTTTTGCGTGCGCTGGCAGAAGAATTCCCACTCCCAGAGAAAGAGTTGCGGGTACCAATCCAACAGCACCTGCAAGAAGAGGGCGACTTGAAGATGTGTTGGTCACTTCTGATATGAGATCATTCATTCAGCCGACCTATCGACAGGTGTCATCCAGATCCAGCATCAGGGAACGCCTAGACCGACAGGTGTCCGACTACATCGGGTTAACGGCCGATGTGGATGCTCTGAGAAGTAATGAACCCCTGGACTACTGGGTGGGCAGACTTGACCTCTGGCCAGAGCTTGCACAATTTGCAATGGAACTTTTGGCTTGCCCCTCATCCAGTGTCCTGTCCGAAAGGACGTTCAGCGCAGCAGAGAGGATCGTGACCGATAAGCGCACTCGCCTAGCTCACGACAGTGTTGACTACCTCACATTTCTTTTGAATGAGGCATGGATCTCGGAGGAATTCAACACATGTGACCAGTAGACCATGTATATGCATAACTCTATAAACGATTTATATAATCTAGCACACGGACCTTTTTTCTACCTTTGGCTCACTTGTACAAGAAAAGCACACCGTACTATATGCCTGTACCCTCCTGTTTGAAGAGGTTGAGCGGTGTCATATTTTTGGGTCCAGCAGCGAGTTGCTGGTGTCAGTGCTCTCTATCTCGTTGCTGGTGTCAGTGCTCTCTATCTCGGTGCTGGTGTCAGTGCTCAGTCTCTATCGCGGTGCTGGTGTCAGTGCTCAGTCTTTATCGCGGTGCTGGTGTCAGTGTTCTATCTCAGTGCTGGTCTCAGTGAGGGAGATAGCAATGGAGAAGCCAATCAGCAGGCAGTGCCATTAACATGGCTGAGGATCAGCACTGGACTGGCACCTCCGGACCACCGCAGTGGAGCCCTGCATAGGTGGGGGTAAGGGCCGGGCAGAGGGAGGGGTCAGGGGCTCAAGCACAGGTTGGCACACTGGGACACTGGCACAGGACTGCGCTGCACTGACTGTGGCACTGATCATCCCCTGCACCCCCTTCATAGCCTGGCCTGAACTTGCCTCTCCTCCATGGTCTTCAATTGACAACATTTTGCAGATAAAAAAAGAATGCTTGTCATGGTCGATCCCAGATTCACTTAATACTTCTGGTATGTCAGTGTCCATGTTGTGGGACTATGTGTGCACAGCTAGTAAGTATTTTGTGGCTGAAAATATGACATGGAGGTTTTTAAGGTTCGCCTGCCATTAAAGTCATTGGGGCCCGCTCATTTGGACACGTTCGCGGATCGCGTTCATGAAACGTCCCGTCGGAAGTTCGTCCATCACTAGTCCAGAGAACAAATGCTAGGGTGTTTTTGCATAATAAACTCTAAATGAACCAAGGTAGAGATTTTAAACTCGTTCCAAAAACAGATGCAAAGTACTGCCTGCTGTCATGTGTTTTGGTCCAGGCAGTGTGGCCCAGATTAGCAATATAGAAATTCAAAAAATTCAAGGCCTATTCAGTCATATGTTAATAAAATAGTAAAAGTCATTGAAGTTTCTAAGTAATCCCTTGCTTAAACATGGCCTTGAAACCCCAAAGAGAATCTACTTCCATACAAAGAGAAAAAAACAAATAACCATGTGCCTCTAGTAACCACTTACAATCCAGCATTAGAAGGGATAAGAAAGATAATCAAAGATTTACAACCACTCATAAAAGAGGATGAAACGTTGAAAGAAATATTCCAACAGCCCCCAATACTGGCTTTCAGGGAACCAACCAACCTCAGACATAAAACTAATCAGCAGGAAGCTTCATTCTGATTATGAAGTCACAAATAATGGAAGAAAACCCTGCAAAAAAATGCTGAAAATTGGGTAACCAAATCAATCCATCTAAAAAAGTGTCACACACAAAAGGGACCTTCAATATCCCAGGATTATACAACAGCACCTCACCTCCAGTAATGTACCTCATCCAATGCAAAAGATGTAGCAAAGGATCTTACATTGGCAAAACAGGACAGAACTTACAAACAAGGATGGATTTGCACAGACACACCATCAAGGAACATAAAGAAAATGAGTTCTGCACACCTGTGGGACTCACTTCTCACAATCGGACTACACTATGGAAAACCCCCAATGTCTTAGTTCTTAAAGGAAATTTCAAAACTATTCATTAAAAGAAGAACGATAGCTTTATTTGACACAAAAGATAATAGCCTAAATTTAGATATGGGTCCTCTTACTCATTATCCAACAGTTTTACAATCCCCTCTGTGACTGTCATTCCTGTCACCTCCTCAAGCCCCCCCCCCCCCCGACCCTGGGTTATCTCACTAACTATGTTAGTTTTATTTACCATTGCCATGTATATTTGTTTGTATGTGTTTGTTTTTCTTTTTTCCTTTCCCTCAGACAGGGCCGGTACAAAAGGGGAGGGGAGGGAAGGGTCGGCTGCCCTGGGCAGAAATATTTACTGGAGGAAGGGGGGTGCAGGTAGGGGGGACCACGGGTGCCCAGGACAGTGTAGTAATTAGCAGGTCTGTCCCAGGCTCCATGCACCTTCATTCCGGGACAATACAGTGTCCCAGAATGAAACTGACAGAAGGAGCAAACCCGCCATAGCAGTGATGCTTACTCCACCTTCACCTCCACCTGATACCCTACTGGCCACTGGCTGCTAGAGCCGCCTGGCGTCTATCAACCAGTAACATCATGTCTGCGACTCCCTGCTGAGCAGTCAAAGTGAAGGAGGAGTTAACTTCTTCCTCCGCGCCTAGTTCTCTCCACAACGCTAGATGTCCACCCACCTCTTCTATCTTCTGGTAATTGACACTGGTCACAGGGATCTCTACTGGGCACCTGACCCTTCACAGTATGGAGCAGCCAACACCAATGATGTTTCCAATCACACAGTGTTATTCTAGTAGGAGGGAGTCCCCAGCCTGTGCCCTCTCCATAAGGAGAACCGCCAGGCAGTGGAAAACATTGGATGGTCAGAGGGAGTTGTATTAGTTCCATGTGATGGATGGATGAGCCTGTGCCTCCTTGTCGATCACATTCTACACCTCCCCCTCTCTAACCTGCCTGCTTGGAATGCTCCGTGGTGGCTGTGCTGGAAGAATCATAAATCACTGTGAGGGAAGGTGAGGGAGATCATAAATGAGTGCTTAGTAGGGAGGGGATTGCTTAGCTGTCAGTGTGTTTGTACATGTCTACTGCCTGTGTGTGTGCTACACTGAGACACAGGACAACACTATGCTGAAGGACTGCTCACCCACTGTATACACAGCGTGATCACAGTACACAGAGAGACAATCCCTGACCTGGAGACCAGTCCCTCTCCTTCACCCACTACTGTGTATGGCATCCTCCTTGATTAATCACTTCAGTCCAGGAAGATTTACCCCCCATGGCGATATGGCACTGCGTTATTTTAAGTGACAATTGCGATGTACCCAAATTTACGTCCTTTTTTTTTTCCCCACAAATGGAGATTTATTTTAGTGGTATTTGATCACCTCTGTGGTTTTATTTTTTGCACTATAAACAAAAAAGAGTGACAATTTTGAAAAAAAAAAAAAAATATTTTTTACTTTTTGCTATAGAAAAATGGAAAAATTCAAACTACTAGTACTACTAATGGTGACTTATGTTGCAGTGGACAAATTGGACCCGCTGCATCTGGTGGCAGGCAACGGGGGCAAATAACAAGCTGAATCTTGTGGAAAGTGACAAGCTCAGGGTTCCCACTTATTCTACATTATGGTGAATTGAACTATATCATTGTATATTACAATGTAGCAATAGAATAGAAATAATGAGATTTGATCATGCTGACACCATATCAAGCCCAACAAATCACTCCCACCGTCTAATTCCCCATCAACCCCGAGATTACATTCCACCTCGCACACCCCTGAAACCATCCCCCTCCCTCTTTCATTCATCATATGTTTATAAAGGATTTTTTTATCTTAAAGTAGTTGTAAAGTCTCAAGGTTTAAAACCCTTCTATGCTGAAGCTCACCCAGAGCTCCCTTTTTACTTGATCGGGGGGAAGGGCACCGTTTTCCATCCTCGCCCTGGGCACCAAATGACCTTGTCCCGGCATTGCCCTCAGCGATTGTCTTTTTTTTAACATTCTGCTAAAACATTTGTTAATTAGTACTGCTGGGACCTTGAAGGAGGGGACATACCCTGAAAGCTTGTCCTGAAAAATTGTATGTTAGTACAAATAAAAAAATGTATCATGGACAGTACTCAATTGTTTTTAAGTAATCCCTAAAACTCTGTAACCATTTAACAATGGTAGTGAATTTGGGATCAGCTCTTGGTTTTTGTCCGAACAGCGACAGACTTTTAGCCATTCAGTAGGAGCCAGGAGCCAAAAATCATAAATATTAGTGTTCTTTTACCACTATATAATATCACAGGAAGAAGTGGGTGACGCTGTGTCCTTAGCAATCATTGACAACACCTGCCCCCATTCATTTGTTGGCCGATAATCACTGGCTATGTAAGCAAAGGGAAATATAATAGTGGCTGACCTCATTGACAAAAATGTTTTTGATTTCTTGTTTTCTTTCACGTTTGACAAAGATCTGTGTCTCTGAACAACGTGATCAATGATAGATTTATAATGTGGGACTTTTAAAAAAAAATAATAATAAAGGACTTGTGGAAGTCTTTATTTCCTTTTTTTTTTTTTTTTTATTCATTTTTTAATGAATGGGTACCACTCATGAGTAGTACTTTGTATCATTTATTCATTCACATAGGAGGCATGTGAATGAATAAATGAACAGGGTTGTGCAGAGGAGTCCCTTGTCAACATGACAAAGTATCTCCCCATGTTGATGGCATGTATTCTGGTATAGTTCAGGAGGTGACGTCACATGCTCACCCCTGCCACCTTGGACTCTCAGGCTACATACTCAAATAGAGTCTGGTATAGATTTTAGAGGGGGGACACCCACTTTTTTTCTTTGTTTGCATGGTAGTATCCTTAAAAGGCATTACAGATCTGAAAGGCCTGATATGGCATTTGGGATATAACCCATGCCATTTTTCAGTTTTGCCCCCATGTTGATGGTATGGTTAATGGTTGATGGTATGGTTCAAGAGGTGGGGGATGCCCACTTGACCACTCCTTTCCTGCATGCTTAGATAAGAATCTGGAATTAATTATAGAGGGGGCCCACACTTTTTTTAACATTTTTTTTATAATGTTCCCACTTATAACATTTTGAGTGTGAATTCATGTCATCCTTTGTGAGATCCACCTTGACCAGACTTTTATCAAGGACAAGAGTTTCATATGGATTTTAGAGGGGAAATGCCACACTTTTTAAAATGTTTCCCTCCATACCAGACACAATTTTTTTTTTGGCCTGATATTTAACAGGTGGTGGGGCTACATGCTCAACACTCAACACTTTCTTTCCTGGCCTGCCAGACTGCATGCTTGCACAAGGGTCAGGCATGCAGACTGTACACATTTTTTTCAATATGTTCCCCAAAGGGCCTGACTTGGAATTTAGTAGGAACCCATTCCATTCTTTTGTCTTTGTGTGGGGTCCCCCTTGACATCCCATACAAGAACATCATTAAGGATAAGGGTTTGCTATGAATTGCTATGAGGGGAGGTACCACGTTTTTTCTTTTTTTTCCCAAAGATGTTTCTCCCTTAAAAGTCACACCAGACCCAAAGGGCTTGGGATTTGGGGCCATGTCATTTTCTTTTTTTTTTATTTGGGTGACATCTATACCAGGGCCTTATCTCAGATAAGGGCTGGTATAGAGGAAAAACTGTGGTAAAGCACCCTGCTCTACTCCCAAAAAAATTCTGGAGTTTCTTTGGGGTGATTGTTGCTGCCCTATGCATGACGAGAGAAAACGCTCCAAAACACCCAAAACAAACGCATGCGGGAATGTGAGTTTTCGCTATATATATTCGAGTCTGATATGGAAATTTTTGAAAAAAAAATGGCGTAGGGGTCCCCCCAAAATCCATACCAGACCCTTATCCGAGCAAGCAACCTGGCAGGCCATAGGAAAAGAGGGGGGGCGAGAGAGCGCACCCCCCTCCTGAACCGTACCAGGCCACATGCCCTCAACTTGGGGAGGGTGCTTTGGGGTAGCCCCCCAAAGCACCTTGTCCCCATGTCGATGGGGACAAGGGCCTCATCCCCACAACCCTTGCCCGGTGGTTGTGGGGGTCTGCAGGTGGGGGCTTATCGGAATCTGGAACCCCCCTTTAACAAGGGGACACCCAGATCCCGCCCCCCCCCCCCCCCCCTGTGTGAAATGGTAATGGGGTACAAATGTACCCCTACCATTTCACAAAAAAAGTGTCAAAATGTTAAAAAGGACAAGACACAGCTTGGGGACATGTCCTTTATTAAAAAATAAAAATGTCCCACGATGTCCATTCCTCTTCTTCTTCGCGCCGCGACGGACTGAAAAAGAAAAAAAAATCCACAACCGACCTGCCTCTATGGGAGGCTCCCGCATTGTGACGCTTCTTCTCTGTGACAGTTCTTATATAACTGAGGGCGGGGCCACCTGGTGACGTACCTGGGTGACCCCGCCCCCCTCTGACACCACGGGGAAGCCATATGCATATAAACCTCTAAAATGAACACTTTTGATTTTTCATGTTAGTGTCCCATAGACTTTAACGGCTTTCAAATTTCCCCCGAACACCGCATATTGTTCGCAGAACATCCGAACAAGCAAACTTCAGCCCGAACTTATGCTCGGGCTGAACCGTCTGCCCATCCCTATACAACATTCAAGTTTACCTGGCTATAATGAGGGGGGGGGCAGATTTTGCTTCCAAAACTTAGCAACGTCCAGTGTTTGGATCCCAAGTATGTTTGGCCCATCATTATTCATAATGTGTATCTTTCATTCTAGGCATTCAGAAAAAGTCTCTTCCTGACAATAAAACAGAGATTACAACTGTACAAAAATGCACAATTTAAAGACATGCTGCCTGCATTACTTGTAATTACTGATAACAACCTGACTTCTTTCTGCTGGATTATGCATGCATTTCAGTAGTACCTGGAGGAATCAGGGGATAAACGACGATAAAATCATTCCTGTGAAGCTAAGGAGTGATTATTGGGTGAGAAAGTCTGCATCTGGAAGGCAGTGAGCAGTTTAGGCTGCTTGTCACCAAGTTCTGAGGATTATTTTTCATATTGAGCTTCACAATCTAAGATTTTTTGCACAATCTGTTGTTTTGTTAGCGAAAGCCCCATACCCATGGGCAGAATGTTGGGATTCTGCCCATGTGTATGTTGGGCTGTTGACTTAAAGCCGAGTATACACTACTGTTTTTTTTTCCATGCAACCACGTGGGTTACACGAAAAAAAACATGTCAGCTCTAGTTGGAGCCGCTGTACTAACCATACATGAGAGGAAAAAGGGAAGTCTGGATGGCCGCACTTCAGCAAAAAGTTCTTTATTAGGCAAAAGATAAAATCCAAAGTAGTGACATCTCATGCGATACAGCAAAACAGCAACAGTAGCTTACGCGTTTCACGCCTCAAAGGCGCTTAGTCATAGCTAAAGATAGAATGCAAAAACAAAATATATATAGCTAAAGTCAGGTGACCGACATTGACTGAACAGCCAATCAGGGCACTACAGCTTAATCATTCTGGTGATTGCATTCAAAAAATCTCACCTGGCTGCAGCAACCCACACCCAAATCCCAAAAGAAAAAAACATTGGAATAAAGGTATGGGTAGGACAGCCAGGATAAAGACCAACAACAAATTACATGCCAATAAAATGTATATAAATGTGTGGTTAATACAAAAATACAGAAAAAATACATACAAAGAAAATAAGTATGTGTACAAAAACGTAGGTGTCAACATTGTGGTCCACTGAATAAAGGCTGCAAAAACAAGGGTATATGCACAATTCAAAAAAAGAAGAACATAATTAAATCTGAAGAATATGTACATAACATCCAAAATGGGAATGGGTAAAAGATGATACAAAAGAGACCGGCACAAACTTCCAATATGAAAAAACGGGATACCGTATACAATGAAGAACAACCCACGTAGATGTTTGAGGTAAAACCAAAAGTGGCAAAATTCCAAAATGCAGCACAACACAAAATCGCATTAGGAGTGTAAAAAAGGACTCCACATCTGTCACCGCAATAAGATTTAAAACGGCGGTAGATGAGGATCTATATAACCATTCAGGCTGTGCTGTGGCATATGGAACATAGCATGTAAAAAGTTAAAAATATATGTAAGAATTTATACACACATAGAATATATATAAAAATACATATATATATGGGTACCCTGAAGGAATCTAAGTGTTTTTGTTGAATAATTAAATATAATTCAAAATATGATAGTAACACTACATTAATTTGAATTGAAACCCCAAATAAACCTGTGTAATGAAACCTGCGAGTCTGTATGGATGAACTGTGTATATGACACAGAATGCAATGAATGTAATAAAAAGGAACGGGATATACATACAGCGATTCAATGTGAATCGCAAGGCAATATGTGACCAAAAAATATATATGTATATGATCAGGAAATATATGTATATATGGAGTTCCCGTGTTATTAGAGACACATGAATGTAAAAAATGCAAAAAAATGCAAAAAAATGCAAAAAATGCAAAAAGATGCAAAAAAAATTAAAAAAATTAAAAAAATGCAAGAAATCTGAGCAAATAAAAACCCTGTGTTTATGGCACTGGGTGGCATACATGGTTAGTCTAGCGATCTCCTGCTGAGCTGTTGTGTTCTGACAGGGGGACCCCCCCCCCCCCACCCCTCTAGAACACTTCGATCGGCGCTCTCTGCTATTGGCTGAGAGTGCTGATCAAGAGTCAGTTGGCTGCTCGTTTTCCAGCATGCATGTCCAACAGAGGCGGGCCAAGCAGCTGGCTTCTGTCAGACAGACCAACATACACACGGGCAGAATGTCGGGCGTTTTTTTTAAACCGCCAAATGTCTCCCAATATTCTGCCCATGTGTATGGGGCTTAACCGTGCATGTTTGCCTTCATGTCATTGTTAAGGGTTAGTTCTTAGAAATGAATTGATAAAATGGATGGTAATGGAGATAACAGTTAGGTGTCAGAGATAGATATTTAACTTGGAGGAAGTTTAGATCTGTTTTTGGTGCCTGAGCCCAGCATGAAAAACAACAGTGCCAGGCTCTTGGACCTGAAAACCACTGTACTGAAAAGTTACATTGTTTCCTTTAAAATGGCAATACATTTTATTGGATGAATGCAACAATTGACCTACTGTAAATACACATATTAATGACAGAAACACTCCAAAAAAAAAACTCCTCCTTTAAACCACTGCACAAACACTGCAAAAGGGCCCCTCCTGTGTGTTTTTTTTCATACATATTAATTCATTAAATGGTTATGAGGGTGGAAACATCAAACAACTGTTGTGAATACATGTACTGTATATCAGACATGTTTTTAAATGATACTATAACAGAAAACTTCTCTAGAGAAATAATACATTGCAGGGATTCTACACAACGTGTGAAGCAACAATCCATAAGAATGATCCTATCAACAATGGACAAGTTTAATTACTTAAAATCTTATCTCAGTGGTGCCTTGGAAAATGTCACTGCTGTCAAATAAAAATGACTATAGGGATTCCTGTGAACAGTTCTGAATGTAAAGATGTAGTGATTCATATTCACCTGAGGAAACGTTGAAAGTAAAATACAGGGAAAAAAATTCTTGACAGGTCAGTCTTCTATGACATAATCGATATGATGCTTTATGTCTTTGATGTCAGCAATTTGTGTAGTGAGCAATGCAGATGAGTCAAAATATTGAGCTTAATTGTATAATGTTTCTACACAAGAATAAAGTAAACTGATGCTGACCTTGAAAAAAATAATTCTATATAACCTGAAAACAAATGGTTCAGTCTCTCGTAAAACCTCCAAACAAATGTTACCTGTATGAATAAATTAAACTTTTTTTCTACAGTCCAGATGGTAGAAGCCAGTACAAGTAGTTAGAAGATCTAAGAATCCTCTACTTGTTAATTAACAACTCATGTGTATATCAGTATCAAGCTAGTTATTTTTTAAGGAAAATTATCAAAAAGACACAATCCGAACAGTTCTGTGACACTTCTGTATCCAAGAGAGGTAGGTGTATTTAGGTCGGGTTATAATGCAAAATCATTCCTGTTGAGCAGGTATGTTTCCATTCCTAATCCTCTACGTTGCATGCCTTTCCTACTTACAATCGGTTCCTGCTGAACCGGCTGAGATTTGTACCGTGTATGGGCAGGCTGAATTTACCCAAGTTGAACTTGGGTACAACCAGCCTGTCAGATTTTAAATGTGATTATTGCTAGCGGCTTTTATCGCCACAAACAATAATTAGTGTATTATCCCGGTGGGGACAGCTTACCCCACCCCGCCAGGAGAACACAATGGCTCTGTAGGAGGGAACAATGACTGTGTTTATCCACTTCAGCCCCGGACCAATTGGCAGCCAAAGGACCAGGCCCCTTTTTGCGCTTCGGCACTGCGTCGATTTAACTGCGACGTGGCTTCCAAACAAAATTGGCGTCCTTTTTTTCCCACAAATAGAGCTTTCTTTTGGTGGTATTTGATCGCCCCTGCGGTTTTTTATTTTTTGCGCTATAAACAAAAATAGAGCGACAATTTAAAAAAAAAAAAAAATTATTTTTCCTCAGTTTAGGCCGATACATATTCTTCTATTTTTGGTAAAAAAAAAAATCGCAATTAGCGATTATTGATTGGTTTGCACAAAAGTTATAGCGTTTACAAAATAGGGGATAGTTTTATAGCATTTTTTTTCTTTACTAGTAATGGCGGCGATCAGCGATTTTTTTTTTTTTTTTTTTTTTTTTTTTTTATTGTGACTGCGAATTATGGCGGACACATCGGACATTTTTGACACATTTTTGGGACCATTGTCATTTATACAGCAATCATTGCTATTTAAATGCATTGATTCCTGTATAAATGACAGTTGTAGTGAAAGAGTTAACCACTAGGGGGAGGGAAGGGGTTATGGGCTGTGACGTGTGTGTGTTTTTTTACATTAGGAAGAGTAGGAAGCGCGGGGAGAGGTTTGTTTACACATACCTCTCCCCGTTCTTCAGCTCTGTGACCCGATCGCGGGACACCAGCAGCGATCGGGTTTGCTGGTCCCGCGGCCGGGGTCACGAAGCTCCCGACCAGGTCGCGAGAATGCCGCTGGCGGCACGCGCGCCCCCCATGGGCAGGCATTTAAAGGGCCACGCACAGGTACTTGATTTTGCCTGCCCGTGCCATTCTGCTCACGTATATATGCAGTGGGCGGTCGGGAATCGGTTATGGGGGAATCGAGTGAGCCACGGGTTGCAGGAAAGAATATCATTCCATCTATAGTCAGCTTTAGTTCACTGATGTCAATATGTTTAGCAAAACCCCATCCTAGTCTTAAGCAAAATGTGGAGATATCTGAGTGCCTTGTGCCCCCTGAGCAATTTGTTGAAACTTAGACCTGCATACTGGGAATAAACAAGAAATAGTGTGGCAGACTGTTCTATTCCTTCACTGAATAATGAATAGTGGATGATAAAACTAAGTAAAGGTTCATCAAGGTTTTCCAGAATTTTCTATGGAATAAGTTCCCATCACCATAAATCATAAAATGGAGGTTTGAAGGGTGAAGATTCAAGAGCAGTCATATATAGAGTGGGCACATTTGTGAAGAAAGTGCCACAGGTGACCTGTTGAATCTAGGATATATAATCCAGCTATTAACTTATCATGCTACAAGTAAGTGTGTTAGAACAGGCTTCTGAGAAGAAAGTTAGTCACCTAAGTATGAGCTCATTTGTAAAAGAATATCAGAAAGGATGGCCATTCTGAGAATAAGAATTGATCCAGAGTGGAAACATAAGATGTAATGTCCTTTTACCCAAATACAGTGTTAGCATATGCAAAAATTGTAGGCCATTGTGAAGGGGAAGAGAAAAAATAAGAAATAAAGAAATGAGGCAAATTAATCAGCATGCATCCACATGACCAACACCCTCTGTAGAGGAACAGTGTTTGAAGAGTTATCTTAAAGAGGAAGTAAAGCCTCTGTAAAAAAAAAAAAAAAAAAAAAGACACCCTGCAAGGCAAAGGCATAATGAGCTAGTATGAGCATACTAGCTCATTATGAAAAACTTACCTGAAAACGAAGCCCCCGAAGCCGTCCTTATCTTCCATCTTCCTCGCCGCCATGCAGGGCCGGAGTGACTTCCGGGTCTCGCCGCTCCAGCGCGATCATTCGCTGGAGCGGCGATGACGTCACTCCCGCGCATGCGCACGAGATCGGCATATTGCCGTGAGAGCGGCATATGCAGTGCGCCCTCAGTGCGCCTGCGCGCCGCTGTCTACGGCGCATGCGCCGTAGACAGCGATGCCTTTTCATCGCTAAATATCTCCTAAACCATGTAGGTTTAGGAGATATTTATTGGACCTACAGGTAAGCCTTAATCTAGGCTTACCTGTAGGCCAAAGTCATGTGGAAGGGTTTACTTCCACTTTAAAGTGTAGTTATAAATCCTACAATGGTGATCAGTTGTTGTCATAAACCTAGACTTTTGTCATAATACCTTAGAGTACAGTAGTATAGAATAAAATATATGCTTATTTTTTTTTAATTTTATTTTTAATAGGAGTATATGCATTTTCTGGCTTGGTTATTGGTAAGTTAGAAATCATCTAATAATGCCTATTATATTGTTATATGTTAGTACTGCATATTTGGTATTCTCAGAATGGCTGAACTTATTTGATAAACAAGAATTACATCACACCACCAATGTGTACTTTATTTTCATGAGGCTTGGAAAAGCACATATCTCTGATACTTTAGGATTTTGCTTTAAGTGTTAATGAAAAAAGACTGCAAAGGAAGGACTTGAAGTAGAGGTTAAACTCAAAAGAAATATTTTACAAAGTAATACTTGCCAAACAATGATATTTGCTACAGAGCCTGCAAGGCACTTGCTGTAGGAAAAACAGCTGGTGAACAGAGATTCTTGCCAAACACAAGTCCCAGGTGGCATTAAATTGTGTCATCATGACCAATGTTGTCGGCAGCAACTAAATTTCTCATTGATCACGTGCTATTTAGTATACATTGCACACACTTCCCATAACCCCTTAATGTCCTTTCACACCTAATGCAGCCAAAATTCACACAGTTGTTTTACTCACATTTCTTCAATACCCGATTCAGAGAAAATATTATTTTTAGAGAGAAACCCGTCTGTGCTGTTCATAAAGAACAAATGCATGCCAATATATTAAACATACTGTACCATAGTCTTTAAATTCTTATCTGACATCATGGAAGACTGAAACATGTATTTTTGCCTTTTGTGTTGTATTTGAAAAATACAATTATAAAGCAAATTGCCTTTCAATTTTTCCATTGTTGGCTTAAAGTGGTTGTAAAGGTTCATTTTTTATTTTTTTTAAATAACAAACATGTCATACTTACCTCCACTGTGCAGCTCTTTTTTGCACAGAGTAGCACCGATCCTCCTGTTCTGGGGTCCCACAACGGCTCTCTCGGCTCCTCCCCGCAATAGTTAACCCCCTCGGGAAGCTCTCTCCCGATGGGGGTTACCTTGCAGGCGCACTCCTGTCTCATACACTCTGCGTCCATAGACGTGCATTAAGGTGAAAAAATGGAAACCTTTACAACCCTTTTAAAGTGGACCTATCAGCCATGTCAATATAATATATAATATATATATATATATATATATATATATATATATATATATATATATATATATATATAGCAATAATAATAATGATGATAATTCCAAATGTCTGGCACTTTGCTCCAACTAAATTTTTTACAACCATTAAGGACTTGGATGCTGGACACGCAATATTCACATGACCCTAACTCCTGCCCAACTTGCAACCAAGCACCCATCCCATGGCCCAACTTTAAAGGAGACCTTTAATGTACATGAGAAAAACATGAAAGATGCCAGTGCATTTTTAATTGTATAAAGGCTAATTTCCTGGAATTTACGTTTACTCTTGATTTAATACACTATGCCATTGATGTAAAACAAGAATGGGGATAAGCACTCATAACTTTTCTCTGACTTTTCTGATTTGTATACTTGTTGAGAGATGGTGACTAACTATTCACTTGGGCGTCATATGGTGTCAGCCCATTCAAACAGAGCATGGGTGCGATCAGGTGCGCGCATCCCTGCACTGTTGGTGGCGGCGTGTCCCGAGACACAGCTCGTCACAGACAGGGGTGAACAGCCAATGGGCATTGCTGTTTACCATGTGATCAGCCATGATGGTACTGCCCCATTGTAAACAGCGCATACGCGCGATCACGAGTGCGATGCACGTGCATGTCAGTGGCTGCGTGTTGCCAGGAACACTGCTCATCACCTACACTGGTAAACAGCCATTGGTCAGAGGCTTTTACCACTTGATCGGTTGTGATCCATTCACAGCCGATCACAAATGTAAAAAAAAAGACAGGTAACTAGCTGTTACCGACCCTTCCCTCCTCTTCCCTTCTCGACTCTTCCCTCCTCGACTCTTCCCTCCTCACACACCATTTCCAGTGTGAGGAGAGAAGAGAAGAGTCAGGAGCAGTGAGTTACTGATCTATGTGTTATAAAGGAAGAAACTTGCACGCTACTATGTATAATGTTAAAGAAAATATACATCATAAACTACAGTGAATAAAGTCAAAATAAACTCAAAAAAGAAAAAATATATACAGTATATTAAATGTATAGCGACTGTGAATTAGCTGCAACCACTTGGTAGTGTACCCAAAAAACACTGCATAATCAAATGTAAAAAAAAGGAATAAGAGTGGTGTGCATATTCAGTAACGTGACATGAATTAAAATACTTAAAGAATGAACATGATACGTATCCAAAACATACAAATAAATAAATGTGAATAAAAGTCCAACTGAAGCCCAATAAAAATGTCATAGGGGTAACTTGATAGAAGAAAAAACAGACAGCACATCAATCCAAACATCAACTGTTATATTTATGAATTGGCCGCTCACCTCCAAAAATGACCCAAGGTCAAACAAGGCTCATCAGATAGTCAGATAAAAAATCCAGCTGATGGATCTGTAAAGACATCCAGGTCCCAAGCGAAGACGGAGAACTACATCCAGATTTTAGTACTTGGTCCGTGTATCAGCCTTGCTGAGCCTTATTTGACCTTTGGGTCATTTTTGGAGGTGAGCTGTCAATTCATAAATATAACAGTCGATGTTTGGATCGATGTGCTGTCTTTTTTCTTCTATCAAGTTACCCCTATGAGATTTTTATCTTTATATGAACTGACTCCCACCATTGGGCTTTAGTTGGACTTTTATTCACATTATTTATTTGTATGTTTTGGATACTTATCTTCATTCTTTAAGTATATTAATTCATGTCACGTTATTGAATAAGCGCATCACTCTTATTCCTTCTTTTTACCGATCTATGTACTGTCAGTGTAATGCACCAAAGCACAACACCTGTCACATTGCCCCCACTACCCCATTGCACCTGTCTTCCAACAGCCACCACATCAGTGTCCATAAAGTGCACATGTCACATCAGACACTGCCATCAGTTACTGTCAGCAGTGCACCCGTCACCCATCAGTGACCATGGCCTGTCACTCATCACTAATGAGTGACCATCACCCATCAAGTGACCGTGGTATGTCACCCATCAGTGACCCTCACCAGTCACCTATCACCCATCAGTGACCGTGGCCAGTCACCCGTCACCCATCAGTGACCATCATCGGTCACCTGTCAACCATCAGTGACCGTGGCCTGTCACCCATCAGTGACCATCGCCAGTCACCCGTCACCCATCAGTGACCATCACCAGCCACCCATCAGTGGCCATCGCCAGTCACCATCACCCATCAGTGACCATCGCCAGTCTCCTGTCAGTGACCGTCATCACCTATTAGTGAACGTCACCTGCCACCCATTGCGCAGCCCATCGGTGACCATCACCTGCCACCCTTCTGTCACCTGTTTCACAGCCCATCAGTGACCGTCACCTGCCACCTGTCGCACAGTCATCAGCAGCATATCCAAAAAAGTATATAGCCATTCCAGATACTCTCCATGACTGGATAAAGCAGCGGGGAGTTCTCATGAGATTCCAATGCCAATTCTGATTCCGAATCAAATTCAGCATTTGAACCGATTGATAGCAGCGGATAGGCAAATGATTCAGAGGAAGAATTGGTCCCTCCTAAAAGGGCACATCGCGCTGGAAACCAAACAGCCACCAGCAAGCAGGATAAAATTTCCAGGCCCAGTACCAGCGATGCCGCCAGCAATAGGCCCTGAGAACAAACCATGAACACAGCAAACAACAAACATGAACAACCCCAAAGACAAACAAGAACCAAACCCCCAATGCACAAGAACCAGAATAAATAATAAACCTAACTAACTACTAATGAAATACAAATATATATATACAATATACTGCTAAGGGTACAGGGAATGCAGGGATGCGAGGTAGAGGAGTTCAAGGCTGGGAACTTAAGAAGGAGCTAGGCAGACTGGGGCAAGAGCAAGGCAGAGGTGTGCAGGCTGGATCTGGCAATCAGGAACAAACTGGTAGTAAGGAAGGGATCAGAATTGTGATGGGCCGGGGGAAGGGAGGAGCAACCTTAAGTAGCCCCCGGCAGCTGAACACTAATGTACCCGATTACCACAGCCTGCTGGCTCCTGGGAGATACCTGCTGGTGGACACTGGAGCTGCAGCAAAAAGAACAGGATAGTGCCACCAGCAGGTGAACTCAATCCTAACAGATTCCCCCCTTAAGGAGCAGCCTACGGACGCTCCATAATGCTCCACCACTGGGGTCTACATGCCGACTAGGCACCCCGCTGCTAATATCTGAAATCTTGGAGTGGACCCTGCCGCCAGAGTCCCAAAACTGGCTAGGTGGAATTACCAAAGCCTCAGACCTATCAGCAGGCAAGAATTTAACTCAGTCAACAGAGACCAGCTGGGCAGCAGCCCCGGAAACCAGCATAGTCCAGCGAGGCGGCAGCCCTGGAATCTGCATAGTCCAGCAGGGCGGCGGCCCCGGAATCAGCATAGTCCATCGGGGCGGCGGCCCCGGGAGGCATGGACATTATCAGCAGGCGAAAAAAGGGAGGAGGCATGGACACCATCAGCAGACGGCAACATGGAGGAGGCATGTACACCATCGGAAGTCGGCAACATGGAGGGGGCATGGATACCATCGGAAGGAGGTAACATGATGGAGGCATGGACACCATCGGAAGGAGGTAACATGGAGGAGGCATGGACACCATCGGAAGGCGGCAGCATGGATGAGGCATAGGCACCATCATCAGGCAGCAGTATGGAAGAGGCATGGACACCATCAGCAGGTGACAAAATGGAGGAGGCATGGACACCATCAGCAGGCAGCAACATGGAGGAGGCAAGGACACCATCAGCAGGCGGCAACATGGAGGAGGCATGGACATCATCGTAAGGCGGCAGAATGGAGGTGGACTGGATAGCATTGGAAGCAATCATTAGCATGGAGGAGGACTGTATCGCATCGGCAGCAGTCATCAGCATGGAGGAGGACTGGATCGCATTAGCAGCAGTCATCAGCATGGAGGAGGACTGGATCTCATCAGCAGTAGTCAGCAGCACATCAGGCTGGGTAGTGGGCACCGGGTTAACAGGCTGGGCAGCGGGCACTGGGTCAACAGGCTGGGCAACAGGCACCAAGGTCAGCAGGCATCGGATCAGCAGGCACCGGATTAGCAGACTGTGCAGTGGGCACTGGATCAGTGGGCATCGGATCAGCAGGCACCGGATCAGCATACTGGGCAGCGGGAACTGGATCAGTGGGCATCAGATCAGCAGACTAGGCAGCGGGCACTGGATCAGTGGGCACATGATCCAAAGGCAACATGGATAGTGGTGAGTTATAAGAGCAGGAGAAGTTTTGTTTGTTTCTTTTTGGCTTAGATACTGGAGTCCTGCACGTATTTGCATTGTGCTGACCAGAGTGTACTGCTGATGGGAAGATAGTAACAGTAATGGGGAGAATAGAAGGAAGAGTAGCAGAAATATAGGAAGCGGCCTGAGACGTTGCTTTAGACAACGGTACTGCAGGGGGAGCTTTCAATGGATTGCATACAGAGGAAATGTGATTACTGTTGGCAGAAAACTGATCTACAGGAGGTAAAGAACACTCAGTAGCAACAGAGGTTGCTAAGGGTAACAGAGGAACACATTCTTGATCTTTAGCAGCTGATCTAAATTTATGTGACTCATCTAGCACTGGGGATATGATTTCTGACCAAGCTTGTAGCAGAGGGGGAACTAAAGTCATTACGTCTTTTCCTTGCTCACATAGCTCAATTAAAAAGTGCACAGAAGCAATATAATCCAACACCGCCTGTTGTGAATAGGCTGAATACTGCTGGAAAAAAGAACCTGCACAATGTTTCAGTAACCATCCCAAAAATCCAGCCTGGTACATAGTAAATGGGGGGGGGGGGGGGTTGTGAAAACATCATGGCCCTGAGAGGTAAGCTGAAATAGTAGCTCAGAAAAGACCTGAATCAAGAGTTGTAATTCACTAAGGGAAAATCTGCCCTCAACAGCTAAAGCATGTGCTGTCAGAATTCTTCCCAACAGCTCCTCCTCGGTGAGATCCTGCTAAAGTGAATTACAAAAATCATTATCCTCTACTGCAAGTTGCACACGGCAAATAACCTTCACTATCAGCATATTGACAAAGGAAAAGCAAAAATCCAAAGCAACTGGCTCCCAGTTCCAAAGTGAAGCCTGTCTGGTCATTGGTAGGCATCACGATTATGTCAGGAATCAGTGGCTAAGGAGACCAGACACGTAGCTACAAAAGGGAACTGAGACCAAACAATCAAAGTATATATCTTTAAGGTGATATTTATTTACAGTGAAAAACATCCATGAACACAGCCAACAACAAACATGAACAACTCCAAAAGACAAACAAAAACCAAACCCCCAATGCACCAGAACCAGAATAACTAATAAACCTACCTACTAATGAAATACAAATATATACAATATACTGCTAAGGGTACAGGGAATGCAGGGATGTGAGGTAGAGGAGATCAATGCTGAGAACTTAAGCAGGAGCTAGGCAGAGGGGGGCAAGAGCAAGGAAGAGGCGTGCAGGCTGGATCTGGCAATCAGGAACAAACTGACAAGCAAGGAAGGGATCAGAATCATAAAGCGAAGGGGGAAGGGAGGAGAAACCTTAATCTGAAGTTTCAGATGCAGCTAAGAGGGATAGTTTGTTCGTTTCTGACACTCCTGCAGTTCTGAGAGCATCCACTCCTGAGGGGTCAAAAAATGCCATGTCAGCAACATATTATCAGCACCCATAGAAAAAACAAACAACCAGAAAACAGGACACTGCCAGAGAGGCGAGGGGGGAGAAGACGGAGATCAGCGATATCCACAGAGGAGAAGAAAATTATCTACCATCATTTCATTAGTTAATTTAACGGATAAGGTTTTAAATGATTCTGAATTATCTCTGTTGTCACAGGGTCTATATTTTTCACCCACCTATCATTTTGATATTTTCAACACCATTTTGGACACCAACAGGTTTCTCAGGAACCTCCTGCTGCCGAAACATTTCCAACAGGGAACAGATGAACAGGTGGATGACCCACTGACATCAGAGATGGTGAGTGAATCTCACCAAAATCAATGAACTGTAGAACAAGATGATTGTCTGCATGTTTCCTCTTTTATGTTCCAGGACTTATCTGCATTATTAACTTTAGAACAGCTGTACTCTGAATCACATATGGGCTCCTATGGAGTTTCATGTAGTGCATCAAAATATGGGGATACGTTTTTCTACCCTGTAAATGCGAGAAACTCTACTATAGATACTTTTCAGGCTGTAATAGAGGGGGAATTGATACAATTGAAACAATGTAACTTAAAACTAACATCTCTAAGCAGCAGTTAAAAGACAATAAGGGGTTGGCGATAAAGGAAGCAGATAAGGGAGGAGCAGTGGTGGTGATGACTATAGAACAATATAGATCTGAAGCTATTAGACAGCTTAGTGACAGTGATACATATTGTCCCCTGTCCAACAATCCCACTATGCTGTTTCAATCAACTCTATTAAAACATTTACAGTTGTGCATTAGTATGCGAGTTTTGTCATCCAAAACTGCTGAGTATATTTATGTGGATAAACCTGTGGTGTCGGTCTTCCATCATCTCCCCAAAATTCACAAAATTGATTGTCCTTTACAGGGACGATCAATCATGCCTGGAATTGGTTCCTTATTGGAGTGTTTGGGAGAATGGGTAGACTGGCACCTACAGCCTTTCATACACAGATTGCCTGGCTACATTAGAGATATAAGCACAGTCCTATCCCATATTACATCTGTCAAATGGACATCTACCTATGTGTGGGCTACACTGGATGTGAGGGCACTTTATTTGTTGATCCCCCACAGCGCTGGATTGCAGGCCATCCAATATCATCCAATATATGCAGCAAAAGAGGATTTTGAACAGATACCAGACACAATTGTCCCCAGTGTCCCTCCCAACCCGACCTTTGCATTGGTGAATGCTTCCGACTTCCGTCACACATCACTAAAATATTAGCCCATATTTTTAACCATTTCCCCATTTTCATCATCTGTGCTGACCATTTTCAATGCTTCCTCAAATAACCATGCCACTGCCTTCCATGTGAACTGACCCTGGCCTGTTTTTTGACTATGCCTCTGCCTACCTTTTGGACTGCTTCAACGAGAACTGACCCTGGCCTGTTTTAATCACCTACGCTTCTGCCTACCACTTGGGCTGCTTCCACGTGAACTTACCCTGGCCTGTTTTATCAACTACGCTTCTGCCTACTGCTTGAGCTGCTTGCACGTGAACTGACCCTGGCCTGTGTTATCGACTATGCTTTTGCCTACCGCTTGGACTAATCTGTTGCCCTGCTACTGTAGTACACATATGTGAGTGGCTCCAGGATTGGTTTTCGAGGTGGGAAAACAATTTTCTCGGGGTTTCGTCATTTTCAGATTATGGTCTGGAGTACGGAGGATTCAGAGAGATTTGGGTGGGAGAAGCCTCTACCTCTGTGCCCCTGTGCACAGGTCTTACCTGACTGAGGCCCTCAGCCTAAAGCTGACTTACTGCCATTATGCCTCTGCCTGCCGCATGAACTGACCACACCCATGCCTGCTACCTGGACTATAGAAATAATTAGCTGTAGCAAGAGGCAGTATGTTTATGAAGGGCTGGAGAACGTTGCAATAATGAGTGTCTGCAGGTAACAGTGTACCAGGACCAATATTATTGCTGTGCTAGCTGTCTCTGCCAATTAATATGAACAAATGCTTTGGCTGTGCTGACAATATTATTGTGCTGACTACAGACAATATTCCTGTCTGGATAATTACTATTGTTGTCACTAAGCACATCCCTGCCTGCTGTCTGCTTCCTGGACCAATTCTCTCTTCTGTCGACACTACTAAAACCACAGGTAATACTTTTTTTTTTTACCCTTCCTCAATAGAATTTATTTTGGAGTGTAATTCTTGGTATGTACATGCTATGTGTTTGAAATATGAAGGGCCTTCAAAAATTATAGGTTGTCAGGAAATTATATGTGTAATTTATGCTCCAAGAATGCCTGATGGTGCTACTTGGATGTTGGGCCTCTGTATGTGGCTAGGCTGTGTAAAAGTCCCATACATCTGGTATCCCCATACTGCGCCATAAGGAGGAGTAGCAGAATGTATTCTGGGGTGTATTTTTTGCTATGTACATGCTATGTGTTGGAAATATATTATAAATGGACAACTTTGTGTAAAAAAATAAAAAGCATTTTCATTTTTTTCCACATTTTCCAAAAACTTCTAGAAAAAAATGACATGTTCAAAAGACTCATTATGCCTCATAGATTATATGTTGGGGTGTTTGCTTTCCAAAATGTGGTCATTTTGTGGGCAATTCTATTGTCCTGGTGCTCCAGGGTCTTCAAAAGTGTAATAGGTGGTTGAGACATTAGATGTGTAATTTATGCTCATAGAACACCTGAAGGTTCTACTTGGATGGTGGGCCTCTGTATGTGGTCAGGCTGTGTAAAAGTCTCACACATGTGATATCTCCATACTCAGGAGGAGTATCATAATGTATTTTGGGGTTTCATTTTTGCTATGTACATGCTATGTGTTGAAAATATCTTACATTTGGACAACTTTGTGTAAAAAAAAAAAAAAGTGTTTTAATTTTTCCCCACATTTTCCAAAAACTTCTGGAAAAAAATGAACCCTTCAAAAGACTCATAATGCCTCATATACTTTGGGGTGTTTGCTTTCCAAAATGTGGTCGTTTTGTGCGCAATTCCATTGTCCAGGTGCTCCAGGGCCTTCAAAAGTGTAATAGGTAGTTGAGAAATGTGTAATTTATGCTTGTAGAATGCCTGAAGGTGCTACTTCAATGTTGGGCCTCTGTATGTGGCCAGGCTGTGTAAAAGTCTCACATGTGGTATCTCCATACTCAGGAGGAGTAGCAGAATGTGTTTTGGGGTGTCATGTTTGCTATGTACATGCTATGTGTTGGAAATATCTTATAAATGGACAACTTTATCTAAAAAGAATGCATTTTAATTTTCTTTCCACATTTTCCAAAAGCTTCTGGAAAAAAATTAACCATTCAAAAGACTCATTATGCCTCTTAGATTATACATTGGGGTGTTTGCTTTTCAAAATTGGGTATCTTTGTGGGCGTTTCTATTGTCCTGATGCTCCAGGGCCTTTCAAATGTGTGATAGATTGTCAGGAAATGATATGTGTAATTTATGCTCCTAGAACACCTGATGGTGCTCCCTGCATGTTGGGCTTCTGTATGTGGCTGGGCTGTAAAAAAGTCTCACATATGTGGTATCGCCATACTCAGGAGGAGTATCAGAATGTATTTTGGGGTGTAATTTGTGGTAATGCATATGTAAAAAAAAATCTTAATTTTGCAAAGGATTGTGGGGAAAAAATTTACAACTTCAAAAAACTCACCATGTGACTTACTAAATAATTTGGAATGTCTACTTTGCAAAAAGGGGTCATTTGAGGGGTATTTGTACTTTCCTGACTCCTGATGAGATGTACAGAAGGTCTATCAGGTGTGATCAATTTTCAATGATTGGCACTATAGCTGGTAGACTCTATAATGTTCACAAAGACCAAATAATATATACTGATTTGGGTTATTTTTTTACCAAAGATATTTAGCAGTAAAAATTTCTGTCAAAATTCATGAAGAAAAATTACTAATTTGCAAAATTATATGACAGAAACAAAGAAAAAGGCATTTTTTTAAACAAAATGTTTAGTCTTTTTTTATTTATAGCACAAAAAAATAAAAAACCCACTAGTGATTAACCACTTGACCACTGGGCAGTTAAACCCCCTTCCTAACCAGACCAATTTTCAGCTTTCAGTGCTCTCACACTTTGAATGACAATTACTCTGTCATGCAACACTGTACCCAAATGAATTTTGTGTCCTTTTTTTCACACAAACAGAGTTTTCTTTTGGTGGTATTTAATCACCGCTGGGTTTTTTATTTTTTGCGCTATAAATCAAAAAATACTGAAAATTCGGTAAAAAATAAATAAAAATTCTTTGTTTCTATTAAAAATGATTGGCGAGTATTGGCAGAGTATTGGCAAGTATTGGCAGAGTATTGGCAGAGTATTGGCAGAGTATTGGCAGAGTATTGGCAGAGTATTGCACAGTGGTTGCAGAGTATTGGCAGAGCAGTGCACAGTGGCAGAGCATTGCACAGTGGTTGGTTGCAGAGCATTGCACAGTGGTGGCAGAGTATTGGCAGAGCATTGCACAGTGGTTGGTTGCAGAGTATTGCACAGTGGTTGCAGAGTATTGCACAGTGGTGGCAGAGTATTGCACAGTGGTGGCAGAGTATTGCACAGTGTGGCAGAGTATTGCACAGTGGTGGTGGCAGAGTATTGCACAGTGGTGGCAGAGTATTGCACAGTGGTGGCAGAGCATTGCACATTGGTTGGTTGCAGAGAATTGCACAGTGGTGGCAGAGAATTGCACAGTGGTTGCAGAGTGGCAGAGCATTGCACAGTGGTGTCAGTGTATTGACCAGCGCTGTGGGCACTACACATCCAGCCCACAGCGCTGGTCCCGTCTCTCCCCCTCTCCGCTTCTCTCTTCTCTGTACCGATCGGTACAGAGAGGAGAGGGAGGAACCGGCGTCATGACGTGACGCCGGTTTGTGTACATGTGATCGCTCCGTCATTTGAGCGATCACGTGGTAAACGGCCGCTATCAGCGGCTGTTTACCACGATCCGTGATGCGCCGGGTCCTCGGGACCCGGTGGTCACGGATGTTCCCGAGTGCGCGCCCCAGGGGGCGCGCGGGAGCAAGTTTCTGGGAGGACGTCCGTAGGACGTCCACTCAGGGAAACCCGACCGCGCTGTAGACGTCTTTCGACTATAGCGCGGTCGGCATGTGGTTAAATACCACCAAAAAAAAGCTCTATTTGTGTGAAAAGATGATGCAAATTTCATATGGGTACTGGGTATGGGTATATGGGTGGCATGACTGAGTAATTGTCATTCAAAGTGTGAGAGCACTAAAAGCTGAAAATTGGCCTTGGCAGAAAGTGGTGAAAGTGCATAGGATGCATTAAGGTGAAAAAAAGGTTTACAACCCCTTTAATATCCCACTGCCATGTCTAAGTGTTTTATATTTATTTTCAGTGAATTTTTGACGAATGTCACATTTACTCCTTTATAAATATACCCCTTTGGTTTTAATTAAGAGTTCAATTGCTCCAAACTCCAAAGACATGCAGGTAGGTTAATTGGCTTCTGTCCAGAAATTGGCCCTAGTATATGCATGGGGACCTTGGATTGTGGGCTCCTTGAGGGTAGGGACCGATGTGACTGTGCAATGTACAGGGATAGGGACAATTGTAGACACTCAGGTTGAACTGGATGGACTGGTGTCTTTATTCAACCTTACTAACTATGTAACTATGTAATTGACTGCTTTAATACAAAAATCCTCCTCACCTATCTTACAGCCAGCTACTGTAGCATACTTTTAAATTACAGGAGCCAATTTATACCAGAGCTGATTTCATTTTCGATTAACCATGAAGAGTCCAACTAAATCAGCAATGTAAGCCATTTTACAGGGGCACCTTCAGGGAACACTGCATTTTATATTAGGAGATTTACAGAAAAAGGGTCATACATTTAGTAAACATTGTCAGTGAGAGTAGAGAGGTAAATATACATGTACAATTAGAGAAAAATAGCAACAAACAATGCAACAAAACAGAGATATTCAACTCTATATTGGGGAGCAGCTTTACTTGGAAACAGAGGTAAAGTATCAGATAGTTCAACATTATCTATAGAGTAGACTGATCCATAATTAACCATGGTTTCTCTAAACCTCTATTTTGAAGTTGTGATGGGAGGGGGGTAGAGGTTACATAGTTACATAGTTAGTCTGGTTGAAAAAAGTTCAACCAATAAAAGGGGGAAAAAAAAATACAATCCTATATACACAATCCTATATCCACCGTTGATCCGGAGGAAGGCAAAAATAAACCTAGGAAAGCATGATCTAATTTTCTCCTGCAGGGGAAAAAATCCTTACTGATCCCCCAAGAGGCAATCGGATATTCCCTGGATCAACTTTACCTATAAATACTAGTATCCAGTTACAGTGCCTTGAAAAAATATTCATACCCCTTTAAATTTGTTCTCATTTTGTCATGTTCCAACCAAAAAAAAAAAGTATTTTTATTGGGATTTTATGTGATAGACCAACACAAAGGGGCACATAATTGTGAAGTGGAAGGAAAATGATAAATGGTTTCCATTCTTTTTTACACATAAATATTTGAAAAGTGTGGCATGCATTTGTATTTAGCCCCCTTTATGCCCTGTACACACGATAGGATTTTCCGATGGAAAATGTGTGATAATACCTTGTTGTCGGAAATTCCGACCATTTGTAGGCTCCATCACACATTTTCCAGAGGGAATTTCCGTCACTCAAAATTTGAGATCTGGTTCTCAAATTTTCCGACAACAAAATCTGTTGGAAATTCCGATCGTGTGTGCACAATTCCGACGCACAAAGTGCCATGCATGCTCGGAATCAAGCAGAAGAGCAGCACTGGCTATCGAACTTAATTTTTCTCGGCTCTTCGTACGCGTTGTACATGACCGCGTTCTTGACGTTCGGAATTTCCGACCAACTTTGTGTGACCGTGTGTATGCAAGACAAGTTTAAGCCAACATCCGTCGGAAAAAATCCCATGGATTTTGTTGTCGGAAAATCCTATCGTGTGTACAGGGCATTACTCTGATGAAATCTAGTGGAACCAATTGCCTTCAGAAGTCACTGAATTATTAAATATTCACCTGTGTGTAATTTAAATTCAGAGGTTTGTTAGAGAACCTTAGTGAACAAACAGCATCATGAAGACCAAAGAACACACCATACAGGTCAGGGATAAAGTTGTGGAGAAGTTTAAAGCAGGGTTAGGTTATAAAAAAATGTCCCAAGCTTTGATCATCTCACAGAGCACTGTTCAATCCCTCATTTGAAAATGGAAAGTATGGCACAACTGCTAACCTACCAAGACATGTCCGTCCACCTAACTGACAGGCCGGGCAAGGAGAGCATTAATCAGAGAAGCAGCCAAGGTAATTCTGGAGGAGCTGCAGAGATTCACAGCTCAGATGGGAGAATCTGTCCACAGGACAACTATTATTCGTGCACTCCACAAGTCTGGCCTTTATGGAAGAGTGGCAATAAGAAAGCCATTGTTGAAAGAAAGCCAGAAGAAGTCCCATTTGCAGTTTGCGAAAAGCCATGTGAGGGGCACAGCAAACGTGGAAGAATGTGCTCTGGTCAGATGAGACCAAAATTGAACTTTTTGGCCTAAAAGCAAAATGCTCAGTGTGGTAGAAAGCTAACACTGCACATCACCCTGAACATACCATTCCCACTGTGAAACATGGTGGTGGCAGCATGATGTTGTGGGGATGCTTTTCTTCAACAGCTACAGGGAAGTTAGTCAGAGTTGATGGGAAGGTTTCATTGATGTACGAGAATCAGTGTTCTAGCTTGTGTAGTGAGGAGTGCTTTAATAGGACAGAGATACCTGCTCTATCAGTGTTTAACTTTATAGAGAGTTTATGTATTTTTCAATGGAGAGAGTGTTGACATAAATAAGAGTCAGATACGGTCCTTTTTTAAGTTTACATCAGTCAGTTGGTGACAGATGAGTATTATAAGTCCCAAAAAGTGGTGAGAAAGTGGCAGTCCCAAAATATATTATGTAGGTGTATGTGGCATTTACACCTTCAGAAGATGGAGGGACACTGTGGATTCATCCTATGTAAGCAGTCGAGGGTCATATACCACCTGGTAAGTAACTTGTAGTCAGAGGCTTGGATTTTGTGGAATATTGTCTTTGATATTTTTGAACTTCTATAATTAAATAAAAACACTTGGATTCCTATGTTTTTGATGTGGTGCTCGTATTTCTTTATTACCTTCCATTACTCACCCAATGTGTGTTTGAGGCCCTGTCATTTTAGAGAGCTGCCTAGCCAAAGTCATTGTGCTCCACAGTATGGACTAATCTTCACAATGAGGAACAAAATTAATTTTGGATCCAGTCTACCTACCCACATCTTCCAAACTTTAAAAAGAATCTGAACACTGAAAGGCTCAGCTTAGCAGGTTATTGTGTGTTGTAAGGAAACTTTTGCATGCCAAATATTCTTTTTTGGAGGCATTGATCCCCTAAAAGAGAAAAGTAGGAGCAAACAAAATAGCATGGCAGCCTGTTCTATCCCTTTACTGAATAATGAATAGTGGATGATAAAACTAAGTAAAGGTTCATCAAGGTTACCCAGGATTTTCTACAGTGTAACCATAAATCAACCTGTTTGGAGGTTTGGAGAGTAAAAATTCAAGAGGAGTTATATGTAGAGTGGGCACATGTGTGAAGAAAGTGACCCAGGTGACCTGTTGAATCTAGGATATAGTATCCAGCTATTAACCTATCATGCTACAAGTAAGTGTGTTAGAAATGGCTTCTGATAAGAAATGTTATCTCCTAAGAATGGGCTCAGGTTGAAAGAGAAGATCAGAATGAATGGCCACCCTGAGAATAAGAAGTGATTCAGAGTAGAAACATGGAAAGTAATGTCCTTTTACCCAAATATAGTGTTGATTAAATATATGAGAGACCATTGTGAGGCAAACTAATCAGTATTCACCCACATGACCACCACCCTCTGTACAAGCACATTGTTAGAAGAGTTACCTTAAAGTGTAGTGGCATCTCTTGTGTGATCTAGGTTTGAGTTTATAAATTCCAAAATGGTGAGTTGTCATAAGCCTAGTTGGTGCAACACTGCCATTAGGAAATATATTTAAGAGGCTAATGTGAATTTAAATTAATGGAGTGAGATGCTTACAATATGTTCCAAAGTATACCATATTTTTTTTGTCAAAATCTTTTAAAGCTACCTTTTGTCAGGTACATATGGTAAACTTTAGAATATTTTAAAATTGCCAACCCTTTCCAGTAATCTGTAGAAAATCCATGGTAGACTTCTTGGTATTACTAAAATGTGAGGATATTACTTGAAAAGACAGTTCCAGGATACTAGGCTTATTGAAAAAAGACCCAGTCATTTCAGTTAGTATGATTTTGTCTTTTAAAATCATTTGAAGTTTAACTGAAGTACAAAAAGCCTCTAGATAGCCAAAGGGCAGATTATTAGAAAGCATTAACTGAAACATTAGTTTAGCCACTTCTGTCATGTTTAATGTCTCTATAGATAGAGAACCATTAAACAAGAGCTCAGGCCTTATGCGATCTAATAACTACAAAGAGTTAGTCTAGTCATGAGTATAAATTTGTGAACCAGCTGTTTGAATCACGACCAATATATCTTGCTGTTGTTCTTTCTTCTTAGTTCACACAGGCATATGTGTATAAAATGCTCTTCAACACAACATTGTTTATATTTTATGTGGTCAGTACTTGTCAGAACAGCATAAAAATGAATAAATAAATAAATAAAAGTGAAACCTGCACATACTAAAGTCTTACGTGTCTTTTACACCTAATATTTCTTTTGGATAGTGGGAATGTATGTTTAGAATGTTTTTTTATTTTATATAGTTGAGCTCCTACCATTTAACATATACCATTTATATTTGCATTCTGTTCTCTAAGAATAAACTACAGGGCAAGCAAAGTCAGTAAAACTAAAGGATACAATAAAACATGCATCCTTTTGTCACATATACTGTAATAATGTCAAAAACAATTCAGATGCACTGGGTTTACAATATAAAGCAAAGGAAGGAAATCAGTGAGATATTCTGTATATGGTTTTAATGTATCGCATAACTGTTCAAAATGGACCAAATTTTTCTGAAACAAAAAAGTCTTGATGTTGATGTTCAAGACAAAAATGGATTAATCATTCCTACAAAAGGTTAAACCCTGAGGAATAACAGAGATGTATGCTTTTAATATCTTTGAATGAATTGTATTCCACCTTAAAAAAAGCCATAAAGGTACTCTGAAAATAATGTATAAGTATTATGGTTTGTAAAAATGACTTATGTAGCTGTCTGGGCCAAAAGCCTCGTTATATTTCAGATCTCTAATTAATTAAAATATTTCCTATTAGATGATCAGTTTATCCAAGTATACTGGCTCTTCAGTATTAGGAATGAGCTCTGTTCATCCTGTCAAGAAAATGTTGTATTCCTACATCATAGAACGGTAGGTTCCCAAAAGCTGAATAATCTTATCTGCAATGTACATAAATACACCCTTAACATTAATAACAGCATTTAGGGTGTTTCCTTTTTCAAGAGCATTTTATAAGTTGGGCAGACATGTATTGCCCTCTAAGCAGTAACAATATTTAGACTAATAACGCATTTTACATCTTTACTAAGTTTTAAAGGGGTTGTAAACCCTCGTGTTTTTTTAACCACTTGACCACTGGGCAGTTAAACCCCCTTCCTAACCAGACCAATTTTCAGCTTTCGGTGCTCTCACACTTTGAATGACAATTACTCTGTCATGCAACACTGTACCCAAATGAATTTTGTGTCCTTTTTTTCACACAAATAGAGCTTTCTTTTGGTGGTATTTAATCACCGCTGGGTTTTTTATTTTTTTGCGCTATAAATCAAAAAATACAGAAAATTCGGTAAAAAAATAAACATTCTTTGTTTCTATTAAAAATTATTGCAGAGTATTGGCGAGTATTGGCAGAGTATTGGCGAGTATTGGCAGAGTATTGGCGAGTATTGGCAGAGTATTGGCGAGTATTGGCGAGTATTGGCGAGTATTGGCAGAGTATTGGCGAGTATTGGCAGAGTATTGGCAGAGTATTGGCAGAGTATTGGCAGAGTATTGGCAGAGTATTGGCAGAGTATTGGCAGAGTATTGGCAGAGTATTGGCAGAGTATTGGCAGAGTATTGGCGAGTATTGGCGAGTATTGGCGAGTATTGGCAGAGTATTGGCGAGTATTGGCGAGTATTGGCAGAGTATTGGCAGAGTATTGGCAGAGTATTGGCAGAGTATTGGCAGAGTATTGGCAGAGTATTGGCGTGTTGCACAGTATTGGTAGAGTATTGCACAGTGGTGGCAGAGCATTGCACAGTGGTGGCAGAGTATTGCACAGTGGTGGCAGAGCACTGCACAGTGGTGGCAGAGCACTGCACAGTGGTGGCAGAGCACTGCACAGTGGTGGCAGAGCACTGCACAGTGGTGGCAGAGCATTGCACAGTGGTGGCAGAGTATTGCACAGTGGTTGCAGAGTATTGCACAGTGGTGGCAGAGCATTGCACAGTGGTGGCAGAGCATTGCACAGTGATTGCAGAGTATTGCACAGTGGTGGCAGAGCATTGCACAGTGGTGGCAGAGCATTGCACAGTGGTGGCAGAGTATTGCCCAGTGGTGGCAGTGTATTGACCAGCGCTGTGGGCACTACAAATCCAGCCCACAGCGCTGGTCCCATCTCTCCCCCTCTCCACTTCTCCCCTCTCTGTACCGATCGATGCAGAGAGGGGAGGGAGGAACCGGCGTCATGATGTGACGCCGGTTTGTGTACATGTGATTGCTCTGTCATTTGACGGAGCGATCACGTGGTAAACGGCCACTATCAGCGGCCGTTTACCGTGATCCGTGATGCGCCGGGTCCTCGGGACCCGGCGGTCACGGATGTTCCCGAGTGCGCGCCCCAGGGGGCGCGCAGGAGCAAGTTTCTGGGAGGACGTCCACTTAGAACAAGCCGACCGCGCTGTGGCTGTCTTTCGACTATTGCGCGGTCGGCATTTGGTTAACCATTCCCAACCGGCGCATGGCGATGTACATCGGCAGAATGGCACGGACAGACAAATGGGCGTACCTGTACGTCCCTTTAAATTTGCTGCCATGCCATCACGTGCACGCCGCCCGGGAGCTCCGCGATCGTCTCATGGAGAGGAAGAACGGGGAGATGCTAATGCAAACAGTGATCGGAGCAGAGATCAGTGACTGTCACACACAGCCACCCCCCCCCCCACAGTTAGAAAAATGCCCCAGGACACACTTAAACCATACACTGCCACCTAGTGGTTAACCCCTTCACTGCCCGTGTCATTTACACAGGTATCAGTACATTTGTATAGCACTGATTGCTGTATAAATGACAATGGTCCCAAAAATGTGTCAAAAATGTCCGATGTGTCCACCATAATGTAGCAGTCATGATAAAAATCGCTGATCGCCGCCATTACTAATAAAAAAAAATATATATTAATAAAAATGCCATAAAACAAACCCCTATTTTGTAGACGTTATAACTTTTGCGCAAACCAATCAATAAACGCTTATTGCAATTTTTTTACCAAAAATATGTAGAAGAATACGTATCGGCCTAAACTGAGAAAAAAATTATTTTTTATATATTTTTGGGGGATATTTATTATAGCAAAAAGCAAAAAATAATGCATATTTTTTCAAAATTGTCGCTCTTCTTTTGTTTATAGCGCAACAAAATAA
Source organism: Lithobates sylvaticus (assembly GCA_028564925.1). Taxonomy (NCBI): domain Eukaryota; kingdom Metazoa; phylum Chordata; class Amphibia; order Anura; family Ranidae; genus Lithobates; species Lithobates sylvaticus. Next base: position 319,171,035 of record CM053028.1, on the reverse strand, counting down.
AAGCCACAGAGGTGATCAAATACCACCAAAAGAAAGCTCTATTTGGGGAAAAAAAGACCTTCAATATTGTTTGGGAGCCAAGGCGCACAACCGCGCAATTGTCAGTTAAATTGACGCAGTGCCGAATCGCAAAAAGTGCTCTGGTCTTTGGCCAGCAAAATGGTCCGGGGCTTAAGTGGTTAACCTCAATGCATCCTATGCATTAAGGTGAAAAAACTTCTGTCAGTCACCGGCCCCCCAGCTCCCCCCCCCCCCATTTTACTTACCTGAGCCCTGGAATTTCCAACGTCGAGGACACGCTGTGTATCTCTCCGGGGTTCTCAGCACTGCACATAAATACACCCTTAACATTAATCACATCATTTAGAGTGTTTCCTTTTTCAAGAGCATTTATACATATATATAAGTTGGGCAGACATGTATTTCATGTAACAATATTTAGACTAATAACACATATTACATCTTTACTAAGTTTAAAGGGGATGTAAACCCTCGTGTTTTTTCACTGCAATGCATCCTATGCATTAATGTGAAAAAACTTCTGTCAGTCACCGGCCCCCCAGCCCCCCCCCCCCTATTTTACATACCTGAGCCCTGGAATTTCCAATGGCGAGGACACGCTAGGCATCTCTCCGGGTTTCTCTGCACTTGATTGGATAGATTCATAGCAGTGCAGCCATTGGCTCCCACTGCTGTCAATCAAATCCAATGACATGGGTGCCGGGGGTTGGGCCGAGTCAGACATTCGTGTCTATGGATGCAAATGCTGGACTCGGGAGCACGCCTGCAAGGTAACTCCCTCGGGAGAGTGCTTCTCTTAGGGGGGTTATCTGATGTGGGGAGGAGCCGCTGGGGGACTCCAGAAATTTAGGAACGGGGCCACTTTGTGCAAAGCGAGCTGCACAGTGGAGGTAAATATGATACGTTTTGTTATTTAAAAAAAAAAAAAAAAAAAAGCTTTACAATCACTTTAACATTTAACAGTAGTTTTTATTCCATATCTGGAATACTTAGAATTCTTTGAGAAGAGAGAATGAAAGAGAGGAAGTGTAAAACCATTGTAGGCAATAATAGGTTTTAAAAGAACTCTTTCCATTTCAAGATACTGTAAATATCTCAAGGCATTAAAGGAAACCTAAGGAGGACATATTTGTGTCTATTTTTTTTTTACATAATAAGGAATAGGCACAATAGTCTGAAAGCAATCAAAGTTATTAACCAGAAAAGTTACAATTTCTGTACAAGAATTTCTAATTTGACTAAAGATATTTAATAAATTTAAAAATGTAGTGCTTAATAGGAAAAAAATGTTCAGTTCTCTGGCAGATCAGCAAACACATTGTAAAGTCCAAACATTTGAAACTTTAAGCCAAATCTATTAAAGTCTATGGGTGTAATTTTCTATAGCGCCACACACTAATTAGCTCTCAAATTACTGTGGTCTGTGTAGTTAGCGCTAAAACAGAATTCACTATAGAGCTGGAGAAAAAACCCTTATGCCGCATACACACGGTCGGAATTCTCGTCAGAAAAAGCTCTGATGGTTTTTCCGTTGGAATTCCGACGGAATTTCGCTCAAACTGTCTTGCCTACACACGGTCACACCAAATTCCGATGGTCAATAACACCACGCCTTAAAAAACGTTCGACTGCACGATAAAAGGGAAGTTTAATGCTTCTAAGCATGCATCAAATTGTTTCCGAGCATGCGTCGGAATTTTGCGTGTCGAAATTGCATATACATGATCGGAAAATCCGATAGAAAGGTTTTCCCTCAGAAAAATTAAGAACAGGTTCTCAATCCAGAGTCCGTTGGAAATTCCGACAGAAAAAGACTGATGGGCATACACACGGTCGGAAAATCCGATGAAAAGCTCCCATCGGACTGTTTCCATCGGAAATTCCGACCGTGTGTACGCGGCTCAGAGTATTGCACATAGAAATAATGTTTAGAGCATGATATGATCGCCTAAATGGTACTGAAATATGTGGTTTATTGTTTAACCACTTGCCGCCCGCCATATAGCAGAATGATGGCGGCAAAGTGGTTGTGATATCCTGACTGGACGTCATATGACGTGATCAGGATAACACAGCCGGCGTGCGCCCGTGGGGGCATGTGTGCTGTGGGTGCTGTGTGTCAGTCTGACACTCCGTAACTCTGATCGTGATATGGAACCTCTTACAGAGGCTTCTTACCATGTGATCAGCTGTGACAATCAAGGCACTGTATGCTGGGATTGATCATTCCATTCAGTTCTAATGAAAAAAAAAAGTTGAAATTCAGAATGATTCTGTCGGCTCGTAATTTTAACATAAAAATTTTATAATTTTTAACATAAAAATAAATGTTAATTAATTTACTTTGATATTTTAAGTACATTACTTAATTTTCATTAGTTCTTAAAACACACCTTTAACATTTACAAGAATAATGTATAATATTGAGAAATCTAGACAAAAATTTTAAGGTATGTGCATTTCCATATTCTAATAGAGTGTCAGAAACCATGAAATCAGACCGAGACAGAAGTACAGTTAAATCAAACTTGTTTAATAATAAAAGTAAAAAGAACAAACTTGTCAAAACACAGCCAAAGTTCAGTAACCGGAACGGATCGTCAGCCAAGCCAGGAGTCAGGGATCAAAGTAGTGGAACAGCAAGCAGGATCTGTAGCCTGAAGGGATATCAGCAAAGCCAGTCTTTAAACCAGTACCGCAGGCAATTGTTTCTTGTGATGTGACCAAGGTGAAGGCAGAGCTCCTCTGGACTGGACGGCTTAAGTAGGCAGTACTGACGAGCATGATCAACTTCAGCTGGGTAACTGTGGAGAGAGTTATGCCCCGTACACACGTTCCGATTATCGGACGACAAAAGTCGGTTTCGGACAGATCGTTCGATAATCTGATCGTTAGTACGCAGCTTTCGACAGCCGATTACTATAGTCCGTCCAACCAAATCCGAAGGGACAAACAGGAAAACTTTGGTCGGAAGACAGCCCATCGTACGACAATCGCGTAATCAGTACAGAATGCGTCCGATAAAAGTTGTTCGACAAACACCGCGCATGCTCGGAAACACGAAAATAAACCAGAAGGACACATCTTTTAAAATACGTAGCTACGCACAGCGGAAGATTTTTCCAGAATCGTATGACAAAAATCTTACTTACATTTTGCACTGTTGTATTCGATCTTAGTTGTATGCAACAAAATGTAAACGATCTGTCGTACGATAATTGGAACGTGTGTACGGGGCATTAGAAGCTGGCAATTAGGACAGCTGAGCGGCCAGCTCAGAGAAGAAAGGAAGGGCTGAGCCCAGCCATGACATTGAGTTAGACCCCTTTTACACTGGAGCATTTTGCAGACGCTATAGCGTTTTTTTATATATTTTTTGGGGGATATTTATTAGTAAAAAATAATGCGTGTTTTCAAAATTTTTTTGTTTATAGCACAAAAAATAAAAAACACAGAGGTGATCAAATACCACCAAAAGAAAGCTCTATCTGTGGGAAAAAAAGGACGTCAATTTTGTTTGGGAGCCAGGTCGCATGACCGCGCAATTGTCAGTTAAAGTGACGCAGTGCCGAATTTGCAGATTAATATATTTATAATAAATGGACATACATTCATTGTATACACCTATTGAGACAACTCACTTGTGCGCACACAAAGTTTGCGCTTACTGCATTCTGCAGAACGCAACCAAGATGCAGGGTGAGGGACCACCAGATTCTAAGCTTAAAAACTATTTTGTGCCACAAAAATGAATGTTTTAGTCGGTTCGGGTTTTGAGATATTGGAATTCAAATTCAGATTATGTAACATCAAGCCCCGCCCACTTTGCACCCAATGTTATTAAACTTTAAAAACAAAGATAGCATTTGTTTGCACTGCATCTGTGCACTGCATTGTGCTGCAATATGTGCTGGTTTTATATTGCACATTATAGTTTATGAAACCTCTCCCACTTTGCACCACGTTATTGCATTTTAACCACTTCAGCCCCGGACCAATTGGCAGCCAAAGGACCAGGCCCCTTTTTGCGATTCAGCACTGCGTCGATTTAACTGACAATTGCGCGGTCGTGCGACGTGGCTCCCAAACAAAATTGGCGTCCTCTTTTTCCCACAAATAGAGCTTCCTTTTGTTGGTATTTTATCGCCCCTGCGGTTTTTATTTTTTGCGCTATAAACAAAAATATAGCGACAATTTTGAAAAAAATGCAATATTTTTTACTTTTTGCTATAATAAATATCCCCATAAAATATATAAAAAAAATTTTTTTTTTCTCAGTTTAGGCCGATACGTATTCTTCTACATATTTTTGGTAAAAAAAATCGCAATTGGCGATTATTGATTGGTTTGCGCAAAAGTTATAGCGTTTACTAACTAGGGGATAGTTTTATAGCATTTTTATTAATATTTTTTTTTTTTTACTAGTAATGGCGGCGATCAGCGATTTTTATTGTGACTGCGACATTATGGCGGACACATCGGACATTTTTGACACATTTTTGGGACCATTGTCTTTTTTACAGCAATCAATGCTATTTAAATGCATTGATTCCTGTATAAATGACAGTTGTAGTGAAAGAGTTAACCACTAGGGGGAGGGGAGGGTTATGGGCTGTGACGTGTGTGTGTTTTTTTTACATTAGGGGGTGGGGCTGACGTCTGACGTCATTGATCGGCTTTCCCGATGACCGGGAACAGCCAATTAATGACAGGCAGAGTAGGAAGCGCGGGGAGAGGTTTGTTTACACATACCTCTCCCCGTTCTTCAGCTCCGTGACCCGATTGTGGGACACCAGCCGGGATCGAGTCCGCTGGACCCGCGGCCGGGGTCACGGAGCTCCCGACCGGGTCGCGAGCGCGCGACCCACGGGCAGGCATTTAAAGGGCCACGTACAGGTATGCCCGTGCCATTCTGCTCATGTATATATGCAGTGGGCGGTCGGGAAGCGGTTAAAAACAATTATACAATTTGTTTGTGCTGCGTTTGTGCTGATTTGTACCACAAAATTTATTTTGTTCGGTTTTTGAGATATTGGACATTCAACGTTAGATTATGTAACCTAAAGCCCCACCCACTTTGCACTTTGTTATTGCATTTCAAAAACAAATATACCAAATGTTTTGCTGCATTGGCAGGAAAAACAAGCATATTGGTATAGTGTATTTTTTTCTAATACCACTCTTATTTTGTATCAGAAAGAATGATTATGGGACTCATTTATGCTTTTAGCCTAAGCTATCCTGAAAACCTAAAATATACCTTTGAAGTTTTTGAGAAGATCTTTTTAGAGCTAGATGTGGGGAATCTACCTTCAAAAGTTCACACTTTAACCGCTTGCTGACCAGCCACCGTCCATTATACTGTGGCAGGTCGGCTCTCCTGCACAAACCGCCGTAGGTGTACGTCGGCCTTTGCACAGGAGATAACAGGCATGTGCACTCGCTGTGTGCCGCGGGAGCGTGCCTGCAGGTCTGGTGGACTTTATGTCCGACGGCGACCCACAATCGCGATATACAGAGACAGAACGGAGATCTGCCTATGTAAAGAAGGCGATTCTATGTTCTGCCAGATGACATGTCAGAGATCTTCTGTTCCCAGTGATTGGGAACAGCTATCTCTGTCATGTCCCTGGTAGCCCATCTCCCCTACAGTTAGAACACACCCAGGGAACACACTTAACCCCTTGATCGCCCCATAGTGTTAACCCCTTCCCTGTCTGCATTTTTATAGCACTGATCAATGTAATAATGTCACTGGTCCCCAAAAAGTGTGATTCGGGATCAGAATTGTCCCCTGCAATGTTGCAATCCCACTAAAAATCGCAGATCGCTGCCATTACCAATAAAAAATAAATAAAAGTCCCTAAATCTATCCCATAGTTTGTAGATGTGATAACTTTTGTGCAAACCAATCAATATACGCCTATTGCTCCAAAATATGTAAAAGAATTTATATCGGCCTAAACTGATGAATATATATATATATATATATATATATTTTTATATGTATTAAAATATATATTTTTTTAAATTGACAGTCGTTTTTTGTTAATAGCGCAAAAAATAAAAACTGCAGAGGTGATAAAATACCACCAAAAAAAAGCTATATTTGGGTACAGCGTTGCACGATGCAATTTTCTGTTAAAGTGACGCAGTGCCGTATTGCAAAATATGGCCGGGTCATTAAGGGGGCGAATCCTTTCGGGCTGAAGTGGTTAAAGCACAAATTACTTTCCTAAAAGGCTTAAAAAAAGTGAATACAGTCTGTATTCTATGTTCTTTACAGATATACTGTATATACATGTAAGTTTTTCAGTTTGATTTGTTAGCTGAGAAAGAGGCATTTTTTTCTTTTTTTAAATGTTTACATTTTCATTTGATGCTGCCTTAATGATATTACATTTGTAACACTTTATAAATAATAAATGTTAATTTATTTCTTTTGAAAGCCTGTTTCATGAGACTATTCCTTTTAAAAAAAAAAAACTATTATTGTATTATTTTTTATATAAAAACACAAAATAAGTTTTACCAACTTAAAAAAAAATAGTAAGTTACAAGTTAATATCACTTAAAACGAAGTAACCAAGTAATAGGGAAGCACAGTGGTGTAGTGATTAGCACTTTCGCCTAGCAGCAAAAGGGTCGCTGATTCAAATCCCAACCACGACACTACCTGCCTGGAGTTTTCATGTTCTACCCTGTGCCTGTGTAGGTTTCCTCCCACACTCCAAAGACATGCTAGTAGGGTAATTGGCTCCTGTGTTAATTGGCCCTAGTATGTGTATGTAAGAATGTGAGTTAGGGATCTCAGATTGAAAGCTCCTTGAGGGCAAGGACTGATGTGAATGTACAATGTATATGTAAAGCGCTCCATAAATTGACAGTGCTATATAAGTACTTGAAATAAATAGATTAATGTATGTGTTCCTAACTGAAACCTATGGTCTATAAACTGGAAAAAATTGAGTTGGCTTTACTTGAACCTATGGTCTATAAACTGGAAAAATTTAGTTGGCTTTAATTGAACCTATGGTCTATAAACTGGAAAAATTTAGTTGGCTTTACTTAAAACTATAGTTCCAGACAAGTTAAGGTATGTATTCCTAACTAAAGGCATGGGTGGCCATTCCTTCAGAGCACATGTGCTAGTAATGTCCCCGGCTGCATATACAGTAAATATCTCCTAAATGATGCACGTTTAAGAGATATTTACACTACCTATAGGTAAGCCTTATATAGGTAAAACCAAGAGATGGAAGTTTACTGCCACTTTAACAAAAAACATTGTATGATATATTATGTTAATCTTTCATTTCTGTATCGGCAACATCGTTTCAACTGGCTGAGCCTGAATGCAAGAGCACACCATCATAGGCATCCAATGATAATGTCATCTCAAAGCTCTCAGCAACAGGGCAGTGACTAGGGAATGCAACTCTCAAGATAAATATTGAAAACATGCTTTTCCCTTGCATCCAGTACATACTGATACACATGGACAGCTACTCAGGTTCCCCAGGTATTAGCAATAATAATTTACACTGTTTATACAAAAGTATGCTCCAGTGAATACAGTAAATATTTAAAAAAACACGAAGAGATATAAAATTAATATATATTTTTAGCACTGTAATCAGGTGAACAGTCTTTGCCCAAGGGATCTTTTACTTTATATATATATATATATATATATATTATAACTGCTGTTGTTAATTGTCTGCTAAATGCCAAAGTTACCAACAGGTATAGATGTCTGATCGAAAATATTTCTCAAAAGGCAGTGCTCTACAGCAAGCATGTACCTAAAAAAATGTGTATATATATATATATACATATACATACACAGTACATATGTAAATCGGATACATTCAAATGTATATTGGGTGAAAACTACACAACAATAACAACAGTCTTATGTGTGTGTGTGTGTTCTTCCACAAAATCCCAACAATTAACATCAGAATGTGCTGACAGTTTCCTTCTAAAAACAGCAAATAGTTCCATTAAAAATTTCCAGCTCTCTGGTCCAAAACATTTGTTTGCAATAATCATTCACTGCTTCAAGTTGTAACTGATGAATGCAGGAAAATGAAAAAATATTCATCTCCGTGGGCTTTTCACAGTAGTGTAATGTTTTGGTGTATCTTTATATCATTCTAAAGCCCCATACACACGCGCGGATTATCCGAGGACCAGGTCCGTCAGACCATGTCCGTCATACTTTGTCTGATGTTGGTTTTGCGTACACACGGTCGGACAAAGTTGTCGGAAAATCCGATCATTGTGAACGTGGTGACGTTTGTTGCCTACGACAGGACTACGTAGAGGCTAGTAGCCAATAGCTTTGGTCTTGTAATGTGATCTGAGCATGCGTAGCACTTTGTCCGGTCGGACTACCATACACACGATCGGATTTGGTGTGATCGGACCGTGTTGTCGGAAAATCTATCCAGCAGGAGATAGGACTTTGTCCGTCGGACAATACGACGTACACTGTCCGATGGTGCATACACACGGTCTGATTTTTCAACAACATTGTCCGATCGGACAGAATCCATGCGAAAATCCGACCGTGTGTATGGGGCTTTAGTATGCTGTGGCTTATTTATAAGCTATGTAAGCTGTATAAGCTGTGGCTTATTTATGCCCAAATTTAGGACTGCTATTGCAGTAAGGCTAATTTAGTAACATTCAATGAAAGAAGAAAAGACAACCAACAGGCTGGGAGGGTGGTGACCTTAGTGGGGATTTCAAAGTGCTGTTTCCAGCTGGCCAGGGCCTGACATGCCTCCTCCTGCTATAAGCTCATGGTCATATCGGTGGAAAACTGATAGCTCTGATCAGTGGTTGATAAGTCACTGATCAAAGCTATTTACCCAAAATGTGACTCCCCTCCCCTTGCTGCCGCCACGTCTCTGCCATGTGTCTCCCACCCCTCCACTAGCTTTTGCTGACATCTAAAATCTCCCCCCATCCCCACTGGAATGCCCCCTTTCCCTGCATTGACTTCCCCTCCAGCACCGATCCCCCCTTCACAAACCCTAATACCCTGGCAGCTACCCTGCAGCTGCCAGCTTCCCTCCTCTGTCCTTCCGTCAGCTTTGAGTGCTTCAGGGCAGCCATGGGAGATTTAACTGTTTAAATATATGCCCCCCTGGGCGGCTCCAACTTCCCTCCTCCTCTGGCATCTCCCTCGCTGATCCCTAGCGCCCCCTCCCTGCAGCTGTTGGGAGCCCCCTTCCAGCCCTCTTCCTTTCCTGAATGAATACAGTCAGTAATCGTTACTGAACGCTTCTGTATTCATTTATCACTAAAGCATATTAAACATTGTCACTATACAGACTCTTAATAATTCGTCTACAGTACAGATGATGCTGCAGAGACACATAAGTGGTCTGTTTAGACCCCTGATGTCTCTCCAATGCCCCTCACACTCAATGTAAAAAGTATTAAAATAAAATTGCACTTGTACAAAAATAAATAAAATTGTAAAAAAAAAATAAAAAACATATTAAGGGTAGATTTCTAAATCTACCTCACCTCTGAAGTCCAATCCATGTTCATATCATGCTTCTGAGGCAAAATGGGGTTTTAACCCTATTTTGCCGACAAATGCGCTGCAACTACATGCATTGCCTGTGATTGAGGGGCATATGCAGTGCTTCCCCATTAACTTGAATGTGCAGTGTCGCAGGCGGCATCACTACAAGTTGAGTCAACTTTGCCACGGGTGCTAAGCATCACAGCCACAGCATGTAAACACTCCTGTCTGTTGTCCTTTTGCAGCTGAAGGGTGTGGTTGGTGGGTTGCCGAAACGCAGCTCAACCATGCATTTTTGCTGCCCCCCAACCACAAGTCTAAGCAGGTGTTCCGTGCATCCCCATGGAGGCATTGATGTTAATTTAGACACAGCGGCTGCACAGGAATGCATGGAACATCCATCCAGTCAGTCCAGACAGTTTGATCCATATCAATTGGGACAGAGCCACTGCTCCCAACTTGACATTCATCTGGGTGTTTGACCCTAAACTTACAGTATCTGTGTTTGAGGCCATGCACCTACACCCACACAGATGTCAGATCTGTCCTTGCAGCTGCTGCATTCCAATTGACAGAAATAGGACTGCCTGCACAGGGATGCACAGAACGCCAGTGCATCCCCGTGCAGGTAAACAAGGCCCTCCATGGCAGGTTTGCTTTAACACACCCTATTGAACAATGCCTTAGTAGGAGATATATATAGGGCCCAAAGAGTAGTTATAAGTGGTGCCACCAGAGCCATCTTTAAGGCAGGGCAAAATCAGCAGCTGCCCTAGGACCCATTATTGTTGTGGGGCCCAAAGCCTCATACTTGCCAATTATCCCAGTTTAAATTCCCTTGTCCCTTGAAGTTTTAGTCCTATGCTATGTCCTGATATCTCAGTGTGAATTTCTGTTGCTAATGCTGTCCAGCTCTGCCCTATTGTCATGTACAGATGACTCACCTGCAGACCCTGTGTTTAAATGTAAAGAAACCCACATTTATATGTTAATAGTGGTAGCAATAATATGTAAATAGCCACGGACTGGTGGCAGTGATATGTAAATAGAGGAGGCATTCATATTTATATCATGCCCCCCCTGAAGTCATAGCCATAATCACTTTTGCTTAATGCTCTCGACTGGGGAGAAAGTCCTGCCTACAACTGTGGTCATTAACCGCTTGCCGCCTGCCCACCATCAAATGATGGAGGGACGGTGCATCTCTCATTCTGGGAGAACGTCATATGACGGCGCCCGCAGGGGCACCCAGCACGGCGACCGTGGCTGCGGCTTATTGCTAGGACGCGGCGTGACCCCGATCTCTGTAAATAGCCACGGCTCTTTAACTATGTGATCGGCTGTGTCCAATCACAGCCGGTCACATGTAAATACGGAAGTCCCGTGAACCGGCTCTCCTCGCCTCACACTGACAGAGTGTGTGGCAAGGAGTGCCGATCAGCGGCATCTCCTCGCAGAGGAAACCTGGGCAGGTAATCAGGGTACTGATCATCGGTGCCCTGATTACAGGAAAGCCCCAGCAGTGCCCGTCAGTGCCACCAGTGTCCATTGGTGCCACCAATCAGTGCCCATCTGTGCCACCAATCAGTGCCCATAAGTGATGCCAGTCAGTGACTCCCATCAGTGCCCATCAGTGCCTGCTCATCAATGCTGCCCATCAATGCCCATCAGTGCTGCCCATCAGCGCCACCCACCAGTGCGCACCAGTAAAAAAAAAATATCCCAGCAATGACTAAATACCACCAAAAGAAAGCTCTATTTGTGTGAAGAAAAAGACAAAAACATTAATTCGGGTACAAAGTTGCATGACTGCGCAATTGTCATTTAAAGTGCAACAGTGCTGAAAACAAAAAAATGGCCTGGGCAGGAAGGGGGTGGATCTTGGAAGAAAACTTGTTAGAGTCTGCAAAAGACTAGAGACTGAGGTGGAGGTTCACCTTCCAGCAGGACAAAGGGGTTCTACAAATTATTGACCCGGGTGGGGGATACAAATGAACGCCACACTTTTCACATATTTATTTGTAAAAAAAAATTTCAAAACATTTATCATTTTCTTTCCACTTCACAATTATGTGCCAATTTGTATTGGTCTATCACATAAAATCCATTTATGTTTTTGGTTGTGGAAAATGTGGAAAATTTAAAGAGGTATGATTACTTTTTCTAAGCACTGTATAACTGAATTATACAGTATCTCACAAAAGTGAGCACACCCCTCATATTTTTGTAAATATTTTATTATATCATTTCATGTGATAACATTGAAGAAATTACACTTTGCTACAATGTAAAGTAGTGAGTGTACCACTTGTATAACAGTGTAAATTCACTGTCCCTTCAAAATAACTCAACACACAGTCACTAATGTCTAAACCGCTGACAACAAATGTGAGTACACCCCTGTGTAAATGAGATGTGTGAAAATCTCCAAATTGGGCCCAATTAGCCATTTTCCCTTCCTGGTGTCATGTGACTCGTTAGTGTTACAAGGTCTTAGGTGGGGGGCAGGTGTGTTACATTAGGTGTTATCACTCTCATACTGGTCACTGGAAGTTCAACATGGCACCTCATGGCAAAGAACTCTCTGAGGATCTGAAAAAAAGAATTGTTGCTCACATAAAGATGGCCTAGGCTATAAGAAGATTGCCAAGGCTCTGACACTGAGATGCAGCACGGTGGCCAAGACCATATAGTGGTTTAACAGGACAGCTTTCACTCAGAACAGGCCTTGTCATGGTCGACCAAAGAAGTTGAGTGCACGTGCTCAGCATCATATCCAGAGGTTGTCTTTGGGAAATAGATGTATGAGTGCTGCCAGCATTGCTGCAGAGGTTGAAGAGGTGGGGGGTCAGCCTGTCAGTGCTCAGACCATAAACCACACACTGCATCAAATTGGTCTGCATGGCTGTCATCCCTGAAGGAAGCCTCTTCTAAAGATAATGCACAAGAAAGCCCACAAACTGTTTGCTGAAGAAAAGAAGACCAAGGACATGGATTACTGGAACCATGTCCTGTGGTCTGATGAGACCAAGATAAACTTATTTGGTTCAGATGGTGTCAAGTGTGTGTGGCGGCAACCAGGTGAGGAGTACAAAGACAAGTTTGTCTTGCCTACAGTCAAGCATGGTGGGGGGAGTGTCATGGTCTGGGGCTACATGAGTGCTGCCAGCACTGGGGAGCTACAGTTCATTGAGGGAACCATGAAAAAGTTGAGTGCACATGCTCAGCGTCATATGTAAAGGTTGTCTTTGGTAAATAAATGTAAAGCCCCATACACACGGTCGGACAATCCGCGGACCAGGTCCGTCGGATCATGCCCGTCGTACTTTGTCCGATGTTGGTTTTGCGTACACACGGTCGGACAAAGTTGTCGGAAAATCCGATCATTCTGAACGTGGTGACGTTTGTTGCCTACGACGGGACTACGTAGAGGCTAGTAGCCAATAGCTTTGGTCTTGTAATGTGATCTGAGCATGCGTAGCACTTTGTCCGGTCGGACAACCGTACACACGATCGGGTTTGGTGTGATCGGACCGGGTTGACGGCAAATCTTTCCAGCAGGAGATAAGACTTTGTCCGTCGGACAAACCGACGAACACTGTCCGATGGTGCATACACACGGTCTGATTTTTCAACAACATTGTCCGATCGGACAGAATCCATGAAAAAGTCCGACCGTGTGTATGGGGCTTTAGAGTGCTGCCAGCATTTCTGCAGAAATTGAAGGGGTGGGTGGCCAGCCTGTCAGTGCTCAGACCATACGCCACACAAATTGGTCTGCATGGCTGTCGTCCTAGAAGGAGGCCTCTTCTAAAGTTGATGCACAAGAAAGCTTACAAACAGTTTGCTGAAGACAAGCAGACTAAGGACATGGATTACTGGAACCATGTCCTGTGGTCCAATGCGACCAAGATAAACGTATTTGGTTCAGATGGTGTGAAGCGTGTGTGGCGGCAACCAGGTGAGGAGTACAAAGACAAGTGTGTGTCTTGCCTACAGTCAATCATGGTGGTGGGAGTGTCATGCATGACCCCTCACTTCGGAGACTGGGCCGCAGGGCAGTATTCCAACATGATAACAACCCCAAACACACTTCCAAGATGACCACTGCCTTGCTAAAGAAGCTGAGGGTAAAGGTGATGGACTGGCCAAGCATGTCTCCAGACCTAAACCCTATTGAGCATCTGTGGGGCATCCTCAAACGGAAGGTGGATAGCGCAAGGTCTATGATAAGGATGAATGCCTTGGAACATACACAATACCTTCAAAAATAATCAGCTATGGCATCCTCCACATTTATATTATCCTGGCTAGGTTCTCTTTAAAGGTTTGTTAACACCCCACCACTACAGGTATTCAGAATCAATGTTTGCTGTATGATGACAATTCAAATACAGGATGTTTCATTCACTTCAGCATATGACAGGTGTTATATTGCTTTGCACTGCATGCTTCCTAATAGCAGACAATTGTGTGATCTCCCATACCCTTTAAATAGGTTTCCCAAGAAAGACCCACTAAATTGGCAATTAATTTCAAAAGCAATTATGTAATAGCATGCTGTCAAATATAATTATGGTAAAAAAAAAAAATATTATGTTAATGACAAGGATAATAATAAAAGATATGATATGATCAAATGCAGCAAAAAACATGGTGTGCTATATCTAGTACCAAAAAAATGTACTGTAATAGAAAGATTAAATAAATCAAAAGATTGGCTAATAGGAATTCTTAAAGCTATCCTGACCTTAATTAATATAAAATATACAATTAGATGTTATTTCAATTATATGGAGAATATATGGAATAACAAGCAGAAATAAAAACCCTAAGCCCCCATACACATGGTCGGAAATTCCGACGGAAAATGTCCGATCGGACCATGTTGTCAGAAAATCCGCCCGTGTGTGGGCTCCATCGGACTTTTTCCGTCGGAATTTCCGACTGAACAAAATTGAGATCCTGCTCTCAAATGTTCCGACAACAAAATCCGATCTGACTTTTTCCAATCATGTGTAGAGAATTCCAACGGACAAAGTGCCACGCATGCTCAGATCAAATTACGAGACCAAAGCTATTGGCTAATAGCCTCTACATAGTTCTGTCGTACACAACAAACGTCACCACGTTCAGAATGATCGGATTTTCTAACAACTTTGTCTGACCGTGTGTATGCAACACCAGTGTCGGACAAAATCCGTCGGAAAAAATCCGACGGATTTTGTGGTCGAAATTTCCGACCGTGTGTACGGGGCTTAACATAACTGTTTATGTTGAACAATAATAAGTGCACATGCTGGTATATATTAATGGAACCCCCAACCAATAGGAAGATAATTAACTCTGTCTGAAAATGTTAACCCCCTGCGTTTCTAAATCTATTTCAAATATAAACAATGCAAAATAATTTCCTGCTTAATGAAATGGGAGATTTGAATGTAAAATATACAGTAACAGGAAAAATTACTTAAAGTGGAATTCCAGGTTCTAATTAACTACGCATAAAACTGCTCCCACCCCCCTTCTAACTCCTTTTCTAACTACCCCGTAGAAGAAGATGCTTATACTTACATATTCTCAGGATGCGCCGGTCTGGTCCTGTGATTTTCTCAGTGGTCGGCTTCAGGGGAGAGGAGAGGGCACCTACAACAGATAGAAAGCTTGGGTGGGGATGTCACCCATAAGCTTACTATGAAGCATCTGTTGTTGGCTGTCCCTTCTCTCTACCCTGAAGACACTGCTGGGAGCCGATCACATGACTGGACCGGAGCTTCCCAAGAATAGGTAAGTATAAGCATCTTCCTTCTACAGGGTGATTAGAATAGGGGTTAGTAGTGGGGTGGGAGTCATTTAGGCTTATTTAGCCTGGAATTCCACTTTAAAGTAACACTGTGTGTTTCTTTAATTTATTGAATTAAATTTAATGTAATGGCTTCATAGCATGTCATCAATAGGTACCTTAACCCATGATCTTAATTAAACAGTTTCACAAGCATCCAAAAAGACCAAAAATACCAAGCTATCAGTCTCAAATATGCAAAACCATGACTAGTGTAGCCCAGATATGACCCCCTTAGCTGAAAACCATCTTACTCCATATATTTTCTTACTTAATAAATAAGAGACCACACCAGTTATGGAGTTAAATGGCCATAACAGCTAATTTATTAAAAAATACCAAAATACCAAATAAGAACTCCAATTTTCTTATTATAATAAATAAAACATAAATAACATAAATAACACCATAACATTAACCCTTTCAGACCCCTGCTGAAAAGAAAACAAAACAGGTTAAACCCCCATATTTATTGGTCAGTGACGGAGCAACGGTGCTTACAGCACACACCTGATATCACTGATATCAACAACAGGGGGCACTGCGGGAGATAAAGAAACCCGTGGGTCTCTACCGTACCACCCGATAACCAACATTCCCGCAGTGCACAATAACCATAAACATCAACAACGTTTGATGTAACAAGGAGGGGCCATCTATTGATGAGCCCCCCACACACTTAGCACCTCTATAACAGCTGCCGTCACTGACCAACAAAATAAACAACGCCAACCCCTTTAAGCTGTATGACGAAAACAAAAACTCTTCCCGTGACCTGAAACGACAATGAAAAACATTAACACATCCAATAACATACTACCTAAGAAACAAAGGGAGGGTGGGTGGGAAAAACCTGCCTCCTCGTGTCCCGACGCTCCCGCACTGCCTGGCTAGCTCCGCCCCTCCCTTTTATATGGCCGCTCCCCCCTAGACATTACAGGGCCCTCCCCTGCCCCTGTTAACCCCCTGCTGGCCGGAGTGTGTCACTTGACACACTGTCATGGACGGCCCTGCATTAAGTTCCCCTTCTGTCCACTGCACTCCGGTCCTTTCTTGACTAGTGTAGCCCAGATATGACTCCCTTAGCTGAAAACCATCTTACTCCATATATTTTCTTACTTAATAAATAAGAGACCACACCAGTTATGGAGTTAAATGGCCATAACAGCTAATTTATTAAAAAATACCAAAATACCAAATAAGAACTCCAATTTTCTTATTATAATAAATAAAACATAAATAACATAAATAACACCATAACATTAACCCTTTCAGACCCCTGCTGAAAAGAAAACAAAACAGGTTAAACCCCCATATTTATTGGTCAGTGACGGAGCAACGGTGCTTACAGCACCCACCTGATATCACTGATATCAACAACAGGGGGCACTGCGGGAGATAAAGAAACCCGTGGGTCTCTACCGTACCACCCGATAACCAACATTCCCGCAGTGCACAATAACCATAAACATCAACAACGTTTGATGTAACAAGGAGGGGCCATCTATTGATGAGCCCCCCACACACTTACCACCTCTATAACAGCTGCCGTCACTGACCAACAAAATAAACAACGCCACAGCCTGAAAAGGGAGACCCCTCACCCTTGATGGCACCTCCACACCCGCAGGGCCGCCTGAATTCCCTCCTGCAGTCCCAATGACCATAGGTCTATCCCCACATCCGTCAGATGTACACCATCCCGTCTCAGATACATCCCCACGTTTACCTCCAACTCCCGGTGGCGAATTACTAGGCCACCTTGCCATGCTAGAAACTGTCCCACCACTTTATTTATCCTGATCCGGGCTTTGTTCAGCCCGTACACGGATCTGGCCATGCGCCACGACGTCCTTGCCACCATATCGGACCATATCAACATGGTCCCAGGGAAAGTGGCGCGGAGGAACATAATGTCTGCCTTAATATCCGCTATTAAGTCCCTCACCGTCCTAACTCCCAAATCATTGCCGCCGGCATGAATGACCAGCACATCAGGTGGTCGGTCCAACCAAGCGTACCTCTCCACCTCCGGCACCACCCTGCCCCACATCATGCCCGGCCTACCTAACCACCGGATAACTGCCTCCCTCCTGGAGATACCCAGCTGTCTCCCACCTGGTCTCACGTCCCCCCTCCTGGCACCCCAGCAAACGTACGAATGCCCGAGGATCCATACGAGGAGCTGTCGCCCCGCATCTGTAATAACAAGCACAGCATTACCAACACAACCCACATAATAATTCAACTTTATGCTGCACCCCCGAACTGTACCCACCTCACACCAAAACTATTAACACATTTTTTTTTTTTTTTTTTTTTTATTCATACACCAACTGTGGCCGAATATAACTACGGAACCGCTGCGATTCCCATCTCCCCAATTTCTGCACATCCACCTCATCCAACCCGTACCTGGCGGCTTCTGTAGCCGCCCCAATACGGAAGGAGTGTGAGGCGTAGGCGTGACTGTCCAAACCCAACATCCCCAAACACTTTCGCAGCACTGCCACGAATTGAAATTTGGATAAGTACCGTC
The DNA here is from genome assembly GCA_028564925.1 of Lithobates sylvaticus. NCBI lineage: Eukaryota > Metazoa > Chordata > Amphibia > Anura > Ranidae > Lithobates > Lithobates sylvaticus. Next base: position 319,153,089 of record CM053028.1, on the reverse strand, counting down.
CATCCTCATGTAATAACAGTGGCCCCTCCCCCCTGGTCTTTTTGTCAAAAACTTTGTCACCGTCAGCACCGGGCAAACCCCACAACCTTGTATTGCATACAAACTCACCTGCGTCCCTTTTCCACTTTGGTCCGTTTTCGATCTTCTTAACCTGACCTTGATCCTATCGTCCCTCAATTCCACATCCTGAACCAACAAACCACCCGCCACCTTTTTTGAGGGACTGACCAACTCCCCAATCCTAAATGCCCCAAAGAATGCTAAAGCAAACGCTGCTAAAAACAAGTTCACCTCGTATCCCGATTGGCACACCCCCATGAGCTGCCCCCCTATGTCTACCAAGTTATTAAATGTGATAGGGCGCCGCTTATCCTTATTCCTATGCGATTTCCTATACCCCTTAATAGCCTGCTTCACCCAGAAGTCCTTCGTCAAATCTTCCTTTCTCCTCAATTTGAACCAAAACGCGAGCCCCGCCATCCTTTTTTCAATCGCAGATACTGATTTTCCAACTTCCATGTCCCTTGCCACCAGATCAAGTAACAACAACCTGTCCCCCGGATCCTCCCCCCCGGACTTAGCTTCGGACTGAAGGTCAGTCCATTCCCCCCACACCTTGGAGTATGCAGACCATGTTGGCTCACTTACAGACCTCCGGATCCAATCCGCCGTGGTTCCAATGCTAACTCCCACATCCAGCCCGGGCATGGAACACCCTCCGCTCGTGCTGCCGGTGCCAGCTCCCTGAACTTGTCCCACTGAAAGCGAGACAAGGCATCAGCTAACGTGTTCTCTCTACCCGGAATATGAACAGCATACAGAAAGATGTTCAACCGCATGCACCGCAGCACCAACTGCCGCATCAGCCGTATAACCGGCGGTGAAGCTGCCGACATGTTGTTGATCACCTGTACCACCCCCATATTGTCGCAGTTCAACCTCAACTTGAGGTTCCTGCAAGATTCACCCCACAACTCTAACGCCAGGACCACCGGAAAGAGTTCCAGGAGTACCAGATTTTTCTGAAAACCTAACTCCACCCACGACTGCGGCCAGGGTTCCGCACTCCATTGTCCCTGAAAGAAAGCCCCATAGCCTGTAGATCCCGCGGCGTCCGTCACCAACTCCACATCGAAGTTACTTACCGGTCCTGACATCCAAACGGCCCTACCATTGTACCCTTCCAGGAACTGATCCCATATCCGTAAGTCCTCTTTGTGCTCCTTGTTTAACCTAATGAAATGCGTGGGCGCCCTCACACCCCTAGTCGCCGCTGACAACCGTCTACAAAATATCCTCCCCATAGGAATAATTCTACACGCGAAATTTAACTTCCCCAACAAGGATTGTAGCGTGCGCAACTGAACCTTTTTACACCCATAGGTTTTTTCCACCAAATTCCTCAGATCCACTACCTTTTCTTCCGGCAACCTACATTCCATGGCCATGGAATCTATCACTATGCCTAAAAAACTCAACTCTGTGCGTGGGCCCTCCGTTTTATCAGCTGCCAACGGCACCTGAAATTTGTCCGCAATGTGCTGCAACGTGGACAACAGTATCGCACACACATTGGAAGCAGGAGGACCCACGCACAAAAAATCATCCAAATAGTGGATGACGGAATCAATCCCTGTAACATCCCTCACTACCCATTCCAAAAAGGAACTAAACGCCTCGAACATGGCGCAAGAAATGGAACATCCCATCGGTAAACACCGATCTACGTAAAACTTTCCCTCCCAACAACATCCCAACAACCTAAAACTCTCCGGATGCACTGGTAAGAGCCGAAAGGCTGCCTCCACGTCCGATTTCGCCATCAGCGCCCCTCTTCCGTACCTCCTCACCCAACGTACCGCGGCATCAAATGACGTGTACGATACCGTGCACGCTTCCGGGTCTATAAAATCGTTGACCGAACCCCCTTTGGGAAACGATAAATGATGAATGAGCCTAAACTTATTCGGCTCTTTCTTGGGTACCACCCCTAACGGGGACACTACCAAATCCTCCAACGGCTTGACCTCAAATGGTCCCGCCATCCTGCCCAACCCCACTTCTTTGGCCAGTTTCTCAGACACTACTTCAGGGTGTTGCAAAGCTGATTTCAAGTTTTTTGCCAGTGGAGGAACCGCTGACAATGAGCATGGTATCTTGAAACCTTCCTTGAACCCCCTGCTCAACAATAACGCCGCCGCTCTATCCGGGTACCTATTTAGGAAAGGCTGCATCCTTTCCCAAATCACCGGCGTCGTCCCTCTTATGCCCAAACTCTCCAGCCCGCTTGCCCTTTTTAAAACATCTGGCGAGTGTGTGGCCTCCCCCGCAACCTGAGCATTCATGTTTAAATTTACATGTTCCCCCAAATTTACAGGCCCCCTCATTGTACTGCCAACACACTCCCCACTTCTTTCCGGCCGGAGATCCCGAGGAATGGCTACCTCCGGCCCCCCCTTGAAATGTCTGTGCCGGCGTCTTGGCAGACGCCATCAGCTTCATCCAAAGGCTGATATCTTTGTGGTCCCACCGTAATGCCGGCCGGACCGCCCTACGCTGTCGGAACTGCTCGTCGTACCGTAACCACGCCGTTCCCCCATAAACCCGATATGCTTCCCCGATGGCGTCCATGTAACAGAACAACGCCGAACAATGTTCGGGGTTCTTCTCTCCAATCACCCCCGCCAATATAGCGAACGCCTGTAGCCAATTGGCGAAAGTCCGGGGAATCAGCCTATACCTCCTCTTTTCTTCATCGTCTTTTTTACTGCTATCCGGTTTAACCCTATCAAGGTTGAATTTTTCCAGGGGCAGCAAGGAGAAAATCTCCACGTACTCCCCTTTCCAAATCTTCTCCCTGACCTCCTGTTTTAAATGAGCCCCCAGGGGTCCCTCAAAACAGACGTATACCTCGCATTTTGCTGCATCCGCCATGCGCACAATATCGTCCCTCGCCGTAAGTTCTTTCGTCCCCTTTTCCGTCTCACTTACCTTGTCCGTTCCCCCTTCCACCGAGGCAATCTGACTGTCTGACGTAGCGTCAGCTACCACCCCACACCCGGCGGCCGCCCCCGCCTCTGTTCCACCAACTCTCGAATTTACCCCACCTTCTGTTGCCTCACACCTATTACCAAAACGGCCTATCAACACCCTCAATCCCTCTAGCAATTCCTGTACCTGCCCCGACCCACTCTCCGCCCTCCCGCTCACCGCTCGCGGTTGGTCCGTTAATGCCAACGACGGCGCGGGAGATGGCCCTGGGCTCCCCCCACTAGTACCCGCACCCATCAATGACTGTAAAACTTTAACAAAAGCACTGTTGTCAGTGGACTTACCGGGCTGACCGGGCGGGGGTCCCACAGCCGCTGCACGTGCCTCCACCGGCGGGATAGGGCGACCGAGCTCCTCCTCCTCCTCCTCGGACAATTCTCCTTCCGACCGAGATTCTTCCTCCTGTGCACAAGACAAGGAACGCTCCCTCGGAGAGGGGCTCCGGTAAGTAGCATGTCTCCTTCCACCCGCACCTCTGTCACGCTGCTCGCTGCTTCCCGTCTGAACCGGACTCCCCCGTGCAGGCGGGCCGGTACGGGCTCCGCTCCTGCTGACCCGATTCCCTGCTGTGCTGGCTGGTGGCGCCCCGCCATCCCTCCCGCCCGCTGCCATGTGAGACCCCCTCCCCCCTCTCGCCGATGCTCCCCTGGCCCTTCTGTCCTCTCCCCCCGACTCGTGCAGAGCCGCCGGGGGATTCGCTGTAAAGGCACGTCTGGGGGCCGATGCCCCCCTCCTGGCCGTTGCCCGAGTGGCCTGTGAATCCCCACCCCCCTGCTTGTGCAGAGCTGCTGGGGGGGACGTATTGCTTGAAGAGCCTGTTGCCTCGGCCATCTTCTTCCCCTTTCCAGCCCTCCCCCCACCCCCCCTCCCCCCAGTGTTCCTACTTCCCCCCATCTCGTGTGGCGATGCTGGGGCCGTTGAGGCTGCTGAAGCACTGCTACCTGGGGATCCTCTCCTTGGTAGGCCCAAATCCCCCCCCCCCTGCACCAGGCCTGCTGCCTGTCCTTCTGCTGGCCAGTCCTGCATCCTCCCTCTGCACCCGTTGTGCTGGTGGGGTAGATCGGTCCCCCCTGGGGCTCCTTACCATGCCAGAAGGTCCCGCTGTGGCCCCAGGGGAGTACCGCTTCGGCGGCCTGGACACGCGGCCGCGTGGCGCCGCGCCGCCATCTTGGATTTTCTCAGCTGCATCCCGGTCTTCCGTGGAGCTCCCTGCTCCATCCAGCAGCGCTTCGATCTGCCTCCTGACCCACTCGGGTCCTTGTTCCGCCGCCGCCGCCCGCACCAAAGACGCAAACCCGTCGGCCATGTTCTCTGTGAAACGAGGAGCAGAGTGAAAAAACCTGCCTCCTCGTGTCCCGACGCTCCCGCACTGCCTGGCTAGCTCCGCCCCTCCCTTTTATATGGCCGCTCCCCCCTAGACATTACAGGGCCCTCCCCTGCCCCTGTTAACCCCCTGCTGGCCGGAGTGTGTCACTTGACACACTGTCATGGACGGCCCTGCATTAAGTTCCCCTTCTGTCCACTGCACTCCGGTCCTTTCTATACATTTACTTCCTTACCCCCTGCGTATTACTATTGACAAATCACCTGCTAAGTAATACTGAACCATGGTTGGGGAAGGAGGAAAGGGGGAGATAGGCAAAGAACCATCTTGACAAGGAAAAGTGAACCTTTACATTGCATTATAATGTCTGTGGTTTCAAAACTTCCAGAGAATTTGAGAAGCATTCTATTGACTACACATTTACAGAAGGCTTAGCAGTGAGACATGGTGAGGTAGAAGCACCTGCCTGCTATGGCTACATATAATTCCAACTTTATTATAATCTGCTTAAATAACAGGAAGATATAATATAAAAGTAGGTTCCACAACTGAATAGTTCCCAAAATATTAGAAACACTTTAAGTAAAGGTTTTAATTCATACCAAATAAAAAAGAAAAAAAAATTAAACAATGTTCACAAAATATTCAAAACAATATCTCTACCTGCTGTAGAATAGACCTTAAAGCAGTGGTCTCAAAGTACCGGCCCGCGGGCCATTTGCGGCCCGCGGACTGGTTATAAATGGCCCGCAGCGGCGATCCCCAGCACACAGGGGGACCCGGACAGCAGAGGGATCGGAGCGGCGGCGGGGGGAGAGATCAGAGTAATCAAAACAGAGAGAGAGAGGCAACAGGCAGCTTTTGCTGGTGCAGAAGTTTTTAATAAAATAAATGCTGAAAAACTAACAGTCCACTCACTCTCCATGTCACAGCTGTATATGTCAGTCTGTGACGTCGGCTGTCCCATCCTCCTCTCCGATACATGCTGCTCTCACTGATATCTGTGGAGGAAGCCCATAACACAGAGCTGCGGGGAGACTGCAGTGAGCTGTCAGTCTGGGATGCTGTGACCAATCAGAGCGTTCTGGAGGCTTAACCACGCCTCCATCATCAGAGGCTGAGAGTTCACATGAGTTTCCCGCGGCTCTCTGTTTGCTCCACAGATATCAGTGATAACAGCAGCATGGAGAGGAGGATGGGACAGCCAACGTCACAGACTGACATATACATCTCTGACATTGGAGAGTGAGTGGACTGTTTGTTTTTAAGCATTTATTTTATTAAAAACTTCTGCACCAGCAGTTGCCTGTCGCCTCTCCCTTATGCTTTGACCCTCCTGTGTATGTGCCACCCCCTCCTGGGTATTTGCCCCCCTCTCCTCTGTAATTGTCCCTCCCTCCAGTGTATTTGCCACCCCCTCCACTGTATTTGCCACCCTCTCCTCTGTAATTGCACCCCCCTCCTCTGTAATTGCCCGCCAATCTCTAATTGCCCCCTCCTCTATAATTGCTCGCCGCTCCGAACCCCCTGTGGTCCGGGCCTCCCTGTGTGCTGGGGCTTCATGATACCCCCTGTTGGCTGCCATCGGTGCTGGGTTAATAATGCGTTTTGCTGACATCAGTGCTGGGTTCAATAATGCGATTTGCTGACATCAGTGCTGCGTTCAATAATGCGATTTGCTGACATCAGTGCTGGGTTCAATAATGCGATTTGCTGACATCAGTGCTGCGTTCAATAATGCGATTTGCTGACATCAGTGCTGCGTTCAATAATGCGATTTGCTGACATCAGTGCTGGGTTCAATAATGCGATTTGCTGACATCAGTGCTGCGTTCAATAATGCGATTTGCTGACATCAGTGCTGGGTTCAATAATGCGATTTGCTGACATCAGTGCTGGGTTCAATAATGCGATTTGCTGACATCAGTGCTGGGTTCAATAATGAGTTTTGCTGACATCGGTGCTGGGTTTAATAATGCGTTTTGCTGACATCGGTGCTGGGGGTTAATAGATCTCAGAAGGGAAACTGTAAGCTCAGCACACAAATATACACACATTGGGGGTTATTTACTAAAGGCAAATCCATTTTGCACTGCAAGTGCACTTGGAATTTCAGTCGCTGTAGATCCGAGGGGGACATGTAAGGAAAAAGTTTGCATGCGGCCCCCATGGGATATGAAAACTTGTCATGTGGCCCTCAGGTAATTTGAGTTTGAGACCCCTGCCTTAAAGTGTAGGAAGAAAATGTGTCTAATAGAGTATAGACAGAGGCACTTACATTATGAAGTAACATGCACAGGGCATTCTTGCACACATTAAATACATGAACAATCTACATGCCAAACTCTCTTACTAATCCATTTGGACGCTAACATAATAAACTGCAGAGTACATAATGTAACATCCATATCTTAACTTGTCTCACATAGTAGCAAAAAATAAACCCTTTAAAGTTTCAGCATTCTTGTTCTCATCCCATAAAGAGATGTCCAAATTGGGCCCAATTAGCCATTTTCCTTCCCCGGAGTCATGTGACTCATTAGTGTTGCAAGGTCTCAGGTGTGAATGGGGAGGAGGTGTGTTAAATTTGTGTGTAATCGCTCTCACTCTCTCATACTGGTCACTGGAAGTTCAGCATGGCACCTCATGGCAAAAGGACTCTCTGAGGATCCGAAAAAAAGAATTGTTGCTCACATAAAGATGGCCTAGGCTATAAGAAGATTGCCAAGGCTCTGACACTGAGCTGCAGCATCGTGGCCAAGACCATATAGCGGTTTAACAGGACAGGTTCCACTCGGAACAGGCCTTGGTCGACCAAAAAAGTTGAGTGCACGTGCTCAGCGTCATATCCAGAGGTTGCTTTTGGGAAATAGATGTATGAGTGCTGCCAGCATTGCTGCAGAGGTTGAAGGGGTGGGGGGTCAGCCTGTCAGTGCTCAGACCATACGCCACACACTGCATCAAATTGGTCAGCATGGCTGTTGTCCCAAAAGGAAGCCTCTTCTAAAGATAATGCACAAGAAAGCCCACAAACTGTTTGCTGAAGAAAAGCAGACTAAGGACATGGATTACTGGAACCATGTCCTGTGGTCTGATGAGTCCAAGATAAACTTATTTGGTTCAGATGTTGTCAAGTGTGTGTGGCGGTAACCAGGTAAGGAGTACAAAGACAAGTGTGTCTTGCCTACAGTCAAGCATGGTGGGGGGAGTGTCATCGTCTGGGGCTGCATGAGTGCTGCCAGCACTGGGGAGCTACAGTTCATTGAGGGAACCATGAATGCCAACATGCACTGTGACCTACTAAAGCAGAGCATGATCCCCTCCCTTCAGAGACTGGACTACAGTGTAGTATTCCAACATGTTAACAACCCAGACACACCTCCAAGACGACCACTGCCTTGCTAAAAAAGCTGAGGGTAAAGGTGATGGACCGACCAAGCATGTCTCCAGACCTAAACCCTATTGAGCATCTGTGGAGCATCCTCAAACAGAAGGTGGAGGAGCGGAAGGTCTCTAACACCCACAAGCTCTGTGATGTCATCATGGAGGAGTGGAAGAGGACTCCAGTGGCAACCTGTGAAGCTCCGGTGAACTCCATGCCCAAGAGGGTTAAGGCAGTGCTGGAAAATAATGGTGGCCACACAAAATATTGACACTTTGGGCCCAATTTAAACATTTTCTCTTAGGGGTGTACTCACTTTTGTTGCCAGCGGTTTAGACATTAATGGATGTGTGTTGAGGTATTTTGAGTGGACAGAAAATTTACACTGTTATCTGTTATACAAGCTGTACACTCACTACTTTACATTGTCGCAAACTGTCATTTCTTCAGTGTTTTCACATGAAAAGAGATAATAAAATATGTACAAAGATGTGAAGGATGTACTCACTGTTGTGAGATACTGTATATATCAAATACCCTGCCACTAACTGAATAACCTGCCTGCTTAATCTAACTCAAGCTATCTCTCTGTCCAAGCCAACAACACTACACATGGCTGCTCTGTAAGCAGCCTTATATAGTGTGGGGCATGGACTTAGTACACATGAGCCATGATTGGCCAAAGGCACCCTGCCTTTGGCCAATTATGGCTCTCTCAGCAGATTGCGCTGTGATTGGCCAAAGCATGCAGGTCAGGTGCGTGCAGGTCAGGTGCATGCTTTGGCCAATCATCCTGCAGCAATGCACTGCGATCTCGCAGTGCTTTATGGGGCATTCCGCTGCACCCAAATTTGTTCGGTTCGTTTTAGAACAAACTAACACCTGATGTTCGAGTCGAACCTATGTTCGACTCGAACCGTGGGCTCAGCCCTAATAGTGTACATAGTAGAGGGATCCCTGTACATGTGGGGGACCCCACACAGGGAGGATAATCTGTTGAGATCCCTGCAATTGAGCTCTACCTATGGCTTTTATATACTGTAGCTATTTCCCTTTTTTCTTCATCTGTTGGATAATTACCGTGACATTTAGGACCTATTGTGAAGGCTTCTTCCCTTACCTACATTTAGGCTACACTATACATGATTTATTTGATGTTTGATACTATATGGATCCTGGCCTTCTGCTTATGTTTCCTTGTGTGGCTCATCTTACCTGGGACATTGTTTCCAGCTAATGCCATTTTTAGTATCTCTATACTAACACCTTCTGCATGTTAAGCCCTTTGTGAAGGGGTGGTAGAGCCCTCTAATGGGACCACTACTTTGAATGATTTAGGGTGTAGAATGCTACTATTTTTTTAATACGCATGGTTTTTACCTCTCATTGCGCATCAATAAAGTTTTGTGTTTTACCTTACTTTGTCTGGTTTGTGCCTATAAAGTCCATGAACAACAGTTCAACCTTTTTCCTTTTGTATTGTACTATGGAGCTAATCAAGTCCAAAAGATTTAGAGTGAGAAAGCTGCACGTCAGACCTGTGGGAACAGACATTCATCCACGCATATACAGGGACAGGATGTGTCTAGATGACAGCAATGCAATTCAGCCTCTCTGAGGACTTTGTACAGATGTATTTTAAATTGTCCATATGTAGTACATTATAACTGTAATAGGAACTTGGTATACACCCTATTGCCTTGCAGCATTTAAAGTGGCAGACACATTACTCATAATATTGTGGACAGCATAGTGGCTAAGTGGTTAGCAAGTCCACCTAGCAGAACTAGGGTAGTCAGTTTGAATCCCAACCATGGCACTATCTGCATGGAGTTTGCATGTTCTCCCTGTGCCTGCGTGGGTTTCCTCTGGGTGCTCTAGTTTCCTCCCTCACTGCAAAGACACGGATAGGGTAATTTGGCTCATGTCAAAATTTGCCCTAGTATGTGTCTGTACGAATGTGACTTAACCTCTTCTGGTCCACACTATAGCCGAATGACGGCTACAGCACGGACCTACATTGCCAGGAGGCTGTCAATAGATTTCCTCCCCTTTACTCGCTCCATGCTGGTCGCGCTTAGCGTGCTCTGTGATCACCAAGTCAATGAGACTCGGGTGATTACAGATCGGATCCCAGCCCCTTCCTACGTGATCAGCTGTCAGCCAATGACAGCTGATCACGTGATGTAAACAGAAGCTTGGTAATCGTTTTTTTTTCTCATCAGCGTGAAGCTCTGTTGAAGGGACATTGGTCCCGGAGAGGAAGAGGCATAGCCACCTCATCTGTGCCAACCAGTACTGCCTGCCAGTGCCATCAATTGATGTCCACCAGTTAATATCATTGCCACCAATCAGTGCCACCTATCAATGCCCACCAGTGATGCCAATCAGTGCCATCTAGCAGTGCTGCCTATCAGTGTCCCCTACTGTCACCCATCAGTGCCCATCAGTGCCACCCATCAGTGCCCATCAGTGCCACCCATCAGTGCCAGCTATCAGTGCCACCCATCAGTGCCCTTCAATGCCACTTATTAATGCTCTTCAGTGCCAACTATCAATGCCCTTCAGTGCCACCTATCAATGCCCTTCAGTGCCCATCAGTGCCACCCATTTGTGTCACCCATCAGTGCCACCTCTCAGTGCCCACCAGTGCCACCTTATCGGTGCCCATCAGTGCTGCATATTAATGCCGATCAGTGCAGCCTCATCAGCGTACATCAATGAAGGAGAAAAATTACCGGTTTGCAAAATTTTATAACAAAATATAAAACCGTTTTGTTTTTGTTTTCAAAATTTTCAGTCCTTTTTAATTTTTTCAAACCCAGAGGTGATTAAATACCACCAAAAGAAAGCTCTATTTGTGGTGAAAAAAATGCTAAAAATTTAATTTGGGTACAGTGTTACATGACCGCACAATTGTCATTCAAAGAGTGAAAGCTGAAAGCTGAAAATTGGTCTGGGCAGGAGGGGGTTTAAGTGCCTAGTAAGTGGCTAAGTACCTTAGATTGTAAGCTCCTTGAGGGTAGGGACAGATGCCAATGTACAATATATACTGCATATGCAAAGTGCTGCATAAATTGACAGTGCCTGTATTAAATAAATAAGTGCCTGTATTAAATAAATAGTATTGAAATAATGAGAACTTTCATATATTGGATTTCCTAAAGTTCAAACTTCTATCTCATGTTCCTTAATACATCTAAGTTGTTAGAAATCTTGTAATTTTGATTTTTGTTGAGGTCCTGTGGGGCCAGAGAGTTTAAAGTATAAATTCAGCATGCTTCTTTTCCCATGAGGATTTTATTTTTACCTTTATAAGATTGGCAATTGAAAATTATAGATCCAACTGAATTTTAGTCCTTCCACTGAGAATACATAAAATTGTTTGAAATGATCCGCTATTCTTTTTCCCTAAAATACTGCAAAGATGTTTTTTTCTTTTCCCCTCTGGTTTTTCCAATACATATTCTTTTGCATGTACAGTTGATACAATACAACCCCATAGCACACTCCATTTGTTAGGTTACAGACTTGTATTTTTAGGGGATAATTTACAGTAGACAAAAATTTCATTAAGATTGGTTGCTTTTTTTCCAATGGACAGGAGCCCATTGATTCTGTTACCCTTTTGTCCAGCATCAAAATGCGCCAAAATTTAGACAGTAGGAAGCTCAATTTTTCCCATTGGGCACGAAATCTAGATAGTACAACTGGCCTATATTCCTCCCCTGTGTTTTTCACGGAATGTAGGCGTTGATTTACTAAAAGCATATAGGCTGTTCACTTTGCAAGGGAATTTTCTCTTGGTGAATAAAGTGAAGCTTTGCAGACTTCCAACATTAAATCATGTAAAAGAAAAAATGTCCCTGCAAATGACTGGGTGTTCTTTACAAAGTGAAATTTTTACCACGTTCAGTAAAAACTCCTTTCACAAGTCAGCCTTTAGTAAATCAACCCCATAGAATCTCTGATCAGTTCCTATTTTGGGAATTCTAATGCCGCGTACACACGATCGGATTTTCCGACGGGAAATGTTGGATGTGAGCTTGTCGGTGGTAAGTCTGACCGTGTGTATGCTCCATCTGACATTTGTTTGACTTTCCAGCAACAAATTTTGGCTAGCAGGTTCTCAAATTTTCCACCAACAAATGTTTGTTGTCTGACTTTCCGATCGTGTGTACACAAGTCTGTCGCTCAAAAGTCCACGCATGCTCGGAATCAAGGACGAGCCGGAAAGCGCTCGGTCTTGTAAAACTAGCATTCGTAATGGAGATATCACGTACAACTTGTACATCACTACATTCGTAATTGTTGGCCAACATTTGTGTGACCGTGTGTATGCAAAACAAGTTGAAGCCAACACCCGTCCAACAAAAATCCATGGTTTTGTTGTCGGAAAGTCCGATCATGTGTACGAGGCATTAGAATTCAAAGAATTACATTTCCTCACTACTTATTGATAGATGAGTAAAATGTTACATTCATTACTGTTCAAATTATAAAAGTCACCAAAGTTGAGATTCTCCACACCACCAGCAGGTTATCCATATAGCAATAGATCTTCCATAAACTCAAGCATACTATACACTCTGGCTTGCTCTATCCATCCCAGCCATAGGCATGTGTAGGTTGGGTCACAAGCAGCACTCATTCCAATGCCCATTTTATGTCTATAGTACTGACTTCTGAATGTAAAAAAAAATAGTTTTAAATGAATTATGTGCTCTTGCTAGGAGATAACTTTGATCCAACCAATTAGTTGTTGCATTACCACTTGCTCTGGAAGATTTTACCCCCTTCTAATAGGGTCTAATAATAAGAAGGGCAGACTGGCTATCAAATGTTTCAATTTCCTTTTTAATAGCTTTGCTAATGTGTTCCAATAAGCTGCATATTCCAGACAATTTGCATTCCAGGGGGCTTTTATTTGTTAATGTACTGTAGGTAACATGTCAAAGAGTGCTATATGAGAGGGGATCTCTACACTAGGTATTCTTAGGGGGGGGGCTATAGTAGCACAAATAAATACTCTTATGATTAAGCTTAGTAAGACTGAGGGTAAACAAATATGACTAGATCAGTCCCCATTAAGCAGCTCCCTATCATTCCTTTATGCCACCCTACTTGGGAAAGGCAGCACGGGTACTCCCAATTCTTGCAAAGCTGAGATAAGGAACTACAGGCTACCTTCACACCAGTCTATAAGTATTATTATTTATTTGGTTATAAGTTACTCACCAGGTGGCATTGACCTCTTCTAAACTTCATCAGATTTACCCAAAGGTCTTACCATTATGCCAGCACTGCATGGTAGTGAATGGTACTCTCCTATACATTTTCTAGAGCTGTCCAAAACTCCATGACTTTTGGGACATGGTAAAACTGACCACTCACTCACAGGTGTTTCTTTTGCAATATCTGTATTATTGCACACACACATCCCTATAAAAATGTATAAGAATACCCTACTTCTACATCTTACCAATGCCACTACAGCATGTAAATCTGCACCGTGTAAAAAACAAAAGCACCTAATAAGGAGTAATGGATTATTAGATCCTATGGATCAAAAAGACTTAGCCCTAAAACATATGTTCCCTGTGCATCAAATGGTGAGTTTGGAATAGGAGACTTTCTGTAGACCCACCTCTATAATTTTCCATTCACCCCTGTCCAAAACCCCACCTCCCATTTTTTATTTTTGTAAATATATATTTTTTTTCTTTTCTGCTCTATTTTTCTTCTCAGCCCATCCTAAGTCACCAGGAATATTGTTCCATGCCATTGACCCTCCACATACATCTTTCATCCCCTCACCCTTCAATAACAGAAAGCAGAAAATAATAAAGACTTCAGTGGATTCTATTTATTCTTTATTTCTTTTACTGTACAAATATTCCAGATACCAAAAGGCTAGCTACTTTGTTTTTCTTGTTTGCCATTCACTGTAATGCTACATACAGTATCTCCCAAAAGTGAGTACACCCCTCGCATTTTTGTAAATATTGTGAAATACTGAAGCAGAAAATGATCCCCTCCCATCGGAGACTGGGCAGCAGGGCAGTATTCCAACATGATAACAACCCCAAACACACCTCCAAGAACACTGCCTTGCTAAAGAAGCAACCGGGTGAGGAGTACAAAGACAAGTGTGTCTTGCCTACAGTCAAGCATAGTGGGGGGAGTGTCATGGTCTGGGGCTGCATGAGTGCTGCCAGCACTGGGGAGCTACAGTTCATTGAGGGAACCATGAATGTCAACATGCACTGTGACCTACTGAAGCAGAGCATGATCCCCTCCCTTTAGAGACTGGGCCGCAGTGTAGTATTCCAACATGTTAACAACCTCAGACACACCTCCAAGACGACCACTGCCTTGCGGAAAAAAAAAAAAAAAAAGCTGAGGGTAAAGATGATGGACTGTCCAAGCATGTCTCCAGACCTAAACCCTATTTAGCATCTGTCGCGCATCCTCAAACGGAAGGTGGAGGAGTACAAGGTCTCTAACATCCACAAGCTCCGTGATGTCATCATGGAGGAATGGAAGAGGACTCCAGTGGCAATCTGTGAAGCTCTGGTGAACTTCATGCCCACAAGGTTTAAGGCAGTGCTGGAAAATAATGGTGGCCACACAAAATATTGACACTTTGGGCCTAATTGGGACATTTTCACTTAGGGGTGTACTCACTCTTGTTGCCAACGGTTTAGGCATTAATGGCTGTGTGCCATTGAGTTATTTTGAGGGGACATCAAATTTACACTGTTATACAAGCGGTACACTCACTACTTTACATTGTAGCAAAGTGTAATTTCTTCAGTGTTGTCACATGAAAAGATATAATAAAATACTTACAAAAATGTGAGGTGTGTACTCCGTTTTGTGACATACTGTATATTCTTGCTGATGTTCCTCCAAGAGGAGAAGAAAAAATAATTTATAAAAAAAAGTAGAGATGAAATACATATAAGGAAGCTATTTCACCTCTGGTAGGTCAGAGGACCTGACTCTTCTATGCTGCAATAACTAACATTTACAGGTCCCTCCCCCGGTCTGTGACTGGAAAGTGAAAGGACAGGCAGCACTCTTATGAGCTCAACTCTATCACTTTGTTATTTTCCTATCAGCATATTTAGTACCTGGGCAGGGCAGCATAACTGATTAGCTCCTTTTGCTAACTACTCTTTCCCAGTCTCTGATGTACAGGTGATTGCAAATGATCATTTTTAAACTGCCTGTGTGATTCGGCAGTAGTATATAAACAAAGGCTCCAAAGCTCCACAGTGATCTCAATCAAATAACACCAAATGGAAGAAGTGGTCTGGTAAGAGAAAGGAAGGCACCTCCACCATCAAACACACTGACCCTTACCAGAAAGTGCGACCTCCTGTTACAGAGGTCACACAGGCTTGTGGCTTAATCCCGGCCAGGGGTTCCAATAGGCAATAGCTGGTTGCTCAGGATAGAAGAAATACAGGCTCAGGGGCGGTCAGACGGAGGACATGAAATGAAAGAAAAACTCCATAGTGTATCTCTATATAAAATTTAATATGCAGACAAGATAAAAGCGTGTAAATAGCCGGCCGGCTCGATTTCGCTGCCCGTTACTTCCGGGATCCGCGTGGTTGTGTGGTGACGTCAGCACGCCGCTCCTCCCTACGCCGTTTCGTCACAGATGACGTCTTCCAGGGGCACGGGGGGCGTGCTGACTCACCACCAATAAATACCAATACACAAAGAGGGAACGCCCAGCTCTGAACCACTGCTGTCAGTACTGCATAGTACTGCATAGAGGAAGGACGTGCGTCTGGAGCTCTGGCCGTCAGGAGCCCCTCAGCCCCCAGCTAGCCAGGTCTCTTCCAGCTCGGATCCCGGACCCCCTAGCAGCGGTAACGGAGATCGGGTGGGGGACAAGACCATCCGGACCCCACAGCGGGCCACAACCAAATTAATTGGCCCCCAAGCCCTCAACCCTGCACCGCGCTGGCCGCAGCTGAACGGCGGGCATCAGCCGCCAGGAAAGTCTGCGGCTCCGGCCTAGTCCCGGCCGAAGCCGGCCAAAAGCCTCCCTGAACGCCTCTCCCCTCCCCTCGGGGCATATAGCGGCAGCGGAGAGCTCCCCCCTCCTACCAGCCCACGGTCACTCACCCACAACAGCAGACAGGGGCAGGAGCCACCAGTTCCAGGACAGGCCGTGGCTCGGGCCTAGTTCAGCGGCCATCTTGGTACACCCAGGCTACAGCACTTCATCATCTTGGACCAGTCTGGCGGCCATCTTGGTACACCCGGACCTACCAAACTGATTTTAAAGCACAGTTTTCACTACAAGTTATTGAACAACCGTTCGATGACTTGTTTTTAATTACATTTTAATCAAGTTTTAAGTTTTAATCAATTTTAACAAACTTTTAACAAATTTTAATCACAGCATACACCCAGACCAGCTAAGTTTTTAAACCACAAGTTTTTAACAGCATTCGCCAGTAACATTAGCATCGCTATAAGCTGCCTTTTCTTCCCCAGGAGATCAATAGCAGCAGGATCCACCCTATCTTCATCGTGGGATCAACCCCGGTAAGGTAATTATTCTGGTAAGTAACGCAGGGGACCACCATTAGCAGTTGATCCAGGGACCAACATCCGACCGCCCCTCGGGGGGTCAGGAAGGAATTTTTTCCTCTGCTGTAGCAATTGGCCGCTCAGTAGGGGTTTTTCGCCTTCCTCTGGATCAACGGGAGGGCAGGTATAGGTCAACAGGTTTTTTTTCCTACAGATCCGTCACCTGAACTGTTATCGCCTCAGCAACGCATCAGTTTTTTCAAACGCATAATTCCGTCAACATCAAATTCTCGGGATCACCTCAACATGTGCAATTTTAAATACTCAGCAGAGTCTCTCCGCAGACTAAGAAGTTTGACCGCAACACTACCGACCTACATTCAAAAAATATTACAAAAAGAACGACTACTAAGGATCGGGCCGCTAGCAACCATCAAACATAAGAAGACTACATTGCAACCACAACAGTTAACATGCGCATTGATTAACACCAGATCGGCAGTCAAGCACAGGCACGAAATCCATGACTTCATCACGCAATACAACATAGATTGCCTCTTCATCACGGAAAGCTGGCTAACACCCGACTGCAACACCATCCTAACAGAATTAGTGCCAGCAAACTACAGGATCCTAACCGAGCATAGGAAAGGAAAAAAAGGAGGAGGCCTAGCAGTGATCTTCAAAGCTCACCTGGCGCTCGCCAAACCTACGGTACAGAACACAGCAACTTTTATGGAGACACTTACTCTACAGATGCAAACAACACCACAAGAAACCATCCACATGCTGCTATGCTACAGACCACCAGGACCAAAGACAAACCTACCGATACCACTCACGGAATTCATTTCGGCATACACCCTGAAAAACAACAAGGTTCTGGTACTTGGAGATTTCAACCTCTGGGCAAATTCCACCGAAGACCCCATCGCCACCACCTGCATCAATCAACTGGAAGACCTAGGGCTTCAACAACTAGTAAATGCTCCCACACATGGGTCGGGTCACATTCTGGACCTCATCTTCAAGCAAAATATCGACATCAACATACGAGACAACATATCGCTACCATGGACAGACCACCACGCTATCAAATTTGAAATCACCACTAACATCACCCTCCAGCAACCAAATCCGGCCGCAACAACACAGTGGATCAGATCACAGAAGAAATTACACTCGTAAATTTTCAAAACCACACTAAGAAACAAAATGGCAACACGAAATCAAAACCACTCAACCGAACGAGCACTCAACTCCTTAAACAAGGCACTACTACAAACAGCAGATGCAGTCGCCCCGAAACATCGAGGACCCATCCGCAAGAAAAATTCTGGATGGTTTAATGGCGCGCTTACACTACTGAAACGGGAACACAGAAGAGCAGAACGAGCCTGGAGACGAAACACTACAAAGGAAAATCACACATACTACAAAATACTCACCAAGAAATATCATAAAGCAATTTTCACAGCGAAAAAAGAACATGTCTCAAACACCCTCTCAAAAGCCTTAAACCGGCCACGTGAACTGTTCAAACTAGTCGCCCAGACTATGAACCCCACCTGCCTTGAGCCCCGAGAAAACGAAACCCAAGAATACTGCAATAAGTTATCGGATTTTTTCATCAACAAAATCGACAACATTCAGAAAATAATTCACAAAAAAAAACAACCAATTCTACTCAACCAAACCAAGGTAAGGAATTTTACTTGCACAGTGCACAAGCACCACATTTTTCGCTTACCCCCATCACCACGGATGAAACAAAAAATCTCATCAAAAGCCTCCGAGACAGTACATCGCCAAACGACATCATTCCTACAAAGCTCTTGAAAGAATGCTCCGACATTCTGTCCCCCGCTATTACACACCTAGTAAATCAGTCATTCAAAGAAGGGTTGGTTCCTATTTCCCTCAAGCAAGGCATCATCAAACCACTGCTAAAGAAACCCAACCTCGACCCCAAAGATCCAAACAATCGCAGACCGGTAACAAGCCTGAACACCATCTCCAAGATTATGGAGAAAGCAGTAGTAAGACAGCTTCAGCTTCACCTAGACACACACAAGCTCCTGGACCCACTACAATCTGGCTTCCGCCCAGGCCATGGCACAGAAACGGCACTTCTGAAAATATGGGATGACGCCCTAGAAGCCGCGGATGATGGAGAATCGTGTCTTCTGGTACTGCTGGATCTTAGCGCGGCGTTCGACACAGTGGACCACAACACTCTTCTCAGCCGCCTCAAGGAAGTGGCAGGAGTCACAGATGGAGATCTGCCATGGTTCGCTTCCTTCTTAGGAAACCGGTCGCAGACAGTGAAATTAGGAGCCTTCACTTCGGAAACCCAGGCAATTTCTTATGGAGTCCCTCAAGGATCACCATTGTCACCAGTACTCTTCAACATTTACATCCGGCCACTCTTCAAAATTATCAGCAAATCAGATCTATGCTACCACTCATATGCGGACGACACTCAACTATACTTCCGTATCACCGGAAAAAAAGACCAATACCAGGAACTAGGAAAATGTCTCACATTGATAGATGACTGGATGACCACGAGCTCCCTCAAACTTAATGGGTCGAAAACAGAACTACTGCTCCTCAACGCTAACCGAAGTAAAAAAACGAAGACCCCATGGATCCCACCAACCATCCTTGGACAGACCATTCTTCCAAGCACCAAAGCCAAAAGCCTCGGAGTCATCTTTGATTCAGAGATGACCATGGATGCACAAATAGGATCAGTAATCAGCGGATCCCATCATCTCCTCCGCATGCTTCGCAGACTCATCCCCTTCATCCCAGAAAAGGAGAAAGCAGTAGTAGTAGGAACCATCATCAATTCACGGCTCGACTACGCAAAATCCCTCTACATAGGATTACCGGATTACCAGATTGCGCGCCTACAAGTCGTCCAAAACGCAGCAGCAAGATTAGTCACCGGAAAGAAACCCTGGGAATCCATTTCCCCATCCCTAAGGTCCCTTCATTGGCTCAAGGTAAAAGATAGGATCACATTCAAGACCCTCTGCCTCACCCACAAATGTACACAAGGAAATGCTCCTCAATACCTTTGTGAGAAAATAGGAAAATACATACCGAATCGCAGACTTCGATCAACAGACCAAAATCTCCTTCTCATCCCCAAAGCCCGCTACAAATCGAAGGGAGAACGAAGATTCGCAGTACAGGGACCTCGGCTATGGAATGCGCTACCAAACGACATCCGCTTGGAAGAAAACCATCAGGCATTCAGGAAAAAACTCAAGACCCACCTCTTCTAATACAGCAGGAAACAGGGGCAGACAAGCGCCTTGAGGCGATTCAGTTCGCATTTGCAGCGCTATACAAATCATTCATTCATTCATTCATTCACTGAGGGCCCGATGTATGTCCACCATTTTGGTGAAGGGCAAATTGCCCTAACTTGAAAAAAAGTTTGATAATTCAAAAACAGCGGTGATTAAAAACGGTTTACTTGGAAACCAAGGAGAAAAACACTGCAACTCACAAGGAGAATAGACAGCACTCTGAAATTGCTATGGTGGTGAATTTCAGAGTGCTGTCTATTCTCCTTGTGAGTTGCAGTGTTTTTCTCCTTGGTTTCCAAGTAAACCGTTTTTAATCACCGCTGTTTTTGAATTATCAAACTTTTTTTCAAGTTAGGGTAATTTGCCCTTCACCAAAATGGTGGACATACATCGGGCCCTCAGTGGTTCAGAGCTGGGCGTTCCCTCTGTGTTCCCTCTGTGTGTATTGGTATTTATTGGTGGTGAGTCAGCACGCCGCCCGTGCCCCTGGAAGACGTCATCTGTGACGAAACGGCGTAGGGAGGAGCGGCGTGCTGACGTCACCACACAACCACGCGGATCCCGGAAGTAACGGGCAGTGAAATCGAGCTGGCCGGCTATTTACACGCTTTTATCTTGTCTGCATATTGTAAGTGCAAAATCCCCTTTTTTACAATTAAATTTTATATAGAGATACACTATGGAGTTTTTCTTTCATTTCATGTCCTCCGTCTGACCGCCCCTGAGCCTGTATTTCTTCTATCCTGAGCAACCAGCTATTGCCTATTGGAACCCCTGGCCGGGATTAAGCCACAAGCCTGTGTGACCTCTGTAACAGGAGGTCGCACTTTCTGGTAAGGGTCAGTGTGTTTGATGGTGGAGGTGCCTTCCTTTCTCTTACCAGACCACTTCTTCCATTTGGTGTTATTTGATTGAGATCACTGTAGAACTTTGGAGCCTTTGTTTATATACTACTGCCGAATTACACAGGCAGTTTAAAAATGACCATCACTCAAGGACTCTCTGGTTTATAGCTTTATTGTTATTATGGACTTTCGTTATTGAACTAATCCATCACATATATATGTTCTAGGAGGTGTACACTGCTTATACCTATCCTAGTTCACTCATATATTCACATTTATTTGGTACACCTATGTGGTAAAGTTACTACCTTCATTATTGTTTGCAGCGCAGTTGTTTGTTTTTTATTTAGTCTTGCTAGTGTGGGTATCTCACATTTATGACTGCAGCAGCTATTTTCATATGTTTGTTTCTTTATTAGTTTTGTGTTTATGTTGTGCACCATTCATATTGGGTCACCACAGTTCTTGGACAGCGCAGTAATCCACACATTTTTTCAGGTGATTGCAAATGGCTGATAGCTAGCCAACTTTGGACACTTAAACATCACCTAAAAAATATACAGTATATTATGCTATATTAATGAACACAGATACAGTGCCTTGAAAAAGTATTCATACCCCTTGACATACCCCAAGACTCCAAGCTGTCCATTGAGCTTAGTGCCTCTGACAAGAAGTGAGGAGAGGCACTGTGAGCTCAACCTCTCAGTCTGCTGCAAACAGAGTGTGCCAGCTATGACCCTCAAAGCATTTTTTTATGTTTATGGCAGGTGAGCTTCTGCCTCACCTGCCTCCCCTGACTGCACGTCCCTGATTTTATGTGATAGACAAGCACAAAGTGACACATAATTGTGAAGTGGAAACAAAATGATAAATGGTTTTCATTTTTTTTACAAATAAATATCTGAAAAGTGTTGTGTGCCCCCTTTACTCTGATACTTCTAACTAACATTTTGTGGAACCAATTGCCTTCAGAATTCACCTAATTAGTAAATAGAGTCCACCTGTGTGTAATTTAATCTCAGTATAAATACAGCTGTTCTGTAAAAGCCCTGAGAGGTTTGTTATAGAACCTTAGTGAACAAATAGCATCATGAAAGCCAAGGAACATACCGTTTAAAGCAGGGTTAGGTTATAAAAAAAAATATCCAACGCTTTGAACATCTCACAGAGCACTGTACAATCCATCATCTGAAAATGGAAAGAGTATGGCACAACTGCAAACCTACTAAGACATGGCCAGCCATCTAAACTGACAGGCTGGGCAAGGAGAACATTAATCAGAGAAGCATCCAAGAGGCTCATGGTAACTCTGGAGGAGCTGCAGAGATCCACAGCTCAGGTGGGAGAATCTGTCCACAGAACCACTATTAGTCATGCACTCCACAAATCTGGCCTTTATGGAAGAGTGGCAAAAAGAAAGTCATCATTGAAAGAAAGCCATAAGAAGTCCCGTTTGTATTTTGCGAGAAGCCATGTGGGGGACACAGCAAACATGTGGAAGAAGGTGCTCTGGTTAGATGAGTCCAAATTTGAACTTTTTGGCCTAAAAGCAAAACGCTATGTGTGGCGGAAAACTAACGCTGCACATCACCCTGAACACACCATGCCCACCGTGAAACATGGCGGTGGCCACATCATTTTGTGGGGATATTTTCTTTAGTAGGTACAGGGAGGCTGGTCAGAGTTGATGGGAAGATGGATGAATCCAAATAAAGGGCAATCTTAGATGAAAACCTGTGAGAGTCTGCAAAAGACTTGAGACTGGGGCAGAGGTTTACCTTCTAGCATGACAACGACCCTAAACATACAGCCAGAGCTACAATGGAATGGGTTAGATCAAAGCATATTTATGTGTTAGAATTGCCTAGTCAAAGTCCTGATCTAAATCCAATTGAGAATCTGTGGCAAGACTTGAAAGTTGCTGTTCACAGACACTCTCCATCCAATCTGACAGAGCTTGAGCTATTTAGCAAAGAAGAATGGGCAAAAATGTCACTCTCTAGATCTGCAAAGCTGGTAGAGACTTACCCAAAAAGACTTGCAGCTGTAATTGCAGCGAAACGTGGTTCTACAAAGTATTGACTCAGGGGGGCTGTCTACAAATGCACACCACACTTTTCATATATTTATTTGTAAAAAAATGGGAAAAACATTAATCATTTTCCTTCCACTTCACAATTATGTGCCACTTTATGTTGGTTTATCACACAAAATTCCAAAAAATACATTTAAGTTTTTGGTTGTAACATGACATAATGTGGAAAATGTCAAGGGGTATGAATACTTTTTCAAGGCACTGTAAGTTCAGCTTTAAACACTGGACATCTCTCCTACAAATGGTCAATACACCAATCCAACCTTATCACATTTAAATCGCCTGCCAATATAATTCTTGTTAACCAAGTTTGATCTCTCCGTTATATTGTCATATAGCAGAAAAAGTATGGTGCATTTTCAGTGAGCACATATTTTGATTCATAATTAATGTTTTAACCATAATGTAATTCTTGAAGTAGCTTTTACAGTTTTACATACTTCCGTATTTTTAATAATTTATTATATAAAGCAATGTGGAAATTAGCCACTAGAGGTAGCAAATGTGCCTCCCTTCAGTTGAAATAAAATATAAGCCACACTGGGAGTGCATTGTTTTAAATCAGTGAAATGACTCATAGGGGTTGGTTTACTAAAGACAAATAGGCTGCTCGTTTTGCAACAGAATTCTTCTTTAGCTTTGTAAATAAAGTGAAGCTCTGTTGACTATCATGTTGGCTCTGTTTTTCTATCATTAAATCATGTGCAAATAATAAAACTGTTTTTTATTTTTCCAAGCATGTGTTTGTCTTTACTTATAAAGTTATTCTTTACAAAGTAAATTTTTACCACATTCACTAAGGTAGGTGAAAAATCTTTTGCAAGGTGAACAGCCTATTTGCCCTAGGAAATCAACCCTATAGACTTGCATTGCTGGAAGGATCAGATCCATTGTGGGCCGGAAGCACAGCCTGCATATGTAATGAGCAATCATGGTTTCTTTGTCAGGGCCCAAAACTCGGGGGGGGGGGGGGGCAGGCGGCACATCTGCCGTGGGCGCTGCTTTGAGAGGGGCACATCAGCTCCTTTCTCCTCCTCATCCTCCTTCCCCCAGGTTAGCAGAGATCTCTTCAGTATTCTGGTGGTGAAGTGGTGAAATCACTGCCAGCTCCTGTTGTGGAGGACAGTGAGCATGTTCTGCTCCATGCTGAGCCCAGTCAGTAAAAGCTCACCCAAATCCACCATCAAAAAAGTAAAGTAAACCGGGCGTATGCACACACAAGCGCATAGACGTGTGCTCTGTATGGCTGCAATGAACCTGGCTCTAGCCTGTCTCATGACAGATCACGTGGAGGAAACTGGGAGAAATAACATTTTCTGCCTGCATCGAGCCACGCTGTATCTTAGGTCTGTGTTGAAAGGGGAAATTTGAGGGGGGGTTATAAAAAAAAATAATTGTGATATTTGTACAGGTGGGGGAGTAGGTTGTGATGGCAGGGGAATAAGATTTACACTGGATGGGGAGATGTCAGTCCTGTCAAGGATAAGGATTTGGAGGTGGGAGAACTCTGAACTAAAAAAAGGGGGAAATTTAGTGGAAAAGGTGGAAAAGGGAATCATTTTTGGTTTAAGGTGGTGGTGTATAGCGTAATCCTGAACCCTGCATTCTTTATGCAGTACACTCCAAAACCCTGAACTCTGTAGGTAGCACACCCCTGAACCCTGCTCTCTGTATGTAGTGTACCCCTGAACCCTACATTCTTTATCTAGCGCACCTCAAAACCCTGCACTTTGTACGTAGTGCACCCCTGAACCCTGCATTATTTACATAGCGCACCCCTAAATCCTGCACTTTGTAGCACACCCCAGAACCCTGCACACTGTACGTAGTGAACCCCCAAAACCCAGATCTCTGTATGTAGAGCACCCCTGAACCCTGCACTCTGTATGCAGTGCACCCCTGTACCCTGCACTCTGTATATAGCAAACCCCTGAACCCTGCAGTCTGTACTTAGTGCACCCCTAAACCCTGTACTTTGCACAGAGAGCACCCTTGAACCCTGCACTCTGTACAGTGAGCACCCCTGAACCCTGCACATTGTACAGAGAGCAACCCTGAACTCTACAGTCTGTACAGAGAGCATCCCTGAACCCTGCACTCTGTACATAGAGCACACCTGAACCATGCTCTCTGTATTTATTGCACCCTTCGAACCCTGAGCTCTGTACTTAGCGCACCCCATAACCCTGCACTCTGTAAGTAGTGCACCCCTAAACCCTGCACTCTGTACAGAGAGCACCCCTGAACCCTGCACTCTGTATGTAGCACACTCCTGAACCCTGCACTCTGTACTTAGCGCATTCCTGGTATTTAATGCCCCTTTAAGACCCTCCCACTTAGGGCAATTTGGCACCTAACTTTGCCCCAGGAGTCTTTGCCCCAGGTGAAAGAATGTCTACATTTGCCACTGTTCCTTGTAATTGTAAAATTATATTTTTTACAGGGAAAACTATTTTTTTAATAAACATAAAGAAACCTGTGTATATTATTTACATTAATTAAAAAAATTAATTAAATAGCTATATTTTTATTTACCGTAGCTTAGCTATCTCTCATAAAATCTTTTGCTACACTAAAAGAAATAAGATAAGTATCTCCACAGATTAGCAAACCAAATTATGATTGTTCTGAAGTCTAGAAGCTGGTTACAATACTAGAATCAGCTATTTCATTTTTATGTAGTTGCAAAAATAGCCCTTGTAGTGAGTGCCTAACTATAATGACAAATGCTGCAAGGGATTAAATGCTAGGAGAGGCATACTCCAGTCCACAGTAGGTGGAATTGTCCTAAATTCACCAATTTCTGGTTTAGAGTCTTTGGTTTATTGTATTTCCTAATTCTTTTCTCATTTTATTTGCAAAGACCCATGGGCCTCGACTCTGTATTGTAAAATCAAATCCCTGAACAAGCATCAGCAAACTCACAACCATGATTTTACTTTCTGCTAAATAAACTAGTTTTTGCTTGGTGGAAATCCTTAGCTGACTTTTCTAAACACAATCTTAGGCTGTGTGGAGATACTATGCAAAGCACAAAAACTGCTTTCATCACTCTCCAGAACAAAAAGGGGTGTACTTTATTTTAGGATGGTGCGTCAAGTCCTGTGCGTCAAGGACCACCGGTTCATAGCAAACCTAAAATGAAAAACACAAATTTTACGGAGCCCTGTATTTCAACCTGCATGCTTGTGTTTTTTAGCCTAAAGTTCATTTTCAGTAATTTTTCAACTTTCCATCTATTAAATCTTCTGCCCTTGTTGTTTGAACTGTGGATAGTTAAACATTTTTTTTTCTGCCAGTAAATACCTTATAAAGCTCACTTCCTGTTTCTTCTCTGGTCATTAGCCTAGACTTATGACATCATGCACAGCTCTCTCACCCTCTCACTCTTGTGAGCATTTGCCAGGAAGGGAGGGGGGATGAGTCATAGGAGAGCCAATGAAAGCTGCAGGGCTGCAGAGCTGGAGATGTGCCTCTGTGTGTCTGTGTAAATTCAGGAAGTGAACAGTCAGCAGCTTCAGCTGCCCACAGTTAAAATGGATGCAGGCAGACTCAGTGGAGGGAGATTTCAGCAGCATATTTGGCAAGTACAGAATCACAGTATATATAAAATAATATGCAAAGTGGTTGGAGGGAAGCTTAAGAATGGCAAAGATATTTTTATTACAAATTATGTGAGCAGACTACAGTTCCTCTTTAACCACTTTAAGACCGGGCCTATTTTTCAGACTTGTTGTTTACAAGTTAAAATCATTATATATTTTTTTCTAACACCCTAAAGCACAGGTGTAAAACACAAGGCCCGTGGGCCCTCCAGGCCATGTCATGTGGCCCTCACACCTCTCCTCCAGCCCTCCTCTGGTCCTCCTCTAGACCCCTACTTTCAAGCAATGCATCCAGCCTCTTCCCAGCAGCAGCATAAGGAAAGAGGGGGCTTTGTGATGGTAGGGAGAGTAGGGGACTCAACTTCTGATGGTGGGGTGGCTCTTGATATCTAATGTAAAGGGAGGGGATGCGCTGGACATCTAATCTTACAGATACAACCGGCCCTTTTGAGGACAATCATAATGCTGAAATTGAGTTTGACACCCCTGCCCTAGAGAATAAAATGGCGGTCATTTCAATACCTTCTGTTCCACCATATTTGCGCAGCGTTCTTACAAGCACACTTTTTTTGGAAAAAATACACTTTTTGTAATTAAAAAATAAGACAACAGTAAAGTTAGACCAATTTTTTTTTATATTGTGAAAGATGATGTTACACCGAGTATATTGATACCCAAAATGTCACACTTCAAAATTGCGCCCGCTCGTGCAATGGCGACAAACTTTTATCCTTAAAAATCTCCATATGTGGCGTTTAAAAAATTCTACAAGTTGCATGTTTTGAGTTACAGAGGAGGTGTAGAGATAGAATTATTGCTCTTGCTCTAACAATTGCTGTGTTACCTCACATGTGTGGTTTGAACACCATTTTCCTATGCAAGCGCTACTTATACGTTTGCTTCTGCACACAAGCTTGGCGGGACGGGGTGCGTTAACATTTATTTCTTATTTATTTTACTTTATATTTTTTATTTTTACACTGTTCTTTAAAAAAAATGGTGTCTCTTTTATTCCTATTACAAGGAATGTAAACATTCCTTGTAATAGAAAAAGAGTATGACAGGACATCTTAAATATTGATTCTGAGGTCAAAAAGACCTCAGATCTCATATTTACACTGAAATGCAATAACAAAAAAATGCCTTGTGCCGTCAGAGCAAGGCAGGGTCACCCGTTTATGTCACCGAGTTGCCCCGCCCTCAGCTATATAAGAGCTGTCACCAAAATGAAGCGCCTCTCGGCGGGAGCCTCCCATGAAGGCAGAGCAGTTGCGTTTTTTTTCTTTTTTCGGCTCATCGGCGGCATGATAGAAGATAAATGGACAACGCAGGACATTTTTATTTTTTTATCTTTTAATAAAGGACTTCTCACTAAGTGATTCCTGTCTTTTTTACTATTTTTAACACTTTCTTTTGTGAAATGGTAGGGGTACAATGTACTCCTTACCAATTGACATGGGGGGCCGGGATCTGGGGGTCCCCTTGTTAAAGGGGTCTTCCAGATTTCAATAAGCCCCCCGCCCACAGACCCCCCACAACCACTGAGCAAGGGTTGTGGGGATGATGCCCTTGACCCCATCAACATGGGGATAAGGTTCTTTGGGGGGCTATTCCAAAGCACCGTCCCCATGTTGAGGGTATGTGGCCTGGTACAGTTCAGGAGGGGGGCGCTCTTTCATCCCCCCTCTTTTCCTGCAGCCTGCCTGGTTGCGTGCTTGGGGATAAGGGTCTGTTATGGATTTTGGGGAGACCCTACACCATTTTTATTTTATTTGGCGCAGGGTTCCCCTCAAGTTCCATACCAGACCATACCAGGTGTGGATTTGGGGGGGGGGGCACGCATTTTTTTTTTATTTTAGTTCGGGGTTCCCCTTAATATTCATACCAGACCCAAAGGACCTGGTAATGGAGTGGGGGGGGGGCGGGGACCCATGCCGTTTTTTTCAATAAGTTTTATCTATATTGCCGAGAACCAACAATTCATTACAGCTGCGATCAGTTTTAATTGACTTTTTTCCTTTAATTTACTTTCCTTTTCTTTTTTCCTTGTCATTTTGCTGTGGTACTGTTCTAAACATGGGAGAACTGAGTCACTTTACAGGCATAGTATAGACACCCCCAGGCACAATATTTAAAGGAATATTTCATTTTTATTGTTTCGCTTTAAGCATTATTAAAATCACTGCTCCCGAAAAAAACTTTTGTTTTTAAAACTTTTTTGTGCAATGATACATGTCCCCTGGGGCAGGACCCTGGTCCCTATACACGTTTTATGACAATAACTTGCATATTAGCCTTTAAAATGAGAGCTTTTTTTCATGTTCATGTCCCATAGACTTTAACGGTGTTCGTTTGTTTGTCCAAATTTTTTGCCTGTTTGGAAGTTCTGATGCAAACTGAACCGGGGGGGGGGGGGGGGGGGTGTTCGGCTCATACTTAGTTATAATGACCCTGATGACACACTGGAATTTTTTAACTTTGGAAGGATTTGTTCTCATTTACTATTTTGGTTTTGGGACAGGAAGTGAAGAGAAATCTCCCCAAAGTGACAAACAAAAAAAAACTGATGGGGGTTATAGCCTTCCCTTAATCCGGCTACTACTAACAAAACGGACAGCTCCGGTCGCAGACACTGTACTAACCATGCAAGGTTAGTACAGTGATCTTCCCCATTGAGCTGTTGTATTCTGACAGGGACCCCCCCACCAGAACACTCCGATCAGCGCTCTCTGCCATTGGCTGAGAGCACTGATCAGGAGTCAGTCAGCTGCTGGTTTTCCAACAGAAGCCGGCCAAACAGTCAGCTTCTGTTGGACAGAACGACACACACATGGGCAGAATGTCAGCCGTTATTGTTTGAACCAGCAAATGTCTCCCAACCTTCTGCCCATGTGTGGCTTTACTCCATACAAAATTAAAAAAATTGTTTTGCTTCTAGTTAAACTTTAATACTCATAGAAATAGTTCAAAACCTCTAGCTTGGGATTTTTAAGTCAATTTGAATAAATGATTTGAAAAAATTATTCTATATGTAATGATTTATTTTAACATATAAATAGATAAAGAATTGTACAGAAGGATTCAACATGTTGCATGATTTGTGATATGTGAGTACACCTATTTGTGATATGTGAGTACACCTATATGTTGCATGATTTGTATAAAAATTTTAAAGAATTGCATGATGTATTAGATTAGGTTGGAATTGGCATTTCCCAACTACTTGCTGGACTACCACGGGTAGAAAACGGATGGTGATAAGTAGAGGGATATCCAAAGAGTGTGACACCCAAAGAAGGGAAGCACCGGTAAGCATTTAAACTAGAGGACCAAAAAGAAAGGAAAAGCGTAATGAATCCAATGGATGATGTGTATACATCAATCCAAATGATTTCTCAATCAGTTGATGCAAAAAGCTTACCTCTGGAGAACAAACAATACAAAACTTTAGCATGGAAACAAGGACTACTTACTGCAAGAAGCCATTTACTTTATGTGATCAAGGTATACCAGTACAGCAGCCAAGAATATGGACCTCCTATCTCCTGAATTGGCGTGGCTCCGCTGATTTTACTCCTCACAATATCTAGTGGAGGAGGGGAAAGGGGCCAGCTGCAGTCCCCAGTGTCCCCATATACCGCACAGGCACGCCGTGCTGACGTCACTCAGACGTGCTGCCAGCACGTCATGCATTGCTGCGTCACGCCTGGTCACTCAGATTACTCCTCTGTGATATAAAAAATGCCTTTGCTAAATGGTATACAAATATGTATTTAGAACGTAAGTGTTCTTGCAACAAGATTATAGTTGTTGAAAATGTGTACTGTATGAATTCATATGAATTCTAAAATGAGAATATTTTGTATTTCAGAAGTGCATCTATTATTCGAAACGCGTTAGATATCCCTCTACCTATACCCATCCGTTTTCTGCCGGTGGTAGTCCAGCAAGTAGTTGGGAAATACCAATTCCAACATAATCAAATACATCATGCAATGCTTTTACATTTTTGTACAAATCATGCAACACGTTGAATCTTTCTATACAATTCTTTATCTATTTATATGTTAAAATAAATCTTTGTTTAAATATAGAATATTTTTTTCTAATCATTATTTCAAATTGCCTTAAAAATCCCAAGCTAGAGGTTTTGAACTATTTATATTACTATAGGGATGATTGCAATTACACACCTAGTCACATGAGTCACCCCTTTTTCAAACTTTAATACTCATACAATAACATCATGGGAATGTGCGTGCATGCAAAATTTTTAAGAAAAATTTCGTTTTACAATGGAGCAGTATTAGTGTTTATTGCTGTCTGTTTATTGCTGTCTGTGCCTCCTTAGGGAGATTCACCCTCTTTAATTGACTTTTCGCCATTATCATCGAAAGTGAAAGTAAAAGAAAATCCCAACTTATAGGCTGACATCAGAACACTAATAGAGGGGAAATCTTACAGTTGGGACACTGCTCTGACAACCCTGGTGACCATGGAATTTCCGCACTTTGGAGGTATTTTTTCTCACTTCCTATTTTGGCTATGGGGTAGGAAGTGAAGGGAATCTCCTCAAAGGGACACAAAAAAATAAACTGACAGTGTTTATAACCCTCCCTTACGCCATCTAAAATATGAAAAAAAATAAATGTTTTGCCTCTAGTTACACTTTAATACTCATACAATAAAATTATTGTAATGTACATGCATGCAAGATGTTTAAGAAAAAAGAGAAGTCCGAATATAAGTTATTGTATTTTAAATAGACACAATTACATTTTATTTAAAGTGTTACTAAACCCAGCACCCTGCATTCACTATAGCTGTTCTCCCACAGTACACAGAACATGGAAATGCAATTATTTTAGTAAATAATGCTAAAATACCTTTTCTCATCAGAAGTTTATAGCAGTCTTGTGATTTCTATCATTGTCTGGGTAAAGCTTGTAGGAGGCGTTTTTATTCTACTCTGACTGTCCCGTGAGGCTGCAGGACCCCTGACCCCCTGTCTGGATAGTGCTGATTGGCCCTGTGCTGATCACATGTACTTTCCCAAGGAATAAAAAAAATCTCAGCACACACCAAACTGAGCATGTGCAGAGTGACTCCAAAGGCTCTGTCTTATTAGCAGATGGATTGGGGACCGTGGAAGAAGGGGATGACTAGAGAAGATAGGATCAAACAGCCTTTTTACACAATGTGAAGGATTGACGTTTAAGGTTCCACAGTGAGTATAACAAGCATGTTTTTCTGCATATGTAGACTGATATTACTGTTGTGGGTTTAGTAACACTTTAAGTCAATTTGAAGCTTTGCTTTTGCTCAGTTATTTTTCCTCATTCTGTTGTCATCAGTCTTTGCTTTAAAATAAATCAAATATATACACCCATGCAATAAATCTTTAGGACCCCTTTAGATATATACAGTCCCATGCAGGTAGTTAAGCACACATATAAACATGCCTTGTGTCTGTGTTAAGTACTGCCCATTTTTTGCTAATGCAGTGCACCACAACACTCAGTAGTGTACCTGGGTGCTGCAGGACTTAGTGATGCCTCATGCACAGGCACAGCACAGTGGTCTCCACTGTGGGTCATAGCCTGTGAGAAATATATGATGCTGTGTTGTTGACAATCAGCCCTTGTTGTGAGAGGTGGGCCTTCACCTAGCAAAGCAATGTATTCACCCCTGGCTCAATCCTCCTACCTCTCCTACAGAGATAGATAAAAAATGTGTTTCTGACATTCTTGTTTTGCTGCAGAGAAATACTTTTTGTATTATCGCCTAGGGGAGAATGAAGTTGTACTCCCTGTAGGCTATTACAGCACATGTGCACTGCCGGATTCAATGTGTGCAGAGATTTACCATAGGGCTCCAGGACCTGGCAGAGATCTGCACATGCACGCATGTGGTTTCCCTCACATGAACATGCATTCACAGATGCACCACAAGTATTTGCTGGTTCCCTAATGCAGGGCAGAGTGCTTCAGAACATCTGTGTATTTTTAAAGATGGCAGTGCTGGAGAGAGAGGCTAGACCAACCATAAGAGGGACTGAAGATCCTCTTTAAATGAATGCATAAAACAGCTGTGGCCCCACAGCTCACTGAGCATAATGATGCATAACCAATCGGACACTGTGCAACTGGAAGCAATCAGCAAGATCTGATACTGTCGTATGAATGTCAAAATTTTGCTGGTTGACTTCAGCTTCAAAGTGCTCGATTGGCTGTGGGACCATGGCTGCTTCATTCATTTCAGCTGTCATTTCACAGGCTAATAGAAAGTAGATGGGAAGCTGTGGCCCAGCAAAAGGGGCACGGGTCCAGTGGCTGAGAAGCACTGTTCTGATTATTGAAATGTAGTAGTCAAAACTATTATCAATGATCCATAGATGACTATAGACGCTACCTTGAAATTAAAAAGTAAAAAGCTGTAAAAGCTTCAACTACATATAGTGCAGAAAAAAAAATCAATGGAATTAAAAGACAAGGTTGCGCCTAAGAGATGGTTCAAAATAAAACTGTAACCCTTTGCTTCATTACTATATTCCTGTTATATGCCTATACTTTTCAGGAAATGTGCATGCCTCATTGAGCTGAGAATGTTTTTTAGCCTTATGGTCACAAGTCAGAATTGTCATTTTGTCCTTCTAAAGTGAAACTATTTATTTTTATTCAATTATGTATCAGTTAAAGTTTTCAGACCAATGTGTTTTTTTTTTTTTATCTGTGTTTGCCATTTATAATGTGGTGGTTCAGCAAAGTCAAATTCAGGTACTTAAACTTCTTGCATTTAAAATACATTTGAACATGTATTCTTGAATACAACCTGCATTCATTTTTGTCTTTTACATTTGCCTAGAGTTCAGCTTTAATTTCTTTAAATTTAGAACATAGCTGTAAAACATAAGTCATTTTGGAAAGGATATTTTGCTTATGTCTCCAGAGCAACATTGCTAAACAGTCCTTTGTTGTTCTATGTACTCCAGTGAATGTTTTAAGTCACTTAAAAGTAACAAGATTTTAATAAATGTAAAGGGGGTGGTTGGCACAGCTCACAGTTGGAAGTGTATTATATAATGATGTGTTGTTGACCAACAGCAGGGGTCTCCAAACTACGGCCCTCTAGTTGTTCAGGAACTACAATTCCCATCATGCCTAGTCATGTCTGTGAATGTCAGAGT
Source organism: Lithobates sylvaticus (assembly GCA_028564925.1). Lineage (NCBI taxonomy): Eukaryota > Metazoa > Chordata > Amphibia > Anura > Ranidae > Lithobates > Lithobates sylvaticus. Next base: position 319,119,719 of record CM053028.1, on the reverse strand, counting down.
TTCACAATGCCTCATGGGACGTGTAGTTCTGCAACAGCTGGAGGGCCGTAGTTTGGAGGTCCCTGACCAACAGGATGGGGTCATGATGTGAGACAGACTTTATCTCTGGCTGCTAGAAATTAAACTATTCATTTTGCCAGAAACTACAAAATTCCCTGTGGTCAACATTTTGTAGAAAACCTTAATTTTGCTCATATAAGCTGCTCGGGTGACATCTATTCTTTTGTTTCCCCCTTTATTAAAAAAAGTATGTTTTTTGGGAGGTCAGTATGGGTAGTGTATTCATTTGGATACCATAATAAAGCAGTAAGCGTAACATTTAACAAATATTTACTGCAGGTGAATAGCCCTGGTATGTGTTTTGAAGTACAGGCAATGATTAATTATCTGTGAATATATGGTGAATGTCACAATCAGTGATGAGCTCAGGTGTGTTCAGACACAAATCAGAACCCATCTACACTATATTACCAACAGTATTGGGATTCTAGCATTTCCATGCACATGAACTTTAATGGCATCCCAGTCTTAGTCCATAGGGTTCAATATTGAGTGGGCCCACCCTTTGCAGCTATAACAGCTTCAACTCTTCTGGGAAGGCTGTCCACAAGGTTTAGGAGTGTGTCTATGGGAATGTTTGACCATTCTTCCAGAAGTGCATTTGTGAGGTCAGGCACTCATGTGGATGGGAAGGTCTGGTTCGCAGTCTCTGCTCTAATTCATCCCAAAGGTGTTTCCCATATACACACTCCTAAACCTAGTGGACAGCCTTCCCAGAAGAGTTATAGCTGCAAAGGGTGGGCCAACTCACTATTGAACCCTACAGGCTAAGACTGGGATGCCATTAAAGTTCATGTGCGTGTAAAGGCAGGCATCCCAATACTTTTAGTAATATAGTGTAAGTAATACCACTATAAAGCTATCATTGCGGACAGCGAATCTCAAGTGTCGGAGGCACTTTCCACCCCACAGTCATGCCTCTTCCAGCTTGCTGGCAGGATACTTCAGGTGGGTTTCATCATTAGTCACAATCACAAGTTTATAAATATGCTCCAGGGTTTTTTGTACTTGTGTTTTTTCCTTTTCGTGTGTGTTGAAAGATATTTGTGTACTGTTACTTTTTGTATATTACTTTTTTGGCCAGCTGTTCTTTTTTTTGAAAAACACTAACGCTTACTAGTAGGGTTGAGCGAACCCGAACTGTAAAGTTCGGGTTCGTACCGGACTTTTGGGTGTTCGGGACCCGGACCCGAACCCGAACCCGAACTATTGGCTGTAAGTTTGGGTTCGGGTCCGGTGTTCGGTGCTGTATTGGCGCCTTTTTAACAGCTGCAGGGCAGCCAATCGACGATCGTTTCACTAGTGTGCCCTTAGAAGCCATCACAGCCATGCCATTAGTAGCCAGTGCAGCATGTGGCCCAGCCTCTATATATAGTCCAGACGCACAGCACACAGCATCATTCTGTTATAGACAGGTTCCTGTGCTGCTGAGAGGATTTTAGGAGTTAGTGTGATTCAGTCAGTCAGGCAGTCAGTCCACATTCCTTGAATTTTCTTCTAATTAGTTAGATCAGTGAGCGATCTAGATAGCTAGAGTAGGGAGTTTCTTTATTAAGCAAAAGAGGCAGAGAGAATTATTAAAGAGATTCCTAAATCAATTGTACCCTGGCTGGGGTGCAGTGCACAGTCTTTTAACAGTGCCATGAGGCCAGTGCCAGACAAAATATAAAAGTTTTACCTGCAAGGTCAGTGCACCATTAGGACCAACACTGCATATACTAAGAGATACACCATAGTCTGCGTGTATTCTGCTATTGGAAAAACATTGCATAAAAATTTAATTTTGCTTTTTTTTTTTTCCCAATAGCATTTTCTGCGTGTTCATACATACACGCTGTAGACAGTATCCGTGTATTCTGATATTGCAAAAACATAGCAAAAAAATTAAATTTTGCTTTTTTTTTTTTCCCCTAATAGCATTTTCTGCGTTTTCATAAACGCTTTACATACTGTCCGTGTATTCTGATATTGCAAAAACATTGCAAAAAAAAATAATTTTGCTTTTTTTTTTTTTTCCCCCAATAGCATTTTCTGTGTTTTCATAAATGCTTTACATACTGTCCGTGTATTCTGATATTGCAAAAACATTGCAAAAAAAATTAATTTTGCAGTGTTTTTTTTCCCCAATAGCATTTTCTGCGTTTTCATAAACGCTTTATATACTGTCTGTGTCTTCTGATATTGCAAAAACATTGCAAAAAAATTTAATTTTGCAGTGTTTTTTTTCCCCAATAGCATTTTCTGCGGTTTCATAAACGCTTTACATACTGTCCGTGTATTCTGATATTGGAAAAACATTGCATAAAAATTTAATTTTGCTTTTTTTTTTTTCCCAATAGCATTTTCTGCGTGTTCATACATACACGCTGTAGACAGTATCCGTGTATTCTGATATTGCAAAAACATAGCAAAAAAATTTAATTTTGCTTTTTTTTTTTTTCCCCTAATAGCATTTTCTGCGTTTTCATAAACGCTTTACATACTGTCCGTGTATTCTGATATTGCAAAAACATTGCAAAAAAAAATAATTTTGCTTTTTTTTTTTTTTTCCCCCAATAGCATTTTCTGTGTTTTCATAAATGCTTTACATACTGTCCGTGTATTCTGATATTGCAAAAACATTGCAAAAAAAATTAATTTTGCAGTGTTTTTTTTCCCCAATAGCATTTTCTGCGTTTTCATAAACGCTTTATATACTGTCTGTGTCTTCTGATATTGCAAAAACATTGCAAAAAAATTTAATTTTGCAGTGTTTTTTTTTCCCCAATAGCATTTTCTGTGGTTTCATAAACGCTTTACATACTGTCCGTGTATTCTGATATTGGAAAAACATTGCAAAAATTTTTTATTTTGCAGGGTTTTTTATCTTCCCAATAGCATTTTCTGCGAGTTCATAAATGCTTTAGACACTGTACGTGTATTCTGCTATATACAAAAACACCCATTTAGGGCGAGATCATAAATTTAGAAAATATGAGGTGGCGCTCCTGTTGCAGGGAGAGGAACGTGGTCGATCTGTGCCAGCTACACGCACTAGTTAAACACCTTCCTCAGGTGCGAGTAGGCGACAGAGCCTGCAGCAGTATTTTGGCGCGCCTAATGACGCTGTACGAATGTTGAGGCCAGGACAAGTACAGGCGATAGTAGATTGGGTTGCTGCTGACAGTGCCTCCGGTTCCTTCACATTGTCTCCCACCCAGTCTCCTGATGAAAGTTCAGAGTTGGCACCTGCAGCCGATGTCCATCAGTCTTTCACCTCACCCCCTTGCAAATCAGCCAATCAGTCTGAGCCCCAAATCATGCAGCAGTCTCTTATGCTTTTTGATGACTCTGTTAGCAGGGTTTCCCAGGGCCATCCACCTAGCCCTGCCCCAGAAGTGGAAGAGATTGTGTGCACCGATGCCCAACCACTTATGTTTCATGATGAGTACATGGGAGGACCATCGCAGCACGTGTCGGATGATGACGAAACACAGGTGCCAACTGCTGCTGCTTTCGCCATTGTGCAGACGGACAAGGAGGGCAGGGGTGAATTTTGGGTGGAAGATGATGTGGAGGACGATGAGATCCTTGACCCCACATGGAATCAACGTCATGCAGGTGACCTGTGTAGTTCAGAGGAAGAGGTGGTGGTCGCACAGAGCCACTAGCACAGCAGAAGAGGGAGCAGGGTGCAAAAGCGGAGCGTCCGTCCCCTAGACAGTACGTCTGCTACTGCCCAACGCAGCAAGGGACCGAGCACACCAAAGCCAGGTGCAAGGAGTTCCCTAGTGTGGCAGTTCTTCAGACAATGTCCTGATGACAAGACACGAGTGGTTTGCATGCTGTGCAATCAGAGCTTGAAGTGAGGCATAAACTTTCTCAACCTGAGCACAACCTGCATGACCAGGCATCTAAGTGCAAAGCACGAGATGCAGTGGAGTAGACACCTCAAAAACCAAGAAAGGTCTCTGGCTCCTCCTGCAAGGCTTTCAGGGCAGTCATTTACAAGTGGCTATGAGGGTGGGTTCCTGCACCAACAAGCGCCAGGTACACAATTGTCTGGCAGCAAGGGCACAGTTCTGGAGGATGACGAGGTGGAGGATGAGGAGGAGATGGAGGAGGAGGAGGAACCATGTTCACAGCAGGGTGGCACCCAGACCAGCTCATGTCCATCACTGGTGCGTGGCTGGGGGGATACAGAGGACACAGACGATACACCTCCCACAGAGGACAGCTTTTCCTTGCCTCTGGGCAGCCTGGCACACATGAGCGATTGCATGCTGCAGTGTCTCCGCAACGACCGCCGAGTTGCCCACATTTTAACTGGTGCTGATTTTTGGGTGGCCACCCTGCTGGATCCCCGTTACAAGGACAATGTGCCGTCCTTAATTACCTCACTGGAGCGTGATCGTAAGATGCACGAGTACAAGCGCATGCTGGTAGACGCGCTGCTTTTGGCATTCCCACTTGGAAGCGGGGGTACGGTGGAAGCACAAGGCCAAGGCAGAGGAGGAGGAAGAGGTCGCCAACGCAGCCGGGGCACCGCCAGGACCTCGGAAGGCAGGGTTAGCATAGACGGAATGTGGAAAAGCTTTGTCAGCACTCCACAACAACCAGCACCACCAGCTGAGATGGAACGTCTTAGCAGGAGGCAGCATTTCACCAACATGGTGGAGCAGTATGTGTGCACACGCCTACACGTACTGCAAGATGGGTTTGCCCCCTTCAACTTCTGGGTCTCCAAATTGGGCACATGGCCTGAGCTTGCCCTTTACGCCTTGGAGGTGCTGGCCTGCCCTGCCACCAGTATATTATCTGAACGTGTATTTAGCACGGCAGGGGGCGTTATCACAGACAAGCGCAGCCGCCTGTCCAGAGCCAATGTGGACAAGCTCACGTTCATTAAAATGAACCAGGCATGGATCCCACAGGACTTGGCCGTACCTTGTGCAAAATAGACACATATACCGTTGTTCTGACGAAAACTGTCTTGCTATCGGATAGTGTCCGGCCACTTACTGCGCAGGTGCAGTGCTTGCGCAGTACGGAGGACAAGGAGATTCACAAAATCTCCAAAGATGAACGTCGCCTGCGCAGTGAGTGCAGGTTCAAGCCCGACCATTCAAGTGGACATACGGTAGCACATAGTAACAGGGCCCCTCACGGGCTCGCTTGGCTAGGCTTCAACCTCTGATGATGTGGCTTGAACCTGGAGTCACCGCGCATCGTCTTCGGAGAGTTTCAAAATCCCCTTCTCCTATGTACTGAGCAAGCGCAGTACAGGGCGGACGGACACTATGCGACGGGGGACAGAATTCGACACATCATTCACCACTAGCCTTACCCAGCCATTGTTGTATTTTTGAACCAGTGTTGGCTACCTCGTCCTCCTCCACCGCCGCTTCCCCCTACACCGCCACATCCACCGCCACCTCAACCTCCTACTCCATTTGAATTTCGTCCTCCTAGGTCAAGATTATAATTTTTTCATTTTTTTTAATTTACAAGTATTTTATTTTCCCACTATCTTATCCATTAAATTGAATAATTTTTTCCAGAAAGTGCGTATTCTGGGGTATTCCCACCATATGTGCGGCATCGTGCCGTTGAGTTTCTGAGGTTCTTAATGACTTCCTGTACCTCTTCTGCTGAAAAGGGGGCCTCCAGCATTTTATTTTTATTTTTTTATGTTATTTTAAGTTATTTCCCTATCCACATTTGTTTGCAGATCACTTGCCATGCTCTTAACAATTTTGTTGCCATTTGCAGCCCTCTAGCCCTTTCCATGACCTTTTTACAGCCATTTTAGTGTTCAAAAGTCCGGGTCCCCATTGACTTCAATGGGGTTCGGAGTTCGGGTCAAGTTCGGTCCCGAACCCGGACTTTTTTCTGAAGTTCGGCCGAACCCGCCAAACCCGAACATCCAGGTGTCCGCTCAACTCTACTTACTAGAGGGAGTAGTTGAAATCAGTTTCTGTAGCACTCAGAACCCATCTAAGGCTCATCGCACCATTAAAACCTACAGTACTACTAAAAAAAATGAATCTTGTCTTTCTCTTGATTGTTACATTTTCCAAAAAAAAAAAAAAGGAACGTTCGTCAAAATGTTAAAATTATTTCATTAAAATGTGCGGAAAAATTAAAATTTTCAGTTTTCCTTATCACCGCTGATTACAGATTCATAACTTTTTTGAAAAAAAAAATTTTTCTACTTCAAAAACAAAAATAAAGCAGTAAATGGGGTTTTGCTTCTTATATTTATTACTCAATACTTTATATTAGGTCTCCTTTAACTAGTTAAGCCCCATACACACGCGCGGATTATCCGAGGACCAGGTCCGTCGGATCATGTCCGTCGTACTTTGTCCGATGTTGGTTTTGCGTACACACGGTCGGACAAAGTTGTCGGAAAATCCGATCATTCTGAACGTGGTGACATTTGTTGCCTACGACGGGACTACGTAGAGGCTAGTAGCCAATAGCTTTGGTCTTGTAATGTGATCTGAGCATGCGTAGCACTTTGTCCGTCGGAATTCGCTACACACGATCGGATTTGGTGTGATCAGACCTTGTTGTCAAAAAATCTATCCAGCAGGAGATAGGACTTTGTCCGTCGGACAATCCGACGTACACTGTCCGATGGTGCCTACACACGGTCGGATTTTTCAACAACATTGTCTGATAGGACAGAATCCATGCGAAAATCCGACCGTGTGTATGGGGCTTTAAACAGGATTCCACAGGGGGCAAGCATGCAGAAGGCAGACAAAGCTGAGTATTAATGTATGATCTTGGATTTATAAACTATTACACTGAATATGTACTCTTTTACATTTATTTTTCCCACAGCTAAACCTTTTAGAATTAGAGATTTTCGAACAATGATACAATATTCATAACAGTACTTTCAGTTTTCGCAATATGAATCATCAGAACCATACTGTACATCAATTGTGGTCCACAGTCAGGGGCCACAGAGTAAAGGATGACCGAAAAGTTTATTTTAGTTTAAGGTTTGTCTTCCTATTATTGGTCTTTACTTTCCTATCCTTAGATATTTTTATCAAGTGAACACACAGCAGAATATAAAACAATTACCTTGCAGCAACTGTTAAAGGTATTTGAGATTAATATAGGAAAACAGAGAAAGTTGATGGAAACTTTCAGTTAACTGAAGCATAGCAGATTTAATCCATGGTTTACCGCAGATATATCAGTAGGATTTCTATAATAGTTGTTTTTCTACTCTGTAATGTTTAGTGTTTATTGCACTATAATTACTATTCATTACATGCAAATAAATGTTATTTCCTGCAACACCTGCAAGTAAACATAGCAACTATACTTAATAAGACAAAAGGGGGAATGTATAAAGGTATGGAATGTTTAATATGCAGGATGTGCATTAAACAACATATATTCAACATCACATTGTGTAACAGCAACCACACCAGTCTATATATATTCAGGGTACCCTTTCCACACATTGCTGCTAAAAGGTTAAGTGTATTATATTGAACTCTAGCTTTGTAGTCATAATTGTAGAATATATAACTCACAAGCCTACAAATGAAGCCACGGTCAAAGGTGTAAAAAGATAAGACTGAAAAAAAATATTAATGGATTATAATAAACCTAAATAGTATCATTTAGAAAGACACACAATCTAATACAACACTATTGGCTGCCAAATACCTTTTTAGTTTTACTGTAATGCACTTTGCAGGTCTTTATTGAATCCAAGCCCCTTTTGTTTGCCATATGCCTTGTGAATACTATACTTAATAAGCTGTCTGTTCCTATGTTGCATTTTATGTGCTCCTGTGTTGTCTTTCAAGCCGAAAATCTGACTGCCAGTCTATAATGCAAGCCCTTCCTAGAAGATGCACACATAATCAAGTAATATGCAAAACATACTTGCAACCATAAAAGCCAGAACGCATATGCTGTGTCCAACAAGATCTAATAGTCCCGCTGTGATCCTTTCCTCCTGCTCTCTTTTGCCTCCCTATTAAGCAGGGTACACACTTTGTTTTTTTTTGTTTTTTATTCAGGTTTAGGCTGGGTTCACACTGGAGAACACAGTGGCTCACAGCAGGAGTCCGGAGCGTCTCCATTCACCGTTTCAAGTCTGATTTCATTACAAATTTTTGGCTGAATTTGGACCTGAAATGGACCAAAAGATGCATAGGACTCCTGTGCAATTCGCACCAGAGCCGCTGCAGAGATCTGTGAACAATCTCCTGCTATGCAAATTGGATGTGGGGAAACCCACAATTCTCAATAGTGTGAACCCAGCCTAAATGGAAAAAAAACTCACAGATTCTTACGTCCACACAAGCGATATTGATGCAGAGTACTCCCCCACTGTGCTATTATATTTTTATAGCAAAGACTCCTCCCACCCCCATCCAAAATACACTGATCAGCACTGGCTGCAATGGCTGATCATCAGAAACCGGTTTAACAATCAACTTCTGTTAAACAAAGAGGGGTACGCACCCATCGAAATTCATCCAGTTTCTGCTGAACCGGGCACATTTATATATGTGTATACCCAGCTTTAATCAGGTGATAGTTGGATTTGTTGGCCAATTATAAGGCATAGGATGATGGCTTGCCAAGATTTGAAGTTTGCTGAAGCAATTGATGTGGGTCCTCACACATGACTAAACACATGTAAGTCAAGATGTATAGGTTTAGAAATTGCAGTCTATTAAGAAAAGAAAAATAACTTGTGGACTATGATCTTTGTAAGATTGTTCTGGTTTACAATGTGACCTTGATACATCAGTTGGTTGAGCATCTACTTGGCACATGAGGTTCTTTGTGGATAAATATAAAATTATACTTTTTGGGATTACAACAAGCATGAACATTCATACTGGGGGAAGGTAAAATGTGTAAGTCATTGATGGAGAAGGAGCTGGTAATCCTTTTAGATCACAGATAAAATGAGAATAGACAATGCTAATCTGCACCTTCTAAAGCTGCTAATATTCTTGTACTAAAAGTGACAGAGAGAGATACATACACTATATTGGCAAAAATATTGGGGCACCTGCCTTTACATGCACATGAACTTTAATGGCATCCCAGTCTTATGCCCCGTACACACGGTCGGAAAATCCGACCACAAAATCCATCAGATTTTTTCCGACAGATTTTGTCCGACACTGGTGTTGCATACACACGGTCGGACAAAGTTGTCGGAAAATCTGATCATTCTGAACGTGGTGACGGTTGTTGCCTATGACGGGACTACGTAGAGGCTAGTAGCCAATAGCTTTGGTCTTGTTATGTGATCTGAGCATGCGTGGCACTTTGTCTGTCGGAATTCGATACACACGATCGGAAAAAGTCCGATAGGACTTTGTTGTGGAAAATTTGAGAGCAGGAGATAAAACTTTGTCCGTCTGAAAATCCGATGGAAAAAGTCAGATGGAGCCTACACACGGTCGGAATTTCCGACAACATTGTTCGATAGGACATTTTCCTGTGTGTATGGGGCATTAGTCTGTAGAGTTCCATATTGAGTTCTCCCACCCTTTGGAGTTATAACCACTTCAACTCTTCTGGAAAGGCTGTCCACAAGGTTTAGGAGTGTGTCGATGGGAATGTTTGACCATTCTTCCAGAAGCGCATTTGTGAGGTCAGGCACTGATGTGGAAGAGAAGGCCTGGCTTCCAGTCTCTGCTCTAATTCATCCCAATGGTGATCTATCAAGTTCAGGTCAGGACTCTGTGCAGGCCAGTCTAGTTCCTAAACTTTTCTATAAGTGATTCTACCTTCTTCTGAATCAACTAAGGGTTAATGGTTCTGAAAATTCAAGGTTGATTTTATATTTTACCTTTTTATTTCATAGGCTGAAACTTGATAATAGACTTGTGTCCTTTTTCATCCCAGCTAACTATTTATGTTTCCTTTTAGCTAGGTTAATAAATACGAGTGCACAAAGTTCAACCTACCGGTAGCTAAACTCAGTTGTTCTAATAACATTTTGGCCTGAAACTTGAAAAGTTATTTTGAACTCTACTGAATGCTCTGGTGTTTTTGATGTCCTTAAATATATACCTGAACAACTATAAATTGCTGCAAAAAAAATTCTACATCACAAAGTGATGACATTTTAATGCTTTAAAGCTGAATATGGGAACACTGAATGCCATTACTGACACATACAGATTCCTTACATTTTCCTGTACTATAAATCTGGTGTAGATTTCAGTGGAAATTATTGGCTGTTAAGTTCAATCACATTAGCAGAGTACATTCACTTTAACTGCACTATGCATTCATTTGCAGTGCTTGTCACAATCAAAGACAAAATATGATTAGCTTGTCAAGAAATACTCAAGGCAGTCTGCTTCCTGAGACACTATACTAGATGAATATTCATGGCATATCACTTGTCAAGGTCTGGTCATGAGCTACCTATGCATAACATATGAATCTGCCATACAAAGTGATGAAATGAGAAGCCCTATGAAGGTGTCATCATGTATTTTAGTTTTAAATTGTCTTGCTTTGATAGATCTAAATACGAAAACCTACATATAGCAACTTACTCGACTGCTAGTTTTGTTAAATATTTTATGGAAGACCACATCTTTGGATGCTTTAGAATAATTAGTAAACTGTCATATTAACACCTGAGTCCAAACCTTTAAAGAGATTAGCAACTTTGTTTGCAAGGGGTTTCAGGGTTTTGTATTAGTATTGATAAAACAAAGAAGAAAGATCTGTTTATTAATGAATAAGTCCAGCCTAACACTAAAATTGCTACATCTATAGACATCTACAATCTAACATTAACCTATCTAGCCTTGTAAAGAAGAAATAAGTATACATACCTTTTCTGAATCCGACCTTACCCAATCCCATGCTGAGCTATCAGCTGCAGCTTCGCTGTGGAGGCGGGTGAAGAGGACACAGCCAACAACGGAAGCTCCATAGTAAGTCTATAGGTTATGTCACTTCCCATTCATTTCACAGCCGTTGTCGGCTGTGTCCTCTGCAAAGCTTCTGCTGCTGGAGATTAGACCGGACCTGCTTCAAAAAAGGTATGCATACTGAGTTCTTATTTACAGGGCTCGATAGGTTAGTGTTAGATTGTGGATGTCTAAAGATGTAGCGATTTTAGTGTTAGGGTGGACTTCCATTTTAAGAGAGTACAGGCATTTCCTGATGGGCTGGTCTAAGTCAATGTTCTTGGGGAGAGTGTTATATCTGGAGACCATCAGGGCATATTTCCAAATGTTTTCTTCACTTTAAACCATTACATTTAACTACAGTGTTAAACGATGTCCTATAGTGAAAAGACTGTACACAATTATCAAACAGCAATTTGTCTTCAAACTACTATAAGAGATATTAGAGTGCTGGGCACAGGACCAATTTTGATTAATGAATAATAATGCATTGCAACAGGTAAAGTCCAATAAAGTTTAAAGACCATAAACTATTGTTCAAACACAGATGATTTCTATAATGGACAGACAAAAGTACAGAAAGATTTTTGGAGGTCACAGGTTACCTGCTGGGAAAAAGTTTGCCTGCTGGTGGCACTGTGGTGCTTTGGGTGGAAAGCATTAGGTGTCTACCAGCAGCCAGCAGATTCCAGCGATCGGCCCCACCTGGCCACTGGCTCCTCATCTCAGTGATTTAGCTGCTCCTGCTTTGTACCCTGTTTGTCGTGCTGCTGCCTAACTCTGTATCCATTTACTTTTGATCGTGCCCTTGCCCTGTATACAATATCCTGCTGCTTTGCTCCCATCCCAGTTTTGTTTTTCTCCTTCCCATCTGCTCTTCCCTGCCCTGTGTGTATGTAATTTTTACACTTGCATATATAGAGTTAAGTGTGTTTAGGTTTGCTGGTTAGGCATTTTGTTATTTAGTTTTGCTTTTCATGCATTCTCAAGTTTATTGTTTGATGGTGTGTGATTATATTTCATTCACTGTAAATAAATCTCACTTTAAAGATATTTATTTATGGTCTGGTCCCAGTTTCCTTCTGTAGCTACATTTATCCGGTGATCCCTGTGAGAATTTCTGACATACAGTGGTGTGAAAAAGTGTTTGCCCGCTTCCTCATTTCCTGTTCCTTTGCATGTTTGTCACACTTAAGTGTTTCGGAACATCAAACCAATTTAAACAATAGTCAAGGACAACACAAGTAAACACAAAATCCAATTTGTAAATGAAGGTGTTTATTATTAAAGGTGAAAAAAAATCCAAACCATCATGGCCCTGTGTGAAAAAGTGATTGCCCCCCTTGTTAAAACATACTATAACTGTGGTTGTCCACACTTGAGTTCAATTTCTCTAGCCACACCCAGGCCTGATTATTGCCACACCTGTTCACAATCAAGGCATCACTTAAATAGGAGCTGCTTGACACAGTAAGGTCCACCAGAAGATCCTTAAAAGCTACACATCATGCCGAGACCCAAAGAAATTCAGGAACAATTGAGAAAGAAAGTAATTGAGATCTATCAGTCTGGAAAGGGTTATAAAGCCATTTCCAAAGCTTTGGGAATCCAGCGAACCACAGTGAGAGCCATTATCCACAAATGGCGAAGACATGGAACAGTGGTGAACCTTCCCAGGAGTGGCCGGCCGCCCAAAATTACCCCAAGAGCGCAGCGACGACTCATCCAAGAGGTCACAAAAGACCCCACAACAACGTCCAAGGAACTGCAGGCCTCACTTGCCTCAGTTAAGGTCAGCGTTCATGCCTCCACCATCAGGAAAAGACTGGGCAAAAATGGCCTGCATGGCAGAGTTCCAAGGAGAAAACCACTGCTGAGCAAAAAGAACATCAAAGCTCGTCTCAATTTCTCCACAACACATCTTGATGATCCCCAAGACTTTTGGGACAACATTCTGTGGACCGATGAGACAAAAGTGGAACTCTTTGGAAGGTGTGTGTCCAAGTATATCTGGCGTAGAAGGAACACTGCATTTCAGAAAAAGAACATTATACCAACAGTAAAATATGGTGGTGGTAGTGTGATGGTCTGGGGCTGTTTTGCTGCTTTAGGACCTGGAAGACTTGCCGTGATAAAAGGAACTATGAATTCTGCTGTCTACCAAGAGATCCTGAAGGAGAATGTCCGACCATCTGTTCGTGTACTCAAGCTGAAACGAACTTGGGTTCTGCAGCAGGACAATGATCCTAAACACACCAGCAAGTCCACCACTGAATGGCTGAAGAAAAACAAAATGAAGACTTTGGAGTGGCCTAGCCAAAGTCCTGACCTGAATCCTATTGAGATGTTGTGGTATGACCTTAAAAAGGCCGTTCATGCTCGAAAACCCTCTAATGTAACTGAATTAGGACAATTCTGCAAAGATGAGTGGGCCAAAATTCCTCCAGGACGCTGTAAAAGCCTCATTGCACGTTATCGCAAACGCTTGGTTGCAGTTGTTGCTGCTAAGGGTGGCCCAACCAGTTATTAGGTTTAGGGGGTAATCACTTTTTCACACAGGGCCATGATGGTTTTGATTTTTTTCACCTTTAATAATAAACACCTTCATTTACAAATTGCATTTTGTGTTTACTTGTGTTGTCCTTGACTATTGTTTAAATTGGTTTGATGTTCCGAAACACTTAAGTGTGACAAACATGCAAAGGAACAGGAAATGAGGAAGGGGGCAAACACTTTTTCACACCACTGTAAGTAAATGGCTTCAGAGTCAGGCAGCAGCATGACAAACGGTACAAAGCAGGAGCAGCCAAGACACTGAGGCAAGGAACAGTAGCAAAAGTGGAACTTAAAGTGTAAGTCCACCCTAATACTAATATCCTTGTATCTGCAGCAGGGGTCTCAAACTGGTGGCCCTCCAGCTGTTGCGAAACTACAAGTCCCATGAGGCATTGCAAGGCTGACAGTTAAAAGCATGATTCCCACAGGCAGAGGCATGATTGGACTTGTAGTTTCGCAACAGCTGGAGGGCCACCAGTTTGAGACCCCTGATCTACAGCCATACACGATCTAACACTAACCTATCTACCACGATAAAGAAGAAATCAGTATACATACCTTTTTTGAAGCTGATCCAATCCGGTCATCAACAGTAGAAGCTCTGCAGAGGACACAGCCGACAACAGCTGTGAAATGAATGGGGAGTGACATCACCCATAGACTTACTATGGGGCTTCCGTTGTCAGATGTGTCCTCTGCACCCGCCTACACAGAGAAGCCGCAGTTCACAGCTCAGCATGGGATCTGGTCCAATCGGCTTCAAAAAAGGTATGCATACTGATTTCTTCTTTGCAGTGCTTGATAGGATAATGTTCGATCATGGATGTCTGTAGATGCAGGGATTTTAGTGTTAGGGTAGACTTCTATTTTAAGCACCCCCCCCCCCAGCAAATGTGGCCAAGTGGAGCTGATCGCTTGATCCTGCTGGCTCCTGGGAGACACCTGGTGGTGGACACAAACTGTAGCTTTCCGCCTAGAGCACCACAGTGCCACAAACAGGCGAACTCGGGCCTAACATTACCACTTCATCTTTTGAATGGTTCAGTATAGTTATATTATTTTTATTATTATACAGGATTTACAGTGGTGTGAAAAGTGTTTGCCCCCTTCCTCATTTCCTGTTCCTTTGCATGTTTGTCACACTTAAGTGTTTCGGAACATCAAACCAATTTAAACAATAGTCAAGGACAACACAAGTAAACACAAAATGCAATTTGTAAATAAAGGTGTTTATTATTAAAGGTGAAAAAAAATCCAAACCATCATGGCCCTGTGTGAAAAAGTGATTGCCCCCTAAACCTAATAACTGGTTGGGCCACCCTTAGCAGCAACAACTGCAACCAAGCGTTTGCGATAACGTGCAATGAGGCTTTTACAGCGTCCTGGAGGAATTTTGGCCCACTCATCTTTGCAGAATTGTCCTAATTCAGTTACATTAGAGGGTTTTCGAGCATGAACGGCCTTTTTAAGGTCATACCACAACATCTCAATAGGATTCAGGTCAGGACTTTGGCTAGGCCACTCCAAAGTCTTCATTTTGTTTTTCTTCAGCCATTCGGTGGTGGACTTGCTGGTGTGTTTAGGATCATTGTCCTGCTGCAGAACCCAAGTTCGTTTCAGCTTGAGTACACGAACAGATGGTCGGACATTCTCCTTCAGGATCTCTTGGTAGACAGCAGAATTCATAGTTCCTTTTATCACGGCAAGTCTTCCAGGTCCTGAAGCAGCAAAACAGCCCCAGACCATCACACTACCACCACCATATTTTACTGTTGGTATAATGTTCTTTTTCTGAAATGCAGTGTTCCTTCTACGCCAGATATACTTGGACACACACCTTCCAAAGAGTTCCACTTTTGTCTCATCGGTCCACAGAATGTTGTCCCAAAAGTCTTGGGGATCATCAAGATGTGTTGTGGAGAAATTGAGACGAGCTTTGATGTTCTTTTTGCTCAGCAGTGGTTTTCTCCTTGGAACTCTGCCATGCAGGCCATTTTTGCCCAGTCTTTTCCTGATGGTGGAGGCATGAACGCTGACCTTAACTGAGGCAAGTGAGGCCTGCAGTTCCTTGGACGTTGTTGTGGGGTCTTTTGTGACCTCTTGGATGAGTCGTCGCTGCGCTCTTGGGGTAATTTTGGGCGGCCGGCCACTCCTGGGAAGGTTCACCACTGTTCCATGTCTTCGCCATTTGTGGATAATGGCTCTCACTGTGGTTCGCTGGATTCCCCAAGCTTTGGAAATGGCTTTATAACCCTTTCCAGACTGATAGATCTCAATTACTTTCTTTCTCAATTGTTCCTGAATTTCTTTGGGTCTCGGCATGAGGTGTAGCTTTTAAGGATCTTCTGGTGGACCTTACTGTGTCAAGCAGCTCCTATTTAAGTGATGCCTTGATTGTGAACAGGTGTGGCAATAATCAGGCCTGGGTGTGGCTAGAGAAATTGAACTCAGGTGTGGACAACCACAGTTATAGTATGTTTTAACAAGGGGGGCAATCACTTTTTCCCACAGGGCCATGATGGTTTGGATTTTTTTTCACCTTTAATAATAAACACCTTCATTTACAAATTGCATTTTGTGTTTACTTGTGTTGTCCTTGACTATTGTTTAAATTGGTTTGATGTTCCGAAACACTTAAGTGTGACAAACATGCAAAGGAACAGGAAATGAGGAAGGGGGCAAACACTTTTTCACACCACTGTATATAGTGACAGCAGTTTTGTGTATCGCTTTACAAACACGAGGGCAGACAGTACAGTTACAATACAATTCAATATGGGAGGAATCAGAGGGCCCTGCTCGTTATAGAATTATTGAAGTTAAAAGATGTGTGTCTATCACTTTCAACTTTTGAAAATTTTGTCTAGAGAAGGAAAAGTAAGATCCCTAGGCCAGTGTTTCTCAACACCAGTCCTCCATTATTTTGCATAGGTGATTTGATCAGTTTCACTGCCTTAGTAATTTCCACAGCGGTTTCATCTGAGGGAAATCCTGAAAACATGACCTGTTGGGGCACCTTGAGGACTGGAGTTGAGAAACAATACCCTAAGTAACTGTTCACACAAGAGGGAAAAAATACTTCTTGACTCCTAAGTAGAATTTAATTAATTGCTTGGGTCAAAATACTACAATTTTTTTCTCAGTTATTAGAATTATTGTTATTATTTGTTGTAAGAGATTAGTCCATTTTTAAACTTGTTGATGTCGTCATTACCACCCTATATAGTGAGGCATTCAACATCTTAACTACTCTTACTGTGAAGAACTCCTATCTGAAACTAATGGAAAAACCTTTTGCTTCCTTACACAACACGCATCCACTTGTCCTTTTTAAAGTCATTTTAAAGGCATAAAAAGTTCATTCACCAGACTTTTATACTGCCCTTGAATATATTTCAAATGTTAATTAAGTTGCCTATAATAAGTCTGTTTGCAGCTGCAGAATGGGCTGTATTCATAAATCACTTCCAGCTGTGAATCAGCCCTATCTAAGGTGAATCTTGAACTTAGCATATCAATTTGCTCATCTCCAGTCATTAAATTAGAACATAGAACTTTTCAAGACAATTGTTTTTTTTTTTAAATATCTACTGCACAAAAAAATAGTATTAAGCTGCATTTACTCACGAATTGTGCTTTTTTTTTGTACATCGGTATAAAATGTGCAAATTACAAGGATAATAGCCATTACGGAAAAACGCTTAGCATAATTTGAGCTGGTGTAAGGCTGGAAATAAACTACATCATGTGTAATGTTAATAGTAATTGGGAAATAAATGTACAAATGATTTCTCATTGCCCAGAGCACAGCATTAGCTGTTAAGTATTCAGAGGCATTAATAATTCCTTTATCAATCCGGAGGAAAACCTTAATCAGTGGTGCTTGCTTCTCTACTTAGCCTTGTTTCCTAGCAAGTGAAGGCTACAAGACAGAAGAGTTTATAACAGGAAGCAGCCAGAAGGCCAAGACTCAGAATGAGATCGCACTGTAATGGGTTTTTGTTTTACCCATCACCAATATTTGGATTGCCAAGAGCAACTTCTACAAATTAAAGTATATACAGACTTTCCTATTGCAGACTCTTATTACAAGGCTTCTGACATTCTCCTTGGAGAACAATTGTACTACACTTCTTCTATTACCAGTACTGTATGAGCTGTGACCTCTGTTCACATATCTGTGCAAATGAAAAATACTTCTTCATTGCCTTACTGCTGCAAAAAAGCAGATAAACAAGCAACTATGTGCCCACACCCATCAAATCAACTAATATAGCATATGTGTTATTTTACTTATACTTACTGTATTTTAAGTGATGTATTATGATCAAAACTAAAGATGTCCAATTAAAAAAAAGGTATTTTTTTACTTTTATTTACATAAATATGAAATATTACTTATAATTATTATTTCATATTTACCATATGCAGCCAGCAGATGGCAAGCACTGGAAAAGAAAGTAGCTTATTTATCAATCTGACTAACATCTATGATGCAAATAGCCTCTGTTGTAAATAGCCAAGAGTAGCAGGCTTCAGAATACAGACACTTCAACCCCTCTAGTGGATGTGATATTGTCTAGACTCTAGAGGAGCAATAAACAGGATTAAAAAAAAAAAAAAAAAAAAACAACCCTTGCGTGTGATCCCAAGAGACCTAAAATGGCTGCTCTGGTTCCTTTTATCTCCTACCCAGCATGCACTGCATGAGAGAGTGCTCATGGGTAGGTCACACAGACTCCTGGGTAACAAGGTCAAACTTCTTATCAAAACAACAGTACTTCCTGTAAAAGTCTTTTGTGCTTGTTCTGATGTAATAAACATATCAGTGCATTACCAGATTTGGTCACTAGATTGCTCCAAACACTGAACCATAGAAATGTCCATAGACTTTACATTACTATATACATAACCACATCAATAGGCAAGGATGTCAGCTCTACATACTTTTATATACATAAATATGAAATATTACTTATAATTGTTATTTCATATTTAACACATGCAGCCAGCAGATGGCTAGCACTGGAAAACAAAGTAGCTTATTTATCAACCTGACTAACTTCTATTATGCAAATAGCCTCTGTTGTGAATAGCCAAGAGTAGCAGGCTTCAGAATACAGACACTTCAACCCCTCTAGTGGAGGTGATATTGTCTAGACTCTAGAGGAGCAATAAACAGGATTAAAAAAAAAAAAAAACCCTTGATCGGATTTTCCGACAACAAAACCGTGGATTTTTTTCCGAAGGATGTTGGCTCAAACTTGTCTTGCATACAAACGGTCAAAGAAATGTTGTCAGAAATTCTGAACATCAAGAATGCAACACGTATGGCGGCACTATAAAAAGGAAGTTCCATAGCCAGTGTGCCACCCTTTGGGCTCCTTCTACTAATCTTGTTTTTATCTTGTGTTAGTAGAAGTTTGGTGAGAGACGATTCACGCTTTTCAGCCTCATGCATTTCAGTTCGTTTCTGCTTTTCAGTTTATGTTTGTGGGTTCGTATCTGTTCTTCAGTGCATGTTGTCAGTTCATTCCTGTCTTTCAGTGCGTTCTATTTAATAGTTCACTTCTGTTTTTCAGTGTGTTCTTGTCTGCTCGTTTCTGATTTTCAGGTTGTTCTTCTCAGATTGTGTGTGATTGATGACCAAAAAACGAAAACTATGTCCCATTTTCATACACAGGAAAGTGTCAGCCAGGAGGAGGAGCCTGACCAAATCCCAGGTTCCTCCCCTCCGCCTTTCAACAAAAAGGACCCGGAAGGCGAAGAACCTGAAGGATTAAAAAAAAAAAAAAACCCTTGCTGAAAGTGTTGAGAGTGATGGCCTGGGTTTGGTGTGGTCTGGCAAAAGACGCAGACTGTTGTAAGACCACAGCCTCGGGATATATATGACATCTGCTGCTCTCGATCTCTCAGGGTCCTGGACCGTATTGTGCTCCCTATTAAATGGACTCCTTAGGTTACCAATTTGGCCTGTCAAATAATTGATGATTGCTCTGGGGTACAAAAGCTGCAACAATTCCAACTGTTTCTCCAGCGTTGCCTTCCTCTTTATTTTGTTAGGACACCTAATGAATTAAAACTTTTTGTTTTGACAACTACTTGACTATGTGTTTTACTTCAAACAGGACAGTTTGTTTGTGTTGAGTAAGCAGGTACATTTCAAAAATACAATGTCAAATTAACAAAGGACACCAACACCAACCAACCTATTTGTCCTCATGTACAATGCATGACTATTGCTCCATATCATGTGAGTGCAACCACAGGTCAGAGAACCTTAGATAAGAGGTGTCATGGGACCATGGACTAAACTACCACTGATGTGTACTAAGCTGCTATGCAATACCTGATTTCTGATAAATATTTTTTTTTGTATAATCTGTTTATTAGTATTTTTCTTCATCGCAGATACATTATAAAAAAAAAAACATGGAAAACAAAAATTTCCAGAATTCATACAACACAAACATATTACATACCAAACACATTACTATATAAGAGAACAAAAAAAACCCTCCCCCAGCCCCAATTTCCTACTCCCTCCCCCTCCTCATCCCCAATACCCCTCCATCCATAAGCTCCCATCACCATTCCTTCTTTCTTGAGTCATCATACCTTAATTATTCTATAACTGGTAAATGTTCTATTTACCCCTTTGCTTCCATCTAGTCCTAAAATAAATGGTGCCAATCCTGGTAACAACAGCCAGGGTCCCCACATTTCACAAAATGTATTTGTCAAACCCCTATTCTTATATACCTGCCATTCTTTTAACAATATGTGATAAATATTAAATAAATAGTGCACAGTGTAGTACCTATCAATATATAAAACCCTGTGCAACAAAAGATACTAAGCAGATTAATCTATAATTCTTGATTTAACCCCTGTTCCTCCAAAGAATATAAATCCCTTCAGCATATACAGCAGTGGCAGCCTGCCCACCTAGTCCATGTAGGGCACCGGACACATGGATTCCAATGTTTTTTTTTTTTTAAAGCACATGATTAGATCCTAAGGCTCTAATTGGCTTAAAAAAAGGGTGGGCTTGGAGGGCAGAGCACTGCGTCCCAAGCCCATCATAATAATATTTGCTATTGTCTTCCCGATTCTCCTTCCGGCCAATCAGGAAGCAGGTCCTGAGACCCGATTGGCCGAGAGGAGAAGCGATTGTATTGGAGGTGAAGAGGTAGAGGCAGGGGAGACGCAATGGCCGCCGACAGACCTGGGGGGTGTGATTGAACCATCCGACTGACCGGGGGGGAGGTGGGGGGATTGGTGGGTTTTGGATTGTTTGCTGCCACCCCCCAAAAAAAAATATATAACACCAGACGCCACTTATAAACAGTATTGTATATCACACATATGTGTAAAGTGTAATAAGTGCAATCAAAAACACATGTAAACTTTAAATGTGGTATGCAATAGCAACTGCTATTACAAAGTTCGCAAAGTGTAGTCCAAGTAAATGCAATGAAAAATTCACAAAAGCATCGCATTCACATGCGTTTCCATGTATTTTACAATGTGTCCTATTGCGTTGCATCACATTTTTGCATGCATTGAGATGCATTTTTTACATGTGTTTTTTTAAAAAGCAATGGTGTGAACTACATACATTGATAAACATTCATTTTTATTGTCATTGCATTTGGAATGCTTTTCTGAATGCTTCCAAATGTATCTGATGTGAACAGGCCCTAAGAGCCCTTTCACACTGCCAGCACGGGGCGTCGGAGTTAAAGAGCTGATAACTCTAGTGGCGCTTTACCAAAGTTTAGGGCGCTTTTAAAGCCAGCTAGCGGCCGAATAAAGGGTTAAAAGTGCTCACAAAGCACTGCTGCCGATGCACTTTGCATTTCAATGGGCAGGGGCGCATTAAGATCGGTGTATACACCTCTCCTAAAGAGCCTCAAAGAAGCTGCTTGCAGGACTTTTTTGGATGTCTTGCCAGCGCAGCGCCCCAGTGTGAAATCACTCGGGCTTTCATGCTGGGATTGCAGATGAGGCTTTTTTCAGAGGCTTTACAGGCGCTATTTTTAGCGCTAAAGCGCCTGAAAAACGCCTCCAGTGTGAAAGGGGTCTAAATGTCACTGCTCTGTCCAGTAAAAACTATTCATCCATGCAGTGAATAATCTAGTAATAGCCACTAATCATCCACAGCAAATAAAAACCTTGCTGTAACCAGTGTATTCCGGGCGCTGTGGCAGCTGCAAATTTAATGTGGAATGCTTAGTTGACAAACAACACTGCCTGTCAAGCTCAGCCATTGAAGTCAGTTGGGCTGTGCAGCAACCATGAACCAAACTCTTGGCTTGCATTTGCAGAGCATTGGCTCCAACTGACAAAAACAGCCATTTAGGCGGTGGCAGGATCCCCTCCGGAATGCCTGACAGCTGCTGCTTAGCCACACTGTGAAAAACGATCTACTGCAGATCACTTTTCAGAGCATGGGCTAACTTACTCTTAAACCCACAATGCCCCGTTAGTTAGGATTGACTCACTAAATAGAAATTACTTTTAAATCACAAAAGGACAATATACACTTCTTTCAGTTGAACTGTTCTCAATGGGCCTTTATTTACCAGTGATCCATGTAAGTGCAGACATCTCAAGTCTCCTGTGACTCGTGGGATATTCCCGCATTTGATTGCGGGCTCATGAACACCCACGATGCGGCACGATCTCCCGGCCGAGCTTGCACTGCCACTCAGCCTGGAGTAATCATAAACAGCATGCTTTATTAACAAAGCCACATGATCTCCAGGTGAGGACATAACCACAATTTTTTTTTGTTTTCTTTTAAATATAGTTGATTTCTTTTTAACCAAATATCCTATGCTTATCATGCACTGCACAGACATGGCATTTACATGGCTTTGTTGAAGTACAAAATAATGTGTTAAAGTGGAATTTCAGGCTTAACCCTAACCACTCTTAAAACTGCCCCCTACCCCCTCCTAACACTTAAATAGCAGGCAATGGTGATGCAAGTTTGAAATGGACTTGCTGAGCTATTGCTAGACTTGCCAGGCTTCACAAGTTTGTTGTACAATTGTAGCAAGTCCGCATTTCATGACTCCAGATCAACTTCCTTTGCAAACATTCTGCAAGTCTGCTGCAGGTTCTGGTTCATGTTGTGCAATGGTCATCCCACCACAAGGCTTGCTGTGGCTGAAGTTTCATGACTTAGACTTGCAGAGCTCTTGCTGTAGACTCACCACAGCAACTTTGCTCTTGCTAGAGACTTGTCACACAAATTTGGAAATGTGTCAATTAGAACGTGTGCTTCAAGTGCTCTGTAAGTGTAAATGTGTAAACTTGCCAGTGAAAATGTGAAGCAAGTTAACAGCTTTACAATTCAACACTGCCACACATTTGTGACAAGTTATCCTTGCTATCTGGGCACCTATGCTTACTAACCTGTGTAAGAAAGATCATTATACTTACCTATTTTCAGTCATGGGCCTTGTGTGTCCCCTGTGTTAGCCAGCATAGCTGCAAGGGAATGGAGGGAACGGAGGACTCATGGGTGACGTTACCACTTGATGCATTACTAGCATTTGCCTGTCTCCCTCCCCTGCAGCAGAGAGGAGTGACCATGTGACAGATTGAAGACCGCTGAAAATGAGTATACAAATCTTTCTTACACATGTTAGTAAGCATAGGTGTAAGGAGGGGGTACAGTTTTAAGAGTGGTTAGGGTTGAGCCCAAAATTCTACTTTAAAATATAAAAATAAAAACCTAAACAGTATCCTGAGAGCCTGCCAAAGGTGTATGATATTGTTATTTTAGGTAGGTGCCATGGTTTTCAGGCAACTCCATTTAATCCTGGGTGTTGCTATTAGCATATATACACCTACCAAGATGGAATAATGTATGTTGCACCTATAGTCACCTGAAGCAAGCTGAAGCTTTTAGGTGTTATACCATTATTGCATAGTTGTTAGGGGGAAAACAGTGTTTTGGCAACTTATGCTTAAATCTCTAACACAGAAAGCAGTATAATGTTAGAGACGTTGGTACTGCTGTACTGCAAATGATTATTAAACATGGCAGCACCTAGGGTGAACTCAGTATTACTTTGTATCATTAATCTGGACGCTGACAGACTTGGTAGAAAAGGG
Organism: Lithobates sylvaticus; assembly: GCA_028564925.1. NCBI lineage: Eukaryota > Metazoa > Chordata > Amphibia > Anura > Ranidae > Lithobates > Lithobates sylvaticus. The sequence continues at coordinate 319,096,059 of CM053028.1, read as the reverse complement.
TGACTTTAATTAGGAAACAGCTGCAGATCCAAACACTATTTAGCTGATAACAGGCTCATTTTAAATGCCATTTTTTGCTCCCTGTGTATACAGTTGTGCTCATAAGTATACATACCCTGGCAGACTTAATGATTTCTTTGCCATTTTTCAGAGAATATGAATGATAACACAAAAACTTTTCTTTCATGGTTCGTGTTTGGCGGAAGCCATTTATTATCAATCAACTGTGTTTACTCTTTTTAAATCATAATCACAACAGAAACTACCCAAATTACCTGGATAAAAGTTTACATACCGTGTATTGCCCCCTTTAACATCAATGACAGCTTGAAGTCTTTTGTGGTATTTGTGGATGAGGCTCTTTATCTTCTCAGATGGTAAAGCTGCCCATTCCTCTTGGCAAAAAGCCTCCAGTTCCTGTAAATTCTTGGGCTGTCTTGCATGAACTGCACGTTTGAGATCTCCCCAGAGTGGCTCATTGATAAGTCAGGAGACTGAGATGGCCACTTCAGAACCTTCACTTTATTCTGCTGTAGCCAATGATAGGTCGACTTGGCCTTTTGTTTTGGATCATTGTCATGTTGGAATTTCCAAGTACGTCCCATGTGCAGCTTCCTGGCTGATGAATGCACATGTTCCTCCAGTATTTTTTGATAACATACTGCATTCATCTTGCCAATAATTTTTACCAAATTTTCTGTGCCTAGCTCACACATCCCCAAAAAATAAGCGATCCACCTCTGTGTTTCACAATAGGAATGGTGTTCCTTTTCACCATAGGCCTTGTTGACTCCTCTCCAAATGTAGCGTTTATGGTTCTGGCCAAAAAGGTAAATTCTGGTCTCATCACTCCAAATGACTTTGTGCCAGAAGGTTTGAGTCTTGTCTCTGTGCTGTTTGGCGTATTGTAAGCGTGATACTTTGTGGCATTTGTGTAGTAACGGCTTTCTTCTGGCGACTCGACCATGTAGCCCATCTTTCTTCAAGTGCCTCCTTATTGTTCATCTTGAAACACACACACCACATGTTTTCAGAGAGTCCTGTATTTCATCTGAAGTTATTTGTGGGCTTTTCTTTGCATCCCAAACAATTTTCCTGGCAGTTGTGGCATAGATTTTTTTTTTTTTTAAGCATTTAAAGTTTATTTAAACAATCATTTATACAATCATGTATAGAAATCATATGCAGAGATTAATTGCGTATCAGCTAGGAATTATGCCTAAGGATACTGGTATCGTTAACATTCAACTCAGGTGATACAGTGAAAGTATACCAAAACATCTATGACACGTTAGAAGTTGGTCACTTGATATCCCTATGATTTGAGAAAGCATGTAGCTGATTTACTCACAAGTGATTTAATTTATTCCTATGCAGATGTGATCTTTGTGTTTCCCTAATGCCGCGTACACATGATCAGATTTTCAGACAACAAAACCATGGATTTTTTTCTGAAGGATGTTGGCTCAAACTTGCTTGCATACACACGGTCACACAAATGTCGGAAATTCCGAACGTCAAGAACGTGGTGACGTACAACACATACGATGGGACTATAAAAAGGAGGTTCAATAGCCAGTGCGCCACCCTTTGGGCTCCTTCTGCTAATCTCGTGTTTATCTCGTATTAGTAGAAGTTTGGTGAGAGACGATTCGCGCTTTTCAGCCTCGTGCTTTTCAGTTCGTTTCTGCTTTTCAGTTTGTGCTTGTGGGTTTGTGTCTGTTCTTCAGTGCGTGTTGTCAGTTCATTCCTATCTTTCAGTGTGTTCTATTTAATAGTTTGCTTCTGTTTTTCAGTGCGTTCTTGTCCACTTGTTTCTGCTTTTCAGATCATTCTTCTCAGGTTCTTTCTGATTTTCAGTGCGTTCTGTTAGTTCGTCCTGACCTAGTTCGTTTCAAGCCATGTTGCGGGTACGTACTCGTAGCAGAGTTCCTGCAATGCTTGGGCTTGGTGTTGGAGTTCTTGCTTTGACCCAAGTCCAGTCCATGAACAGGGTGAGGAGTAGTTCATGGATGAAGAATTGGTTGCTCCAGCGTGACCAATTCTCGCACATGTTGCGGGAGATCCAGGAGAATAATCCTGATGATTTCAGGAATTATCTCCGGATGACGGACCCCGTTGTTCACCGTCTGTTGGCTTTGCTGTCCTTCTTATATTATGAAGCAGGACACTTGCATGTGGCAAGCCATCACTCCCAAACAGAGGCTCGTCGCCACCTTGTGGTACATGGCGACGGGTGAAAAGTCTCCAGGATATCAAGTTTACGACTGGAATCCCCCCCCCCCCCCCCCCCCCCCAGGCTCTGGGAATCATTATTCCAGAGACCTGTTCTGCCATAATTCAGGTCCTGCAGAAGGACTATATTAAGGTAAGTTTTATCCTTTATCATCACATTCTATGTATTTAATGTTTGCTAATGTATTGTATTTATTTAATCATTCCCTAATTACCATGATTGTAATATGCTGTGGATGTCCTCTTCATAGCCTAGTCACTTAACAATGTATGTTGTCTGCTCCATTGTAGTGCTTACCCTACACTAAAATATGTACAAATTAAATTTAGGCAGAGTGCAAAAGGCTTTATTTTTGGGGCCCAAACTCATTTGGAACCCTCCCTTCCCCCCAACCGCTAAGTCAGCCGATGCCAATACTCTATCGGCTGACTTTGCCAAACCCATACATGCTATACCTACCTCTTTTGTGGTCAGATTTATGGATGGATTCACCAAAGCATGTATTGCAAGTGCCTGCCTGAATACTTTCAAATGGTACTGTTTCAGGTTTTGTTCTCCTATTATCTTGATAGGTAATTGCAGAATGTAAAAATGTGCTTCAATTTGTACAGTGTGTATTCATATTTTTTTATTATGACACTTCTTACCTGTCCAGTGGGCTGCCAATAGTGTAAGTAAGGAGGGGCTGCCCAAAGTAACACACATTATTTATGCATTCAGCTCTCAATGAAGTGGATTACCTGTCCAAAACATCTCACCCCCCCTAAAAATGTTTACACTGGGCCATCGGGGGGGGGGGGGGTCTGATAGGTGGACCTTATATTTTTGACTTTAAACTTACTTTATACTAATTTCAAGAAATGTTATACTTATGTTGGCCAAGAATATTTGTGTCTAATCTGCTTGCAATGTTATGTGCAAAAGTACAATTTTTTTTTTCTTGTTTGACTCCACAGTCTCCAAACCCACAGTAATGGCAGACTGTGTCCTCCCAGTTTGCCCAGCAGTGGGACTTCCCCAACTGCCCGTGGGGCAATATATGGGAAGCACGTCCGTATCGTCCCACTCCCCAACTCAGGGTCATACTATTATAATTATAAGGGGTATAATAGTATAGTGTTGGCAGTGGTGTCAGCAAGTGGACGTGAGGAAAAATGCCCGGATGTCAGATGGTGGAGTCATCTTCCAGATGGAGTTTTACAGACAGCTTGGGCTTGCCACCTCCGGAAGACAATGTGACGGGACTCCCATTCGTCTTTGTCGCGGATGAAGCTTTTGCGCTGGGGGACCGTCTTCTGCGGCCATTCCCGATGAGAACCCTCACCCCGGACCAGAGGGTTTTTAATTACTGTCTGGCCAAAGCCAGAAGAGTGGTTGAAAATGCCTTTGGAATAATGGCCAGCCAGTTCCGCCTATTTCTCATAGCTATAAAACATGGCGGAATATAAAATCAATAACATTGTTCTTTCATGCTGCATATTACATAACTTATTGCGAAAAAATGCATCAAACTTTGTGGCCTCAGTTGGGACTGAGGCCGGCTTATTACCTAATACAAAAACTCTGACGGCTCTTGAACCTGGCTGTCCTGGCTTGAGCCCGCAAAGTTCGCCAAAAGTATCTAGTACTTTGCCGGTAGGGGGGCCATTGATATGCCAGAGAATATATAAACATGTTTAAAAAAACTGAACTCATATTTCATTTGATTTACTGCTTATGTTTCTTGTCTCCAATGGCCTTTTATTTTTGGCCATTTTCTTCAATAGTGCAAACGTAACTTATTTGATAAATGAGGTGACAATCTCTTCTTCAGCTAACTATTATGTTGTGGTTCTGCTACACAAACACATTGTTTTTGTTGTTAATGTATGTAATGCTAAAAATAATCATCCTTTTCAGCTCCATGAATTAATTGCTTTGAGTCCCTAAAATGGCCTGATTGGGTTAAATTTTAGAGCACTGTGGGGGTTATTTACTAAAGGCAAATCCACTTTGCACTGCAAGTGCACTTGAAAGTGCACTGAAACTGCACTTGTGGTGGATTTGCCTTTAGTAAATACCCCCATTGTCACTGTAACTACACCAACTTACTCCAAAAACTGATATCGAGCATTGAAAGAAGAAGCCACACGTTGTTGAGTATAAAACATTTTACTCCAAGCATATTCACATGTGCGTTATAAAAGGTTTTTTAACAAACCAACATCTTTGGTGTATAACATTTCTGTTTGACAGTAGATATAGCCCTTTTTTTGGCTAAACAGGCATGTTTGAAACCATAACATACACAGCTCAGGAACTTACAAAGTTCAATTTGATAAACTGAAGGCCATATGAGACATTAATATGCCCAAAACTGTGTTGATCTTGCTTTCATCAGATGGGATGATGTCACCCCTCTAAAAGCCAAATTTTGAAGATGCACACAAATTGGGAGTCAAAATGTGGATATCCCTCCTGATCCCATGCCTAATCTCAACATGTGCTAGCTCCCATCATGGGGGGATCAATGAACGTGTTTCGGGGGTAAAACCCCTTCCTCTCATCTACTTTAGTTGTGAGATAGGGGCTGCACCCACAAAACATGTACATTGATATCCCGTGATGGGAGAGAGCACATGTTGACACACTGTGTGCATCTTCAAAATTTGGCTTTCAAATTACTTAAAAACTTTAGATTTTTTTTTTTAAAAGAGCAACTTTTAAATTTCTGTTTTTAGATTCTGCCTAAAACATCAATGATGTTGGTAAATTTTTTTTTTTTGGACATGATATTTTGCTTGACCATCTCTTAATCCCGATTGCACACCATGATCTCCCCGATGAGGATCTATGCACTTGCACTGTTGAAATTATTTTTTTCTTCCACAACATCCACATCACCTAAAAATAAAAAAAATAAACACACTATGTATTATAAATATGCAGGCATACATCTATTACCTGAAGCTGGGGTCTCAGACACTGACCTGTAGTGGGGTCCGTGGTGTCCTCAGATGTCCCGATTCTTTTCTCCCCTCTGTGAATAAAAAAAAGGTATACTTAGCACACAGATATTTGAGGCAAGAAATAGGAATATGAAACATTGCTTGGAAGTGTCGTACAATTGTCTGTTTTTTGCAGAGTTCCAAGCAAAAAAACTTTTTTTCCCTTTCTAAAACTGGAATACTTACCATTTTTGTTAAAGTTTCACACATGTGGAGAGACCCCTAGTATCCACTGGAGCACCTGGGTGGGACACCCTAAAAAGGGTGTTCTGGTGTCCCACACTAGTGCTCCTGCGTCCAGATGTGTAAACAGCTGCTGAGTGTCCTTTCCTTACACTGAACCAAGTTTGCATTTCATTCTAGTTACAAACCCATCTAGACAACAATGTACTAAACTACTTTTAAAACAAATAGGCATGAACAAATGTAGTTAACCTGCATCTGCCAAAAACATTGTATTAGTGGGAAGGCTGTCTCTTACAGTTCTTCCTTTCTGCCACATAATATACTCAGTTTTTAGGTTGAATCTATCGAGGAGCTCTTGTCTCTGTCATTCTGCTTTTTCCTTCTATCTGATTGGCTCTTCATGCTGCTTCTTCTTCCACCAGTCTGAACTCTGCTATACAGGGATAACAAGAGACTGATACCAAGTCAATTTCAGGTACTTACAGTACAATCAGGGCTGGGACAAGGATGGGCGGGGGGAGAGGCAATTACCCTGGGCATGGTGATAGGACATGAGCGAGGTGGACTCTCAGTCTAGATCAGCGGCTGGTAACCAGTGGGGCTTAGCTTGAAAGTTTATACTGTCACACCATGCTCCAACACTCCCAATCTCCTCCCTGGCTGCACACAGCCGACATGAAAACTCTAGGTTCATGTGCAACCAACTCCCAGCTATAAAAAAGCAGGCGATTGGCCATGCTTTCACAGTGCAAACTCAATGCCAAATCATGGGAAGCTCAAGCAAGGGGTTGAAGAACAGGTGAAGGATGGTATGCCAATTCTACCTCATGTGTCAGCAATGTGGGAGGGGGGCGCTGTTCAGCATCTTTTCCCTGGGCATTGAATAATTCTGTCCTAGTGTTGCTTACCAGGACTGCTGATAGGCCAGTACAACTGGCCCTGTTGTAACCGGCCCGGCCAGCAGGGGGCCCCGGCAACCTGAACAGATTGCTAATTAATGTAAAATAAAAAAAAATAAAAAATTCTCCAGCCATCGTCCGTCCAACACCCAGGCAATGCCACCATCACCCCCCCCCGTTTACTTTTTATGTTTTTTTGTTTGATGGCACTGTAACTTCCGTGTGCTAGTATGTGGCTGCAGGGGGAGTGACTATTTCTTCTGTTTTGGGCATCTGCTCCTCATGCTGGCTAAAGTCACAGCCAGCGCACAACGCATGTGCTGCCTGCAGAGACAGTGCCACCAATGCCATAATGTGCTGCAGACAGTGCCACCCAGTGCCACCCATGACACTAATGCCATAACGCATGCGCTACCTGCTGACAGTGCCACCCATGCCGCCAATGCCATATTGTGCTGCAGACAGTGCCCCCCATGCCAACAATGGAATAATGCCATTGTCAGCATGGGTGGCACTGTCTCTGCAGGCAGCACATGCGTTTTACCATTAGCGTCATGGGTGGCACTGTCTGCAGCACATCATAGAATTGGCAGCATGGATGAGAAAAATAAATATCACTTGTAGACAAAGCTGTTTGTTTCAGGGCTGGGTCTGGGGAGGTGCCAGGGGTGGGGCTGAAGGTGGGACCAGGGGAGGGACCAGGGGGGAGCTGAAGGGGGCCCCCATCAGGTAGGCTGTTCGGGGCCCCATGATTTCTATCAGCGGCCCTGTTGCTTACACTGCTGCATTAGGAAAATAATTACGTACTAATGAATACAGAGTTGCGTTAATTCGTGTAGTTTACATCTGCCTAGAGCAGTGTTTCTCAACCTCAGTCTTCAAGTACCCCCAACGGACCATGTTTTAGGAACTTCCCTTAGATAAAATAGCTCTTATCAATACCATGTCATTGATATTGATTTAAAGCAGCTGTGCAAAGTGGAGGAAAACCTGAAAACGGCCCATTGGTGGTACTTGAGGACTGAGGTTGAGAACCACAGGCCTAGAGTACAGCTTCAGAGTTTCTCCCTGAATTATTGGCATTTTTACTAATCTTGCAAATGTTAGGAATGTTGGATAGCTGAATTTACCTAAAATAAACACGCATCATTCCCACTGTCTGCTTTTTCTCGTAAAATCAAAAAAAAATTAAAATTTACTACATTTATTTATGTGGTTTTTACTGAGCCAGTACATTATACTTGTACTAAGACCAGTTATTATTTTTGCAGTGTATGTGTACATATACAGACACCGCACTACGCATGGCCTTTAAAGAAAACTTCACTGAGAGCTTTTCTTCAAAAAGATTTTAAAAACTGTCATCTATTTTCTATCCCTTATAAACAAACTATGGGCTTCCAAGTTAATAATCCAGTCATGAATTTCTTAAAACCAATAATTCTGTTATACACAACATCATATTTTTTTGTCTGTCATCAGCAATTACCGTATATACTCGAGTATAAGCCGAGTTTTTCAGCAAATTTTTTTGTGCTGAAAATGCCCCCCCCCCCCCCCCCCCCTCGGCTTATACTCGAGTCAAGCACTTTTCTGCAGCAGAGAATTACATTTTCCGAACCGAATTTGGGGCCCCGTATCTCGGGACCACTTGGTGCTAGGAACCCCAAATTTGATGTGCAACTAGTGGAACTAGCACTACAAAGTATCCAAATCTGGGGTTCCTAGGACCAAGTGGGTCCCGTATCTCAGTCCCACAATAATAAAATATTATCAGAACAGGGATGTCTTGAACCATAGAAATCCTCTCATGAGACACTTTCCTGGATAAAAGCAGTGATAGATGTGTGCTTACCGGAACAGGTGGACCCTCTGTCAGCGACAGAGAGTCAAACAGGCATAGAGGGGACTCAAAAGACCCACGGATAAGACCTTGGCTGTGCTCCTGGGGGTGAACGGATGTATTCTGTGGTCCTTTCCTCAATTCTCACCGAAACGATACAGATGATCCAACTATTGATCGCCAGATGGACTGTATGTCACAGCCATGGAACAGAAACCATGAAGTGAAAAGGAGATCCAAAGGAAAACAGCTGAAACCAACAGTGTGTCACCCCGACAAGTGTGAAACAAACTCGAAGCAGGTACTCCCAAAATTTCAGACCATATATAAGGGGAAAGAAAAAAAGAGAGAGGGGGCTCCGATGGTGCAGATCAAAAGGAGAAGGTTTTATTGATAAAAACCAACATGACAAAAAATAATGGTATAAATAATAATAATGATGCCCCAGTTGAGGTCTTTTGCAGACGAAAAGCATCGGGCAAAGTTCACCATTCCCCACACTGCTTTTTAATTGTGATCACTTTTATACCATTATTTTTTGTCATGTTGGTTTTATCTATAAAACCTTCTCCTTTTGATCTACCCCTTTCCCGCTTTATCAAAATTAAAATGTTTTGGCCTGGAGATGAGCTTCAATTTTATCACCTTCCATCTTTCTCTACCCTGTGTCTCCGCCCATGTGTACTATGATTACTGGGTAATCACTTGCTCTTCCCAAAGATTTATCTTTCTGATAACATACCTGAGCACACACTGCTGGTTATTTTTGATCTTGGCAATAGATTTCCCTATTTGCCAGCACTGTTCGTGGATTTAGCTACATTCTATTTCCATGATCACTGCAGTAGTTATTTTTTTATCAATAATAGTCATTAACCTTTCATTATTTATTGTCAAATGCAAGCAGGACTGCAATTGAAGAAATGTATACCTTTAAATTTCATTAAAATCTAAATATTAAGTTTCTTTGTTCAAAGTTTATTGGCACAATATAACATATCGAACATAATTTTGGAAGAATTGACCTGAACCATGAAAATGCAATAATCTTAAATTTACAATATGAAAGGCTTTGTAGTGAGGTAGCCCAAGGCATGTAAAATTGTGCTTATAATATTAAGGAGCATATTAACAAAATCCGATATTACATGCATTAAAACACTTGAATGTGCTATGTTTTTTAGTTAAATTATTTGTATTGCAATCTATATTTATCTCTGGAATGAACTCCTATTACATTCAACAATTTCCTATTCCACACAGAAAATAAAAATATATATTTTTTGTTACTAATATGGTCAATTGTTGGTAAGTGATTGTTTTCTGTCCATTGCCAAGCTGCTAAATAATTCATTTTCTTCTTAGAGAGATGATTGAAGGGGTCTTTTATACTTCTTAACAAGTCCTCTTGAGGAGCTCAAGCTCCAATTGGGAGCACAGGCAGCTCACCCTCCACTAACCTAAATTGGAGGCTACTAGGTGAGCTGGCAATATTTACACAGTCAAAGAAATTTCATCATCTGTTCTGCTGAATTGCAGAATTTTTGCCAACATTCTCTATCAATAGTTACAGTTTAAAAACTCACAAAAATAAGAAATGGGGAAAACTATTTTTACAAACAAAATGTCCATGACTGAGAAGTAATGCATAACTGTTGACAACTTTCTAAAAAGGCTCTGACCTCCCTTTGTCATCACTCATGTTTTATAATAATGACCAAAAATGTGTAGTCATATGGAACGCATCACATACTTTACAAGGGCAGCTCCCATGGAATGACACAAATCATCACCAGTATCATGCAGAGAAATTGATGCTACATTACTTGAACATCATTGGACACACACATACATGCAGTCACACACCCACACCAATTACAATTAAATGTAAAGTTCTAAGCATACATGGGAGAAAACATTTAGATAACATGTACATTTATATTGATTCTTACCCATTATAGTGCTGTCCTAGGTATTATACAGCAAGGATTTATATTAAATTCTAATTTGTAATGCACAAGATGCCAAAGTCTGACACCGACAGAGAATGGTACTATAGGCATATAAAAGTACCAACTATTACATTTTCAGTAATTAACTTTCTGATAGATGGTAGATGAAACAGTAATTCCAAATAAAGCAGTGATAAAGCGAAGAAAGGTGACTCAAATGACATCAGTTAAAGTTTACAATTTTAAGTCTAACACAGTAAGGATCAAAAAGTGATGGATGACGGAAAGATGAATGGATGGTTGCTTTCCCAATAGTATGAACATGATAAACTGTGGATGTTGGATGACATTGTAGATTTGGAAATCTCACGAAATCAGACAGATAAGGTGAAATAAAGATGAACAGTTGAAGAGGGAATTATCCTATCCATTCTTTTCTCTGACAACAGTGAATGAAACAGAAAAATGTGAAACACATTGTGGAAATATAGGACAGAGCTCCAGTAGTATAACATCTTGAGAAAGCATTTCTAGTGCACATGCAGCCTAACACTTCAGAATGAACAATTGAAAGATTTGTTTTCCTGTTCACTGAGCAAAGCTTAAACACATATACAGGTATGGGATCTATTATACCGAATGCTTGTCTCCTGGTCCTATGCTTTTCCAGATATATGACTTTTTTCTTTCTAAAATATATCAAACTAACAACTGACCCACAAACTCTCCCTAGGGTTGCCATCCTCAGTATATTTTTGTATCATTGCACTACAAAATATCTGCTTAGACTTTTTCACTTATAGGGCAACAAGCAAAAAAATTATCACAAAAACTGGTAACTGGCCTTAGTCCATTCAGTTTCATTAAATTGAGTTTTATGAAAATCCAGTTCAACCAGATATAGCAAAGTATACCAATGATGTAGAATGGAACACAAGAGCCTGCATTTTCCTTGGCTGAGATTTAGTACAAGTAGGGCAATAGGCCGCTGATAACAAGTATCCCAACCACAACTGAACCACTGAGTCAATAGCACAGTAGCAAGAAATCCACAACCATACAGTATCTCTAATAAAGTCCATCTAATTAAAAATAGGTTGTGATGTGATGTGCCTCAATTTTTTAAGGTAAAAAGAATGTTTAAATTGAAATTACTAGTAGGCATTATTACAATTATTTTCATTTTATTTATTTTTTGCAATAGAAAAACTTGAAGAAAAAAATGGTATGGGGTCCCCCAATCCATTCCAGGCCCCTTGGTGCATGCTAGCATAAAGGTCTGATGTAATGTAGATGTAATGTGGACCCCACGTCACCTTTTTTTTACATTTTGGTGTGGAGATTACACTCAAAGTCCATATTAGACCACCCATCCAAGCATGCAGTGTGACAGACCAGGAAAGGGGGGGGGGGGTGAGCGAGTGGTGCCACCCTCCCGAACCACACCATGCCACATGTCCTCAATATGTGGGGTGCCTTGGGCAGGGAGGAGCTCTGCCCCCACCCCAAAGCATCTTGTCCCCATGTTGATGGGGACAAGGGCCTCCCACCCACAGCCCTGGGCCATGGCCATGGGGGCCTGCGGGCAGGGTGCCCACCGGAATCCTGAAGCTCCCCTCAAGTGGGCCCCAAGATCCAGCCCTCCATGTGAATGAGCACAGGGCACACTGTACCCCTACTCATTCACCAAAAATAGTGTAAAAAAGAAACAAAAACACACACACAGCCCTTGACAATTCCTCTATTACAAACAAGAAAACTATGTCCCCTGATGTAGATCCATCACAAACCACGATATACGCCGCACTGCCTGACTCACAAAATAAAAATAAGCTCTGCCAGTGATGTAGGCTCACTATTACAATTATAGTTATTATACAGTATCTATAAACTAGTATTTTATACAAAGCCAAAACTGTATCGTAGCTATGGAAATGTATTGTAAAGGTAAAGTGAAAACATTTGTTTAAAGGAATCAATATCCACGTTTCACCAACCAGCTCTCTAGGTCTGCATCCAGTAAGCCAAATATAGGCTGATATTGGGTTTTTTCTAGCGTGCTGTAATATTGAAATGTTGGCATAAAGATTAAATCATTAAATGGGTGGGCTCCGTTTCCTACGTTTTCTTAAATGCAACTTTTTAATGTCTGACTGAAGTGTACAAAAAAAAGCAAAACCTTATATTCATATTTTATTTTTATCATATCATTTTAACTAAGAACCTATGGCTGGGTTATGAACAGTGAAGTTTTTACATATTCTTAACAAGCAGTAAATGTGTTTTAGAACAAGAAGTCAGTTACCTCTGTAGTGGAAAATGTGGAAAAAATGAATCCTCAAAGTTTACAACAGAAGCACAAAAGTTATTCAAGTCAATCAGAAACTTTATTTCCCCCTGTCCCCTTTTTCTAGCAGAGAAAGGGAAGCCTTTCAGAGTTTTAATCTATAAAGACAGAGCACGGACTCTGGGAGAGAGAACCAGGGTGAGCTGAGCTGCCAAGAGAAAGACTTAAAGAATGTAAATGCATTGTTTAAGAGTAATTGCCCCCATGTCACTACAGAGGTCAGTCAGGGCTTATTTTTTAGCTCGTTTACGGGTTGTTGGGAATATGTACCGTATTTATCGGCGTATAACACGCACCCCAAGTTTAGGAGGGCATTTTAAGAAAAAAAAGTTTTAGGAGGGAAGTTTAGGGGAAAAAAAACACTTACATTTAAGCGTCATTTGCAGCTTTGCCCAGTGTGATTTGCAGCTTTGCCCAGTGTGATTTGCAGCTTGCCAGCGTCATTTGCAGCTTGCCCACATTTAAATTTACCGCCGGAAAAGACAGAGCGCGGATGGAAAAGCCCAAGCCGCCTGTTCGGGTCCGCTCGCAGTCCCGCCTCCCTGCTGTTTCGGAAACGAGTGCAGGGAGGCGGGACTGCGAGCGCAGCTGAACAGACAGATCGGTCTTTTTCGGTGGCGCTCGTTTTTTATTGACGGTCACTGTTTTTCGGCGCCGTTTGATTTTTTTTTTTGGCACTTTTTTTTTGGGGGGATCGGCGTATCACCCACGACTTTCCCCCGATTTTAAGGCTGAAAAAGTGCGTGTTATACGCCGATAAATACGGTACATATTTAGCTGGCCATAGGCTGGCCTCAGGTTCACAATATTCAGAGGGCATCCTAGGTCCCTTATGACTGGATTCTCAGATTACAAATGACATTAAAATATAAAAGTAGAGAAGAGTTAGGGAAGCCTAAGGTAATATGCTTAGCCTTTATTGCAAAGCAGTACAGTACATACAGGAATGCCAAAGTACCAGCACATTTCATAAATAATCCTGCTTATTCAATCCTAAGTACAAAATGTAATGATGAAAACAGTTGTCTAAATGTCATTTAAATTAAACTTAACTCCTGTGCTATCAATAAGACACCAAAAAAAAAAAAAACATAAAATGAAATGAAAAAAAGAGGGGGCTGCTAACACCAATTGTGTTCCCACAATATCCAAAATAGAAATAATAAATGATGCTGTGCTACCAACCTGATACAATAATTATTAATAATAGATAATATTTCTACATGTATGAAATTATCAACATTAAATGCAGAAAATTGTGACCAAAAAAATAATTGTCCAAAGTTTGCACCAAAGAGAAAGGAATTTAATGAATCAACACACTATAATGCATAAATAATCTGCCAAAAGAACGTTTCTAAAATTCATGTAGACAGTCTGTGTATTTTTCAAACTTCATAATTAATCTCTATAAAAGACATACATTTATATCCAGTGCACACATACAAGCTTTAATCTTCCATCGATCTGGCCAGACACTGATAAAAGTCACAAGACTGCTATATGCTGCTGATGAGAAAAGGTTACTAAAATAATTGCATGTCCATGTTGTACTGTGGGAGACTAGATATAGTGAATGCATAGTCCTGGGTTTAGTAACACTTTAATACCTCATGCACACTGGACATTTTTACAGCCGGACTTACACTTTAATTCATATTAATGGAAAGATTACATGTTTTATTCTGGCCAATTAAATGAATTATCTCCCAAGAGCTTGATGCCTGAAAAAGCTCCTAAAAAAGCTTGTAAGGCCAAGTTCACACCTATGTGTTTTTTGGTGTGTTTTACGGTTTGTAGAAATGCACTACATTCCATTTAACGTGGTTTCCTATAGGGCACGTTCAGATCTATGCATTTTTCAGCCGCTGCATTTTTGGAAAGGGTCATGGACTTTTTCCCCCGCAGCAGATTGCGTTTTGTGTGTAATAGACTTCAATGAACCCACACCAAAAATGCAAGAGTTGTGTTTTTACATGTGTGAGTTGCCAGCAAGCAAAAAAAAAAAATAGTGCATGGGGTCTCCCCCTAATCCATACCAGGCCCTTCATGTCTGGTATGGATTTTGAGGGGAACCCCACACCAAAATAAAAAAAAACTGGTGTGGGGTCCCCTCCAAAATCCATACCAGACCCTTATCCAAGCATGCAGCCCAGCAGACGCTCGCTCGCCCCCCCCCCTTTTGAACCATACCAGGCCACATGCCCTCAACATGGGGGGGTGCTTTGGGGCAGGGAGGACTCTGCCCCACCCCCAAAACACCTTGTCTCCATGTTGATGGAGACAAGGGCATCTTCTCCACAACCCTGGCCAGTGGTTGTGGGGGTCTGCAGACAGGGGACTTATCAGAATATGGCCCCCCCTAACAAGGGGGCCTCCAGATCCCAGCCCCCCCTCATGTGATGGAGTAGGGGTACATAGTACCCATACTCATTCACCCCCAAAAAAAAGGGCGTAGTGTAAAAAATGACAGTAGGCAGTTTTTGACAACTCCTTCATTAAAAAAACAAAAACAATGTCCCCGGAAGTAAATTCATCATCAATCACACCACCCCCGCCGCCGCTGCCACCTTTCCAAAAACGCAGCGGCTGAAAAAATGCATAGATCTGAACATGCCCCAAAAGGAAACTATGTTAAATGGACTGTACTGCGATTCTGCAAAATGCAAAATACACAAAAAAAATGCATAGGTGTGAACCTAGCCTTAGAAGCACTCCCCCATCTTGAGGGCATGGTTCAGGGGGTATGGTTCAGGAGGGGGGGGTTGCTCATCCTCCCCCTTTCCTGGCTTGCATGCCCGGATAAGGGTCTGGTATGGATTTTGGGGCAACCCCATGTCATTTTTATTTATTTTGGCTTCGCCGACACTTCTTTATCTTACATTCAGCTGTCAGCGGTGCACCCGCTGACAGCTGATGACTTATCCAACCGGCTATTCGGAGTTTGTTATGGAGGGGGAAAAAATGCAAAATGCATGAAAACTGCATACAAAACCGCTTCAAAAACACAAAACGCACCGGAAAACTGCAGAGATATGAACATAGTGTAAAAGCTTTAGACAATTTTACAAGCCTCATGCATTTTTCCTGCAAAAACACTGCTGGCTTCCAGGAGTTAAATAAATGTTCTGTGTGGATGAGGCCTAATAACCCACATAAAAATTCAAGGTCATATAACGCATTTTGTATAGACCACCAGGGTCTCCTAGGTACCTGTAGTGGGTTCACTGAGGCCTCTTGTCCACCAGGGTTTCTGCTTCTATGTTTAGATTTTCATCCAGGAAAGAGAGGTGTGGGTCTCTTTAAGGTTGCTTAACATTCATGCAACCATGCTGTGTCACTCAGATATTCAGAGGATAAGGAGAAATGGGCAGAAGAGATCATTAGAGGGAGGTCTACTAGAAATAAATCAACTGACACATGTCACAGGACTCCAGTCTCCAACAACATTGTTGCAATAAGTGTCTGAGGAAAAATGGATGGAACACACAAAGTACCATTAAATACCACTACCAATGAATTACATAGAACTGATTATTTGTCATTTTTGACTAGGATCTCAGGGACAGAGGAGACTGAGAAGGAAGAGTGATGGATCCTCCGGGAGCGTGATTCTCCATACTTTTTTCCAGAAGTATTCTAATTTCAGGCAGGACCAAAATATGTGTAGTAGTGTCCCTTTCTCCTCCTGGCATCTCCAGCAGTGATCTATGACCACAGGGTTTTTTTTTGTGGAAAAGGGTAGGTGTGAGATACCACCTGGTAAGGATCTTGAAATTTGTCTCATGGTAATAGAGGATTTTGAAAGTAAAATGGGAAATAGTTCTGCTGTGAAGGATCTATGTAAATTGCTTTCCCATTTTTGGAGAAATGGTGGTTTGTAGTCAGCTGGTGGAGAGGACAGTAGATAGTTCATCTGAGAGAGAGAGTTCAGAGTGGGCCAATTTTAGAGCAAAGTGTCTTGAGTGTGGTTAGAGAGCGTCGGTAGAGACTAGGGGTGGGGAGCAATCTCAGAAAATGGTGGATCTGTAGTGCTCTCCAAAAATCTAGGCTATAAGGTCCCACAGGATATATAAACTGTGCCAGTGCTCAGGATCAGTGCTGCTTTGTCTTCAGTCTCCTGTGTATCATGAGTCTCTATGTTCTTGTATCCTGACTCCAATTGCTGACCAGGCTTACCAGGCTTACCCTGACTACTGTCTGTCTGAACTCTGCCTGCACTGTCCTCAGCTTGTCCTTGACCACCACTTCTAGCTGCTCCATTTGCTTCTGTTCCACTGATCGGCTCCTGACCTGGCTTGTACCCTGACCACCCTCTTACCTGTGCCAGTGTACCCGATCCTTCCTGCCAGTGTATGAACCAGCCTACCTGGCTCTGCTATTATTGCTGCGGTCACTGGTATCTGCCTACCAACCTGCTTTGCCTGCTGATCCACAATCTGTATACGGTTATCAGTATACTGTATGCCTTGTCTGCCCGATGTCGCTAGTTCCAGCCTGCTTTGGTCTGCTGCCCACCCACCAGCTGTCTCCCTGTCCACTTGCTTTAATGAAGACTACTGAGGACTTCTCCTGCCTGGCGTGGACACTTACTCTACTGCTAGCAAGACTACAGGCACTCTTGAAACTCTGCACTCCTGCGCCTTGTGTTCCCACTACCAGGGGCCCCCGAGTCAGAGGTGTAACAAAGGCTTTCCTCTTCATTTCAGACTCTGCTACCAGGTACTTGATACTAAATCTATAGAATATGCAGTCTATATAAAGAAATAGACTCATAAACACTAAGATAAAAGTGGTGTTAATCAACACAGCAGCCATAGATCTGATCTGGCAGTTTCCTTGTACAGGGTGAAGCATTTGGTTGCTGTTGACAATGTCTATGGTTCCTATTTCTTCAGCTTTTTATAAACAGTCAATTGAAAGATAGGTAGATAAAAAAAAAAAGCTACGACTAGTTCAGATAATTAAATGACTAATAAGAATGAGTGAACAAAAGTGATAAGTATGCATGTCTGCTCTGCTAATTATATTCCAGTGGTTAAACAAGCTAATTTGCTCAAATCTGTATGATAATGGCAAATTGAAACATGTGCCTATGTTGTTTTCATCTGTGTTTTAGATCCCCCGCAGCTCTGAGCTTCTGTAATTCATCATCCTCCACCCACAGTTGATTTCTTATCAGTGGAACATAGTGTGAGCCCCAGGATCAGATTCACACTAACTGCTAGCTGAAGAAAAAAAACTCACCACTTACTATTTCCTCTAAGACTGTTATATAATAATAATACAAAAAAAATAAAAGATTCTACGTTCTATATCGTTCTGACAATATTGTCTACGAATAACTTTAACCAAAATAGTAATTTATTTAAATTGTTTGTAAAGCCCACACTTTTTTTTTACTGATCAATAGAATAGGGAGGAGTTAGCAACCATACAAGGTTTTTATAACTGTCTGTGTATCCCCAGAGATTCTCCCTCTCTATCTGTTCTGGTGACCAGGGGCCTGTCACCAATGAGGCAAAGTAAGGCAATTGCTTAATGCTGCATACACACGACAGGACTTTCTGACAGAATAGGTATATTCCGATATTCCAATCGTGTGTGGAATAATCCGATTGTTTTTGTAAAAAAAGTCAGACGGATCTAGAAATAGAACATGTTGCAAATCTTTCCGACGGACTCAATTCCTATCGGGAAAGCCGTTCGTCTGTATGTGGGTCCGACGAACCAAATACAACACAAGGGCAGCTATTGGCTACTGGCTATTGAACTTCCTTTTTTAGTCCTGTCGTATGTTATCACGTTCAAAATCAAAGTCCGTTCGTGTGTGGGAAGTTCCGTCAGAAGTCCGTCGGGAAGACCGTCGGACCTATTCTGCCGGAAAGTATAGCCGTGTATACGCGACATAAGGCAACACTCAATGGGAGGTGGTAATGAGGCTGGAGTGCCTATACTGGACACTCCATCCTCAATTATAGCTCAGTACCATTGTCCTGTATACACAGGAGAGTGTTACTGAGCTTGGGGATGGGACACTGGCAGCTGGGCTGCACAGGGCCATTGCTTGTTTTGGTGCAGGTGGTTATCTGCACCACGTGCACCTTAGAAACCAATGTGGCTGTGCTGTCCAGCTACCAGCATCTTATTAACAAATGAAGCATAGCCTCATTAGTTGCTAGGATGATGGCGGCTGGGCCACAGCTTCATTGCTGTGCTAGCATCTTAGCAACCAACAGAGGGGCAGCAAAAATGGGATAGCATCCAGGGTGTCCACAAGATATAGTATGGCAGGATCACCAGAAATATTCAAAAGCTGCTAAGGTCTCTAATTGGTGTCCCCTTTACTGTGACTACCCATTCACAAACAACCAAACAAGTTTGGTGAATGGGTGGGTTACCATGGTAACGAGGATGCATTTCCGACAACGGATTTTGTTGTCGGAAAATTTGAGCTCCAGATCTCAAATTTTGTGTGATGGAAATTCCGATGGAAAATGTCCGATGGAGCCTACACACAGTCGGAATTTCCAGCAAAAAGCTCCCATCTAACATTTTCCATCTGAAAATCCGACCGTATGTACGGGGCATAAGTCTTTCCTAAATTATTGATGTGGCTGTGTGTGCTGTAGTTCATTTTTTATTACATTTCAGGACTGCTGATCTCCTGCAGTCAATTCCTGTTTACATGCACTCCACCAACGCCTGCATAGCATTTCTCAGGGTGGGTTTTCTGACAGTGACAAGAGTGGTCCATGCCTGTAATATGTAGTCACCATCCGAAGCCTGTGCAACAGTGATGCAGGAGAACAGCTGAAAGGCAGGCACGCTATAAAAGATGTGCCTTTGTAGCAGGCTTACCAGGTATTATTTTAATGAAAAGTGCAGATTAATAATGATTGAAATTACATTAACAGGTTAAAGGTTATATGAGATTTTAGTGATTGCTTTTACATATATACGTTACAATAGAATTCCATCTTTAGAAAAGTGCTGTATATATACACAACTAAAATCAAACTTTAATTACACTTTGGCTGTTTCTTGGAAAATTCATATTCTGGTTTCTCATATCTCTCACTCCACTGGAACTGGAACTCCCCTGGGGTGTGATATCCCAACCATAATGCTCTATTCTGTTCAAGCACAGTAGTCATTCCCTATAAGATGGGATCATGTCACCCTCATAGATTCTCTATATACTCAACGAAGTGATATACCCAATGGTGACTGGGTCGCTTCCTGTTAAGGTCATTTGACGAAACGTACGTCGAGGCTTTATCATCACGCACTTCTGGGTCCCGTCTCCCCGGTCCCAAGCAGTCAGCAGGTAGAACGCACAGCGGCTCCTGGGCATGAATGCACACCGGCTCCAGGGCATGTGTTTTACACACATTTGGGGTCAGCGGCTTTACAAATAGATTTTGTTTACACTACATTTCAAAGCACTTTGGCATGAGGTTTTATTACTAAATTTTAAGTAATATACCTACAATAGGAAAAAAAAAAAAACATTTTATGGCTTTGCTGGTGAGAAACATACATTTCAGACACAATACCCACTCACCCACCCAAAGTGCAAACCAGACACTCCCTGAATCTGTCTCTGATTAAAATCTACAAATATAATAACATAACAGAGGGACTTAGCAGAGCCACTCTGTTATATTTGTAGCAGCGCAGAGCAGCAAAATAACATAAATACACATAGTAACCAATTATTTCCTATAAAAGATATTTTGCAAACTGGTACAAGCAGTACAAAAAAAATCTGTTATTTCAAAGAAAATGTCAGCAAAGCATCTAGAAGGATAACTTATGACATTAAACAGACAAAAAAAAAATAATATATATATATAGTTAAGGGCCTGGTAGCCAACGTTTATTAAAAGGAAAAACAAAACAAAAGTCCATCCTGGAATCCCACGCCGGGGTTTAACTTCATTCAGCACTCATAAATGAAAACATACCAAGCCACCTGGCTCTATCTTGTCAGCAGTTCCTCTGCTTTCTCCCAACAGACGTATTGATTCTTTCCAGCCCCCTGGACTCACTGGCTTCCGTAGTCTTCCCAACTCTCAAGGCTGGCCAGCCTTTCCCAGTCCCATGGCAAAGAATCCCCCTTACATGGGCTACAGTCTCTCACAGGGATGACCACTCTACAGACACAGGTCTGTCTTCACACAGCAGCAGCAAGCTGCTCACACTCCACCATCCTCCACCCTCTACTCTCACCAGCCCCTCGTTATATGGGCTGTGTGCAGCTGGGCACACACCCTGCTTGCTATCCTCAAGACCCGGACACAGGGTTGGAGATCCCTTCCCACCCATGACTCTCAGGGTTCTCCAAACTACATAATCCCATCCGGAACTAGCAAAACCTGGAGAAAACTGACAGAGAAGTTTTCTCTATTTAAACTCTACACTCTGTAGTCTTGCAGTACGCAGATAGGCAAACTCTGTGTCTCTTTTACCTCCAATTTCATAGGGACAGAGCCTCGCTCTGTCACAATATGTGTATATATATATATATATATATATATATAGCTCAGCATAAATGAGCACATCCCTTTTGAAAAGCACAATTTTAATCAATATCTCAATGAACACAAGAACAATTTCCAAAATGTTCACAAAGCTGAGTTTTATAGAACATGTGTTTAGCTCATTACATGAAAGTAAGGTTAATAATATAACTTTAAGATTACAAAATCTTCAGTTTTACTCAAATTAGTTGATGCAAAAATAAATACACCCCTCAACAAAAACTACTACATCTAGTATTTTAAATTACCTCCATGATTTGTGAGGACAGCACCATGTCTTCTAGGTATGGAATGAACAAGTTGGCGGCACATTGCAACATCTATCTTTTTCCATTCTTCAAGAACGAGTGATGCTCATCTTGTCTCTTCAGAATTTCCCAGAGGTGTCTGATTGGGTTCAGATCAGGAGACATACAGTACTTGGCCACTGAATAACTTTCATCCTGTTCTTCCTCCGGAATGCAACAGTGGCCTTAGATGTGTGTTTTGGATCATTGTCATGTTGGAAATAAGCATGACAACCAAGGGCACGGAGTGATGGTAGCATCCTCTCTTTCATTATAGAGCAGTACATCTGTTAATTCATGATACCATCAATAAAATGCAGCTCCCTGACACCAGAAGCACTCATGTAACCCCATATAAGGATGCTGCCATCACCATGTTTCACTGGAGGCACCATGCATTTTTCTTTGTACTCCTCACCTTTGCAGTGCCATAAAGTTTTGAAGCCATCAGTTCCAAAAAAATGTATCTTGGCCTCATCATTCCACAGTACAACGTCCCAGTAGTCTTCTTTTGTTCAGCATATGCCCTAGCAAATTCTAGGTGGGCGTTTTTGTTCATGGGCTTTAGGAGAGGCTTCCTTTGTGGACGACACCAATGTACGCCATTCCTCTGCAGTGTATGCCATATTGTGTCACGGGGAAACAATCAACCCAGTTTGGCTTTTTACTTCTTTAGCTAACTGCAGTGAACTTACATGGCAATTTTCTTCAACACTTCCCATCAGAAGATGCTCTAGTCGAGCTGTTAAATTCTGTGGATGGCTTGGACATCTCTGTGAGATGGTTGCAGTTCCATCTTTGTTAAATTTTTGTATCACTTTTGCTACAGTATTCTGACAAGTATTCTGATAAGTAAAGCTTTGCTGATCTTCTTGTAGCCTTCACCTTTCTTGTGTAAAGAAATTATTGCTAAAGGAATGTTGAGAATATAGATAAGGAAGCGTGAGACAGTTCATTTTACAAGACTCTCATGCTGAGACAGATATTTGTGAAGTTAAAGGGGCACTCTAACTGTACATATTGTATAATGGAAGTTTGTGAATATTAAGATGGCTGACAAAAAGCAAGATGGATGCCTAGCATAACCTTTCAACCCCCTCTTAAGTCATGACTTTGATTTTCTACAGATCCTCCTGAAATCTAACCTAACCTAACCTCCTCTTTTAACCTAACACAATGGACACAAACCACCACTCACTCCAACGGTAACACTCTCTATCACCTCGTATTCTACCATCGCTGCACTCCCTGCAACTTCTCTAACACACCCTTTCCTCTCTCTGATCACAACCTTATCCATTTCACACTCTCCTTGTCTCCCACATCCCATGCTGCCAATCCACAAACCACTACCCGCAGAAACGTTCACAACCTCAACCCTTCCCTTCTTCACTCTGCTACTGATGGCCTTTATGACAAAATCGCACCCCTGTCCTGCTCATATCTAACCACTTCCATCTACAACAACATGCTGTCATCCTCCCTAGACTTACTTGCTCCTCTTTCTACACGCAGAACCAGGCCCCATCTGCCACAACCCTGGAAAACAGACGACATCAGAAGTCTCAAAAGACACAGCCGTTCTCTTGAGCGAGGACTTTACCCTCTACAAATCTGCCCTTCTCAAATACAACTCCTGCCTCCACACTGCTAAACAAACCTATTACAACACTCTCATCAAAACCCTCTCATCCAAACCTTGTCAACTCTTTTCTACCCTTAATTCCTTACTTTACCCCCCACTGCCCCCACCCACCAACTTGCTTACCGCTCAACAGATTGCCAACCATTTCAATAGCCAAATCTACACAATTCGCAAGGAGATATCCAGCATTCAAACTCCTCCCCTGCCCAACACATAGGGTCCAACACCACACTCAATACTCTTCTTTTTTTGCCCAGTTACCACAGATGAAGTTGATAAACTCCTCTCCATGGCCCACCTCACTACCTGTTCCCTGTCCCCTCACAATTACTGCGACCACCTTCCCTCTCTATCCTCAACTCCCTAACCCACATCTTCAACCTCTCCCTCTCCTCCTGCACCTTTCCTTCCCCACTCAAACATGCACTGGTTACCCCCATACTCAAAAAACCCTCACTAGACCCCACCTGTTTGAATAACTTAAGGCCCATCTCCCTGCTCCCGCTTGCCTCCGAGCTCATCGAACGCCTTGTCCATGACCAAGCGAGTCACTACCTCATGGACAACAACCTTCTTGACCCCTACAGTCTTGCTTCCGCCCACAACATTCTACTGAAACTGCCCTACTAAAACTCACCAATGACCTACTAACTGCTAAAACCAACGGCCACTACTCCATACTCATACTTTTAGACCTCTCTGCTGCCTTTGACACAGTTGACCACCTGCTCCTCCTCAGCAAATTACACTCCCTTAGCCTCCGTGATTCTGCTTTATCCTGGTTCTCCTCCTACCTATCTCAGCGCTCTTTCAGTGTCACAACTGCATCTCCTCCACTCCCCTTCCTCTTTCTGTTGGGGTACCCCAAGATTCCGTCCTTGGGCCCCTCCTATTCTGGCTCTATACCTCCTCCCTGGGCCAGTTGATAACCTCCCATGGTTTACCACCTTGCCAACGACACCCAGATCTATCTCTCCACTCCTTAACTAACCCCCTTGATCTCCTCACGGAACTCAAACTTACTGAATGACATATCGCTATGGATGTCACACCACTTCCTCAAACTCAATCTTTCTAAAACCGAGCTTGTTATATTCCCTCTTTCACGCCCCCCCCCCCCTGTGACTTCACCATTAATATCAACAACACAACCATTGGTCCCTCCACACATGCCAGGGTCCTGGGCGTAATCCTTGACTCTGACCTCTCCTTCACCCCCCATAGCCAATCCTGGCTAAATCCTGCCGCCTTAACCTCCGCAACATCTCCAGAATTCGACCCTTCCTAACTGACAGGGTTGTTTCCCAGAAGATCACATGCTGAGGTTTCATATCTGGGTTAGGACAAGACAACAGATTATAAATATAAGAGATTCCTCTAATACTATTGGTGACGAGGTGTAGAACATAAGAATAACTTTTGTTGTTATATTGAGCATTGTGGTTATTGAAGATAGGGCATGGCAAACTTGTATATAAATGTAGAAATCCTTACTAGGTAGGTGGAGGGCGTTAGATATTTGTTGGAAGGATTTGAGAGTGTGAGAGGAAAAGAGGTCTCCAATTTTACTAATGCCTGCTGCAGTCCATTGTTTCAGTGGGAGATCTGGTGATATAAGTTGTAAACAGAGAAGTGGTAGTTGTTGTAGGGCCTGTGCATGAAGCCCTGAGGAGGCTTGTGGTATGGCTTTCCAAGCTGTGATGGTGGTATTGATAGGTGGAATTAAGGACTGTGGTAAATGATAAGATAGCCAGATTGTTGGTAGCAGTAGACTTGGGTCCTGCGAGAGTGCTGCTGTTTCAATCTGTAGCCAAGGGGTGTGAGGGTGGGCCGTCCACCAACATTTGGCCTGATCCAAGAGAGCTGCTTTATAGTAGAGTCGGATGTTGAGGACCCCTAGTCCTGCCGATGTTTTAGGTTCCATGAGTGCAGATGTTTTTAAATGAGGTCTGTGTCCTGGCCAGATTAAGTTATTAATAATGCGTTGAATTTTGGCTGAATGAAGTATGGGGATTGGAAGAGTTCTGTACAAGTAATGTGGTAACAGAAACATTTTGGACAGGGCGATGCACCTGGCCCATGAGGCTTTAAGAGAGCACATGGATGCATTTATATTTTGAAGTTTCTGAAGCAAGAAAGAGAGCAGAGTGACATAGTAGAGGCAGAAGTGAGTTGGATGCCAGGATACCTCATGGAGGAGTTAGGAGCCCAGGAAAAGGGGACAATTTTGGTAATGTCATTTAGCTAGCGGGAGAGAGATTCCCAGCATGTAAGACTTAGTATGATTTAGTTTATAAAGGGAAATTTCCCTGAAATGTTCTAAGATCTGAAAAGGGGGGAAGTGAGTGTATAGGGGTCTGTAATTGAAATAATTATATCATCTGGGTAAAGGCCAACTTTATGTGAGGTCTGTGCAACTGTTATTCCAGGAATGAAGGGGTGAGAGCGGATGGCCTGGGCTAGGGGTTATATTACTAAGGCGAAAATAAGGGGTGATAGTGGACACCATTGGTGAGTTCCATTTGTAATTGGGAAAGGGTCTGAGAGAATTCCTGATGTCCATACTCTGGCACTGGGTTTGGAATATAGGCACAGGATGGCTTGAAGAAAGTTACCAGAGATGCCAAATAACCTCAAAACCTCTTCCAAGTATTTCCAATGGACTCTATCAAACACCTTCTCTGCATTTAAAGAGATCAGCTGAGAAGGCGTTTGGTGATGGTCGACCCAACTAATGATCTCAATAAAGCGTCTGGTTAAGTCTGCTGCCTGGGGTTGGGGAATAAAGCCCACCTGGTCAGGATGTATAAGTTGGGGCATGTATGCTGCTAGTCGAGTTGCCAGAAGCTTAGCATAAAGTTTGAGGTCCGTGTTGATCAAAGAAATGGAACGGTAGTTGGCTGGGTCATGGGAAGGGTTTCCCTGGTTTGGGTATAGTGGTGACAACGACCTCATGAGAGTCTGTAGGGATCTCTCTGGTCGTTAAAAATCTGTTAAGAGAGTCACGTAGGTGTGACATGAGTTGTTCCTGATAGGTCCTGTAATATTCATTGCAGAAACCATAAGGGCCTGGTGCTTTATGGGATGGGAGTGCTTTAATTGCTGACTGAAGTTCCTGAATGGGGAAGGGTAATGCCATGGCCTCTATCTGCTGTGAGGTTAGAGAAGGGAGTTGAAGTGGAGCTAGGAAGTTTTGAATAAGCATCTGGGAGGCTTGGGGTTCAGATGGTGAGAGGTGAAGGTTTTACAGCTTCTCGTAGAAGGAGCCGAAACAGTTGGCATTATCTTTTGGATTGGAAAGTCTAGGACCTTGAGTGTCAATGAGGAAGGGTATCTCTGATTGTGCAGCTTTACGTTTATATTGTTGGGCTAGGAATTTACCCGCTTTGTTACCTTGCAAATACCACTGCAGTTTGAGATTTCTAAGGTAGAAGTAATGCCGTGTACACACGGTCGGAATTCTCGTCGGAAAAAGCTCTGATGGTTTTCCCATCGAAATTCCGACGGAATGTCGCTCAAACTGTCTTGCCTACACACGTCACACCAAATTCCGACGGTCAGTAACACAGCGGCATAAAACACGTTCGACAGCACTATAAAAGGGAAGTTTAATGCTTCCGAGCATGCGTCGAATTGTTTCCGAGCATGCGTCAGAATTTTGCGTGTCGGAATTGCATACACACGATCGGAAAATACGATAGAAAGGTTTTCCGTCTGAAAAATTTAGAACAGGTGTCATGGGAGAGATGCCTAACACAGGCATCCAGCACAAGTGAACAGATCAATGCGCTGCACTAAAGGAATCAGGCTCCAAGGTAAGTGATAAAATATATTTATTAAAGGATAAAGACACACGTGAAAACCAACACAGCAAACCACAAAACCCTAACCTAACTAACCAACTATAAATACACACAAGGAAATGGAACACATATATACAAGGCACGGTGAAGAGAACAAGGGGGACAGGAGGCCAGGTGAAGGAAGCAGAAGCAAGGGGAAGCCAAGGTAGGAATCAGGGGACAGGTCTCAGGAACCAGGTAGGGAAACAACGTCCAGGACAGGGCAGGAAGCGGATCAGGAACAGGTTTCAGGCACAGGATCAGAACAGGCAGGGACAAGGCTTGCAGGAAGGAATTCTGAAGCGCTGAGCCTCAGTGAAGGATGGGCTTATATACTTCCCAGCAGTCCCACATCAGGTGCAGCTTGATCACTAGCATGTCCATTGGCTGGGAGACCCCTGCTGATGGCCACCAGAACTGCACCCTTTGATGCTGAAAGAAATAGTGACACCAGCAGGCGATCCAGGTAATAACACCGTTCCTGACAATGTCCATCGGCTGGGAGACCCCTGCTGGTGGCCAACAGAACTGCACCCTTTGATGCCCAAGAAACAGTGACACCAGCAGGCGATCCAGGTAATAACACCGTTCCTGACAGTCCCCCCCCCCCTAAGGAGTGGCCTCCGGACACTCCATTCTGCCCGAGATCTGGCAGTGCGTGTAAAAGTGGCAAAGTCCCAAAAAGTCTCCTCTGTGACTGCAGACTTCTTTGCGCTCTCCGGCCAGCTGCCCAGCTTGATGTGTCCGTGCCTGCTGCCCAGCTTGATGTGCCCATGCCTGCTGCCCAGCCCGATGTGCCTGCTGCCCAGCCTGATGTGCCCGTGCCTGCAGTTTAGATCTGGAAATAAAAACAGACAGGGCAGCAGGCTCCGGGTCATCAGGCAGGGCAGCAGGCTCCGGGTCATCAGGCTGGGCAGCGAGCACCGGGTCATCAGGCTGGGCAGCGAGCTTCGGGTCATCAGGCTGGGCAGCAGACGGTGGCTCATCAGGCTGGGCAGCAGACGGTGGCTCATCAGGCTGGGCAGCAGACGGTGGCTCATCAGGCTGGGCAGCAGACGGTGGCTCATCAGGCTGGGCAGCAGACGGTGGCTCATCAGGCAGGGCAGCAGACGGTGGCTCATCAGGCAGGGCAGCAGACGGTGGCTCATCAGGCAGGGCAGCAGACGATGGCTCATCAGGCAGGGCAGCAGACGGTGGCTCATCAGGCAGGGTAGCAGACGGTGGCTCATCAGGCAGGGCAGCAGACGGTGGCTCATCAGGCAGGGCAGCAGACGGTGGCACATCAGGCAGGGCAGCAGACGGTGGCACATCAGGCTGGGCAGCAGACGGTGGCTCATCAGGCTGGGCAGCAGACGGTGGCTCATCAGGCTCGGCAGCAGACGGTGGCTCATCAGGCTGGGCATCAGATGGTGGCTCATCAGGCTGGGCAGCATACAGTGGCTCATCAGGCAGGGCAGCAGACAGTGGCTCATCAGGCAGGGCAGGTGGCTCATCAGGCTGGGCAGCATACAGTGGCTCATCAGGCAGGGCAGCAGACAGTGGCTCATCAGGCTGGGCAGCAGACGGTGGCTCATCAGGCAGGGCAGCAGACGGTGGCTCATCAGGCAGGGCAGCAGACGGTGGCTCATCAGGCAGGGCAGCAGACGGTGGCACATCAGGCTGGGCAGCAGACGGTGGCTCATCGGGCTGGGCAGCAGACGGTGGCTCATCGGGCTGGGCAGCAGACAGTGGCTCATCGGGCTGACAGCAGACGGTGGCTCATCAGGCTGGGCAGCAGACGGTGGCTCATCAGGCTGGGCAGCATACAGGAACACCTCAGGCTGGGCAGCAGACAATGGCTCACCAGGCTGGGCAGCAGACGGTGGCTCATCAGGCTGGGCAGCATACAGGAACACCTGAGGCTGGGCAGCAGACAATGGCTCATCAGGCTGGGCAGCAAACAGTGGCTCATCAGGCTGGGCAGCAGACAGCGGCTCATCAGGCTGGGCAGCAGACAGCGGCTCATCAGGCTGGGCAGCAGACAGTGGCTCATCAGGCTGGGCAGCAGACACATCGGGCTGGGCAGCAGGCATGGGCACATTAAGCTGGGCAGCAGGCACGGGCACATCAGGCTGGGCAGCAGGCACATCGGGCTGGGCAGCAGGCATGGGCACATCAAGCTGGGCAGCAGGCACGGACACATCAAGCTGGGCAGCAGGCACGGGCACATCAAGCTGGGCAGCAGGCACGGGAACATGAAGCTGGGCAGCAGGCACGGGCACATCGGGCTGGGCAGCAGACAGGAACACATCGGGCTGGGAAGCAGGCACGGGCACATCAAGCTGGGTAGCAGGCACATCGGGCTGGGCAGCAGACAGGAACACATCGGGCTGGGCAGCTGGCCGTGGGTCATCAGAATGAAAGGCAGGCAGCAGGTCATCAGACTGGGGAGCTGGCAGCGGGTCATCAAACTGGAAGGCTGGCAGCGGGTCATCAGACTGGAAGGCTGGCAGCGGGTCATCAGACTGGGAAGCTGGGACGTCAAGCTGGAAGGCTGGCACCAGGACATCAGACTGGAAGGCTGGGACTTCAGGCTGGAGGGCTAGGACATCAGACTGGAGGGCTGGAACATCAGGCTGGAAGGCCGGCAGCGGGACATCAGACTGGAAGGCCGACACCAGGACATCAGACTGAAAGGCTGGGACATCAGGCTGGAAGGCTGGGACATCAGGCTGGAAGGCTGGCACCAGGACATCAGACTGGAAGGCTGGGACGTCAGGCTGGAAGGATGGCAGAGGGACATCAGACCAGAAGGCCAGCACCAGGACATCAGACTGGAAGGTTGGGATGTCCAGCTGGAAGGCTGGAACGTCAGGCTGGAGGGCTGGCACAGGCTCTTCAGGCTGGAGTGCTGGCACCTCCGCCTGGAACTCTGGCACTTCAGGCTGGGACAGATTGGTGGGTGTGGAAGCAGGTTGGATTAATGGCAGGATCATTTTGGTTGGGAAAAACTTTTGTTTCTTCTTTGACTTGGTCACTGAAGCTCTGTAGGTGGGGGGTGCAGCAGACAGGAAAGGAGGATTGGGATATGGCAGAGAAGAGGTAACAGTAGCTGGGGGAAGTTCTTGTTGATTTGTAGGCAGCTGAGAAGAGGCAGAAGAGTTAAATGCAGGATAGGTACAGGGAGCAGAGACTGGATATGAGTATTTGGTTGGGAGCAGTGTATACTGGGTGGAAACTGGGTTTGGTATGGGGAAACATACATTCGGGTAGGCTGGTATCTGATGGCATAAGTGGTTTGTTTGGCTGGGGCTAATTGCATCATGTCAGACCATGCTGAATGTATGGGTTGTACAAACTGTGGTTTTAAGTTTCCCTGTCTAACAAAAGACTGAGCAGACACAATGCACTCAGCAATCACCTGTGGGGAACAGCCAGAGTAGTGCTCACAAAAGTCGGCAGGATCATCTTCAAAAAGCCATACTAGGGATACAACCTGATTCATATTAAAAGGGGGAGTGAAATCATCATAGCCCTCAGGAATACAGGGCAGGGCCAGCTCGGTACAAATCTTGATCAGAGGCTGCACGTCCTCAAAAAGAAAACTGCCCTGATCAATGAAAACATGGGCTATACGGATGCACTCCAGTAGTTGCTCCCTAGTATAGCCACCCAAAGTCTAATAACAAAAATCTCTGTCATCTGTTGCCAGGAGCGAGAGATACAAAATATCTTCCAGATGCATTTTTCCTGGCAATAGCAAGTGTCCAGACCCAATTCCCAAGTGCAGCCGATCTGTTTGTATGGCTTCAGAATTCTGTCATGGGAGAGATGCCTAACACAGGCATCCAGCACAAGTGAACAGATCAATGGGCTGCACTAAAGGAATCAGGCTCCAAGGTAAGTGATAAAATATATTTATTAAAGGATAAAGACACACGTGAAAACCAACACAGCAAACCACAAAACCCTAATCTAACTAACCAACTAACTATAAATACACACAAGGAAATGGAACACATATATACAAGGCAGGGAGAAGAGAACAAGGGGGACAGGAGGCCAGGTGAAGGAAGCAGAAGCAAGGGGAAGCCAAGGCAGGAATCAGGGGACAGGTCTCAGGAACCAGGTAGGGAAACAACGTCCAGGACAGGGCAGGAAGCGGATCAGGAACAGGTTTCAGGCACAGGATCAGAACAGGCAGGGACAAGGCTTGCAGGAAGGAATTCTGAAGCGATGAGCCTCAGTGAAGGACGGGCTTTTATACTTCCCAGCAGTCCCACATCAGGTGCAGCTTGATCACTAGCATGTCCATTGGCTGGGAGACCCCTGCTGGTGGCCACCAGAACTGCACCCTTTGATGCCGAAGGAAATAGTGACACCAGCAGGCGATCCAGGTAATAACACCGTTCCTGACAATGTCCATTGGCTGGGAGACCCCTGCTGGTGGCCAACAGAACTGCACCCTTTGATGCCCAAGGAAACAGTGACACCAGCAGGCGATCCAGGTAATAACACCGTTCCTGACAACAGGTTCTTAATCCAAAGTCCGTCAGAAATTCCAACAGAAAAAGACCGATGGGCATACACACGGTCGGAAAATCCGTTGAAAGGCTGTTTCCATCGGAAATTCAGACCGTGTGTACGCGGCATAAGAGCTCAGATCAGCCCTGAGTTTGCTGAGTGTAGTGAGGCCAGTGTTCTTAGGGTCAAATTTATGATAGGCTTCTAGGTTCAGGATTTTTTTTTTATAATGAAATCTTTATTAATAATTTTATTTATACAATTTACATTTTGCTGATTACATATCCTTAGTCTATCCCGTCATTTAATACCCCCGTGGTCTGAAGATTGGCTCTTCCAGCGGCCCCCATCCCCCGGGAGAGGAGCAAGCAAAAAGCCAAAAAAAAAATAAAAAATAAAAAAAAAATTCCTGTTCTCTAATTCAGGTGATGTAACACCTATTCCCCAAAATAATATTCAATTACTTTCTTACTAAGTGTCCTTAGTGTCTTCCCACCTATTGGATAAAAGTGTTTAAGTGTCCTACAGTCTTCCCCCGACCAAATCAGGGTCTACTGCCCTCCCTCTTGGTCTTCCCCTATCTCCCCCCCTCCCTCCCTCTATACTCTGCTCCATTTGAGTGTTGTGTTGCTTTCTCTCAGTGCTCCGTCCTTGTGCCTTCCTAATCAAATGTGGTTTTCCTTAGTTTGTGGTGAGAAAAAAAAAAGACTTAATATGTATATATATATATATATATATATATATATATATATATATATGTGTTTATATATGTTTGTTTGATTAGGGGGAGAAGACTCATTCCTCCCTAAATGTTTCCTTGTGGGAGTGTGCGTTTCCCAATTGCTCCGCGATCCGTGTTCCCATCTCAAATTTCCCTTCTTAACCTCCCCCTGTTACCCCTCCCCTCCCCCCACCCCCCCTACACACCACTCCATCTATGCTCTAGGTTCAGGATTTGATCCAGAAAATAGTTTAGGGTGGAGGTGCGTTTTTTCTTTTCCTGGGCGCCTATTTTTAGGAAGATTCCGCTAATGTCAGCTTTATGGGCATTCCAAAGAGTTGAAAGGTTAGCAATGGAACCAGAGTTGGAGGTAAAAAAGTGTGTAATCTCGGATCTAATCTGTTCTCACCTCTCCAGGGAGCTGAGGAGTGAGGCAATCATACGCCAAAGGGTTTGTTTGTTCACTTTGGAGGAAGAGTGTAAAGAGATTGAGACAGGAGCATGGTCCGACCATGTTATTACCCCTATTAGAGGAGGTAGTTACTTGTTGCAACATACCCTTGGAAAGCAAGAACAGGTCGATCCTGGAGTACAATTTCTGGGTATGGGAATATAAAGAGTAATTCTTCTCATTACCATGTTGGCATCTCCACGGATCATATAGGTGTTCTACTGAGAGAAGGGAGGAAAGGGTAGTGGGCCGCTTCCAATTGGGGATAGAGGAGTCTAAAAATGGATCAACAATATCATTAAAGTCTCCACAGATGACTAGTTGGTCTATAGGGTAGTGTTGTACTTTCTGCATGATCAGGTTGTAAAAGGATTTCTGGCGAGTGTTTGGATCATAGATATTGACAATTGTCAAGGGAGTGTTATTAAATGATGCTGAAAAGATTAGAAACCTACCTTGGGGGTCACTTTCCATGTGGCAGACGACAAAGGAGACTGAGGAGCGGACCACAATCATGACACCACATACTTTTTTATTGGCTTGGGCATGAAAACACTAGGAAAATATTTTGTGGGTGCAGCTGGGTGCTTTAGCCTTGGAGAAGTGTGTTTCCTGGACGCACAGAATGTCTGTGCTTTGTGAGATGGCTTCAAGCCATAGAAGGGAGCGTTTAAACAGGCTGTTAAGGCCCTTGGCATTCAGCGAGGTAATTTTAAGTGACATAAGGGAGGGTGACTAGGGGGGGCGTGGCTACCGCGCAACTGCATGTGACTGCACAGCTCCGCTCCAGACATGGGAACCGCTAGATACTAGGACAACACCGACCATTATTTCCTCCACCACAGCCTGCCTAAAGGTCCCGGGACACCTCAGGGATGACCCGCAAGCGGAAAGATCAGTCTCAGCCCAAGAAATTGGACGATTTCTACCCACCGAATGGCCACGGCCTATCCAAGATGGCGCCGACGCGGGGAATGTCTTACCATCCTCCTCATGCAGCTCGCAATCCGCAGCAGCTAGTCCAGGATTGCTCCAAGGCTCCGGCCTCCAACTCCTCTGTCCTGCAGCCCAGCGAAGTCTAAGCCTCGCCTGGAAAGCAACAGCACGCAGGTGAGCACCATGCATAATGTTATGGAAGACACGAGGGAGCTGATAGACCCCTTCACCTCATTCCCCATGTCAGGCCAGCCTGTCTCTGACACAACACTTAAGGACATGCTTGTCTCCCTCCGCAGCTCTATGCACGCTGACCTGATGCCATGTATGCAGAATTTTAAATCAGACATAGGAGACCTAGCATGACGGGTGGATCATATTGAGGGGAAAATGGGAGAATTGGCCACATCTCACAACACTCTGATTGATCATTCAGATGAAATCTCTTGGCTCAGGGCAAAGGTCGCTGACCTTGAAGATAGGTCAAGGAGAAACAATGTCAAAATTAGAGGGGTCCCCAAGACCATTCTCCCACCGCAGCTTCAGCAATTTGCCTGTGACCTATTGAAACAGTTCCTTCCCTCAGTTCCTGAGGCAGAAATGCAAGTAGACCGCATTCATAGGCTACCGAAACCATCCCACCTTCCGGACAATATGCCCAGAGATGTCCTAATGCATGTACATTTTTACCAAGTGAAGGAACAGCGAATGACAGCATTCTGCAAAGTCCAACAACCCCCAGAACAGTTTTCTCATATCCAACTCTTTGCGGACTTGTCGCAATTCACAATGCAGAAGCGCAAATCCCTTATCGCTGGGGATATACAGTCAAACTAACAGTCACTCATGATGGTAAATCCACAGT
Organism: Lithobates sylvaticus; assembly: GCA_028564925.1. Taxonomy (NCBI): domain Eukaryota; kingdom Metazoa; phylum Chordata; class Amphibia; order Anura; family Ranidae; genus Lithobates; species Lithobates sylvaticus. The sequence goes on along the minus strand of CM053028.1, from coordinate 319,061,813 downwards.
CAAACTAACAGTCACTCATGATGGTAAATCCACAGTGATTACATACATTGAAAAAGACCCTGCAGAGCTTCCACCCTCTACAAGGCTTAATTTGCAGTATGAATGGCACCTATCTTACAATATCTACAGATACTTTTGCTTCAAGGTTCCCGACGTGCACTGGAGCACGTAGCCCACTGACTTGCATAAGTTGATTCCCCCCTGGCAAGTTTTGGGAAGTAATCTTCCCTCTGGTTTGAACATGTTTTTTACATTAACATTTTTTTCTCTCCCTTTTGTTTTTGCTTCACTTTTACCTCCTGCTTCACCTCTCCATTCCCACTACTGGTCGGTCTTTCTCCAAAGATCCTGCACGCCCATCCATCAGAAGAAGATCACTTCATTTCCTCATGGCCACCTTCAGGTTCGTGGAAAAGGTTCCTTGTCAACGAGACTAAGGTACTGTCATCATCTGCATCCCTCACGCACACATGGCGCTTAAGATAGTCTCTCTTAACACGAATGGCCTCAACCATCCGGCCAAAAGTGCCTCAGTCTGGAAGGAGGCGCTCAAACTCCAGGCTGATGTCCTCTGCATTCAAGAGACACACTTCCTCGCAGATAAACCTCCCCATTTTAGCCATAGGCAATTTCCTCACATCTTCTTAGCCTCAGCTCCCTCCAAAAAGAATGGAGTTCTTATAGCCGTCAGAGATTCGGTAGCCCTCTCCCTGCAGACCACACATGCTTATCCAGAAGGAAGATACCTTATATTAATGGGCGAACTCAACAACAAGCCTTTCACCATTGTCAACCTGTACGCCCAGAACTCACACCAACTCCGATTCCTGAAAAGGTTTTATAACAAGATTGCCACACTAAAACATGGCTCCTTAATTATCTGTGGCGACCACAACCTAACTGTCGACCATACAATAGACTCTACTTCTGATTCTAAACGCCCGACCCCTCAGCTTCAAAACGTACTCAATTTGGAAGATGTCTTTGACGTGTGGAGATGCCAACATGCGAACGAGAGGGACTACACTTTCCACTCTACCCGGCATAACTCCTATTCGAGGATAGACATGGTTCTTGTGGACAAATTACTTCTACAGGCGGTGTCCCCCTCCATCATCCATGACATCACATGGTCCGATCACGCACCTGTCTCAATCACAGTGATGGAGGGGCACACACCTAGTCCTGCCTACATATGGCGGGCCAATTCTCAGATTTTTCAGATGCCCACGCATGTAGCGACAATAACAAAAAGCCTGTCTACCTTTTTTGAAGATACTATTGGTTCTGTTTCAGACCCTACAATGCATTTATTAGAGGTATAATTCTACAGATCTGTGCATGGGAAAAGAGGCAGAGGAATCACAGACTAGAACAACTCCTTAGTAGCATTAAATCATTAGAATCACAGAATAAATCCACCCCTAATGTAAGTATCGCTCAACAGATGTCTCAACAATGCTCTGATCTCAGAACTCTTCTCATTGAGCAACACTCTAAATGTTTCCAATATTTTAAACTAAACCATTATTCCTCTGGCAACAGAGTGGGCAACTTTTTGGTTTAAAGATTTAAATCTGCTAGGGTCAAAACAAAAATTCCATTTCTTTTACACCCAACTAATCAGCATAAAATATTCAACCCCAAGGTTATAGCTAACTCTTTTGCGGTGTAACACCCCTCAGCCCACAGAAGAAGCTATTCAGGCCTTCATGGCAAATATCAACCTCCCTTCCCTATCTCAGTCTCAACTCCAATCCCTTAATTCTCCTATTTCAGAACGTGAGATTAAAGAAATTATCAAAACACTCCCATTAGGTAAATCCCCAGGTCCTGACGGACTTCCCAATGCTTACTACAAATTTTTCCAAAATAATTTAGCACCAACTCTTCAGAAAGTGTTCAATGCTGCAATGTCCTCTGCCTCTTTTCCCACCGAGATGCTTAAGGCATACATAGTTACAATCCCTAAGCTTGGTAAAGAAACTAATAATCCAGCGAATTTCAGACTGATATCTTTACTCAACACTGATGTTAAGCTTTATGCTAAAATCCTGGCACACAAATTGCTACCTATTCCCCCCCCTTCTAATTGGCCCTGACCAATCAGGTTTTACGCAAGGAAGACAAACATCAGATGCCACAAGGCGCGTGCTCGGGGTTGTGCAGTGTGTCCTGTCGAACGCCTTCTCTGCTCCTATCTTTGGATGCGGAGAAGGCCTTTGACCGGATCCATTGGGGATATATGAACCATACCCTACAGAAGTTCGGGTTCTCTGGGCCCATCCTCTCGGCCATACTGGCTCTATACTCTTCTCCCTGTGCCCAAGTGTACACCTCCAACATGCTATCAAACACTTTTTCAATTTTGAATGGCACTAGACAGGGGTGTCCTCTTTCCCCCTCTATCTTTAACCTTCGTATTGAGCCACTGGCTGAGAGGATCAGGTCCCATCCAGACATTAGAGGCTTCCCTATTCACGGGAAGTCTCATGATATTAATTTATTTGTGGATGGCATAATTCTGTTTCTGACTACCCCCTCTACATCCCTACGTTATGCCCATGACACTCTTACCAAATTCAGTAATATCTCTTTCTACAAAGTTAATTTCAGGAAATCAATTATACTAGATCTAGGTATTTCACCCACTCTAAGATGCCACCTCCAAGATATCTTCCCATATTCATGGAGCAAATCTCACATCACCTATTTAGGTATAAAACTTACCTCAGACCCACTACACCTAGCAGAAGCCAACTACTCTGCCTTGCTTAATAAACGAACCATAGAAACGAACAGACTTTCAAATATAGAACTTTCTTGGTCTGGACGCCTGACGGAGTTTAAAATGTTAATTCTTCCTCAAATACTCTACGTGTTCAGAACGCTCCCCATCCCTCTCTCTAACTAAAAAACTCAATGCCCTTCTAGCCGATTTTATTTGGAAATCAAAAAGACTGAGATGCTGTAAGCGACTACTGACCAAACTCTCTTTTAACACCATCAGCTCATTCCATATGGAGAGATATCGAACAGTCTCTGGTCCCGACTTCAGACCTAAAATCCCTCCTCCTTTTAGACATCTAGAAACCCCTACCCGTACGAGACTTACCCCCCACCATCCAAGCCTCTCTGCTGGTTTGGAGAGACCTAAGGAGAACACTAGTTCCCCCTTCCAACCAAATAGATGTCCCGAGGCCCATTACAATTCTTTCTCAGATTATCCCTAATCTTTCTACCCAAAGCTGGCTTAGTAAAGGAATCAAGATCATAGATGACCTTTATCAAAACAATATCCTTCTTCCATTTGCTTCCCTTCAAAGGAAATTCTCACTTCCTCACACCGACTTATATAAATATATCCAAGTCTCACACTTTCTTAAATCGCTTAGCTCACACAAGGTTCATTTTCCTATAGCAGTGTGGCACTTCTACAATGCTAACCCTACCACCCAAAGGGAATCTCCCTGTTTTACAATCTTTTTTAACAAAAAATTACATTCATAAAATCCCAACCATTTAAGAAATGGGAGAAGGATCTGGGCATAGACATCTCAGTTTCCCAGTGGCAACACGCACTTCGATTGCTCTACAAAGCATCCAGGTGCGTTAACCACTGGGAGCTATCCCAAAAAATAACTCTTAGGTGGTACCTCACACCCTATAGGATATCCAAGTTTGGATCCAATAGTTCCCCACTATGTTGGTGGAACTGGGGAATGACAGGCAACTTACTCCACATGCTATGGACTTGCAGACACCTAACCAGCTTCTGGAATTCCATATTTAGACACATCTCAGGAATCACTGGAGTTCTGACCCGACCCAACCCCTCCTTAGCAATATTAAATGTGGGCATAGATATCTTACCCCTGGATTTTAGAACAGTGATAACTCATATCCTCCTGGCTGCTAGAATGCAAATTGCACCTTAAAGCTCCATCTCTGTCATAAGTTTAATCCCATTTTGGGTGTCTAGATATAGAATTCCTTCCCATAATAGCAGTTTTGTACTCTTGAGCTTTAGAGATAATAATACTTGTCTACATTTTATCATTTATAGACACAGATCTATTTTGTTCTTTTTGGTGAGCATCCCATACATCACCAGATGTTACAAGTAGTGTTTTATGTCCATGCTTTATTATTTTACGTTATGATGTGTTTCCTTTCTGAACACTAATATCAGAAATTTATGTACAGCCATGTATATGCCTGAGTTCATTACGTTCTGTAACACATAAGTTCCATATATTGATTCTGATTGGATGTTACTCCATGTTTGTAATATCTGTATACTTGTTTTATGCTCAATAAAAACTTTTGAAAAGAATGCAAATTGCAAGACATTGGAAAACAGATAAGGCACCAAATGTATCAGTATTGATCACCACACAAACGCACTATGTGTACGAATCTTTATTAGCCATTAGGAACGGCAACAGACAAAGTTTTGACAAACAATGGAAAATCTGGTCAACTTGGTATAAAAGCAACACATAAATTGGTATACATGGTACATTATCCTATTGTTTATGACTGAATGAATATACAGTCCTCTTTTGTGCTTTATCTGTCCACTATTTCGTATCTGCCCGCAGACCGACCTCTTCCCCTCCTCACCCCCCCTTTCCTCTTCTCTCCCCTTTCCCTTTTCTATTCCCCCCTCCCTTACCCTACCCCAGTACTTAGTAAGTGGTGTTACTACACTTTATTCGATGATTGAGGTTTAATCTGTTTTTAGGTCCTGCAGGACTTTCTTTGAAATACAAATATGGAGCATTACACGTTTGGATTATGTAATCCATGCATTGCTTACTTCCTTGTTTATACCTTTTATATTACCCTGTTTTTATCTTTTTGTATTACCCTGTTAAAAATTTTCAATAAAAACTAATAAAAAAAAGAAAAAGGGGAGGGTGACTAGGAGATGCCACTATGGTGTAAAGAGGAGCAGTAAAAGGTGACAAGTGCTGCGGTTTGTGTATCCTGTGGGCCCAATCAAGGAGTAGATCTTGCAGCGTGAGGGCAGGTACAAGTTTGCGGGAAACAGTTGGTAGATAAAAGGCATTATTTCGGCTGAATTAACAGATTCTTGTACCCCCTAATCTTAATATTGTTTCACCTGGAGCTATCCTCCAGGTCTGCGAATTTTAGGCATACCTGCCGAATGGTTTCTGCCTGTTCATCTTGTGTGTCAACAACTGCATTGTGGGCCACAGTGACTGATGACAAGTGTTGCTCAATACTCTCTGTGCGTTCCTCCAAAAAGTCAATGCATTTGTGCACATGGTTAATGGAGGTGTGGAGTTCTTTTTGAAAATCAGCCTGCAAGGAGGGCAACATAGCTTTCAGGGAGTGCTCTGAGGCAGGGGCATCAGTTGTAGGGAAATCAGTAGACATGGGAGCCGTCCAAAAATTTGTTTTGTTTCGTTCCGTATAAAAAAAAATCGTAAATCGTGTACGGAATTTAATTCGGATTCGTACGAAATACGAATTTCGTACGAATCGTTACAAATCGTTAATATCGTTACGAATCGTTTTGAATATTGACACTCTATGAATAATAACGAATTATCCGAAAACGTATTAACGTTACATAAGTAACACAAGTCTATAGTCTATTGTTCACCAATCATTCAGAGGAAGTACGAAATCCGAAATTTCGTTTACAAATACGAAATTTTGTATTTCGTACTTCCTCTGAGTTATTGGTGAATAATAGACAATAGACTTATGTGTTATGTAACGTTAATACGTTTTTGGATAATTATTCGTAGTGTCGATATTCGTTATACTGAATCTCGAATTCATTTGAATCATTCGTTATATCCGCTATAATTTCTTTCATATTAGTTGAAATTCATCATTTGGTAGTTTGGATTCGGATAATTTGGATCCGAAATTCGTAAACAAAATTTCGTATTTTGAACAGAATTCGTATTCGTAAAAATTCGTAATTCGGTTTTGTGCGAATTTCGAAAAAAATTTGTACGAATTTCCGATTCGTACGAAACTAATCGCACATGTCTAGAAAGCAGCCAAAGCTTGTGTATCGAGACTATCAGCTGTGGGAATAGTAATCTCAGCACCATTCTGCCTTTTCACTGGGAGAAGCTTTGATGGTGATTGTGCAGGGGAGATGGCAAGTCTCTTACCACGATCAAAAGGTTAGTCTGCTGTAAAGATGTTTCTGCCGACTTCTCCATGTCTGAGCCAGAATCCCCTTCATGCTGAGGCTGCATGGCCGGCGGCTGTTGTTCTCCCCTCATCATGCCGGCGCCATGTTGGTCCAGGAGCTGTGCAGGCCGCAAGAAGAAGTCTAGGAGCTGGCTGGACCCCTGCTACTGCCCGCACTTCCTAGACATAATCCCTGGATCGGGGATAAGCTATTCCCCAGGGCTTTCTGGGAGAGTCTGGGCCAGAGAGCTAGATGGCTCTTTAGGGTGCGGAGGAGGAGTGCAGGTGAGACTTCAGGTGGCCATCTTCTCCGGCGACCAAACCAGGCCCCTTTAAGTCCAGTTTTTAATGCCAAACTGGACTGATGTGGCAAAACTTTTGCACAGTACTGTATATCTCCATCTTCTTCACCATTATAACTTGTTTTGGTATGGAGGAGAGCCTTAAGTACCACACTCTCCCACCACTATTACATTGTTGTAGTAAGTTTGGAGACTTTTAAACTTCCTTGCTATTGGTAGCTGCTATTTTTGCAATCACCAGCAATGTATTTATTGTGGGATAAGCAGGTACTATAATCCTTTAGAGCAAAACAGGGTTGGTAGATCAAAAAGAAGCAAATCTGAAGGGTTTTAATAATCTGTAATGCCTAAGGGTTTTAGATTAAAAAATTTTTTTTTTTAAAGTGATTGTTATGTAAAAAAAAAAAAAAAAACTTGAAGCTTTACAAACATGTCATACTTACCTACACTGTGCAGTTTGTTTTGCACAGAGTGGCCCAGATCATCCTTTTCTGGGGTCCCCCGGCAGCAATGGTAGCTCCTCCCCTCATCGTATCATATAGTATCGTAAGCGCTCTCCCGGGGGGGGTTTACTTGAGCGCATGCTCTCGAGTCCAGCATTTGTATCCATAGATGCAGAATGCCGGACTCGGCTTCACCCCCTGGCATTGCGTCATTGCATTTGATTGACAGCAGCGGGAGCCAATGGCTGCGCTGCTATCAATCTATCCAATCCAGAGCTGAGAACCCCGGGCAGAGGAAGAGCGTGTCTCTCCCGTGGAGGGCTCAGGTAAGTAAAATGGGGGCTGGGGTGGGGCGGTCACTGCCAGGTGTTTTTTTTTTTTTACCTTAATGCATAGGATGCAAGCAAAAATATGAGGGTTTACAACCCCTTTAACTACTTTAACTTTACCTCTGCATTTTACCACTTCATGAACAGGCCATTTTGGACTATTAAGAACTGCGCTATTTTAACTGGCAATTGCATGGTCATGCAACATTGTAAGCAAATTAAACTTATATAATTTTTTTCTTTTGGTGATAATTGATCACCACTGGGATATTTTTTGTGATATACAGTAAATGAAAAAAGGTTAAAATTTAACCAGTTCAGCTCTGTAGTATGTATATCCACAGAGTGAACTATTGATCACTATCAACCGGCTTCAAAGTGAAAGTGAAGCAGCAGCTCCATAGCTGCCGACCACTTTTACACAGCCAACCACACAGTGCCCCCCCTCCTCCCGTGGTTCTCAGGCTGTCTCATGTCTCATTGAAACAGCAAGTAATGTATCTGTCACTTGCCCAATGCTATCACATATGGGGTTATTAACCTCTTCTGATAGCAATCACATAAAAAAAGATAAAAAAATAAAAAAGTTAAAAAAATTATAAAATGATAATAAAATATATTAAAATGAAAAAATAATTATTGCCAAAACCCCCGTTGCCCCGCACACCTGCACAAATACAAAATGTGGCCAATGTGGTCTACATGTCATTTTATCATTTTTGTATGTTGTCTTTATGAAATCCATATGTAAGTATTTTGACTCAAAACAATATACAAAACATTTATATGATGTTAACTATTATTACATAACACTGCACACATATTATATGTTACATTTGTGTTGCAGACAAAGATAAAGTCACCCCAAGCCAATCTCCCCTGATGAAGGAAAATATGTACCAATAAAGATTTCCGAAACATGTCAGGATGCATGCTATATCCATGGACGGACCTCAGTTTATCTTTGGCAGTACCTTGACTTTAATCCTTGGGCTTGATATAATTCGATACATATGCATATTCATGTATTATGAATTTCATTGGTGTACTTTGTATACATATTTTTTAATGATTGTTGTCTTTTGACAATATTTACTGTTTTGTATTTAATAAAAGTAGCACACAGTTGCCTTTTATATATCTCTATATCCATATACTTTCTTCTGCCTAAAAAGTCCAAGGGGGTGGCTCCTTATGCACTAGTTGCATGCTTTCCAAATTTGATACCATTGAATGGGCTTATAAAAGGATATGGAAAAGCTCAGGGGGGGTACCTCGTCCTGAATTTAGATATAGAAAACGAAGAAGGGGGGTTTTTAGCCAACCTATCGGACTATCACGGTACCTGAACGGATGAATATAAATATAAGAAATAAATAAAAATAATAAAAATAAAAATCAAAAAAAGTGTAAAAATAAAAATAAACATAAAAGTAAAAATAAATATGAATAAAAATAAAAATCAAAAGAAATAAAAATAAAATTAAAATAGATGTGGAGATAAAAGGACAAAGTAATAGAAGTAAAAAATAAATGTGAAGATAAAAGAACAACAGTTTCTCTTTGACAAATGCAGCCCATGTCCAGGTGGAAAACTTTCGTTTTCGGCTGCGGTGGACGGGCCGCTCTATATGCGTACCCCATCCCCTCAGCCTGACTTGACGCATGCGCCCAGCGGTATCAGCACTAGTGCACCTTCGAATCCTCCTTGGCGGCCCCTCCAGCTGATCGCATTATCTTTTAATTGGCCCTATGGGGCGGCTTGCTCCCTCCCACCTCCAGTTCTGGCGCCAAAGCAGACTATTTAACCAGCACTCCATCAGATGGTTGTTTGAGATGGAGTGCTGGGAAGCTGCTTTCACCATACCCTGTTCAGGTACATTTTCTCTTAAATGCTTGTTGCCATTTATGCTGTCCCTATTGTTCCAGGTGTTATCTTTGGGATTAACTAGCCCTTAGCATACACCAAATTTTGACATGAGCTTTATCATTAGCTCTGCTCTATCTCCTTTTTTTTAAAAAGGGCCTGCAACTAAGGGATCCAGCCATTGGAGTTTGACCCTGCAGAGCTGGTGATCCTTCCCAGCTGGGGTGTTCCCCTCCCTTACAAGTGGCTACCAGGTATGCTTTTTCTACACAATACCTTACTCCGTAGTAATCCAATATATGTCTCTAGATATTGCATACTGGAGATATATATATATATATATATATATATATATCCTTTCTCCCCTTGTTTATTTTCAGTTTACTTACGTGATGCTGGACCTGGTATAGTGCTTATGCCATTCCTTGAAATCACTACCCCCCAAAGGAGACCCATGAGTAGGGCCTATTTGGATCTTTAAGGTACATGCAGGGGGCCTTTGGAATTGGAAGCTAATGTTTCTCTATCTATCTTTTATATTATCATTATTAATTACAGGACATTGGCACCACAGATCTGTCCGCATAATACCATTTTGTTATTGGCCGACTCGGCACACCCAAGTTCCATTACTACTATCCTTTCTTCCTTCAACTTTTTATGTGAGTATTCCTTTTAGATATACATACATACTTGTATATACTACCTTTATATGGGATTGGTTATCTATCAACCTCATCCTAAAATCTTCAGTGATTCATCTATTCTTCCGTTTTTGGTTTTCCTTTTTTTTTTTTTTTTCTCTTTCTCATTTGCAGCCTATGCCTTGTTTGCTGGCTTTAGACCCCAAACTCGGCGAGTTCTCGACGGCTTCCCCGAGATACTCACTTTTAGATAACCTACCGGGCACTACTGACATATACCAGTTCCTACCTTTCCAACAAGAATTGTAAGGTAGGCAATTTTTCCTTAATGATCTTTAAACATATACGTCCATTGGAACCATTCATATTTATATTGATATTAATATTATATATATTGATCTTAACACATAATATCTACCAAACCACTCATGAATAACCCCCTTGTCTTCTTGATATGTATAACAGATATATGAACCGCTATGCTCTGGTTCTGAAGAAGCTTTAAGCGAAACGCGTCAACCAGCACTGAATCAGCGAGTTTTGTCTGAACATTCTGATTTATCAATAAGCTATATGTATATGTATACCTTTGGACCGCAATGATCCCCACTGTTTTTATATATGATATGTTTTTTTTTGTATACTATGTGTTAATAAAACTATTTAGAATTAATCTTTGGTATTGAGACATACATCTGTTCAGGTACCGTGATAGTCCGATAGGTTGGCTAAAAACCCCCCTTCTTCGTTTTCTATACCATTGAATGGGCCTCATGCTCGTCTGACCTAAATGCAATAAAACACCTCTGGGACACTACAGTATGTTTTGGTCCATCCAACACCGCCAGGTTGCACCTCAGTCTGTTCAGGAGCTCAGTGATGCCCTGGTCAAGATCTGTGAGGAAATGCCCCAGGACCCAATCCGTCATCTCATTGGGAGCATGCCCTGAAATTTTCAGGTATGCATATAAGCACGTGGGGGCCATACAAACTACTAAGTACCATTTTGAGTTGCTGCATTGAAATTTCAGCAAAATGGACTAGCCTGCTGCATCAATTTTCCACTTTGATTTTCAGGGTGTCTTTGAATTCAGCCCTCTGTAGGTTGATAATTTTAATTTCCATCAAACGATGTGGCACCCTTTTGTTCCTAACACATTACCCAGTCCATATAATTATAGATATCCAGTAGGGTATTTTTCCCCATTAAGATCCGATGTGTTTTCAAAGTGTCCCTTTCATTTTTTTTGAGCAGTGTATATACACACTCATCGCCACTTTATCAGGTTCACCTTGCTAGTATCGTGTTGGACCCCCTTTTGTCTTCAGAACTGCCTTAATTCTTCATGGCATAGATTCAACAAATCCTCCGAGATTTTGGTCCATATTGACTTAACATCACGCAGTTGCTGCAGATTTGTGCGCTGCACATCCATGATGTGAATCTTCGGTTCCACCACATCCCAAAGATGCTCTATAAGATTTGGTGACTGTGGCGGCCATTGGAGCACACTGAACTCATTGTCATTTTTAAGAAACCAGTTTGAGATGATTTGAGCAAAGTTCAACTTATTTGCCTTTAGTAAATCAACTACATTGGCTTTATATATTTACTGCCACTACAGGAGTTTCATGACGGTTTTATGATCTTCCATAAAACCCTTCTTTTCCCACTGGCTAAATCCATCCATATCAGTTTTTTTGGTACCCAGACTGCACTGCATACATAGCAAAAGGCCTGCCTATAGTTATATAAATCTGAATTTCCAGTTTCCGTGACAAGGTCTTCAGTCTCTTAACTGCCTTTAATGAACACTAACAATTCTGCCTAACAGCTAGTCTGATTTTATTTCCTTGGAAACATCATTATCTCTGTTTATCGTTGAACATTGGTAGCAGAAAGATTTTACTCTTTCATACAGTATCTAGTCTCTTTACAACATACTGTATATGATGGGTGGTTTTAATAATACGGCTTCTTGGCTTTTTGCAACAGATATCATCATCACATTCACAACAGTATTTTTTATGTGCTCTTAAATTGTGATTTTATCTTATTCATGTTTCCATATAGTTGCAATCATTTTTTGGATGATTTTTTGGCCGGGTCTGGATATATGCCTTGAAAAAGTATTCATGCTCCTTGAAATTTTCCACATTTTGTAAAGTTATAACCAAAAACGTAAATGTATTTTATTGGGATTTTATGTGACTGACCAACACAAAGTGGCACTTATTTGTGAAATGGAAGGAAAATGATACATGGTTTTCAATTTTTTTTTTACAAATAAATAATAATATCTGAAAAGTGTGGCATGCATTTGGGTTCAGCCCCTTTTACTCTGATACCCCTAACTAAAATCTAGTGGAACCAATTGCCTTTATAGGTCACCTAATTAGTAAATAGAGCACACCTGTGTGTAATTTAATCTCAGTATAAATACAGCTGATCTGTATTAGACCTGTGTGAATTACAAACATTGGCCCTTTAAATTCTCTGTGTCTTGGAATTAACAGATTTGGCTATTTATAATATCCTTCAATATGTATTTCTTTTTTTTTTTTTGTTTACAAACTATTTTATTAGGTACAAAAAGGTGGTACAAAAAGAGCTGTCTTATGCCTAGATAAATACAATATAAACAATTTGCATATAAGGAAAATCAGAAGATATTGTGTATTAAGGTAGATATACTTCTAGCACATTTGAAAACTAGAATTAATAATATTAATCTTATGGAAAAAATATTTCACACACAACAGAATACTAATCATTTATATAATAAAAAATGGGACCCTTGGTTTAAACATTCCAAACGCTTTAATATGTATTTCTATTAAATTATTATAAATGTAATTGTCCTGGTTGGCAATATATCTCCTGCTTGTATTCTGGTCCCTTAGCGTTTGGCAAAATGGTGGCATTTGCCTAGCAATCCATTCTACCCAATTATCTGGTATATAAAGAAGTAAGATGGCGATGTGACTCCATCTCCTTGAGTAAGCCACGTGACGAGTGACGAAACACATTGGTCACAAAGTCAATGACTTCATCATACTCGACCAGAACTGAGGTTGTTATGCATTGTTAGAAGGTGATGCCAATTTCTTGATGCTTTTTAAAGGGGTGGCACACTGTATACCTACAAGTCATCTATCCATGTGCACAGGTATAAATTTGCACTTGTCCATGTGAGTGTATATTTGGGGTTTTAATAAAAATCTAGTCTTTTATTATGGTAAAACGCGATGATGGGCCATCTTTGATTCTATTTGAGCTGTGAATGTCTGAGGATCCATTTCACTGAAGGAGAAGGAGTTGGTGAATCTGAGGATATCCCATACCAGTGCATTTAACCCCCGGTGGGGTAAGTCGTGTAGTAACCTAACTTTAGATCATATGTGGAGGTGAGTGCATAATACTGCTGGTGGTGGATATCACGTGGTCCTGTTGCTTTGGGATATGGATTGTTCATGCAAGCAGCATACTACTAAGTCTGACATGGACTTCTATTTATATGCATGTCATGCACATGACTTTATTAATTTAAGGAGGTTTCCAGCACTATTCACTGCATGCACTTTATCAAAATATACAATTTAATTTTTTTTCTTTATAATACTTTTTACTTTCTTTCATTTTGTGCTTTTTTGGGTTATTTTTCATTTATAAAGGTATATGTCACAAGATACAATGTAATTTTTTACTGAAACACCTGGTTTACCATTGCGGTTGGGTTTGCTAATTAATCTTGTTATGGGGAATGATTATCACTTTGTTATCTGTATAGGAGGTGTCCACCACTACTCACACTTTGTATAGGAGGTTTTCACCACTACTCACACTTTGTATAGGAGGTTTTCACCACTACTCACACTTTGTATGGGAGGTATCCACCATTATTCACAATTAATGAGCAAATAATAGGCAACGCTACACTTTTTTGTATTATATTTTGTTTGGTGTGAGAACACATATCAGTGTCTAGTGTCTATAAATCACTTTTTTGGGGTTATATTGCATTTGTCACTATTTTAGTTGTAGTAGCACGGTGGTATTTGCAATACATACTGCTTGTTGTCCTGTGTTATGCTGGCATCTTCTTGCTTGAATTTTAAACATGCCACAATATAAACAGTATGTCAAAGAAACTGCATATCTAGGTCATAAAGTAATCTTGCAATAATAATGCTACCAATTTGCTGAAGACATGAGAAAGCCTTTCCTTACACTCTCCTACAACCCGTCATCACTCACTCATACTGGACATTGTAATTTTCTGGCAAGTCAAGGTAGGAAACAAGAGAGCTGATTTATGTAGGATAACATGTATATACAGCTTAGAACACAAAGGCTTCTTCAAATGCACCATGATTACGTGTAATTTAGGAACATTAGATTAGTCCCAAACATTGGTGCTGGCCCGAGATGATGCCTGAACAAAGATCATGCTGGCCTTCTGTAGAGTAAGGTGTACAAAGGTATTATTGCTTTAAGTTGTGTGGTCTGTTTTAGGTAATAAATACATGCATGTATTACACATTACTCAACATGCAAATTATATCTGTTGCTAGGTCTAGTTTAATGCATTTATGTCTAGATATTTTTCTGTTTTGAGGGACATTTCAATATTTTTTTCTGTTTTGAGGGACATTTCAATATTTTTCCATTTCTCCCTTTGAATCTACTATATGTTTAACCACTTCATCCCCGAAATACTTTACCCCATTAATGACCAGAGCATTTTTTGCAATTCGGCACTGCGTCGCTTTAACTGACAATTGCGCAATCGTCCAAACAAAATTGACATCCTTTTTTTCTCTCAAATAGAGCTTTCTTATGGTGTTATTTGATCATCTCTGCGTTTTGCATTTTTTGTGCTATAAAACCAAAAAGACTGACAATTTTGAAAAAGAAGCAATATTTTTTACTTTTTGCTATAATAAATATCCCCCAAAAATATATAAAAAAACAAATGTCTTTCTCAGTTTAGGCTGATATGTATTCTTCTACATATTTTTGGTAAAAATCGCAATAAGTGTATATTAATTGATTTGCACAAAAGTTATAGCGTCTACAAAACAGAATGGACCCTTTTGACACCATTTTGGGACCATTGACATTTGTCATCAGTGATCAGAGCTAAAAATAGTCACTGATTACTATGCAAATGTCACTGGCAGGGAAAGGGTTAAACACTAGGGGGCAATCAAGGGGTTAAATGTGTTCCCTCTAGCTAGCTAGGACTAGCTAGGACATGACAGATCATGACATGACAGATCACTGCTCCTGATGACAGGGAACAGAAGATTTCTGTCATGTCACTAGGCAGAACAGGGACATGCTTTGTTTACATTCTGCCTCTCCCGTGGGCTCACTCCTGTGGCGGGTGCATGCACACACCACTGGCGGTGTGCGTGCGCCTGCTAGCTCGGGATTATGAAGGGACGTATGGGTATGCCCTTTTGCACACCCGTGCCTTTCTGCCAACGTAAATCGGCCTGCGGGGGTAGGAAAGCGGTTAATGTAAAGAAATAAAAATAAATTAAAAGAAGTGCCCTTTTGACACATAGAAATTAAATGGCCTTGCTTACTAAAATCCAGTCACCAAAGCTGGAGTTTTTCTAACAGCTGGTCATGCCTTCTTCAGTTCTATTTTTATAAGCTACAAATGGCATCACTTAAGATACTGTTCATGGTCAGGCCTGTCAAATTCTCCAGAGAATATTATTAGAGATTATTCATGCTTTTTATGTTGGTCAGACCACTTAGTTTCTTCTCTTTTTTTTTACTGTAATCAAACATGACATATCTGGCAATAGTTCATGCTATCTGTTCATTTCAAGAGCTATTGCATATGAAATTAATAAAATACGTCTGTAACTTAATTTGTACTTGAAGATCAGGAACAGAAAAAATATATCAAAACAAATGAGAATAATAATGCCAGAGACGGGAAAATTGATAAAAAATACCTACATCTCCAAGATACAGAAGCTGAGAGGCCTGCCAGTTTGGTTGGTTTCCAGTGATTATTAATTAAGTGCACAGTAAGAAATAAATACATATCTGATTATATCTGGAGCTTTTCAAACATCTCCCCCTTGTGCAACTTTTTAGAGCAGTCCTTTTGTGTTGATATGTTAACCATTGTTGGGTTGTTTTTTATAATATCTAACAACCCCGCAGAGAGATTAAAAAAAAAAAAAGCCAATCTCTTCAAAATTCTGTGCATACAACTGTATGTAGAAAAATAAATATTAAAAAGAAACTGTGCAGGAAAGTAAACTGTGTCCACAGAGTAACTACACTTTTGTTAAGAAAAAATTATTCCCTCTGACAGATGTACATTGTGAGACTAGTGATAAGTTTTGAAGCAGATTTCTACCTTTTGAGTAGTTTAATGTCACCATATCGACAATGCACTGCTCTAGTGACAGTTTTTTTTTTTATGCAAATAGAAAAAAATAAATGACGGGCTCATTCATACTTGTGGCACTCTCTGAAGAGTAATCTGCATTCAGATCACACACCTAAAACTGTGAGCATTGTGTGCTTGGTTGCAATGCAGTCAAAGCAAGGCCTCATTTACTTGAATGGGTTGCACTCAGCAGGTGGTATTGCCCGCCAAACGCAATAGATGATATAATTTCTACCATGGCATGTGTACACCCCTGGCTGCTACCTTCCCAGCTTAACCACTTCAATACCAGGCACTTAGACACCTTCCTGCCCAAGCCAATTTTCAGCTTTCAGGGCTGTCACAATTTAAATGACAATTGCGTGGTCATGCTACACTGTACCCAAAACTAAATTTTTATCATTTTGTTCCCACAAATAGAGCTTTCTTTTGGTGGTATTTGATCATCTCTGTGATTTTTATTTTTTGCGCAACTAATAAAAAAAGACTGATTTAAAAAAAAAAAACAAGTTTTTCTTTGTTTCTGTTAATTTTTTTTGTAAATAAGTAAGTTTTCTTCTTCAATGACGGGCACTGATGAGGTGGTACCAATGAGGTGGCACTGAGGGGCACTCATAGGCGGCACTGATGGGTACTTATGGGTACTTATGGGTGGCACTGGTAGGTGGCATGGATGGGCACTGATGGGTGGCATTGCTGGGCATTAGTCATTGTATCTGTTACTTTATGGTGCCAGTCAGTGCCCATTTGTGGGCACTGATTGGCACAAATTCGGCACATTGGGCACATGTGGATGGCCATGGGGTACATACCTGGCCATCCACATGTTGCCCACTTCCCTGGCGGTCCTGGCGGCTTCCCTGGTGGTCCAGTGGGGGCAGCGCTGATAAACAGTCAGCGCAAACCCCCCCCCGTCAGGAGAGCAGCCGATCCGCTCTCCTCTACTCGCGTCTGTCAGACGCCCCCAACCACAAGTGTAAATGAGCCTTTACATACACACCACACCTGTGCAGCTATTCACAGTGTCCCTGAAAACTGCTACACCAGTCCTAGTGTTCCTATAAGGCCGCATTCACACGGGGCATATCAATGCATACCCTGTGCAAGGGCCCTGTTTACATGCATTGGGATGCACAGGTTTTCCATGCATCCCATGCAGGCAGTTCCATTCATGTCCATTGGGAGGCAGTGACTGCACAGACACAGACGCTGCTCCCAATCTGAAATTTGTGTGGGTGCAAGGTCCAAACACTGACAGATTGGGAGCAGTTCTTGTGTCTGTGTAGCCACTGTGTCCCAATAGAGGTAAATAGGACTGCCTGCACAGGGATGCATGGAACACCTGTACATTCCCTTGTGGGCAAACATGGCCCTGCATGGGGTATGCATTTATTCACCCCCCTGTGAACAAGGCCTAATAGTAAAGCCAGTCACAGTGTTCCTGATTGCTGCCACACCAGTGACAATGCTCCAGGCCAGTGCAGCCAACAAAAGTGTCCCTGATGGCCATTAGCACAGTGTCACCAGAGCCAGTGCAGTCAGCAAAAGCATTCCTGATTATTGCCACACCAGTGCAGTGTTGCCTCTGCCTGCCACCTGTACTGACCCTGGCCTGTTTATTGACCATGTTTCTGCCTGCTGCCTGGACCAATCCTTTGCCTGTTTATTGATAATGTCACTGCCTGCTGCTTGAACTGATCCATCTGCATGTTCTGCTGACTAGGTTCCTTCAAGACACCAGTACCAGCCATCCCCTGTGGACAGTTGCACTCCTGGAACCACAATAGCTATTTTGTTCTTCCTTTCTTCAAACTCTTGTCCTTCCTTGGCCAGTGAACATGGCATTTCTGGGGACAGCCATGTACCAGTAGGCTAGGCTTGTTTGGCTTATCGGAATGGAGACTGTTATGGGTGACGCTACACTAAGCTATATTCTCTGCCCACTCATACAGAGGCGACCATAACAATACATTGTATTCTATGCAGTGTTGATCAGATTTTGTAATACAAAAGATACAATGTCCGGTACATATAATTGGTCCAAATATTGAAAAATCCAAACGCAATATTCGCCATGCACATATTCAAGAAAGCCGGCTGTTCAGTGATGCTGCGTACTGCAATGACCATAGCCTGGAAACCATGGATAATCAAAGTGAAGAAATGTCATCAGCACACCAAGGATTCCTCAAACAGGTCCAAAGCTTTATTCCGTGGTCACATGATAAATATAAAGCTGTATATTTATCATGTGACCACGGAATAAAGCTTTGGACCCTTTTGAGGAATCCTCGGTGTGTTGATGAAATTTCTGCACTTCAAATGTTGAAAGTCTCACATGTGTGGTGTTCCCATACTCAGAAGGAGTAGCAGAATGTGTTTTGGGGTACAATTCTAAGCATGCCTATGCTGTCTGTTAAAATGTTTTAATTGACAACTTTGTGTAAAAAAAAAAAAAAAATCATATTCTTTCGGCATGTTCCTAAAACTTCTGCCAAAAAAAATTCATTTTCAAAAAAACTCATTATACCGTGGGATGTTCGCTTTAAAAAATTGTGGTAATTTTATGGGTGTTTCCACTGTCCTGGGTCTCCAACACCTCTAAAAATCTGATAGGTGACCCAGGGGAGGGGAGGGAGGTGGGAGGGTTAGGGGTTTATTTTATTGTTTTATGTTATATAACTGGACTTTTGTTTGCTTTTTTAAATGCCAGTAGGGATAAGCCCAATGTTCGAGTCAAACGTAAGTTCAACTTGAACATCGGGTGTTCGCCTAATAGCGAACAATATGCGGTGTTCACAGCAAATTCAAAAGCCGCAGGAACAACGTTAAAGTCTATGGGCCACTAACATGAAAAATAAAAAGTTCTAATTTTAAAGGCTTATATGCAAGTTATTGTCATAAACAGTGTTTGGGGACCTGGGTCCTGCCCCAGGGGACATGTATCAATGCAATTTTATTTATTTTTTTTAAACGCCCGTTTTTTCGTGAGCAGTGATTTTTTTAATGCTTAAAGTGAAACAATAAAAATTAAATATTCCTTTAAATATCGTGCCTGGGGGGTGTCTATAGTATGCATGTAAAATGGCAAATGTTTCCCATGATTAGAACAGTACCACAGTAAAATTACATTTCTAAAGGAAAAATTGTCATTTAAAACTGATTGCGGCTGTAATCAATTGTCGGGTCCCGGCAATATAGATAAAACTTATTGAAAAAAAGAGCATGGTCCATTACCAGTCCCTTTGGGTCTGATATGAATATTAAGGGGAACCCCCGAACCAAAATAAAAAAAAAAAAAATTGTGTGGGGGTCCCCTAAAATCAATACCAGGACCTTGGAATATGTCTGATATGGAAATTAGGGGAACTCTGCGCCAAATAAAAAAAAATGGCGCAGGGGTCCCCCTCTGACGCCACGGGGGCTTCCCTGTGGTGTCAGATGGGGCGGGGTCACCCGTTTACATCTCAGGGTGGCCCCGCCCTCAGCTTTATAAGAACTCTCACAAAGAAGAAGCGTCAGTCGGCAGGAGCCTCCCATGGAGGCGGAACAGTTACAGCTTTTTTTTTTCTTTTTCGGTCCGTCGGGCGGTGTGATAGGACATCGCTGGACATTTTTTTTTTTAATAAAAGGACTTGTCCCAAGCTGTCACGTCTTTTTTACAATTTTTGACACTTTTTTTGTGAAATGGTAGGAGTACAATGTACCCCATTCCAAAATCACATGGGGGGCTGGTATCTGGGGGTCCCTTGTTAAAGGGCGCTTCCAGATTCCGATAAGCGCCCCACCCACATACCCCCACAACTGCTGGCAAGGGTTGTGGGGATGAGGTCCTTGTCTCCATCAACATGGGGACAAGGTGCTTTGGGGTCAGACCCAAAGCACGCTCCCCATGTTGAGGGCATGTGGCTTGGTATGGTTCAGGAGGGGGGCGCTCTCTTGTCCTGCGGCCTGCCAGGTTGCATGCTCGGAAAATGGTCTGGTATGGATTTTGGGGAGACCCCTACGCCATTTTTTTTATTTGGCACAGGGTTTCCCTTAATTTCCATATCAAACCTGAAGGACCTGGTATGGATTTTAGGGGGACCCCCACACAATTTTTTTTTTAATTTTGGTTCGGGTTCCCCTTAATATTCATACCAGACCCAAAGAGCCTGGTAATGGACCCATGCTCTTTTTTTTAATGAGTTTTATCTATATTGCCGAGATCCGACAATTCACTACAGCCGCGATCAGTTTTAAATGACAATTTTTCCTTTAGAAATGTAATTTGTAATTTTCCGTGGTACTGTTCTAAACACAGGAAAAACAGGCCACTTTACATGCATACTATAGACACCCCCCAGGCACAATATTTAAAGGAGTATTTCATTTTTATTGTTTCACTTTAAGCATTTAAAAAAAAAATAAAAAAATCACTGCTCCTGAAAAAACTTCCGTTTTTAAAAATATTTTTTGCATTGATACATGTCCCCTGGGACAGGACCCAGGTCCCCAAAATTTTTATGACAATAACTTGCATATAAGCCTTTAAAATTAGCACTTTTGCTTTTTCATGTTTGTGTCCCATAGACTTTAATGGTGTTTGTGTGTTCTTCTGAATTTTTTCCCTGCTCGGTATGTTCTGGTGCGACGGCTGGGTGTTCGGCTCATCCTATATGTAAGACAGAAAGACTTTTTTTCCCTTGATTAAAAAAAAAAAAAAAATCCGATAGGCAGTCAGGCAGGTAAAAAACATGAAAAATCAAAAGTACTAATTTTAGAGGCTTATATGCAAGTTATTGCCATAAAAAGTGTATGGGGACCTGGGTACTGCCCTAGGGGACATGAATCAATGCAAAAACAGTTTTTTCAGGAGCAGTAATTTTAATGATGCTTAAAGTGAAACAAAAATGAAATATTCCTTTAAATATCATGCCTGGGGGGACCCCCTTAGTCTGCCTGAAAAGTGGTGCATATGTGCGATGTGTAGAACAGGCCACAGCAATATTTACTTTTCTAAAGGAAAAAATATAAATTAAATTTGCTTGCGGCTGTAATGTATTGTCGGCTCCCTTCGGGTCTGGTATGGATTTTAAGGGGAGCTCCATGCCAAAAAAAAAAAAAATTGGTGGGGGGTCCCCCCCCAAAATCCATACCAGACCCTTATCCGAGTAGGCAGCCTGGCAGGTCCGGATGGGCACCCCCCTCCTGAACCATACCAAGCCACATGCCCTTAACATGGGGGGGGGCGTGTTTTGGGGTGGGAAAGGCTTTGAACCCCCCCACCCCAAAGCACCTTGTCTCCATGTTGATGGGGAGAAGAGCCTCTTCCCGACAATCCTGGCCGGTGGTTGTGGGGGTCTGTGGGGGGGGGGCTTATCGGAATCTGGAAGCCCCCTTTAACAAGGGGGCCCCCAGACTCCCCCCTATGTGAATGGGTATAGGGTACATTGTACCCCTACCCATTCACCAAAAAAAGTGTAAAAAAGTAAAAACCACAAGAGACAGTTTTTGACAGTTCCTTTATTAAAATAAAGAAAAAAAAAAAAAAGCATCCCGCGATGTTCACAATGACTGACAGCTCTATGCACTCTGTTACTTTTTCCTCTTCCAGTTCAGCAGAACAGAGGATTACTGGGTGCCAACATTTCAGTTCTTACATTAACATCATTTTTAAAATATATTTTAAAAGCTCAACTCCAGATGAACAGGTAAATATACACTTGATACAAACAAAGGAAGTAGGCGCACCAGCCTAGTGCATTACTGTATAACTCGTTTTGCTAAATGTTAAAAGTCAAAAGTCAAATGTACTCACAAAAGAAGACAAACACTGGCTTGTCATGAACACATGCCATCCAATGTGAATCCACCGAGTAGGGCTAATCTAAAGTATCTGGAAACGCACCGAAAATGCAACAAAAACACATCCGTAATGGATCTTATATAGGGGAGGTTGAAAAAAGACACAAGTCCATCAAATGTGTGTGATTATATGTCCAATCTGGAGTGTGTTTTTGTGGTGTGAGCCAGTCCTTAGACTCGGGTGATGGAAATCCCCTCCTGTATTTATTGGAATTATTTTAATTGCCAGAGGATCTGTAATTCACGAAGCAGATTCCTGCCTTTTTCTGTTCTAAAGAAAAAAGTTGTTTGTTTCACAATGCAGACTGAGCTGGAGGGTCTGGTTCATTAAAATCATCTGGTGCACCCTCAGTGTTCTTTTTTTTTATAATTTAGTCTTTATTGAGGAATTTTTCTTTTATAAAATACACAAAATTCTGTATACATTAAAATTTTTAATACATCCTCCTTTTCCCAGTTCCTTCCCCTTTCCCTTCCTACCTCCCCCCAACCCCCCCCCCCCCTCGCCTCCTGATCTGTTATCTTTTTTTTTCCTTCCATTACTCCTGTCTATTTTCGCTCATACCTTGTATGTACTTCTCTGAATTTCAAAGGCCTGCCATTTCCCCCAAATTTCTTTATAGGTCTCCTCCCGTCCCTGCTCTCCGGAGCACAAGTACTCCATATTACTTATTTGGTCTACTCTTTGTAACCATTCTCCTGTACTTGGTTTCTCCGTATATAACCATTTTTTGTGGATAAGCCCCTTTGCTGCGTTGAGCAGGGGCGGGACCAGAGTTTTCTTATACTGTTTTATTGTTTTGCTTGCCACGTGGAACAAACTGTTCCAGGGGTTTTGTGGAATCGTCTCTCCTGTGATCTCCTTGATACATTCTAAAACTGCCTGCCAATATTCTTTTATTTTTGGGCATTACGACCGTATATGTAAGGTCGTTCCAACTTTTCCACAGTTCCTCCAACATAGAGAGGACTTATTTAATTGGAATGTATTCTTTCTGGGGTCTAGTGCCTCTATCGTGTTTATGTCGGATGCATAGTTATGTACTGCCTCTATCATTTGTGCTTCATCTAATTTTATGCCCAATTCTTGTTCCCATTTTTCTATAAACGGAAGAGACCCATGTCCTTCTAAATATGTTAATATTTCATACATTTGAGATATTCCATGCTTTAAATAATTTTTTTTTATTACAAAGCTTTTCGATTGGAATTAACACCTTCTCTTCCCTAATCGGTTGAGGGATTGTGCTTACAAGATGTCTCATTTGTAGATATTCCCAGTCATTAAGTTGATGCCACCCGTGAGTCATAATTAAATCATGTTTTGTCCCAATTTTACCTTGTGTGACTATATCCTTTAATTGTGCAGTTCCTAATAGGTTTCCCAACCGTGTACCATTTCCTGGGATAAAAAAATGTGTGCCCGTTAATGAAATCAAAGGAGAGTTATATTTCCATTCTTCTTTTCAGTGTAGTGTATCCCATACTTTAAAAAAGTTTTTTGTTAAATTATGTGTGTCTTTACTATGTGTTCTCAATTTAGGTGGGATCCAGATATTTTCTTTTAATTGTGTCTTCAATTTTCACCCACCTCTTTCTAGTGTTTGCCCATTCTATTAATCTTGCCAATATGGTTGCCTTATAGTATCGTTTTATGTCTGGGACTGCCAACCCACCGTTTATTTTTTTCCTGGTTAAAAGAATGTTGTTTACTCTCTGTTTTTTATTTATTTTGCCATAGTTATTTCAAAATTACTGTTTTTATTACTTTGAAAAAGATTTGTGGCATTTCCATAGGGAGCATTTGAAATGTATTGATTATTTTTGTCAGGATCATCATTTCTAACATATTTATCCTCCCTATCCATAAGATTGGTCTCCTTGATATATTTTTTATCTCTGTTTTTACTTCATTAAAGTAATGGGATAAAGTTAGCATGATAAAGCTTCTCTAAGGTAGGAGTTATTTTGATTCCTAAATATGTCAATTCTTCTCTTTCCCTGGTAAAAGTGAATTCCTGTTGTAATGCTTTTTCCTCTCTTTTATCTACTCCTAAGTTTAATATTACTGTCTTTCTGGGATTCATTTTGAAGTTTGTAAGCTCACCATATTCTTTTAATTCTTTTATTAGGTTGGGTAGCGACAGCCTTGGTTTGGTCATATATAAAAGTATAGCATCTGCATATGCCGCTACCTTATGCTCCTCATCGCCTATTATAACACCTCCTATATCCACATTGTTTCATATTTTTACCAACAATGGTTCCAGTGCAATTACATATAGGAGCGGCGAGAGCGGGCATCCTTATCTTGTTCCATTGAATAAGAAAAGCAGATGACATCCATTGACCCAAAACCTGGCCTGTAGGATGGTTGTATAGATTATTAATCCATCTCATCATTCTTGGTCCCACACCTGTACTCCGGAGTGCCTCCATCATGTATCCCCAATCTACTCGGTCAAATTCTTTTTCAGCATCGATCGAAATGAGTAACATTGGAGATTTACTCTCCCTATCTTTGTTCATTACTAACATTGTTCTTATACTATTGTCTCTTCCCTCCCTTTCTAGTACAAAACCTACTTGATCAATATTTATCAAGTCTGGCATGAGATTTTTTAGTCTCGATGTCAGAATTTTTGCATATAGTTTTGTATCTGCATTTAACAATGCTATGGGCCTATAATTAGAGCAGACAGTTCTATCTTTCCCTATTTTTGGTAGTATTGAATTATTGACAGGGATTCCTTTCTTATGTCTTCATTTTCTCCTATTTTATTAAAGTAGTTACATAGAGCAGGGACTAATTGTTCTTTAATTTTTTTTATATTTTATTGTAAACCTATCCGGACCCTCAGTGTTCTAATGAGAAAAGATGCAGCATTTAGTCTTGTACCCCAGGTACCCCTGTCAGATAGCTTAACCAGGTCCTTAACCACACTGCATCAGAAAAAGCATAGCTTGCTAAAAAAAAGGAATAAAACACACTCCCAATTTGCAGACTGCACAGTGAAGAACAAATAAACACACCAATAAGATTTTCCTATGGCAATTTTGCTCTCTGTTTGCATCAGTGGGTGCCCACAATGCACCCTGTCCTCTACCAGTATAATGCTGCAATGTTAGGGTAATATAAGAAAAAAAAAATAGAAAAGTGACCCTATGGGATTGTCACCCATTTGTTTTTTACATTAATTATATTCTTAAAGCCCTATTTCATTTAAAACCAAAGATTTAAAATATTGCAGCTTACCAATACTTAGATGAAATGGCTGTATTTTTTTTAGTTTTATTTTTTAGTTTTTTTTTCCATTTTCACCTGGTGATCTGGACAGTAACACACCTCTGTGTGAATGCCCCACTCTGGGTGTCTGGGGGCATTCTCAGTCTGGGGGAAAGGGAGTTTTAGCAGCTCATGCTAGTTACACCAGTTTTTTTCTTTTGGGATAAAGGTTTTACATAAATAAAAGGAGGAAGTGGGTAGAGTGACCCTATTAGATCTGGCACCTCATCCCTTTTCAATAGATAATGGTGGTGACAGGGGGTTGGGATTATGGCGGTGCTCAGTACACAAAAGAATATTCAAATATACTTAAAATAGAGATTTTATTACATAGAAACAAAACAATAGGCTTCATTAAATTAAAAGCAGAGTATATTTACAGACTGTTGTACTGGTAATGATGTCCATGTACATAAGCTGGTCAGTGATGCGTGTCACGTCCCTACATGTTTCACCATCAATGGCTTCTTCAGGGATTTATGCGGACCACCAATTTTCAAAAAAGCTCTAGTAGCAATGAATTCATATAAAAATTAGCATTTATTCCAATAAATTCAGTACTTCATAATAAATATCACATATCATGGTTCAGCATCCCCCCTCTGCCATAAAACTCACCAGAGGGACCCCAGAGAACACACACCAGGTCAAGCTAATCATTGTAAGCACCCCTGTCAGTGGTAAATGGTTTGTCTCAGCACTCAAACTGCTACAGGAGGAGCTTGTTCTGTTGAAAAACCAACAGACTTACTGGCTTGATCACCAGGTGAAAATCAAGGAAAGAAAGCCTAAGAAAGAAAACAAATGTTGCCATATAATCTAAGAATGATTAAGCTGCAATAATATAAATGTTTGCTTTTCAGTTTTAGGCTACGTTCACACCTGAGTGTTTCAAAGTTGTGAGTTTTACCGCGTTTTTACCATGATTTTGCCTCGTTTTTGCCACAATTTTGTTCAGGTCACCGATGTAAAAGGCAAAAAAAAAAAGGCCTGTAATCGGCCCCAAAGAAGATCATGTTATTTTTTGAGCTTAGGGTGTTTTTCAGGCGTTTTCCTACAGGTGACAAAATGGTCAGACGTGAACAGAATGGGATTTTGCTCGTTGGGCATTTTCCGGTGTTTTATGAGCTGAAAACGCTCATGTGTGAATGCAGCCTAAAGTGGATGTAGATGTAAACAATAACAAAAATTAATAAACAGGTTTATACTTACCTGCTTTGTGCAATGGAATTGCACAGAGTGGACCCCAAACCTCCTCTTCTCGGGTCCACAGCTGGTGTTCCTGGCTTTTTTTTTTTTTTTTAACTGGTATTGAGAATGGTTAGCTAAGTTAGGGGTGAAGAAAGAAAAGAAAAGAATCTAGAAAGATTTAGAGTGGCTAGAGATATCTTAGCCGGTTTGCATAGTTGGTGAACACTTTGCTTTCATTTTTAGATTATAAAAGGCTATATTGTAGGTCAGGTATTAAGGTAAGTTCTAACACATAGGTGAATATACATTGGTTGCTTAATGAGTCCTAATCAAGTCTGAATACGTCTGGGAATATTTAAACTCAAACCAAGGAGACCACGTCTTATGGAAGCACTCCACACTTTCTGTGGACTGAGCCACCGTCTCCTCCATCTCAGAAATTTTGTGTAGCCACTCCCGTATAAACAGGACCCGAGGGGACTTCCAATGCAGAGGAATCAATGCTTTAGCAGCATTCAGAAGATGTTTAGAAAGTGAATACTTATATTTCAGAGACAGTTCATTGCATCCAGCTTTAGTTTGGTCTCCGTGATCTAAAGCACCAGCCTTCTAACCTCGGACCAAAAGGGTTGCAGTACCGGGCAGTGCCACCATATATGTATCAGTGTACCCTTATCTCCGAGGCATCGCCAGCAGGTGTCTGGGGTCATCGGAAACCAGGAGTGTAACTTCACAGGTGTGGCATACCAGTGTGACAATAGCTCATATGCTAGTTTAAATTAGTTTCTGTACTTATTGAACACTTATGTACAAATATGCAAGCTTTCAGCCATTGTTTGTCCGTAAGTAGGACATCTAGTTCTTTGTTCCATAGCTCTCTGAGTTTGCATTCTCCATGGCCGACCCCATACTGAATCCAACTGTAGGTAAGCGATGTCGCTTTAGAAATCGGCTCGTCCCTGCCTTTTTTTACAAACACTTTATTTAGCAACTTCTCCTCTAGCAGGGAGAAAAGGATATAACTTTTTTCCATTCAAGAGGAGTATAAAACACAGGGGCAGGCTGTACAGTGACTGATCAAAGTGACAGCCAATTCCAGCAATCATGTCAAATTTTGCTGTAAAATTTTATTGCAATGAAAATAAATCTCACCGAATGTAGGCATATCTTCCCATTCAGATATGCTATGTTTGAATAAAAAATATATTTCAGAAAGGCTACAATAAAGCAAGCATTATTATCTTTCAAAAAGATGAATGCTTAACTACTTGACCTCTAAAAGGTTTTACCCCCTTCATAAACCAGGCCATTTTTTGCTATTCAGCACTGTGCTACTTTAACTGACAGCAAAGTGAAACAGACAGAACTATACACAGCCGTTTAACCTACTTTGGCAGCTTGTATATTAACAGCATAATGATTAAGACACACCATGGCAGCCCATGGAAAGCTTACCAGCTCGGTGCAACACCCTTCCCTGGCTGGCTCTAAGGGGAAATGGGAGAGGCTCAATTCCTGAACAGGTAGCCACCAATCCATTCCCAGGCCGCCGCCTGGTGCACCCAGTCTCTACTACAGCAGGTCAGCAGTTACCCCAACCTCATCTTGCAGCTCCCTGCTTACTGAAAGCCTGCAGTCCAGCCACAGGAAGCAGACAAGGAGCCATCTTGGAAGGGGGCAGCCCTGACAAAAATAATCCAGCATCTTTGCAAGGGAAACAAACATGGCCAAAGCCAGACATACAAAATGTGTGTGTGGGGGCCACAACTCACCAGGGAGGAGAGACTGGATCAGTCCCAACCAACCACAAGGCAGAATGGTTTTACCTGCATCCAGAGACCAGTATCCCAGCCCCCCAGTATCCTGAGCTGAGGGGATCTCCCTCGTTTGGAAGTTTTACAACCGAACAGAGGGGCTTCGTCACATGAAAGAGGCTGAACCTGTACGGCTGGCCAGATGAATCCGGCAAGGAGAGGGCAAAAATAAAAACCTTAATTTATTCATAGCTATAACCAGTTGAACATTTGAGGAACAAAAATAGAATGCCACCTTGGGGGCGGTGACTCATTTATATATAGTATAACCAGTCCTCATTGGGCGAGGAGCAGAGCCTATCCCATTCATGTATGCAGTCTTGCTTGTGTCAGGAAAACTTACTGGCAGACCTGATCAGATTGCCCATGTGAAAGGAGCCTATACTCCATGTCTCTCTGGGGCTGCTTTGCTGGTTCTTCAGTCAGCCGAGCACTGGATTGGAGACAAATCTTTTGGGGGGACTTGTATATCCTCTCCTGTCACTGGGCGGTCACTACTTGACCTCTGGAAGGTTTTACCCCCTTCATAACCAGGCCTTTTTTTGCTATTCAGCACTGTGCTACTTTAACTGGTAATTGCTCGGTCCTACAACCCTGTACACAAATGTTTTTTTTTTTTACGCAAAAAGCTTTCTTTTGGTAGTATTTCATTTATTTTTGCTAAAGTCTGAAAAAATTTTTTTCCACCTTCTGTTATGAAAAATATCCAATAAAATCAAATTTCTTCATAAATTTAGGCCAAAATGTTTTCTACTACATGTCTTTACTAAAAGTTATCTACAAACTGTGGCATATATAGTTGAAGATTGATCAGTCCTGATGTAACTGACAGCCCATCTCATTTCTTGAGGTCCTTAAAATTCCAGGACAGTACAAATATACCCCAAATGTCCTTTTTGGAAAGACAATCGGAGGTATTTAGTAAGATGCATGTTTTTTTTTTGAGGCTGTCATTTGTCACAATTTTTTGGAAAATTAAGAAATTGGATACATTTTTATCATTTTTTTTTTTTACATACTGTCACCAGTGCAGCACAGCGTCACTATATGACTGGTGTGGCAGTGATCAGTCATACTCACTGGTGGCAGTATGTTAAAAAAATAAATAAAAATTAAACTTTTTTTTCCCCTTATACACTTTCATCAGAGTAATCCAGTAAAAGTACTTTGATTGCTCTTAGTGATGACCACTGTAACAGAAATGTCTTGAACTGTCATGAATGGGTTACATTCATAACAGCTGATAATTATTGATCTGTGATTGGGTACAGATGATGATATAATACAAGGTGTTGTGATTGGCCCAGGTACCATGTGATAGCTGTGGGCTAATTACAGCATCACCCTATAGAAATGTAGGAGCCGCATGCTGTGTCCCATGGGCAGGATGGCATACATGTACGTGATCGAGCCTACCCGTGTCATCCATCGCCTAGAGGAGATTAAAACTTATTAAACCCAAGAACAAAATGTACTATATACAACTCATCAATCATTAGCTGTGGTGTTTGCATTGTTTATTTGTTTCATTTCTAAAAAAAATTTTCAGGCTTTTTGCATTTTCACCTGGTCATTCTAAGGCCGCGTACACACAAAGGGACAATCCCGCGGGATTATCCTCTGGACTGAAGTCCAGAGGATAATCCCCTCGTGTGTGGGCGCCGGCGGACTTTTTTGGCGCCAAAGTACGGCGGACTAAAGTTTCAGGTTTTGTTCTCAAATTATCCGCTGGACTTGGAAGTCCAGCGGACAATCCTGCCGTTAGTGGGCAAGTCCGCGGGACTTTTGAAATGAAGGGACTTGCCGCTCATCGGCAAGTCCGTTCATTTAGCACGTGACTTCAGGTTACGTAGCTAGCGTAGGCAGTTACTGCCGCCGCGCTAGCTCCGTGACCTGGCATGGATTTAAAGGGAATCCCCACGCCGAAAAAACGGCGTGGGGGTTCCCCCCAAATCCATGTCAGACCCTCATCCGAGCACGCAGCCTGGCAGGCCAGGAAAGGGGTGGGGACGAACGAGCGCCCCCCCCCCTCCTGAGCCGTACCAGGCCGCGTGCCCTCAACATGGGGGGTGCCCTGGGGAAAGGGGGGCCGTGCGGCCCCCCCCACCCCAAAGCACCTTGTCCCCATGTTGATGAGGACAAGGGCCTCTTCCCGACAACCCTGGCCGTTGGTTGTCGGGGTCTGCGGGCGGGGGCTTATCGGAATCTGGGAACCCCCTTTAATAAGGGGGCCCCCAGATCCCGGCCCCCCACCCTATGTGAATGAGTATGGGGTACGATGTACCCCTACCCATTCACCTAAGGTGTAAAATGTAAAGTAAAAAAAAACACCCACACTTTTGAAAAAATAGTTTATTGCACTGCTCCGGGGGTCTTCTTCCGTCTTGGGGGTCTTCTCGCCGGACTCCCCCGCCATTTACCAAGCTCTTTTACCGAGCGAGGGGAGTCCGGCTACCTTCTTCGTCGTCGCCGCCGTCTGGGGGTCTCGATCCGCCTTCGGGGGTCTTCTCGCCGGACTCCTCCCCTCTCTTCTGCTCTTTTACCTAGCTCTTTCACGAGGGGAGGTGTCCGGCTACCTTCTTCGTCGTCGCCGCCGTCGTCTGGGGGTCTCGATCCGCCTTCGGGGGTCTTCCGGGGTCTCTTCTGTTCTTGCGGCGGTCGTCGTCTTCCGCGCCGCCGGCGCCTTCTTCTTCTTGTCCTTCTTCTTCTTCCGATGTTGACCCGACGCTCTCTCTGCCCGGAATGCCTGTGCCGCTCTGAGCTCGGACTTATATAGGGACATGGGCGACAGGGTCACATGCACATGTCACATGGTGACCCCGCCCCCTTGTGTTGTCACAGTCCCGGAGGATGCTGGGACTGTGACATCGCAAGGGGGCGGGGTCACCATGTGACATGAACATGTGACCCTGTCGCCCATGTCCCTATATAAGTCCGAGCTCAGAGCGGCACAGGCATTCCGGGCAGAGAGAGCGTCGGGTCAACATCGGAAGAAGAAGAAGAACAAGAAGGACAAGAAGAAGGACAAGAAGAAGAAGGCGCCGGCGGCGCGGAAGACGACGACCGCCGCAAGAACAGAAGAGACCCCCGGAAGACCCCCGAAGGCGGATCGAGACCCCCAGACGACGGCGGCGACGACGAAGAAGGTAGCCGGACACCTCCCCTCGTGAAAGAGCTAGGTAAAAGAGCAGAAGAGAGGGGAGGAGTCCGGCGAGAAGACCCCCAAGACGGAAGAAGACCCCCGAAGGCGGATCGAGACCCCCAGACGGCGGCGACGACGAAGAAGGTAGCCGGACTCCCCTCGCTCGGTAAAAGAGCTTGGTAAATGGCGGGGGAGTCCGGCGAGAAGACCCCCAAGACGGAAGAAGACCCCCGGAGCAGTGCAATAAACTATTTTTTCAAAAGTGTGGGTGTTTTTTTTTACTTTACATTTTACACCTTAGGTGAATGGGTAGGGGTACATCGTACCCCATACTCATTCACATAGGGTGGGGGGCCGGGATCTGGGGGCCCCCTTATTAAAGGGGGTTCCCAGATTCCGATAAGCCCCCGCCCGCAGACCCCGACAACCAACGGCCAGGGTTGTCGGGAAGAGGCCCTTGTCCTCATCAACATGGGGACAAGGTGCTTTGGGGTGGGGGGGCCGCACGGCCCCCCTTTCCCCAGGGCACCCCCCATGTTGAGGGCACGCGGCCTGGTACGGCTCAGGAGGGGGGGGGGGCGCTCGTTCGTCCCCACCCCTTTCCTGGCCTGCCAGGCTGCGTGCTCGGATGAGGGTCTGACATGGATTTGGGGGGAACCCCCACGCCGTTTTTTCGGCGTGGGGATTCCCTTTAAATCCATGCCAGGTCACGGAGCTAGCGCAGCGGCATTTACTGCCTACGCTAGCTACGTAACCTGAAGTTACGTTCGAAATGAACGGACTGCTCCGTGTGTGGGCAAGTCCGTTCATTTTCAAAAGTCCCGCGGACTTTTGGCCGGCGGATTATCCGCTGGACAAGTCCGTGCGTGTGTGGGCAAGTCCACACCCTCGGAAAGTCCAGCGGACCTAGCCGGAAAGTCCAGCGGATTGTCCGCTGGACTTAGGTCCGCCGGCAAAAGTCCGTACGTGTGTACGAGGCATAAGAGTAACACACTGTCAAGACTTCCTCACTATAATGTATACAGAGAAGTAGCAATTCACATTATAAAAAGGAAGACTTTAAGGACTACATTACACATGACCCCCTCACCTTTCATCCATAAAACAGGGTTAAGATGCTCTGTGGGTCAAAGAGAAATGATAACATTCATCAGAGATCATAGGAAATTATCTCACAAGATCTAGAAGGTATTTTTTTGCACTTATTGAGCAGATATAACAAAACACTTTAAATGGTACAGTATTTATCAGCGTATAACACACACATTTTCCCCTTGAAAATAGGGGGCAAATCACGAGTGAGTGTTATATGCCGATAGGGTACCTTGGAGGGGGAACGAGCACCGCCGGAATTTACCGAGCCGCCATCTCCTGTTTACTGGGCTCTCACATCACACACACAGTCCTGCCTCCACCACTGTCATTGGACCAGCGTTCTATCACAGGAGCTGGTCCAACGCTGATGGCGGAGTCAGGACTGTGTGTGACTGCCAACTGAGAGCCGAGTAAACAGGAGATAACGGCTCGGTGATTTCCTGCACTGTTCAATCTGCATTGATGAGAGATGGTGAGGCTGCAGATGGGCATTGAGGCTGAAAATGGGCATTAATCAGGCTGCATTGATGGGAGATGGGCTGCAGATGGGCATTGATCAGGCTGCATTGAGGCTGCAGATGGACATTGTTCAGGCTGCATTGATGGGAGATGGGGAGGATGCAGATGGGCACTAACCCTCATTTTGCTTCAAAGTTGCTTATTTAAAAAAAAAAACTTCCCTCTTAAAATAAAGGTGCGTGTTATACGCCAATAAATACGGTATTTAGACTGAAAGGGAGCAAATTGATTGTAGCCATATAAGTGCACTTGCAAAAAAAAAACAATTAAGCACCGTCTGATACTTTTTTTTATTTGAACCAACATCTAAATTCTCAGGACAAGCTTACGACTTGTGTACCCCCTTCTTCAAGGTCCAAGCAGCACTAACAGTATTAGAAAGCTTGTCCTGAAAATGTGGATGTTCGTACAAATAAAAAAAAAAAGTATTACGGACAGTAGTCTTTTGTTTGAATCCACTGGTTTACAAGGAGAAAGCCTCAGAAATGAAAATAGCAAAATTTTACCAGAATTCGGTCACAAATAATATTTTAATAATAAAGGAAAATTAAGTCCTCAGTATTAATTGGCTCCAGTTTCCAAGATACAGCTTCAGGTCAAAATTGCATCAAAATAATTCAAAATGTAA
The DNA here is from genome assembly GCA_028564925.1 of Lithobates sylvaticus. Taxonomy (NCBI): domain Eukaryota; kingdom Metazoa; phylum Chordata; class Amphibia; order Anura; family Ranidae; genus Lithobates; species Lithobates sylvaticus. The sequence continues at coordinate 319,028,101 of CM053028.1, read as the reverse complement.
CATTTTCATGCTCCCTCCACACCATTGGGATTGTGAAAGGCATGGCCTTTTCAAAATATAGCTGGTATGCCTTTTTTTTTACCACTGCCATCATACTGCACTTTTGAGATGAAAATGTAACCTCGCCACAAATGCAGCAAACGTTGTCTGTTATTGTTTACACAGTTTAGAGGCATCTTGGCTTCAGAGGGAAAATTTCACGCAAATGTTTCTTGGAAATGTTAGGCAATGACACTTTCACAAGCCACCAGATGTAACTGTATGATGCATAGATCTGACCAAGACAAAGGTACCTTGCAATAAAAGAACAATAAATTACAGTTGGGTAATCTTTAGTCTCAAAGAGAAGACACATTTATACACTTCCATGAGATTTTGATACTTTGTCAAGAAATTACGAGGCATCATGATCATCAGACACCTGCCTCTCTTGTAGGCAGACACTCACCTGTGTCTTTATTGTGAAATATCTTAAAAACTTTAGCCAACCAGCACCTTTATCACCTGTTTTCTAATTTATCGAATCAATATGTAAGAATTCAAACATTTTATCTTGGAGGTCGATAATTTCCTAAAATTTGTAGACCAGTGTTTATTATTGCTCTGCATAAATGTATTGGCCGAACTTGCCTTGTTTTTGTTTCTTATGTTTGCAAAATTTTTAACAATACTAGTTACATTTAGGTACAGATTTTGTGCTGCTGTGATAAAATAGATTTTGGGTTGAATGGTTTAACACCATGTATATCTAGCATGCATGTTTTAAGTGTACCATTTACAGAACAGAGCACCATTTGAAATAAAATCCTAACACAAAATAAGTGCTCATGCAACAACTTCCAGCATGAGTTGTAGAATAAATAATATTCTCTGGAGGAAAAGTCTATCCTTCTGGGAACACAGAACACACAAAACATATGCAGTAGAATATCTAGGGCGATCAGGATTAGCCATAAATCTTGTGAATATTTTTACACATAGGAAACATTTTATATTGAAGTCTGATGAAAGAGTTTGTAACATAAAAATTACATAGAAAAAGAAGCTTTCAATGTTCACAGAAGTAATATGGAATTAAAATAGATATTATATGGATAGTTCAGTGTTAAATGTATATATGTATATACATACACACACACACACACAGTATCTCACAAAAGTGAGTACACCCCTCACATTTTTGTAAATATTTTTATTATATATTTTCATGCGACAACATGAAATGAAACTTTGCTACAATGTAAAGTAGTGAGTGTACAGCTTGTATAACAGTGTAAATCTGGTGTCCCCTCAAAATAACTCACACAGGCATTAATGTCTAAACTGCTGGCAACAAAAGTGAGTACACCCCTAAGTAAAAATTTCCAAATTAGGCCCAATTAGCCATTTTCCCTCCCTGGTGTCATGTGACTGGTGTACAAGTGTGTCTTGCCTAGTCAAGCATGGTGGTGGGAGTGTCATGGTCTGGGGCTGCATGAGTACTTCGGGAACTGGGGAACCATGAATGCCAAACATGTACTGTGACATACTGAAGCAGAGCATGATCCCCTCCCTTCAGAGACTGGGCCACAGGGCAGTATTCCAACATAACGAACACAAACGCACCTCCAAGATGACCACTGCCTTGCTAAAGAAGCCGAGGATAAACGTCATGGACTGGCCAAGCATGTCTCCAGACCTAAACCCTATTGCGCATCTGTGGGGCATCCTCAAACGGAAGGTGGAGGAGGCGCAAGGACTCCAACATCCACCAGCTGTGTGATGTCGTCATGGAGGAGTGGAAGAAGACTCCAGTGGCAACCTGTGAAGCTCTGGTGAACTCCATGCCCAATAAGGTTGAGGCAGTGCTGAAAAATAATGGTGGCCACACAAAATATTGACACTTTGGGCCCAATTTGGACATTTTCACATTGGGGTGTACTTACTTTTGTTGCCAGCGGTTTAGACATTAATGGCTGTGTGTTGAGGTATTTTGAGGGGGACAGCAAATTACACGGTATTACAAATCACACAGTTATTGCACGGTTATACAAGCTGTACACTCACTACTTTACATTGTAGCAAAGTGTAAATTTCTTCAGTGTGGTCACATGAAAAGATATAATAAAAATGTGAAGGGTGTACTAACTTTTGTGAGATACTGTATATATATATATATATATATATATATATATATATATATACACATATACATATACATACATACATACATACACACATACATACACATACACACACACACACCCACCCATACATACAGTGGGTTTCTAGGGAATGAGAGGGTGAACTAGGGAATGAGAATCCAGCGGGTGTTAAAAAAATCCCACTGACCCTTGATGGTACCCAAGGCCAGCTTCTGTACCCCCCCCCCCCCTTGAAAAAAAGCCAAAATCGGTTTTGTAGAGAAAGAACATAGGTGAACCCAGAGAGACTTGCACTACAAGAAATGAGCTGTCCATCTACAGCACTAAGCCTAGCACTCTACGCCTACAGGTGGCAGTATGTTCCAACAGAGTCCTTTAATGAAAGGAAGAGAATACATGCAATGTGATCTGTCAGACATCAGCATGAGAACCAAAAACATCTTACAAGGGAACAGATCCTGTGGCAGAGATTTGCCAGAGGAGCAATAAGCAGGGCCATGTCTCCCAACCAAAAACTAAATCTAGTGCAATCACTGAGAGGTTCAGGGTGCAGACATTTTTATCACAAATGTTTAAAATTATGGTGACAATTAGTATTAGCAGGATTAAAACTGCTAAAAATATTAATCTGAGAGGGCGAACCCCTATTTGATAAGGCACGCAGGAGCAAGGTTTCAATTCATTGTTTGTTTTTTTAGCCAATAAGCATTAATTAATATCTGACCTTTTTTCTCCAAATTTTCTAGGTCAACTGTATAATAGCACTGAAAAAATAAATCGAAATACTTATTTGAACCGATAACCTAAAAGATAAGAGTTGGCTGAATTGTCTTTTTTGTTAAAGGCTAAATGAAAACAACTTTTCTATTCAAAACGTAGCATTTTATTAGCATTTAATATTACAGAAATGTTGAAAGTTTCAACTTACATTACAAATTGAAATTAAAATGCTGGTTAATTTGAAAGAAATCAATGTTGAAATGTGTACAAAATTGCAAATCTAAGCAGTTAGAGGCACAATAGGAGATGAGGTAAGCTGGTCATCCACTTGATTCTCAATAGCAAAGAATCCATGCAATATTAGTAATACCTGGGTAGTGCTGGAGTTCAGAGAATGAGCATTTAGAAAGCATAGAAGTAGGTTTCAAAAGTTTCCAGAGTTTTGATATTACCAATGGTCAAAGCAAATAAGAAGAGTAAACGCAACAGCTTTGAATACTTGATTACTTAATAAAGATGTGCAGATGTGTTAAAACAATTAGAATTTTTTCTGTAGAGATAAACATTTTGATATGACAATCTTCAGATCTATTTGTTTACAAGCCAAAATCTGTTTACTGAAGAGCGTAGTAATATGTACGTATGTTTTGTGAACCACAAAGGAATGGAAGCCATATTAATACTGGTAACCAATAGTAATAACCTGCCTAACCCACTATGTTGGAGTAAATGGTGCACATATATTTAAGTCCAGCTAATATATGACTAAACACAGTTCAGTCTGCCAGTTAACCATCAGCTGACTCACAATTATCTTTGTATAACCAATTTTTGTGTAGCTTTGTCAGACTAAAACTTTTTTTTCTTTTCAAAACAGCAGAAATAAAGTAACCCTAAGCTGTACCATATGTTATCCCATCTATCAATACCTATGCATAGTGCATTTTGTAAGCTCTTCCTCATGTCAACTCTCTAGCTTGAGATACGATTACATTGACGCTCCTTTTCCAATTGGCCACATTGCCTAACAGCACAGCCAATAAAAATAATAACAATCATTTTCATATTTCTCTTCTAGCTAATTGGGAAAGGAAGGGTGATTTTACTGTATTTAGACTTCATGGACATAATTCTTTTGAAGATAAAGATTATTTTCACACAGTTTTCACAGCTGATATCTATGGATTGTTAGTGAGTTAGCTGACATGAGCGAAGGAGCAATATAGAGCTAGCAAGAGCCCCAATGCACAGATAAAATGAGCAATGTAAGAAATCGCAAAAAGTCACTCAAAAAAGAAAAAAACAAACATCTGAAAAGGTGTTTGAAGTACAAGAAAGTCTGTGAAGGTATACTAAATCTCCCTTTAAAGTAAAAATATCACAAAAAGCTTTTGGAGCAAGCCTGCAAGAGTTGCAATGATAAAGTTAATGTACAGTTACAGTGTTTATAACATAGTTTAAAGGATAAGGTAAGTATATGTCTTAGAATGACAACCCCATGCTAGGAACAAGAAAGCGTTTGTAAAAGAAAAAAAATTGAAACCTCTATTTTAAAGAAATACTGCTTGCCATTGCCCTGACTAAATCGGACTGTGGGGGAGATTTACTAAAACTGGTGCACTGAGAGTCTGGTGCAGCTGTGCATTGTAACCAATCAGCTTCTAACCTCAGCTTGTTCACTTAAGTTTTGGCAATAAAACCTAAAAGCTGATTGGTTTCTATGTAGGGTTGCACCACATTTTGCACTCTCTAGCTTTAGTAAATAAGTTCCTGTGTAATCTTCACACTGCTCCATTCTTACGTTACAGTTTATGAAGATGCTCAGAGAATGCACACAGTGTGGTCCTTTCATGTATGGAGGTAAACAAACCTGCTTCCATTTTCTATCACCACACTCCACCCTCAGATCAGTGCATGTTACAAGCCGGGTTTAAGAAGTATGCCACCTGGGGCAGTGGTAAATTACTATTTGTATTTGCTTTATTAGTTTAGATATGGGTGAGGGGGTGGTCGTTGTTTTAAGCCGAAGTGCACAAAACCTACAATTGTCAGTTTCAAAATTCAGTGTGCTATAGTATAGATGTTCAACATTTTTATTGTTCCATTTAATAATTAGAATACATTTTTTTCAAATCACTTAAAGTATATTTACATGACAATTATTTAATCTTATTAACATAACACAACCATACATGAAAATTACATCTTTTGCTATTTAACCTCACTGTAAAATCTTTTTTTTTTTTAAGAGATGAATGCACATTTTAGCTCTATGCATATGGGAGATCATCATCACTTAGGTCTGAGTCATCATCCTCCACTTCTCCTTCAATAACCGATTTCTTCCCTTTGCAACAGGATACAATCAGTCCAATAATGAAAACCTGTAATCAAAGAAACATGTATTTTTAATAACATTTTAAATAATTTTCATGTATCTCATTAGCTGCGATCCTTGAGGCCAATCTGTAGGGATTGTAGGCCTAAAAAGTGGGGTTTACAGCAAGCCAATATATGTGGCTACATACATGTAAAAAATAAATAAATTCCCAGTGTACCTTGGTAGTCCCTAACCCCTTATTATGCGATGATCAAACTCAGCTATAACTGCACCCCTCTTGTCTTATGAATGACAGAAAGGCAAACTAACCAATAACAAAGCGAGGAAGTAGAAGAGGGTCAAAACACCAACTTCCTAGCTGAAGTCAATATTTGTATCAAAACAAATCTTAAATTACCCCTCTGCACACTGCTATAGAGCTTTACATATTTCTAGAATATGTTTGCATAACACAGGGGTTCTTGTTTCACACATATCCAGATCACTAGGCTGCTGGGGAAATCTGGAAGAAATCTGAAGTTGCCTACTATAAATTCAAGTTCATTATTATTAATTTTAAAAGTTTAATGTCACTTTTTGTACAAACATAGTTATTGTAAAAAAAAAAAAAATTTTCTTGGCTATTAATAATTGCTGTATTCTTCCTTTTGTATGGATTAGTAAACAGTTTGACAAATCCACCAGAAAATGGTGGAAGGCGAAGCTGCTAGACCTTTCCTACTGGCATTCTGGAACAATAATTAAAGAGTCCGATTTGCAAATAAGGATCAGATTTGAAAAGTAAACCTCAATGGCCCTCACTACATTCATACTATGAAAGTTCACCTCTGTGGGATAAGGAGGAGGGCAGAGAGATGGTAGAAAAAAGTCTGTTCAAGTGGAAGACCGATACCACCTTAGGCAAGGAGGACAGACGAAGGGGGGAAGAACCACTTTATCCTTGTGTAAAACCAAAAACGCCTGTTCACAAGGGCTGCTAGCTCAGACATTTTACATGCGAATGTGATGGCCACTAAAAAGACCACCATCTGAGACAAAGATGAAAGGGTGATGTTTTCAAAAGGAGGCTTCTGCAAACCCAACAAGATGGAAGCCTCAAGACAGAAAAGAGGTTTGGGGGGGGGAGGCGACTACCCAGGTAACCACTCGAAGTACAAATGTGGAAAATATAATCTATAGATTGTTAAATGAGAACAGCCTAGGCAGATAGATACTTGGCCCTTCACAGTGCCAAGGACATGCCTACTGAATAAGGGAGAGCATGGGAGCAACATGGAACATGTGGGGATGAAATCCAGAGACTCCCAGTAGGCAAAGTAGGCCTCCCAGGTGTAATGGTAGATGAACCTTGAAGTGAACTTCGAAGCATGGTAATAATAGCCTGGGAAAGGCCTTACTCCTTTAACACCTCTGTAGAGGTCTGGAATGGTGTTGTGCGTACAAAACTGCTTTGAAGAAAGCAAACTTGAGACTCAAAAATCTCAAAAATTAGGCATAGACATGAAGAAGCTTTTGAAATTTGGGCAGCAGCAAAAGTCAAAATCCAGGAGGGTCTGGAAGACCCCGACATGGACCCACCCGAGGGAGCAGCAGAGTCCTGCAGGAGTGGAGGAGGCTGTCAGGCTACATGAAGTGGATTTGCTGGGGAAAAGTTCCCAGCTTCGCCACAGCAGGCCATTAAGGAAGGGGTTCCTTAACACTAGGGACCCCTGCTGCCTTTTTACTACTTGTACACTGTGCCTCAGTCATGCTGGCACCTGTATCTGTCACACTGCAAAGGTGTAGAGATGGGAGCCTACTGTGCTTGATGAGAATGCAGCAATCTCCCTGCTATCTGCTGTGTCCTGTAATGATAAGCATTAAGAGCAGTTTGTTTATCTGGGATTGCCCCCTTCAGGAAGCACCTAGGAACAGTGTAGGAAGACGTTGGGGCACAGGCACAGAAGCCCAGTAATACATTTTTATCAACTGGAATGTAGACCGTATGGGAGGCCACCAGCACATAACTATCTGCATAATGATGATTCAGCTTACAATAGTCTAGAAGGCTAGGGAGGGGGGGCTGGGCTTTATATATAGGTGAACTTGCCCTTTAACCATTAAACAAGTTTATGCTTTCTTGACTATACATGCTTTAGCAAACCATGTACCCCGGTTCATCTGATACATGCAGTTCAGTTTTGGGCACCAGTTTACAAAAAAGGATATCGGGGAACTGGAGAAAGTGCAGCAAAGGGCAACCAAGCTGATAAGAGGCATAGAGTAGCTAGGCTATGAGAACAGATTGGAGGAACCAAATGTATTCTCTCTTGAAAAGAGTATTGAGTTATTCACTTTACGATCAACACAGAGGACAAGTGGGCACCCCTTGCACCTAGAGGAAAAGAGATATCTCCAAATACGGAAGGGTTTCTTCACAGCAAGAGCTGTGAAAATGTGGAATAGACTCCCTTCAGAGGTGGTTCTGGCCAGCTCAGTAGATTGCTTTAGGAAAGGCCTAGATTCATTCTTAAATGTACATAATATAATTGGGTACTGACATTTATAGGTACAATCCGATTTGCCTCTCGGGGGGATTAGGAAGGTTTTTGTTTCAATGCTGTAGCAAATTGGATCATGCTTTGCTGGGGTTTTTCCCCTTTCCCTCAACTGTGGGTATAGGATTGTATGATATTTTTTATTTATTTTTATGGTTTAACTAGATGGACTTGTGTCTTTTTTCAACCTAACTATGTAACTATATGTAGCACACTACCTCCTTGGGAGCTGCAGTGTTCATTACCTTTTTGCCAGTTAGCCCCGTTTGTTCCTGTCCCATGCAATTTCATACACCAGACGATCTTAAAGTTGATAATGCCTTATTCTGGGGTAAATCAATAAATGGTGACATATATGATATGACATGCCCCGTTATCTGAACATATTGGCGTGTTACAATTTACTCCTGCTCTTGACTTTTTGGCTCTGTTAGAACTTAACACTTCCATAATTGACCGACCAGCATCACTCTGAATAATGTGTTGAGTTAGACTACAAAGTCACAGGCCACACTGCCTATTTCCATGACTCTTGTGGTCATACCTCCGTCATGTCCTGGAACTTGTGTATCACTGCAGTCCTTGGGCACACAGTGTGTTCACCAAATAGCACTACTGGGTTGCACTCCCTTTGCTCACTCCCAATCAACAGTCCATGTTACTATCAGAAAGCAGATTCCCAGTTTCCTCCGTCCGCTTTACTTCTACTTCCTCCTTCTGACGTCCGGTACATCCCTGCATGGGAAGCCCGTTCCTCATTAGATTTCTACATGGTTGCTGCTTTCCAGGGGCCAGATGTGGGCCACCCTAGACTCCGGATCCCCTGGTTATCCAGCTCTGGGGTCTCTGAACCCCCAGGCCTTCAAACCTCCGCCCGGAGGCTCCGGGTATCTGAACCCCCGGTGGTCCTCCTCTCCTTTTTTTCCCCCTGAGCATGTGACCCCCCTTTTTATATGACAGATGCCCATTGACCAAAGAAATTAACCATTGGCCAATTCTTTCACATGGGTTTCCTGCCACTCAGGCCTCAGTCCTTCCTCTCTTTGCAGTCTTACCCACTATCCAGCAGAGGAGGTATCCCTGAGCCCAAGTGTAGGCGGCCACACCCCAGTCTACACTAACACTCCCTTCCCCAAATAAAAAACCAGGCCCAGGGAAAAAAAAAAAAACAGGCCCAGACAATTTTACCTACATCTAATCTATACTTACAACAAAACCCATACTACACACCTATCTAAGCGTGGGGTCCGCTACATATATGTAATTAATGGCTGGCATAATAGGCCATAACTTTGACCATATTAAAAGTGCTACATGTAATGTAATGTTATTCAGCAAATACTTTCTGGACAAACCAATGCATCAATGCTAAAATTACACAAATTAGTTTTCTAGTGTGCCAGTGTCCTAATGATGGCTCTTGTTGGTAAACTGCCACTACATTTAATGTATACTGTAAATACAGAGAGAACACATCAGATTTTATAAATGCTTAAGATCATATTCACCCCAATGAATATCCAGTTGCCAAAGTAATAGACAGTACTGAAGAACCAAAACTTGTGCAGAAACAGGTACGTTCGAGTTATTGTACATTGATCTGTAAGAAGAAATATTAAAAAAGCGTCAGTAATTTAAGCATTTGTAAACCCATCAGGAGGTTTCTACTGTATACCCGCATACATGTTATGCTTGTTGTACAGATTACAATACAAGAATGAATAGTGTGATAGATATATATATATATATATATATATATATATATATATATATATATATATATATATATATATATATATATATATATATATATATATATATATATATATATATATATATATATATATATATATATAGTTTTTTTATATGTTATAAGAAGAAGAATCCCAAACATAATAAGCCAATTCAAAATCAATTTCACTATATGATACAAAAGCCTCAAACAAAAACTCCTTTACCATCCTTGACTAAGTCAAATGTTGTTTCATTTGTGTCTCGCATGCTCCCCCTCCCAGACATTGCAGTTCACAGTAAAGACGGTTTCAGTAGCAGAGGCAGTGCTGTCAATCCAGAAAGCAGTGGACAGGATCAGGTATGGCCAGGCGATGGTTGACGCACTACATGATTGTGAATCAGCAGTGACAATGATGGTCACACCCCCTTGCAATATTTTTTCATCCCACTCTAGTAGAAGCCAACGCAGCCTACATAATAACAACGATTCAGGAGCAGTGCAGCATTGTTGCCATATCATCACAGGAAGCTGCATTATGTAGACTTCACTGGCAGTCTTAACAGATATTTGAGGGGCACTGCAGGTGGACGAAGATAAAACTTAGTGCATACACACATATTATGAAGTGCCGCAGCACATATTCTTTAATGGTAGGACATCTTTTTTTAAGCCTCGATTGTGCAGTAATTACAATAATATTAGGGATGCATTTAAGCTTACCTCTGATGCTCCTCTGTGAAGTCCCTAGGTCCATGTATTCCCTTTACTAGTCATGTTGTCCCAGTTTATTAACTATTAGCTGACCTCTTGAAAATATTTGCTACCTTTCTGTGAAGCTGGTACCTAGTTTTGACAGTGAGCACAGTGGGAAGTCGACTGTGAAGACACAAGGAGTCACGCCTGGCTTCCCACAGTTAAGATGCCGGGGACCAGAAGACTGGTAAAGAACTGGTTTGTGTGAGGACAGCACTGGATCCCTGGACAGGCGAGTGTGTTTATTAAAAGTCAGCAGCTACAGTTTTTGTAGCTGCTGACTTTTAATTTCTTCCGAACTGACTTCACTTCCAGGGCAGTTTTCAAATTTTTAACACGTTAACACAAAAAACCTCCAAGCATAATATATTTTCTGAAATTAGAAGCCCTGTAGAATAAAATGGTGGATTTTAGAGATTACAAATCACAATTTAATAACCATTTTTGTTAAAAATGAAAAGATTGGGCTGCATTGAGTAAATAAATGCTAAACATTTCAAGACTCCAAATTGGGCACAGATGTGAAATGGCAAAAAACTACAGTACCTAATCTTTTTCATAAGTGATGCTTTAACCCTTATACTGCCAGGCCCTGTGCTCTATTTTTACACTCCGGTGCCAAGCCATTTTTGAAAATTTTTCATTTTTTTTTTTTTTCGCTTTCAGAGTTTGTTAAAGACCCCCCAAACCATATATTTTCTGAAAGCACACGATCAGTAGTATACAAATAAGGTGCTACTGATTTTTAGGGCACAATGATATTTGCGCAAATGTTTATCAACACAATATTTTCGTTAAAAAATACATTAAAAATCATTATTAGCAGACAAAAACACCAGTACATTTTACAAAATTCCTACCAAATATAAAAGCTTAACCTGTATTGAGTTAATAAACAAAATATTTGTAATTTTTAAATAACGCCTCAAAAAATCTGAAGGTTTTTATTGTTCCCTTACAGCTTTCAGAGTTTGTTAAAGACCCCCCAAACCATATATTTTCTGAAAGCACATTTAACACAATTCCTGCTAAGTTCCTACTAAATATAAAAGCTTAACCTGTATCGAGTTAATAAATAATAAACATTTGTAAATTTTAAATTGCGCTTTTTTGAGAAATAGTGAAAATCAGGACATACGCTAACATTTCTTAAAAAATCTGGAGGTTTTCCTTTTTCACTCACAGCTTTCAGAGTTTGTAAAATACCCCCCAAACCATACATTTTTTCTGAAAGCACATGGCCAGTCGAATAAAAAGAAGGCGCTACTGATTTTTAAGGCACTGCAATATTTATCAAAACAATATTTTCGCAAAAAAATACACTAAAATCATTATTAGTGGATTCATACATGGCAAAATGTACAAAATTCTTGCTAAATTCCTCGTAAATATAAAACTGTATTGCGTTAATAAATAACAAATATTTGTACATTTTAAATTGAAGTTTTTTGTGAAATGGTAAAAACTGAAAGTACACAAAACTGTAAATAAAAACAATTTACTCCAAAAAATCCGGAGGATACCATTTTTCACTTACAGCTTTCAGAATTTGAAAAGACCCCTCAAACTAGACATTTTCTGAAAGCACATGATCTGTAGAATAAAAAAAAAAATGCTACAGATTTTTTGGGCCCTGAAATAATTGTGCAAATGTTCATCATATCGCTATTTTCACAAAAAATACACTAAATCATTAATAGTGCAGATAAACACAACATAACTTACAAAATTCCTGCTAAGTTACTACTAAAGCATTGTTCACATGTGGGATACTAAAGCGTACACCCATGGAGGGCCATGCTTACCCGCACAGGGATGCACATGTGTTCTGTGCATCCCAGTGCAGGCAGTCCCACAGGCATAGCTGTTGCTTCCAATCTGACATCCGTGTGGATACACAACCCCGAAAGCAGACAGTGTGAGCTCAGGGACATGAACCCGGACCCACATGGATGCAAAATTGGGTGCAACGGCTCTGTTCATGCAGGTGCTACATCCCAAATTACATCAATGGGACTGCCTGCACAGAGATTCACGCAACACCTGTGCATCCCTGTAAAGATACACCCATAAAGAACAGCGGCTGTGTCCGCTCTGCATTAGCGGAGCAGACGCAGACCTGTCATCCGGCTGCTCAGTGGGGATCAGCAGGCATATCTTCTTGACAGAGTCTGCTCCATTTGAAATGGGTCTTACCAGGAGCAGCCGGTCTATTAGGGGCAACACTCCCCTGCAGTGTTTTTTTTCCAAGCCACATGATTAGAACCTGAGGCTCCAATTAGCTTGAAAAATGTTGAACCCACCACTTGTGTCAATAGCAAATTAATATTCGCTATTGTCTTCTGGCTTCTCCTCCTCCCAGCCAATCGGGGGGGGGGGGGGCTTGATGAGATATTAGGGATCTAAACAGACCCCCATATCTTTTTTTTTGAGACAGAGAAAGAGACTGAAGGTAGTCCCTTTCTCTGTAGCCCCTTACTTGAATAAGGAATCTGTATAGAGATTCTTCATTCGAAAAATGACAGTCTGATACATAGTAACACTTGCAGTTTACTATGTATCAGCTGTCAGTGGGACATATAGGAGCGATCTGTAGTGATTGCTGCCTGCACGGGGGGGGGGGGGGGGGCTTGGTAAACACATTTTTACCAAGCCCCAACTTAGTCTTAACCCATACTGGGAAATATGTTTCACTCCAGAATCTTTTCTGTTGGAGAACCCATGACCGAGACAGATCTTTCTGACATTGGGCAGTATGTTAAACTCCAAAATTCCTTGATAAGCTTGAGAATCTATTGTGCCCTGCACATAGTCCAGGCAACCACACCATATGCTGCAAAGCAGCCCCAAAACATTTTACAGTAAGCACAGTGTTGTCTTCTTTAAAGGCTTCATGTTCGGTCTATGGACAGAGCTTGTGGCTTGCCAAAAAGCTACAGTTTTGTCTCATCTGTCCAAAGAACATTCTCCCAGAAGCATTGTGGCTTGTCAAGCGGTATTTTAGCAAATTACACTCTAGCTTAACAGTGGAGTCCTCTTCCCGCTATGTCTAAGGAGGCTGGCAACACTCCCATGGCCAAAACGTATTAACAACACATTGAGAATTGCTACTACATCCATCGAACCAGATATTGATGTGGTCATTAAATCAAAAAGTGTCAAATATCACACTAGTTTTATGTTGCCATCTTTTACTTTTAAAATAAAAAATACTGCAAAAAAAAATAAAAAAAGGTTTTATTACATTACCTATATCGGTGATCCTAACTTGTTATCTGCCTGACTTTTTCTGCTCATCAGCAATTCTCAATGTTTGTGTGGCCCAAGACAATTTCTCTTTTTTCAATGTGGCCGAGGAGGGTAAAAAAAAAGGTTGGACACCCCTGTATTAGACCAAGCAATGCTAAATCAGAAAATTGGTCTGGCAGCTTTAGAAAAGTTTGTGCCTTTTATGAACAGTATGGCTTGCAAACTAGGTCTTATCTTGTATATTTCTATGGCTTTGATTTATGATCTACATTACAAAGTTGTAGTTTTACCATTATTGTATTTGTAAGCACAATATAACAAAAAACAAACGCTGGAATGCACTTCAAGGTCTCCCAAGCTCAAAAGCAAACTTTATTTAGGCCAAATCTAGTGGTCACTTGAAAAAGTTTGGTCTGAGATAAGCAAGAACTGTCACAAAGGTTAGCAAATGCAAAGTTAACCTATAGGGAGGGGGCGTGATGACTGCACTGCTGCATAGGACTGGCGCTCCGATAGGCCACCGGAGATGAACAACGATCTACCGGCCCCTACACGTACAATAGCGGCGATCCCAGCCTCCTACACCTCGAACACCCTCCAGCAATGCAATGCAGCTTGCCAAGCTAGATGGTTTCTTCTGCAAGCTCCCTGTCGGTCCACAGTAAAATTACACCAGCTCACAGAGGCGGAATGGAGCCTCCTCGGGGCCCCCTGCAGGCCCTAAATCTTCACCAAGGGCACATCCATTAGGTACACAGGTTGATTCCCCTCCCCTAGGAGCCTCCACACCATCCAAAAGAAGCCCAGTCCAGGCAGAGGAGGGACACCTGAGATGACACACAGGAGAATCTGGGCAGGGAGGTGAGAGCACAGGCCGCTGACTCACAGGCCTCACAGCCACGCACAGACCCCTTTGCTGCATTCACCAACTCAGGCCACCCAGCTTCAAAGACTGTACTAAAAAGTACCCCAACTTCTCTCAGGGAGTCTCTACAACTCAACATGAGATTCTACTTTACCACATGCAAGCTGATAAAGTCCTTGGAGATAGGATGGACCACAGAGGATAAAATATGCGACTGTGCAGAATCCTTTAATAGGCTGGTTGACGCCCACTCTGTATGAGGATGAAATCGGATGGCTGAAATCAAAAGTGCCAGATTGGGAAGACAGGTGTTGTAGCACCAAATTGAAAATTCGGAGGGTCCCGGAATCGATCCAGCAAACCCAAATTCCGCAATTTTCACAAAACCTATTCCTAGTCATTATACCTACACTTACTTCAGCAGATTTGACCATCGATCCAATCCACAGGGTCCCTGAGCCCAGCTATCTGCCATACGAAATTCCTAGAGCCAGAGCAGATTTCCCCACAAATTCTCCAAGCTTCAGCTCCTACTGGACCTCTCCAAGCATACATTGGTGAAGGTCTTCTCACCATCACTAAGGCCCTGAAAAATTACAAGATCCTGCACCGCTGGAAATATCCAGCAAAACGCACCATTACACATAATGGAGTGACAAAAACCATCTCAACGCTGGACTAAGGTCTGGAACTTCTCCGTAGCTGGGACATCATCCCAGATCCTCTGCCTTCTCGCCCTGGTCCGAGCAATCCTCGTGAAATCCCGATAGGCTGTCAGAAAGCTCTGCAAAAGACGACGCTGCAAAATAATCCTTCAGGTGGCTCATGAATAACATCTAGAAATCCCTCTTTTCTCTGCTACCATGGCCTATGAGAACTGTGCCATCTTGCTCTTACCCCCAGTTTGTCATAGCAGCAAGTACTGCTCTTAGTCCTTTTGGAAAACCTTTTTACTTACCCTACCATGTTTCTTTACACAAGTTTTTTTTGCAGTTAAACTTCCTTTTCCCTCACTCTGCCTCGAGCTGAAGATGCTCGGGGCTATTCCTTTTGATCTTTGCCTCTGCTCACGACCACACCCGGATCTGGTACAAACCGACATGGACCCAGTTTGCAATTATGACATAGGACTACCATCTTCCTGAGGTGAATCTCCCGACCCATTACCTGCTCTGCGTTGCCACAGGTGTACTGTCATTTCCTCAACTATATACCGGTCATGGGTTTCAAAATGATGTCTATTAATGCTAAAGGGTTGAACTACCCTGCTAAAAATCACCCGAGCAGATATTGCGTGTGTCCAGGAGACACACTTCCATTTAAATGCTACCCCCAAATGTTCCCATAAAGATTTTCCTCACAGTTTAGCACGCGCTGCTTTGAAGAAAAAAGGGGGTTCTTTTCGCCATAAAGAGGTCGGTGGTCTTCAGTGATACAAAAAGGGTATGCCACTTGCCCCCATCTATAGCTGGCTATCATGGCAAGAAGCATTGGAAGGCTAACAAGTTATAAACAAGGCCAAGGATAAATCCAAAGGAAAAAAATGTGCAAATGTGTGCAGACAAAACCCCTGCCTTTAACGCATACTGTTAGACTTGGTTTACTTGGTTGTCTGCAGGCTGGTCGGGAAGTGAAGCTTGGTTTTTTCCTTGGATTTATCCTTGGCCTTGTTTATATAGTCGGTGGTCTTCAACCTACAAGACTCTGTAATTGACCCTGATGGGAGGTTTTTATTTCTCTTATGTGATATTACCAACTGCCCTTCTACTCTAGTAGGTGTATATACCCGGAAATAACACCAGTTGCACTTTACGCATGAATTAATGTCTAAAAAAACGGGAACCTAATTTTGTGTGGGGATTTTAATGTCTCGGCAAACCCCTGCATTGATACCACGTCCCCTATACAGCACTGTCTTCCCTCACTTCAGACCCTGCTGCACCAGGAGGAACTGTACGATGTCTGGTGCTGCCTACATGATAGTGAAAGAAACTATACTTATTTCTTAGGTAGGCACAATACATATTCTTGTATAGACATATTCCTGGTTGACAAATGGGTCTTTCAGAGGGTATCCTCAGCTGATATAGCCGATATAACATGGTCCAATCACGCTCCCATAACAACTGAAGTAACAGAAAAGAATGCTTGCACCAGCTCCAGGGTGTGGCGCTGCAATACAAAACTTCTACAAGATCCCTCCAATACTCGTATGCTTTCACAGCATGTCCAAAAATTTT
This sequence comes from Lithobates sylvaticus, assembly GCA_028564925.1. Classification (NCBI taxonomy): domain Eukaryota; kingdom Metazoa; phylum Chordata; class Amphibia; order Anura; family Ranidae; genus Lithobates; species Lithobates sylvaticus. The sequence goes on along the minus strand of CM053028.1, from coordinate 319,011,517 downwards.
CATAACTCAATGCACCCTCGGTCACTGATAAATTTCCCCTTTGGAATTCCCATAAGGCATTTATCCAAGGGCTTCTCATCCAATTAGGTGCGAGGGCCAAAAAGGCTTATCATTTAGGCCTGACTAACATTCTGCGGGATCTCCAAACTCTGGAAGCCAACAATAAACTCAACTCTACCCCCGCTAACCAGCTTGCCCTAACCAAAATACAGAGGGACCTTAGGGCCCATCTGTTGATCAAAATGATCGGCAGCTAAAAACTCAAAGCACAATACTACTCCTCTGGCAACAAACCGGGCAGACTTCTAGCTCGTGAGCTCAAACTTAAAATGACCAAAATAGGATTTTTATAACAGCTTACCTGTAAAATCCTTTTGTACTTCTTTGAGTACATCACAGGACACAGAGCCACTGTATGGGTTATATGGCACCTTCAGGTGATGGACACTGGCACACCCTAGACAGGAAGTTCGATTCCCCATATAATCCCTCCCCTTACTGGGAGCGCCTCAGTTTTGTAGCAAAGCAATACATGTGTAACCAGAAAAAGGGGAGGGACATCCAAGAAAAAGATTTTACAGGTAAGCTGTTATAAAAATCCTATTTTCTTTATCACAGTAATTACTGTATGGGATGTCCTAGAGCAATGCTAACTGAGGGGAGAGGACACCGAAAAAAAAAAAAAACCTATACTGCTGCCTGCATCACACTGCACCTAAAGGCTATATCCTCATGCCTTCTTACATCCACCTGATAGAATCTGGTGAATGCATGGACTGAAGACCAAGCTGTGGCTTTGCAGATTTGAGCCATGGAGGCTTGGTGATGCACTGCCCACAAAGCACTAACATGTGCCATATAGCCCATACAGTAACTACTGTGGCTCTGTGTCCCCTGATGTACGATAAAGAAATCTAGAATTTCCCACCTTACCCACCCAACCACGCAACAGAAAATCATGCACCCCCAAAAAATAACGAACTTGTTCACTAACTACTATGGTAGTCTTTATAATCTTAGAGACAATTCATCTACCCACAACCGACAGCGTATATTAACTCCTTCCTGTCAACTATTACCTCCTGAAATTGTACAGAGCGCAACTGGAGGCATTGAGTTCTCTGGATTAGTGGGAGGGAATCCTGAAGTCCTTTGCTTCTCTACCATTAAATAAATCCCCTGGACCCGATGGGTTCTCAAATGCATACTATAAAACATTTCAGGCCTCATTATTGCCCCATCTTGTATCTTTGTTTGAGGCAGCAACCTCGGCTGCTTCGTTCCCCTCTGAGATGCTGACAGCATATGTTGTAACTTTACCAAAACCCATAAAAGAACCAAAGACCCCCTCCAATTTTAGACCCATCTCCCTCCTAAATTCTGATGTAAATTTATACGCTAAACTTATTGCTGGTTGTCTTATGCACTTAATGCCAGGCCTTATCCAACCTGAACATATGGGTTTTACATCTGGTAGAGAATCCTCGGATGCTACCAGATGGAATTATTGATATTATCCACTGAGCTGTGTCGGGTGCCTTCTCTGCTCCTCTCTATTGATGCAGAGAAGGCTTTCGACAGAGTACATTGGCACTACATTATTATTATTATACAGGATTTATATACCGCCAAAAGTTTACGCAGCACTTTACAATGTAGGGGGGGGACAGCACAATTACAGTACAGTTCAATACAGAAGGGACAGGATGGCCCTGCTCGTAGAGCTTACATTCTAAAAGGGAGGTGGTGGTGGTACAAAAAGGTAATAGATGCAGGGAATGATTTGATGGAGGGTGGCTCAGGGACAATTGTTAGGTGGGTCTGAGAAAGTGGTGTGACATCCATACCAATATGTCATTCAGTAAGTTTGAGATCCGTGAGGAGATCGAGGGGGTGAATTGAGGAGTGGAGAGAAAGATCTGGGTGTCATTGGCGTAGAGGTGGTATTTGAAGCCATGGGAGGTTATCAACTGGCCCAGGGAAGAGGTATAGAGCAAGAATAGGAGGGGCCCCAAGGACGGAGCCTTAGGGTACCCCAACAGAGAGGAAGAGGAGTGGAGGAGATGGAGTTGTGACACTGAAAGTGTGCCGAGATAGGTAGGAAGATAACCAAGATAAAGTATAATCACAGAGGCCAAGGGAGTGCAGTTTGCTGAAGAGCAGGTGGTCAACTGTGTCGAAGGCAGCAGAGAGGTCCAAGAGTATGGAGTAATGGCCATTGGTTTTAGCAGTTAGTAGGTCATTGGTGAGTTTTAGTAGGGCAGTTTCAGTGGAATGTTGTGGACTAAAGCCGGACTGTAGGGGGTCGAGAAGGTTGCTGTCCGTGAAGTAGCGACTCATTCAGTCATGGACAAGGCGTTCCATGAACTTGGAGGCAAATGGGAGAAGGGAGATGGGTCTTAAGTTATTCAAACAGGTGGGGTCTAGAAAGGTTTTTTTTTTTTTTAAAGTATGAGGGTAACCAGTGCATGTTTGAGCGGGGGAAGGAAAGGTGCCCGGAGGAGAGGGAGAGGTTGAAGATGTGGGTTAGGGAGTTTAGGATATAGAGTGGGAAGGTGGTACCAGTAATTGTGAGGGGACAGGGTCCAGGGGACAGGTGGTGAGGTGGGCCATGGAGGAGTTTGTCAACTTTATCGGTGGTAACTGGGCAGAAGGAGGAGAATATTGAGTGTGGTGTTGGACCTGATGTGTTGGGGAGGTAGTTGAATGCTGGATATCTCCTTGCGAATTGTGTCTTTTTGCTTTTGAAATGGTTGGCAATCTGTTGAGCGGTAAGCAAGTTGGTGGGTGAAGTAAGGAATAAGGGTACAAAAGAGTTGACTAGGTTTGGATGAGAGGATTTTGATGTGAGTGTTGTTGTAGGTTTGTTTAGCAGTGTGGAAGCAGGATTTGTATTTGAGATTTAGATTTATGCCATGTTCGCTCAAGAGCACGGCTGCGTCTTTTGAGACTTCTGGTGTTGTCCGTTTGCCAGGGTTGTGGCAGATGGGGCCTGGTTCTGCGTGTAGAAAGAGGAGCAGGTAAGTACGTCTAGGAAGGATGACAGCGTGTTGCTGTAGATGGAGTGGCTAGGTCTGGGCAGGAAAGGGTTGCGATTTTGTCGTAAAGGCCATCAGTAGCAGATTGAAGAAGGGAAGGGTTGAGGTTGCGAAGGTTTCTGCGGGTAGTGGTTTGTGGGTTGGCAGCATGGGAGGTAGGAGACAAGGAGAGTGTGAAACAGATAAGGTTGTGATCAGAGAGAGGAAATGGAGTGCTAGAGAGGTTGCAGGGAGTGCAGCAATGGGAGAATATGAGGTTGAGAGTATTGCCGTTGGAGTGAGTGGTGATTTGTATCCATTGTGTTAGGTTAAAGGAGGAGGTTACGGTAATAGCAAATAGATTAAAGGGATTTGGAGAGAAAAAGGTCATTGACAGAAGCTAGTTTATTGAAGACTAAGCGGGCATTCCAGAGGGCACATGAAAGAGGGGGGCTGACTTGTGGAATCAGGGGAATTGTGATGAGAAGGTAGGAGTTACGACTACTGTTGGAGGAGGTAGACAAGACAATTTTGGGGGTGGGAATTGGATGTGGGAGGGCCGGGGTTTGGTGCGATGTCCCCAGATATTAGGAGTAGTAGGAGGGTGAGGGTGGTAAGGCGGGAGTGGGATTTATAGGGAGGACAGTGGAGTGGAAGTGGTGATACTGTGAGGGCTTAGAATGAGCAGGTGATAAGTGCATGACCCAGGTGCTCCTTGTTATCTGTTGTATATTGCTTCTATGTTTTAGGAGCCTAGGATCCTTATTATTTGTCTATGTTTTACCTCTGTACCATCTGGAATATCAATAGAAAAATATTGAAACCAAAAAAAGTTACATATTAGGCAATTATTATAGGCTTTTAAAACTACAAGCCTTGTAGAAAAGATGCCACAAATTGCCTTTACTTCAAAAACCCTACATTCCTGTTACTGGTGTTCAGGTTTCTGGTCTTACAATGTCTGCTCTAAAGTTATACTTTTAATTTTAGTAGCTTAAAAAAAGCAGATAGATTCACAGAAACACCATTCTACAAAAACAAATAAAAAGACAGGCACATGTACTGTATGGGGAAAAAACCTAAAATAGTGTAGAGAATGTCTACTTTAGATACAATCTTAGATAAAATACAATACCACTTATTATGCATAAAAAGCCATCTTTGACATGCTAAGCTGGTCTATGTGCTTTTGTAGCGAAGAAAAAGTGGTCATAAATATGTAAATACTGGTTCAAAAGCACTTGGCCACAATACAATGACAAAACAGAGTGTGCAGAATTACAATACAAATATGACTCTGTATGAAACTAAAATGGTAAACGAAGGTTGATTCTTCATAGACTGCCCTACTTTTAGCGTGCACCTACAGAAGCATGCATTACACTGAATAATTGCAGTTTAACAAGAGTTTAACAAGAGTTAAGTCCATGTTTGTTTGCAAAATATAAATGAAAACAGATCCAATGGGGATAGCAGGCTTGTCACCATCTGCAACCCTACAGCTGCTCACCTGAATTACTGACAGATCTGAAAAATACAGATGGTTCACTATAGCAACATGATTGAACAAATTACCTGAAAATTTCATATGTCTGACCTTAAAAACGTACAAACTTGTTAAATCGTCCTTCAGAAAATACTTTTCTCTCGCAAAAGCACGTGGTCTCATTGTTTATGCCAACTACCAGAGGAGCAATAGAGGTACTGAAGAAGTGGTCTTTTCGCCACTGACCTTGCACTACAATATTTTTAAATACCTGGTAATGACAGGCTGAACAGCTTTATTTTAAACTATTGAAATGTAACACATTTTGTAGTACTACTAAGTAACTAAAACACACATTTAAGATTTTTTAGAAATGAAAATAGAATCACTGGAAATGAAACTGATCAAATGTGATGTGATTAAATGATCAAAAACTTACTTCCCTTTTATAGCAATTTCTTTACAGCTGAATAGCAATAGAACTGGAAAGTTTATTTTAAGTTTTAACAAAAGACTCTAGAGGCATAATACAGGAGACTTCTGTGTTTGTACCAGGTAGAAAACTCCTCACTGAGTGAAACAGACATATGTCTGGTTAGCTACACTGCCTGACAAGCTCTGAACTTGAAGAAAAAGAAGAAAGAAAAAAAAAAAAAAAAAACACATATCAGAATCTGAAAGTTTATTATAAATCCTTGAATAGTGGAATGGCTGTTTAATTACTGGTTTAGAACCTTTTTTTTTTTTTTTCTTCTTTAGAAATCAGAAATAATGACCTGCAAATTAATTGATTGAACCACATTCCTAATATGTACTAGCAAACAACAGAGAACAGGAGAATTGGACTTTTAAGGTGCTCTTAGATACAACATAATATATACAGCCAATTATTTCATTAAAATTTATATTTTTTAATGAATATTGAAGAATTGCATATTAACAAATTATAGGAGTAGGGTTACAGACTTTTGGTCCTACATGTAATCATTTATTTTTCAGACACAAATTCCACAGTCACCACCCTCAAATGCCCCAAAGTTCAACATCAATCTTATCATGTGTCAAAGGTGACCCATAATTATTCCTTCTACTTGGCTTGAGTAGAAAGAGAGCTTCAAGGAATACTAAATAAATGCACTATATAAGCACGCTGGTTACATAGCTAGAAACTAGTTCATAGAATTACACCTGCATTCATAAGGCAAAACTCAAAATGGCTTAAGCTCCTTTATCACTTAAAGTGGATGTAAACCCCATTCGTAAAATTTGACCCAAGCACATATCTGTAGTGTTTTCTTATCTCTCTCCAAAGCACAAAGTCCTGTGTGTTTCTGCTGTTTCATAGCTCTGTTATGAGAAGGACTTCTGGCAAGTTCTGTAAACTAAGATAAAACCAGCCTGAAATTTGTGTCATGGGAGGTTGCTATAAATAGATTAGCAGAGAGCTAGCCTTGTCCCTGCACAGCTCTGCAAGTCTCTGCCTATGTGGAGTGGGGGTGTGTGCCTTTCCTCCAAGAAGCTGGCTTGGCTGTATGCCAAGAATCCACACCCAGTGCTGAAGAGAAAGAGAACATCTCTAACATGATGAGCACTTTCTAAAGCATATATAAAGCTGAAGACAGCAGATCTACACGTAAAACCTATGCAAGGAGATTTGTTTCATCGCTGTGTATCTGAGGCTGTTCACTTCACTGGGTATATGCGAGGGTTTACATCCACTTTAAATGTGATTATTTCATGTGGCTATTTTAGATAATTGCAGTTAATGTTGACTGGATCTCAGAAGGCAAAACAAAATATTTTATCTCCTTGCATACTTTTGTGCATGCCGGCTAAAAGCTCTCCCAGGGTAAGGGGCCTTTGGAGAGGTATAGATATACATTAATTACACTGAAGTGAATGAAATATAGTGTTTAGAAGGAGGGCTTGGAGAGCTCTAATGAAGTTGTACCTCGTCCCGGATTAAATGGTGGATGGGTGAGCAAGGATAGAGACAGGGGACTATAACGGTAACAATCAAAGGAGGTGACACTTGCAACTTTTTGTTAGAAATTTGAACAAAATAATTTATTAACAATAGTTTGACAAACATATGGACAATATCAAAAAATGAGCTCAATACACAATAATATGCGAAGAAAAGAGAAAAGAATGAAATATACTTGTTAACTTAATCACCCCACCACCCTGCACCCTGACTTCAACCGAAGCCACACTGAAAATCGTTGAATTTAATTTCTAGGTAGGGGAAAACTCAATAAACCCCCTGCTCTTCCTCAAAGCAGTGCTCTGTTGCTAACTGGACAATCTCCAGGCTCAAGTAATGTGACAGTTACGGGGACAGGGAGGTTCCTAGCTGTGTGCAGGTTCTTTCTGCCAGGGAAAGGTCAGTACTTGCTCCCTGTGGAGTGTGGGGGGTTAGCTCAAGTGGGCATCACCTTCCCTGGGAAAAAGGCAGTCCAAACTACAGGTCTTTTCTTAAAATTCTATCAGTTTAATTTAATAAGGTCACAAACAAAAAAGAAAATAAATCCTTGCCAACAGTACAGATTCCTTTCTGACAGGTGAAGAGCTTATCTCAGTCACAGAAAAAAAAGCATTTGGGAAACCCTTTCCTTTCTCCTGCACAGCAATTTCCACATGTAACCATCTGTGGTAGCTTCCTGAATCCCAAGCCAGAGCACCTTCTTGCTCCAGCCTTTCCTTATTTATCCCACTTGCTACTGGTCAAAACTGAGAAGCAAAATCCGGTTCTCATCCCACACTGCCAAAGTGGCCCAGAAAACGCAGACCAGATTCCACCTTAGTTTCTAACATATGAAAGCATGTGAGGTGACACATAGCGTCCCTCAACCATCTTGTCTTTCATTATGGAGGTTGCAACAGGGACTGGGATGGCAAGCAAGAATGGTGAGACACTGAAAGGTGCCTGCTATACACCAAGTGGAGGTGGTGGTGGGTTCTGTAAGATCTGCCATGATAAAAGCTATGTTTGACTTTAGATTTAGACAAAATTTCAGCACCAAAAAAGTAAAATAAACTTTTAAAAAGGTTTTAAATTTTTCAAGAAGAAATTGGAAAACATGTTTACATACCCCATGCCTCATACTGCTGATGAACAGCAGAGGTCTGAATATTTTATTAAGGCATCTAAAACAGCAAAAGCTGTATTTTTACTTGGGCTACTACTGGGAAATATATTTATCTGAAAGTGAAGTTGTGATTTAACAGATCTGTGGAAGAAAGCGGTTCTTCAAAGACGCTGCCTAGCCTAGAAACTACACCACACACTTTTTCAAAATAGACTGTGCAATGTATTCATTGCCCTGCTTTAGAAGCCTACTGAGAACCAATGGGTTCAAAGTTGGGAAGAATAGAACTACAGTAAGCTGACCAACTGTGACAGCTGGTAGCTTTGACAGTACTGCTAAAAAAGGGAATCAGGGAGACCTGTGTCAAGCAGCAGCCCACAGGGCATGTAAAGAGGATTTTTCAATTTTCTACTTGACAGAAAGAAGTCTGCCTAAATTCAACATGTGAAAACATTTTCTTTTAAGAAGTGTATTTCTGTTTTCTTTAAAATGCACATTAGAAATATAAGAAATATGAATGGTCTGACATCTTACGCAAGAAAATTAGCAAGGCAGGCAGGACATACTAACCAGGAATAGGCAAGGATAAGTAACAGGGTAAAAAACTAAACAGGCGGGAAATTTAAATGAGATATCAAAGATCAGTAATAGCAAGGCAGTCAGATGTACAAGTATAAATAGACTAGCAAATGGTGTCTGCAATTTTTAAAATTGGTTGAGCATAGCTTTAAGGGGCTTTTTTGACATTTAACCACTTCAGACCAGGAAGATTTGGCTTCTCAATGAGCAAACCATTTTTATCGATACGGTACTGCATCGCTTTAACTAACAATTGCGCGGCCGTGCGACGCTGTACCCAAACAAAATTTATGAATTTTTTTCCCCAGAAATAGAGATTTTGGTGGTATTTGATCACCTCTGCGGTTTTTATTTTTTGCGCTATAAACAAAAGAACGACATTTAAAAAAATAAAATAAAAATAAAAAAACACAATATCTTTTACTTTTTGCTATAATAAATATCCCACATTTTTAATCAAGAAACATTTTTTTCCTCAGTTTAGGCCGATATGTAGTCTTCTACATATTTTAAAAAATAAAATAAAAAACAAAAATCGCAATAAGCGTATAGTGATTGGTTTGCGCAAACGTTATAGCGTCTACAAAATAGGGGATAGTTTTATAGCATTTTTATTTTAAATTTTTATTTATTAGTAATGGCGGCGATCTGCGATTTTTATCGGGACTGCGACATTATGGCAGACACGTCAGACACTTGACACTATTTTGGGACCATTGTCATTTATACAGCGATCAGTGCTATAAAAAAGCACCGATTACTGTGTAAATTACACTGGCAGTGAACGGGTTAACCACTAGGGGATCCGATGAAGGGGTTCATTGTGTCCTAGGGAGTAATTCTAACAGTGGGGGGTGGGCTTTAGGTCACATGACAGCAATCACCGCTCCCAATGACAGGGAGAGGTGATCTGTCATGACACTAGCCAGAACGGGGAAGTGCCTTTTGTAAACAAAGCATTTTCATGACACGATTGCCGGGAGACCGGAGGACAGAGTCTGCTGGTTCCACGGGCACGGTCACGCTGAACGTGACGGGCGCGTGCCTGCTAGACCAGGCTCTTAAAGGGGACGTACAGGTATGCCCATTTGCCTACCGCTGCCATTGTGCTGACGTACATCAGCGTGCAGCGGTCAAGTGGTTAATCTCTTAAAGTGTTCTAATGTCATGGTTTTATTTGACTAAACTTGGATGGAGGGTAAAAGTAATTTCGTTTTTGCGGTCTCGAGCAAGAGATCAGGCACTTGGGCATGATGGCTAGAATGGACTGAGTATCTGTGCTAATCCACTAGAGACAAGTCTCATCCCTGAGTGCTCTGTGCAGCCACTTTAGTGTGAACTCTGGCTAGAGCTCAGTTACACAATGGCCATCTTGGACTGTGGTTGACCATGCCCCCCCCCCCCCCCCCCCCCCCCACCAAAAAAAAGTCTAATTTAAATTGTGCTCCATTCAGTACTTTAATTGAACTTTTAAGACTGGCATTGATAAGAACATTATAAACCTTTATACCTGCACCTTTTGTTTTTCACCTGCGTAAAATTAGCGTTGATCATGTAGTTTCATGGTGCCATTTGTTAACCATGTACACACAGCCTATAGTAGAGTAAATCTTCACATGCCTGTGTTACAAGTCTCTGTGTTCAAACATCAGGGATGTGGAATGGTACTGTACAGATTAATTCATGACCTCCATTTTGCAGTCTGAGAGCTGAAACTTCTGTGAAGAAAAAACATGTTCCACAATCCCTGGGTCTTTCAGTCTAGTATTGGTGCAGGTGCAGTAATTCGATCTGACACAGCCATAAAAAGGCAAAGCATTCACAGGGAGCTCATCATGCTGGAAGAAATGCATTTTCATCATTTTAGCACTCCACATTTGTGATGCACAGAGCATACAGCATAGATTGGATACTCAGTGACCTACTTGGCCATTTGGTGAATAGGGACAAGCTAGGTGAATGTATACGTAGACATAGGGCAATTGATGTGACATTACAGCAGCCATTACGCGACGCCTGTCATATTAAAAAGGAACATATTTAAAATAGTATGGTTTATAATCCTGTCCTCATAGGTTCACATGAAGGAGAGTTTTAGGAAATATGACTGGAAAGGACTGCAGGAATTAAGTGTAATGTGCTAGTTACACTTACTATGGTGCATACTTCCCAACATTCTATCTATGGGTCTATGGGGCACTACTTAAATTGATTAATAAAATGTTGACAGACTGGAAGCATTAAGCCAACAATACCATTGCAATTTCTAGCCCTCTGCCCCACTGATAGCCAGAAAGCCATTGTAAAAATCGTTTGTGCTGAGTCTGCGCATGCATGGCTCTCTTTTATTCTATTATACGTAAAGATTACAAGTCTTACAAGATTACAACGGTCTTACGCTGGGTTAACTCGTCATAGGATTAAATAGGAGTGCATATGCAAGCCCAGCCAGGAAGATTTTGACAACCAGCTGTGTGGCACTGGAAGCCACACATTCAAAATGTTGCAGGATTGGGGATACGTCAGTAGAAGACTGGCTCTGGGGCAGGTTCTTACAATATATAAAGCTTCAATCTGTGTAAAAATCCAAACCTTACCATAGGGAGAGTTCAGATTGTATAGGGAACTCTTAATGAAATGAAAAAAAAAAAAAAAGTGTCTGAAATGGTTGGGTCTCAAACAAATTTACTTCCCAAACACGGAAACTTTGTAGCAGCACTTAGCCATCAAAATAAAGTTACGTACTTCAAGCGCAAACTAAATGCTGACATAATAAAGGGCTGGAGATGTGCTAACATGAAACTATGTCCCTTCCTCATTGTGTCAAGGAAGGTGAAAAAATCTACACTGCTGCTACATACATATGGAGAAAATGTGTGAACTGTTATGCTGCGTACACACAGTTGGACTTTCCAATGGCAAATGCGCGATAGGAGCTTGTTGTCGTAAATTCAGACCGTGTGTAGGCTCCATCTGACAGTTTCCATTGGAATTTCCATCGCACAAAATTTGAGATCTGGTTCTCAAATTTTCCGACAACAATATCCGTTGTTGGAAATTCCGATCGTGTGGAGACAATTCCGAAGCACAAAGTGCCACGCATGCTCCGAATCAAGCAAACGAGCAGCACTGGCTATTGCACTTAATTTTTCTCGGCTCGTCGTATGTGTTGTACGTCACCGTGTTCTTGACCTTTGGAATTTACGGCCAACTTTGTGTGACCGTGTGTATGCAAGACAAGTTTGAGCCGACATCAATCGGAAAAAAAAAAAAAAACATGGGATTTTGTTGTCGGAATGTCTGATCGTGTGTACAGGGCATTATTCTTGCCCATGGGAGGTTGTGACTACAACACACAAGAAAAGGATTTTAGTTCCAGGTTTGCATTCCATTTATTGCTGTGTTTAGTGTTTTCAGAGGGAATATGTTTTAGAACATTGTATCCATTTAGAAATTCTGAGCTGTAAAAGTGTCTAATATATGTGATTGTAGGAAATGTTAAAACGCAGTATAAAAAAGGAATGTCTGGATTCCAAACACGTCATGGAGGTTTCAGAATGCCTGAACACAGACAGCAGCACAGAACCCCGTTTTATGGAGACCATTGGTTATTTTGTTCTTCAAGTCCACCTCTGGGGGCACAGCAAAAAACAAAAACAGAAAAACAGTTGCAGTGGGGCCGTACCGTGCACTGCAAAGGTTAAATGGTTGTTAAAATCTAGGGGTACAGAAAAAGCCTGCATTACATATTTGACTCCCCAATCTGGTTGCCACTGCCATGGTGCTCTTTTCTACAAAACTCTGGTCTGTGGGTGATCCCTCGGCATCATCACATACAATGCAGGGCTATTAACAATGCATCATACATGGTGAGGGGGAATGTGCAACCACAGCCAACAGCAGCTTAGAGAGGAGGTTTCAGGGGACCAATCACACTGCTTTTGGGACACCGCTGTTGCAAGGAAAAAAACAAGTAATACAGCCTCTTCTGTAATCCTGTGGAGTTCATGAGGATTTATCAAGGGTTTTATTTTTTTAACCACTTCAGCCCCGGACCAATTGTCAGCTTAAGGACCAGAGGTCTTTTTTCAATTTCGCACTGCACTACTTTAACTGGTAATTGTGCGGTCATGCAATTTTGTAACGAAACGAAATTTGCGTCCTTTTCTTCCCACAAATAGAGCTTTCTTTTGATGGTATTTGATTGCCTCTGTGATTTTTATTTTTTTGCGATATAAACGGAAAAAGAGCGAAAATTTTGAAAAAAAAAGAAGAGATTTTCTACTTTTTGTTATAAGAAAAATCTAATAAACTCAATTTTAGTCAAACATTTGGGCCAAAATGTATTCAGCCACATGTCTTTAGTAAAAAAAAATGCCAATAAGCGTATATTGATTGGTTTGCGCAAAAGTTATAGCGTCTACAAACTAGAGTACATTTTCTGGAATTTACACCGCTTTTAATTTATGACTGCCTATTTCATTTCTTGAGGTGCTAAAATGGCAGAGAAGTACAAAACCCCCCCAAATGACCCCATTTTGGAAAGTAGACACCCCAAGCTATTTGCTGAGAGGCATGTTGAGCCCATTGAATATTTTTTTTTTTAGTCCCAAGTGATTGAATAAAGACAAAAATAAAAAATAATTTTTTTTTTCTTCAAAAAGTTGTCACTAAATGATATATTGCTCACACATGCCATAGTTATATGTGGAATTGCACCCCAAAATACATTTTGCTGCTTCTCCTGAGTATGGGGATACCACATGTGTGGGACTTTTTGGGAGCCTAGCCGCGTACGGGGCCCCGAAACCCAAGCACCGCCTTCAGGATTTCTAAGGGTGCAAATTTTTGATTTCACTCCTCACTACCTATCACAGTTTCGAAGGCCATAAAATGCCAAAATAGCACAAAACCCCCCCAAATGACCCCATTTTGGAAAGTAGACACCCCAAGCTATTTGTTGAGAGGCATGGTGAGTATTTTACAGCTCTCATTTGTTTTTGAAAATGAAGAAAGTAAAGAAAAAAAATTTTTTTTTTTCTTTTTTCAATTTTCAAAACTTTGTGACAAAAAGCGACATCTGCAAAATACTCACAATACCTCTCAGCAAATAGCTTGGGGTGTCTACTTTCCAAAATGGGGTCATTTTGGGGGGTTTTATGCCATCTGGGCATTCCATGGCCTCCGAAACTGTGATTGGCAGTGAGAAGTGAAATAAAAAAATTACTCCCTTAGAAAGCCTGAAGGCGGTGCTTGGTTTTTGGGGTTCCGTACGCAGCTAGGCTCCCAAAAAGTCCCACACATGTGGTATCCCCGTACTCAGGAGAAGCAACAGAATGTATTTTGGGGTGTATTTCCACATATGCCCATGACATGTTTGAGCAATATATCATTTAGTGACAACTTTTTGTAAAAAAAATATATATATTTTTTTTTTTTCATTATTCAATCTCTTGGGACAAAAAAAAAAAATATTTAATGGCTCAACATTGCTCTCAGCAAATAGCTTGGGGTGTCTACTTTCCAAAATGGGGTCATTTGGGGGGGGTTTGAACTGTCCTGGCATTTTATGCACAACATTTAGAAGCCTATGTCACACGTCACCCACTCTTCTAACCACTTGTAGACAAAGCCCTTTCTGACACTTTTTGTTTACATGAAAACATATTTTTTTTTTGCAAGAAAATTACGTTGAACCCCCAAACACTATATATATTGTTAAAGCAAAGGCCCTACAGATTAAAATGGTGGGTGTTGCATTTTTTTTTTCCACACAGTATTTGCGCAGCGATTTTTCAAACGCATTTTTTGTGGAAAAAATACACTTTTTTTTATTTTAATGCACTAAAACACACTATATTGCTCAAATTTTTGATGAAATAAAAAATATGATCTTAGGCCGAGTACATGGATACCAAACACGACATGCTTTAAAATTGCGCACAAACACGCAGTGGCGACAAACTACATACATTTTTAAAAGCCTTTAAAAGCCTTTACATGATACCACATTAGATTCACGGAGGAGGTCTCCTGCTAAAATTACTGCCCTCGATCTGACCTTCGCGGTGATACCTCACATGCATGCTGCAATTGCTGTTTACATATGACGCCAGACCAACGCTTGTGTACGCCTTTGCGCAAGAGAAGGGGGGGCCGGGGTGCTTTTTTTTTTTTTTTTTAGTTTTTTTTTTATTTATTTAGCTTTTTTATTCTATTTTTAAACTGTTCCTTCCATTTTTTTTTCTTTGTTATGATTTTTATTGTTATCTCAGGGAATGTAAATATCCCCTATGATAGCAATAGGCAGTGACAGGTACTCTTTTTTTGAAAAAATTGGGGTCTATTAGACCCTAGATCTTTCCTCTGCCCTCAAAGCATCTGACCACACCAAGATTGGTGTGATAAAATGCTTTCCCAATTTCCCAATGGCGCGGTTTTATATCCGGGAGGGGGGACATTCCCTCCCACTGCTTGTAAAAGCAGTCTAGAGGCTAATTACCCGCTAGAATTGCTTTTACATGAAAGCCGATCACTGGCTGAAAAGAATGATACCAAGATGATACCTAAACCTGCAGGCATCATTCTGGTATAACCATTCAAAGTCCAGCAACATACTGGACATATATTGTAATCTTTTTTTTTTTTTCATGCAGCCTCTTGGCTGAACGAAAAAAAGAGATTGATTGGTGGGTATGCCCACCATTAGAATACCTCCCTTCATCCACCCACTTCTAATGATGGGCATACATGCACCATTTATATATGCCGATGCATGGGGGCATCCTCCCGCAAAAGTTATGCCGTGTACACACGGTCGGAATTTCGACCGTATGTACGTGGCATTAGGAGCCAATCGCTCCTCCGCCCCCCCTGCTGCCCCCATGCTTCGGCACATATGCTCTTTTTTTTAACTGTGGTGGTGAAATCACCTCCTACAGCGTTGGAGTCGCGGCTTTATGTATCGTGGGAGCAAACGCTGTTGCTGTCAAGATAAATAAATCCGCGCTGCAACTGAATGGCGCACCTGAAAACAAAAAAATGCTTAACACTAAAACACAGTAAACAAAATTACATACCTGAAAAGCAAGCATGATAAAACATGATAAAACATAATAAAACATTGCAGAATAGAATGGAGTAAAAAAAGAGCAACAATAGAGAGAGAGAGAGAACAATAAAACGACAACTATTTTTGTTTTTTTTATTTTTTTGAGATTCACAGGTAAAAAAGCTCCTGACTGTTAGCGACTGAATCAAAACGCTACCACAAAAAAAATGTTAGCGATCGCAGGGATCAGGCCTGACTCTGCGAACGCTGCAGTTATGTGTGCTTAGTGTTTTGTAAGTGACAGTGATCGATCGATACTGCACTTGGGTGGGCTGGGCTGGGCTGGGCGGAGGGGGAAAACGCAGGTGCTAGCAGGTATCTGGGCTGATCCCGCTAACAATGCGTTTTTTTGGAACCCTAAACTGCTGGGACGCTAGTATAGATCTGATCAGATCAGATATTGATCTGTTCAGATACTATACCACTAAGGGAGGTGTATGCTTTGCGCGTGGGTGTTTGCGGTACTGGCACTAACCTGGGGCGACGCAGACCTTATTTGACCCTAAAACCTAATTGATATCACCCGCCGGGCGATCAGGGGGTTAAAACCGTTATTGGGTAATAAATGGCGGGTGCCCTGACAGTATAAAAAACAAGCTAACTAACCAGCGTCACCCGTAACAGTAATACAAAAAAAAAACTGGTTACCTAGCGACACTAATGCAGCGATCAGAAAAACGATCGCTTAGTGACACTGGCAAAAGGGGGTGAAAGGGTTAACTAGGGGCAATCAGGGGGTTAAACCTTTATTAGGTAATATATGGGGGTACCTGACGCTATATAAAAACCTGACGGGGAACCTAAATAACGAAATAACTAACTGGCTAACCAGCGTCACCAGTGACAGTTATACGGTGATTACTGGTGAAAGGGTTAACTCTAGGGGCAATCAGGGGGTTAAAACCTTTATTTAGGTTGTAATATGGGGGTACCTGACCTATAAAACTATTTATGAACCTATATAAAACATGGCGGTTAAAATAAAAAAAAAAATGGTTACCTAGCGACACAATGCAGCGATCAGAAAAACGATCGCTTAGTGACACTGGCAAAAGGGGGTGACGGGGTTAACTAGGGCCAACCAGGGGTTAAACCTTTATTTGGGGGGGGGTCGGGGGCTACCTAGGACCTAAAACTAACTGCCCTGACAGTTATTACAGTCACACTGACACTAAATGCAGTGATCAGTAAATAAATGATCACTGCAATTAGTGACACTGTGACTGGGGGGGGAGGGGGTGATCTGGGGGGTGATCTGGGGGTGACAGGGGGGTGGATTGTGTGCCTATGTGTACTGGTGTCAGTGTACTGTTTGTGCACTAACCTTTACATCTTCTCTGCTCGGCGTTCCGGTCACATAGACCGGCGCACCGAGCGTGACATCACTTCCGCCTTCCTGTCTATACAATAGACAGGAAGGGGAAGGTTTTCATTCGCCAGGAGCGATCGCGAGGGGGTGGCCAGAAACCACTGGCCGTCCCCTCGTCCCGGATCGCTCCTGAAGCGATGCCGACCGTCCCCGCCGGCGGAGGGGGGTCCGATCGGACCCCCCAACCGCCTGAAGAATGGCACGTACAGGTACGTGGTTCTGCCTGTACGTGCCATTCTGCCGACGTATATCTACATGGGGCGGTCGGCAAGTGGTTAATACCGAAGTTGAGCTTTAATATTTGTCCTAGGGCTGTGTACAAAATGCTTTGACATCCCATCTCAAAGTAGCTCAAAGATAAAATTATATTTTTTATGTAAAAAACTTTTCATTCTACAATTTTCTTCAAAAACAATATTTACAAGATATACTTTTGCTCTAAAAAAACAAAAGAAAAAAAGGATGGTATCAACAACAACGAGTAATCATTTAAAGAAAGTTTCATAATCGGTGGTATTACATCACAATCTTGGCAACAATTTAGGACATATTTAACATTTCTTTTAAAATTACACAACATGAATAGATTACTAAATGATAAAGTGTATAGTGTGTTCCTACCACCGAGCCCTTGCTGATATTTCTTGGCACATATTATTTTCCCATATAAAAGGGCATTCTTGGCTAATAAAGCATTTCCTTTGACCTTGTCTTGCAGGGCCTTCCAGGACACTACAGAAGTGATGACCTGAGGATTGTGTCACTGGGGTTTATCATAAATTTCTTGCTGGTTTTAAGACTTGGCCAGTTGGATTTCTGCCCAGTAAAGTATTTGATGAAGCAATTGTTCATAGAAGGAACAGATGGGAACACAGCCTGAGCAAGAAAACTGCAGGAGAGACTTTCTAATTACAGTACTTCCTTTTCAGCTTGGCTTATTTATAGTGCTCAGTTTAGACATGCGTGCAGCATACACAACAAAAAGCCTATATACCCTTGTTTGACTCATCAATATATTCATTTTATCTATAGATAGTGTCGCGGTTTTACCTTTCTTGCTTGTTACAGTTTGGGAAAAAAATAAACCGATTTTGTTTCATCTCTTGTCAGAAAGACATTTATTGGCACAAAAACCTGTGTTTCTGCAGGGTAGCCAGTACCCTTAAAAAGCTACGCTTTGAACATTTTCCAGTGTGAAACTAATTACATTCTTGGTCAATTAGATCAATTCACTATGCACAGTCAGGGATATTCTCAAGCACAGAGAAGGATATGAAAGTGAGGTCAAAGTAAACATTAAACTAACCCAAGATCAGAAAGAGTTGCAAACTACTAAATAGTGAAAGATTATGCATATTGGAATTGGGGAACTTTGGACTTAAAGTCTGTACTTAATTTAGAAGAAAAGTCTAAAATGACCATAGTTTAAAATGTGGCTTCCTACTGCTCATATACACTACTGTGCAAAAGTTTTAGGCAGGTGTGAAAAAATTCAAGTGTTACTAAACCCAGGAGCCTGCATTCACTATATCTGGTCTCCCAAAGTATACATGGAAAAGCAATCATTTCAGTAACTATAAACTGCTAAATACCTTTTCTCATCAGAAGCATTGTTGTGACATCTATCAGTGTCTGGTTAAAGCTTGTAAGAGTTTTCATTCTCCCCAAATTGTTCTATGAGGCTGCAGTATCCCTGACCCTCTGTCTGGACAGTGCTGATCACATGCACTCTCCCAAGAAGAAAAGAAAAACTCTAGCAATACACACCAAACTGAGCATGTGCAGTTTGGCCCCAAGGCACAGTTCTATCAGGAGATGGTTTGGGGACTGTGAAAAGAGGGGAGGATCAGAGAAGACAGGCTCAAACAGTCATTTTACGCAGAGGATTAACTACTTGGGTTCCACAGTGAACAAACAGTTAATTGCAGCGGTCCCCAAAATTTTTGGCACCAGGGACCGGTTTCACAGCAGCCAATTTACCCCTTGGCTGGGGGATATTCACAGAGTTTGTCCTCAGCCCAATTTTATAGCACAGTCCCCCCTTTAGATCATTGTCCTCAGTTCCCCTTCACATCGCAGTCGCCCTCTACATTGCCCCCTTTACATCACAGTGCCCCTTTACAGTACAGTCCACTTTACATTAATGTAATGGTGACTGCACTGTAAAGGGGGCACTGTGATATACAGTGGCTTGAAAAAGTATTCATACCCCTTGAAATTTTCCACATTTTGTCATGTTACAACAAAAAACATAAATCTATTTTAATGGAATTTTATGTGATAGACAAACACAAAGTGGCACATAATTGTGAAGTGGAAGAAAAATAAATGTTTTTCAAATGTTTTCTACAAATAAATATCTGAAAAGTGTGGCATGCATTTGTATTCAGCCCCCTTTACTCCGATACCCCCAAACTAAAATCTAGTGGAACCAATTGCCTTCAGAAATCACCTACCTAGTCGTCTTTGTTCCTTTGAAATTGCTCCTCCTATAGCAGAGGCAGCGAGGGGTCACTATCGATCAACATTCAGCAGCATTCAGGCCAATAATAGAGCGACATTTCACTGCATTTGACTATAGAGGAAGCCATTCCATAGGAAAACACAGGTAGCCCTTTTTAGAGATCCCACTGCTGGCGATTTGTCACTAGTGGCAGAAATGCCTCTGTGTCATCAGCCTACGTGTAACACCTGCAGGTACTTATTACCTTTCACAGAGATTACAGGACTCCCCCTGACAATGCCTCCATCTCAAAGTAAAACCTTACAATTCAATGCATGCAAGCTGTTACTTATTGACTTGCACATCTTTATTGCAACCTGGAACTAAGAGGCAAAATAAAATGCCATTTTACTTCCTGTCTGGTTCCTTTATAACTACAGGAAGTACCACCCATCGTTGACGTCTGTGCGCCTAACTAGTTAGGCAAAAGTTTTTCTATAAATGCTACGTCTTTTCTTTAAGCCGTCAGTCTACTTTATGATTCGGCTCATGCATGCATTATACAATAGACTACCATAGAACAGAAGTTTTTTTCCTTTTTTATTTAGGTCAGGTTTATTTAACAGAAGTTGGCTAAAGTCGCGCTAGGGAGTTCTGAAGTCCCCTTTCACATCCTCAGAACTCACTAAAAATAGAATACATTTACCTTTAACTGTAATGGGAGAGCAGCTACTATGTAAACCCAACACCTCTGCATACTATATGCTAGGGATGGGCTCGGGCGTGTTTGCACACTCAACGTGCAAAGCCCACCAGGAAGTCAGAATGGCGCTGCGCTAATCACAGGCAGTGAGACATTTCCCGATCTCTGCAGCCGCACATCGGGAAAATGTCTCACTGCCTGCGATTAGCGCAGCGCCGTGCTGACTTCCCGGCGGGCTCTGCACGTGGAGTGTGCGAACACGCCCGAGCCCATCCTTACTATGGGACTGATTTACTGAAATATGAGGCAAGTTGAACGGATCATGGGTTTTAGACTACACAAAGGTCACCTAAAAGGGTTAAAATATATTTCTGACCATATTCGTCATACTAAATACCTTCCATAACCATTCCATATAAGAACAACCTAAATTCTATGTACACAACATCTAGACCTCCTGCACAACTGACAAAAGGATCAACTGCTGCTTTCAGAACTTCTGTATGCCGTTTTTGAAAGATGAAAATCCTATTCCCTACAGATAAAGTAAAAGCTTGGGTATAGGCAATCTTTATGTATCATCTTAAATGTCTTGTCAATCTGTCTGGCAAAAACATAAATCAACGCGCAATCACGCAGAAAAACACTTATACCATACTTCTGCACTTACATTTCCATAACTTGTACTTGTCTGATAGTGGCCAGACATAGAATACAAATGCAGATTTAAATTATAAAAATAAGACAATGTGTGATAGAAGTCAATGCACTGACACTGCATTTTATGTAAGAAACCCAGGATGTCGACAGATTGCTACTCTTAAGTTGCATATGATAACTGCTGCACTTTGGGATCGTTCCATGACTTAAGTACACAAAATTCTTATGAGGCTTTGTGGTCGACGATTAAAGCCCTAGTAGGCCTATGTCTAGCAATTTCTTGCAAGGATAAAAAACATGGATAAATCTAAGTGGCAAACACTTATGAACAACTGGCCACGGAAACATGTTTTCTTTTAAAGATTAAACGATTTTGCTTGGTTACAAAAATATGAGCTATTCAATGTCAGTAAAGTACGTTTTTGCTAAATTGTTTGTAATTTTCTTGTCATGTCTTCGGCCTATAAGGAAAAATAATATCTTCTCAACAACAACATTTGTCTACTAGATGCTACTCTAACAAAAGACTAGTGATGGGCAGTGTCCTATGGTTTATTACATATTTCCTGTTATATCACTGGGAACTAGCGCCACTTCCTACTACAAGTTTCTTTCACTTTCTCCACTGGGACAGACCGCATGGGAGCCAGCTAAGCCTGCACCACGTGTTTGAGGAAAATCCTGGTCCTTCCAAGGCAGCTTGCTAGTATGCTAAAAGATTTGTTTAACTGTATACCCAGTGGACATTTGTTTATGTTCATGTATTTATTACATGTCAATTTATCTGTTTATTTCTAGTTTCACTGAGTGCATCCTACTCTTATACGGCCACCATCTGTTCATTGTAATAAAGTTCCAAAGTTACAGTCTGGTTATTTTAGGATTCAAGGTTTAAGTTGTATGTTGAGCTACATACACGCCAGGGGCAAACGTGTAGCGAGAACAGAATAGTGAAACAGCGGATATCCAGCAAGTGGGATTTAGGACAGTGACTACACAGAGGCATGCTACCCTGTCAGCACAGTCACTTGCATATGGCAATACAGCAGTCTCTACATAGACAAGCATTCCTGCAAGCAACATGTCACATAGCCAGGCAGCCTCACTTAAGACAAGGTCCCAAGTTTTCGGCTCCTCTAGATCTTCCTACGCAAGCAATGCACTCACCATCGCACGTGCAAAAGCCGAAGCCACCAAGGCCCTTACAGCCTTTGCTGAGCAAGAAATGCAGATTAAAAAGGAGAAAGTGAGGCTAAAGAAAGAGAAAGTGCAGCAAGAGGCACAGTTCGAGGCCGAGGAAGCCCTCCTAGAAGTAGCCCCAGAGAAACTCACTGTAGAGAAGGAAGCAGCAGCTGCCATAGCCAAGGCAGAGGCCTTAGAAATAGCTGTGTAACCTAGAAGTGAATGAAGCAGACAGCAATATTCTCGACCCAGAGGCTGAAACCCAAGATTCTCTACAACGAACTTCAGATTACATCAATCAACATTTTAAGCCAAGCAGTGACAAAAATGACATCAAAGAAACAAGCCAAAAAACACTACAGGGTGCCGCCGCAAGTCAGCGACAAGTCTCAAGCATGCAAAAAAAAAGGAAAAATCCATGCCAAGTGAAGCCTCCCAGGTCAGACTCTCTACACGTGAGGTAACAGAGCCTTCTAATCGCCCTCCAGAACCAACGTTCAAGCCAGAACGGTACGACAGAGGCCAGCTTGACACCCTCGAAAAGATATGACTACACAGCCATCTCCCCATGGCAACACACAGCAGGCGAACCAAGCCACCATAGACTTTGCAAGGTTCTTTGCACGACGTGAGTTAGTCATCAAAAACGTTTAATGACCACCCTGAAAGCTACAGAGCCTGGTGGTCTTACTTTCAAAATGCCAGGAGACTTTTGTCTTGCAGTGAAGAGATGGACCTCCTGATCAAATGACTCCGAAATGAGTCTTCCCAGCACGCCAGGTGAATCAGGACAATAAAATATAAACCACCCAGACACTGGTCTTAAAACTATCTGGGATAGACTTGATGAGTGTTCTGGTTCAGCAGAAGCAGTAGAAAGCGCACTATTCAAAAGACTTGATAGCTAGCTAAGTTTCTGGTAGGCTTTGTTAGGTATTTTGGGGAAGCTAAGTGACTTGCTAATGGAACTTCAAGTAGCCAAATCCAAGGGGGACTTACAAGGACTTGCATTCCTTGACACAGCCAGGAGGTGCGTCAACCCCATTGTACAAAAGTTACCCACAACTTGCAAGAGCAGTCGATTACACATGGATCCTGATTTAAAAGACAGCTTGATGTTTCATTCCCCACCTTTCCTGTTTTTGTGGACTTTGCCAGCAAGCTAAAACAAGAAATGATTCAAGTTTTGATTTTACATAGTCATGTGCTGCTCCTTCAGGACTTAACCCTCACAAACCTCCAGTAGCAGTACACAAAACTAACGCGACTCCTCCAGGTTCTTTCCACAGGTCTGCCAGCTTCTGCAACTCTGAGACAAAGGCCAAAGATCCTAGTAAGCAGTGTCCCTTGCATCGGAAGCCACATCCTCTCCTAAAACGCAGAGCCTTCAAAGAGAATACCCTGCAAGACCACAAGGCCTTCCTCAAGGAGAACCACATCTGCTACAGGTGCTGCTCTTCAACATCTCACCTCGCCAAGGACTGTAAGGTCAGTTTAAAATGCACAGAATGCGACAGCTCAGATCACAACACAGGTTTACATCCTGGGCCCGCTCCATGGACTTTACAACACACTCTCTAGTGAGCATGACGGGGAGGAAGAGCACACCACTAAAACTACACCAGAGATCACTTCAATGTACAGAGGTTTACAAGGGAGTCATAGGTGACAGGTCCAAAAACAAAGACAAGCAGCGCCAACCTAAGTGCAGTAGTATGTCACAATTTTAATTGTTTAAAAGAGAAGAAAAGCACTCACTCACTCTGTGTAGAGTAAAAGCAGGCATGTCTTTATAAGAAGCAAGCGATGTGGCTCCAGAGGAAGGGGGGCTGATCCTGTTGTGCTGTGTGTGTCTTGGTCTGGTGGCGCCGGTGATTTCCAGTGTCCCAGGCTTTAGACGGCAGAGCGCTGTGGGATCGTATAGTCCGCGGAGTCACAGGAGTTGCCGTGTAGTGACGTAATCGTCGTGCACGCGTTCGGAGCATGCATTCTTCAGGCATAGGTGACAGGTCCTGCTCCAAAATCTGTCTAGTCAGAATCTACCCAGCAGGCCAAAAAGACAAAGCTATTAAGCTTAACGCAATTCTGGATGACCAAAGTGACAAGTCATTGGCCAGCTCAACTTTCTTTGACATCTTTGGCAATAAAGGCCCCAACAGCACCTACTCCTTAAAAACTTGTGCAGGAATAATGGAGAGCATCCGCCTACCAAGTCGAGTCCACTGATGGTCAATCATGCTCGTCTTTGCCAACTCTTAGCGAATGCAACCAAATCCCTGACCATAGATCTGAAATTCCTACACTAGATGCAGCTGCTCATTACCCACACTTGAATCGCATTGCGCATCTGATACCAGAACTTGATCCTCAGGCTAAGATTATCCTACTCTTTGGGAGAGATATCTTACGAGTCCACAAATCAATAGCTCAAATTAATGGTCCCAACAATGCTCCATATGCTCAGAGGTTAGACCTCGGATGGGTCATCATAGGAAAGGTCTGTCTAGGAAGCGTGCACAAACCTAACTCCATTAGCAGCATGCTCACAAATCCCCTAGAGAATGGGTATCCCTCTCTTTTTCAGCCATGCCACAACGATTTCCTTGTTAAGGAATTGGCCTACACCACCCACTTGTCTTGTCCCTTCACAAGCCCCACTAGCGACAACTTTGATTGTGACAGTTAGCGAAACCATTTAGGGTTTAACAGTCTTTCAAATAACTAAAGATGACATATTGTGTAGCAATGTCTATTGAGGAAAAACTCTTCTTAGAAATAATGGAGCAAGGACCAGTCAAAGATGGCAGCCGGTTAAGCAGCGCAGTACTTTAAGGTAACCACACACTATACAATCTGAATATACATTCTTCCTTGGATCTATCAACGATGTAGTTTATGGGCCTGTCTGTTTTAATATAAATCTAAAGTCTTTTTTAGGATTAGGA
Organism: Lithobates sylvaticus; assembly: GCA_028564925.1. NCBI lineage: Eukaryota > Metazoa > Chordata > Amphibia > Anura > Ranidae > Lithobates > Lithobates sylvaticus. The sequence continues at coordinate 318,986,930 of CM053028.1, read as the reverse complement.
CCTATAGCTTTGGTAGGTATAAAAAGGAAATTGTACAATAAATTTGTAGTGCGCATGGCAAACTTTACACATAGCTCAGTAGACACTTAATGCTCAGTATCTTTCAATGCAAAGCTGTAAGGATAAGTTGGCACAGAATAAAATGAGTTCATATACAAGACAGTAGTATGGCATTACTTTGAAGTTTAGGTTCAGGTAAAGCTTTAGCAAGTGCTTTAGCTTTAGAAACTTATATATGCAGTAAAAGCTGTGCACAGACAACTTAAGCCACCTTTATTCATGGAGAACTAATGAACTTCCTGACACACCATTATTCTTTGTATCTGTGCATACTCAATTACATGGATATCACTGGGTATTTAAATATGCCAAATGTGAATCAGATGATAACCTTCCACAGCATTCAATACCATCTCTACGCCATCGACACCAAAATCTACTCTCTATGCAATTCACTCACCTACTGTATCTCCACACACACTAATTTACTAAGTGTTATATCAGCATGGATGTCACACCACTTGCTCAACCTTAATCTGTCCAAAACAGAGCTCAAAATATTTCTCATGGCCACCCACATCTCTGCCCCAAGCTACATCACCAACCTCATCTCAAAATCACACAATCCTCTACAATCTCAAAAACCCTTTATATCTAGCCCTCTCATCGCTCACCTTCAAGACTTCTCCAGAGCATCTACTTTCCTCTGGAACTCCCCTCATCAAAATTTGCGCCCATCTCTCAATCAGTCCACCTTAAGGCAATCCTTGAAAACTCTTCAGGGAAGCCTGTCATACCTCCAACTAAGATCTGTACTTTTACTTTCTCCACAAGGTCATGCCTCATAATTAATGCCATAGGGTCCACCTAACCCTCCTTTATTGAATAATACACCGTAATGCACTGCAGAAACTTGTTGGTGCTAAATAAATCTTGTATAATAATCCTATAGATAATTACAGCATGCAATTTTAAAACTGCACAGAGTACTTTGTTTTCCTGAAGTCACAAAACCAAAAGAGCCATTAAGATCTGAAAAAAAGGCTTCTTTCACGGAAAGGCATGTCGTTTATTCAACATTTATAATGAAGTTATGTGGCCATATTATTATATTGAAGTAGCATTTCGTGGATTTTTACTTTAACCGATTCCCGACCGGCTCACGTCTATTTACAGGGGCAGAATAGCACCCCTGCGCGAAACCCCGTATGGGGGTTCCTTTAAGAGCTGCCAGAGGGCGCTTCCCTGCTGCGCGACGGGGGACCTGATGCACGTGGCCATCGGTCGTGATCGCATGAGCGCCAGCACATGCTGTCAGAGGACACGTTGTTTGTTCTTAGTAAGTAGGAACAGCGATGTGTCTCCTCTCCTACTAGTCCTAGAGAGAACACATATTCAAACCCTTGATCGCCCCCCTTCCTTATCAGTAACATTTACACAGAAATCAGTGCATTTTCATAGCACTGATCGCTGTATAAATGTCATTTGTCCCCAAAATATGTCCGATCTGGCCGTCACAACACCGCTAAAAATCGCAGATCACTGCCATTACTAGTAAAAAAATTAAAATAAAAAATAAAAATGCCATAAATCTTTCCCATAATTTGTGCAATATATGCTTATTGAGATTTTTTTTTTACCAAAAATATGTAGAGGAATATATAATTGGCCTAAACTGATGAAGAAATTTGTTTTTTAAAATATTTTTTGGGGATATTTATTTTAGCAAAAAGTACAAAATATATTTTTTTTCCCTTAAAAATTGTTGCTTTTTTTGTTTATAGCTCAAGTTAAAGTGACGCAGTGCCAAACTGTAAAAAAGTGCTCTGGTCAGGAAGGGGGTAAAACCTTCCGGGGCTGAAGTGGTTAAAACTATTTGATTTTATTTTTTGCACAAAATACCCAGTGATGAAAAAAAAAAAAAAAAAAAAGAAAGATGGATTTTCACACTGGCCTTACTGTAAGAAATGCCCCTATAGGGACTGCAACCCTGCAGGACAAAATGATAATTTTCCGTAAAAGTGAAGATAACTCATCCTCCTCCCGAAGATATTTTGACATGCAAAATGTACAGTTTAGTGATTCAGATCTCAGGGACGGTTGTTATTTATCCAGGGGAGCGAGCTGGCAGGCTCAGTTCTTAAATCTAGTTGCCCATCCTGTTTTGAGAAACGTTCATCATGGTCCTGTTGTGCCTGTATTAGGACTTGTGGGAGAACGAAAACAATCTAGAGGATATTTATCTAAAACACTCGCACTTCTTTTAAAACATATCCAATGAATTATCAAACGCTCAGCGGTGCAGCTTTTTTTTCCCCTTTCATTAAAATCTGAGAAAGGTGAAGATTTATTATTTTATTTTTGCAAGTTTTTGCACATTAACATTTACTTTTAAGAGGGAATGCAGTACAGTATTCCCTATGTAGCTCATGTATAGCATTTGTTTACCCCTTCTTTTATTTTTTTTTATGTTCTTGTGCTGCACACTCTGCAATAAAGGATTTTAATAAACCAGGTAAAGAACATCCAACTCTCTCTTCTCCTGACTAAAAGGTTATTAACTCATTTGTAAAAGGCAATTATAATTTTACGTCGCACACTGTTATACATTATTTACAAGCAATTATGTGTGATTAATGTTTCCGATAAAGTCGTTTTAACAAAAAAAAATATTCTTTTGTTTGACTAAGTACAAAAACATCAGGTACACTGCATAGCAATATTTCTTAAAGAAACATCCAAATAGTCATTTGTTGTTGTACATTGAGGGGAATTTACTAAGATGAAGCAGACCAAATCATGAGTATCTATACAAAGTAAGCAACCCGCTTCTAGCGTCAGCAGTTAAAGTGGTAATAAACCCCTGCAAGCTAATGTCATAATGTGCTAGTATGCATTGCATACTAGCACATTATGAAAGGTTTACCTTAAAAACAAAAGCCCTCCAACAGAGCGCTGTCACCACTGACAGGGCTTCCATCTTCACCTGGTCTTCATTTCAGGTTTGAGGGCTCTGGCCATTTGAAGAGCTGAGACACGATGACATCACTCCCACGTATGTGCATGGGAGCCTCAGAGCTCTGAAGAGATGGCATGCAGTCCCTTCAGAGCATAGTGCGCAGGTACCGGTGACGTCAAATGCTGCGGAAGTAGTGAATATATCCTAAAGCGGTGCATGGAGATATTCCTTGGAGCTACAGGTAAGCTTTATTATAAGCTCACCTGTAGGTACAAGTGGGCAAGCAGCGTTTACTACCGCTTTAAAGCAGTAATAAAATGCAAAGCCAAAAATATAATATATTGCAGTTTACCAATCATTAGATGTGGTGGCTGCATCAGTGTTCTTTTCTTAGGCTTTTTTTCTCCTTGGTTTTCACCTGCTGATCTGGACAGTAACACAAGTCCTGTATTACAATGCCCCCCATTCTAGGTGAATAAGCACAGGGGCACAGCAGACAGCTGCATTGTCATCAAGGGGGAGGCGAATGTTAGATGCATTATATTAAAATACACTAACAAATTGAAACCAAACGCCAGCTAATAATTTATAAGCAGTTACAGCAAAATGTTTTTCTTTTCCTTTTGGGATTAAGGTTTTACATAATTAAAAACAGATCGTTGTAAGCACCCCTGGCAGTGTTAAATGATTTGCCTCATCTCTGTAACTGAGATATTCTGCAGGAGAGCTTGTGCTTTTGAAAAGCAGATTTACTGGCTGGATCACCTGATTAAAATATAAGAAAGCAAGACTAGAAAAGAAAATGAATGCAGCCATAACATCTAAAATGGTACGTTGCAATATTATAGATGTTTGCTTTTGCCATTTTTAGCTTTGGAAACGAAAGCTAGATCATGACTGGGTACATTACACAGCTGCTCCAGTCATTGTAAATTCCCCAAAGTGAGTTCTTTCCCAGTAAAACCATGTTGCTGCTTTGACTCCTAACAGCCTGTCACACACTGAGGGGAATTTAACAAAATGAGAGCAGCCAGAATCTGGAGCAGTTGTGCATTGCAACCAATGAAGCTCGAGATGGAAGCTGATTGGTTATGTTGCACAGCTGCTTCAGATTCTGTCGGCTCCAGTTTTGATAAATCTCCCCCGTTGCGTGTTAAAAAAAAAAAAAAAGGGCTCCTAGCTTCTATACAATAATACAAAACCCAATTTGTAGTAATTTTTCTAGTATAAAGAGCAATACGAACATTACAATTAGAGGAATGCTTCGATCGCCTGATCAATGCAGCTTGACCATCCCACTCTTTCATGGATGCAGTAAGTGTGCAATTCTATGTAAATGAATTGAACTGGGGATTTGACAAGGAATATATGAGGCATGATCCTGAATGGATCTGTTCTTGTGCACAAGCGTCATGTTTGTCACAAAGTTTATGAATTGCTTATTTTGCACATTTACTGTATACAGGCATACCCCACTTTTAAGTACACAATGGGATTTACTAAAGCTGGAAAGTGCAAAATCAGGCTCACTTCTGCATAGAAACCAATGATCTTCTAACAGCGGCTTGTTTAATTAAGCTTTGGTAATAAAACCTGGAAGCTCATTGGTTTCTATGCAGAAGTAAGCCTGATTTTGCACTTTCCAGCTTTAGTAAATAAACCCCATTGTGTACTTAAAAGTGGGGTATGTCTGTATGTACAGTCAAAGGACTGTAATTGCACATGGACATTTTAAATTTACCACTTGCAGCTAGCATGTAGGGAAACTCATGGTTCTACCCCCAAGTGCATTTATGCCTGGTTCACTGCTGTGATAAAACCCTCTGACCCATTTGTTCACGTTTGGACATATGGGTAGTGAAAAATAGCAATAACATCATGGTCCATATAAAACAAAACTTGAATGATTCTAAACACCTTTTTTTTTTTTCTTATCTTTTGTAACTCAGTAACCCTAATATTTTCAAGTTCCTCTGCAACTCGATGGGCAATACGTGGGCATAGCTCATTCCCTGCTTGTAACGTATCCTGCACTGATCACTTTGTAATTCTGTTCTTTGCCCAGGGTCACACAGAGCTGACTGGCACTCTGATGGTCACATGACTATTAAAAAAAATGAAATAAAATATCTTAATATCAACATTTTTTTTTAACCCTCTCGCCCGGTCAGTTGTAATAAGTCGACCGAGCGAGAGCCTTGTTATCCCGGGAGGATGTCATATGAGGTCCTGACAGGATCGGGCCACGCTCCGGCGCGACCTGTCACTGATGTGTCCATCGGACACAGCTGATGACAGATTACTGTACCGACCAGCTGACGGTACCATGTGATCCCTGTGGCCAATCACAACAGATCAGTCTGTATCCCTGATCACCACTACACCAGTTATATGATAAACTTCACTGGTGACAGTATGTAAAACATTTTAGAAAATAAAAAACCCTTAATTTAATTTTTCTAAAAAATGTGACAAAAAAATAAAAACTCGCCATGACTTACTAAATATCCTGGACTGTGTACTTTCCAAAAAATTGGTAATTTGGGGGTATTTGTACTATCCTGGTCGATTTTTATTATATTATATAAATACACACACACATACATACATACATACATACATATATATATATCATACACACACACACACACACACACACACACACATACATACATACATACATACAGGGCTCGAGTCCAGCGGGAACGCATGGGAACGGCGTCCCTGCACTTTTTTCACAGCAGGAACGCCGTTCCCTCTTCAGGACTAGAGCCGCCCGAGGCTCTAGATTTTAACAGGCATCACTAAATGGCGGACCAAGTCCGGACCGCATCAATTATCTGTGCGGCCCCGCCGTGGTCACGCCATTTAAGCTTTTTTTATCTTCAGCTGCCGCTGCCTGCTAGCTCTGTTGTCCTCACAGAGCTGACATCGGAAGAGCAGCACAGGGATGCACGGCAGGGGCTGGCCCAGTTAACTGATTAGTTGATAGAATGCAGAGCGGTTCATCAACCAATCAGTTAATTGGGGCAGGTCCCGCCCTCTGTCCATCCCTTTGCTGCACTTCCGATGTCAGCTCTGTGCCTCTTATTTCATCTGCTGTGTCCTGTGTAAGGTAAGACAGGGAAGAGGGTGAGGGGGTGAGGACAGGAATGTAAAGGGGGTGCCATAAAGGGGGTGAGGACAGGAATGTAAAGGGGGTGAGGACAGGAATGTAAAGGGGGTGCCATAAAGGGGGTGAGGACAGGAATGTGAAGAAGGGTGCCGTAAAGGGGGTGAGGACAGGAATGTGAAGAAGGGTGCTATAAAGGGGGTGAGGACAGGAATGTGAAGAAGGGTGCTATAAAGGGGGTGAGGACAGGAACGTAAAGGGGGTGCCATAAAGGGGGTGAGGACAGGAATGTAAAGGGGGTGCCGTAAAGGGGGTGACAGGAATGTGAAGAAGGGTGCTATAAAGGGGGTGAGGACAGGAATGTAAAGGGGGTGAGGACAGGAATGTAAAGGGGTGCCATAAAGGGGGTGAGGACACGAATGTGAAGAAGGGTGATATAAAGAGGACAGGTTTAAATTTTAAAACTGGCTACTTGGTCATCTCCTGTAGCATGTCGCATTCGCAGTCTGGTCATCTGTAGTATTTCGCATTTGCAGTCTGATCATCTCCTGTAGTATGTCGCATTCACAGTCTGGTCATCTGTAGTATGTCGCATTCGCTGTCTGGTCATCTTCTGTAGTATGTCGCATTCACAGTCTGGTCATCTCCTGTAGTATGTCGCATTCGCTGTCTGGTCATCTTCTGTAGTATGTCGCATTTGCAGTCTGGTCATCTGTAGTATTTCGCATTTGCAGTCTGGTCATCTCCTGTAGTATGTCGCATTTGCAGTCTGGTCATCCTCTGTAGTATGTCGCATTCGCAGTCTGGGCATCTCCTGTAGTATGTCACATTCGCAGTCTGGTCATCTCTTGTAGCATGTCGCATTCGCAGTCTGATCATCTCCTGTAGTATGTCGCATTCGCAGTCACTGTATTTTCTGTGAAATATATATGCATATGAGCGTATAATTTTTTTATTTTTATTTTTTTTGGTGGGGGAGTGGATTTTGGGTGGGAGTTCCCACACTTTCCCCAGGACTTGACCCCTGCATACATACATACATACATACATATGTCGACCGATATGGATCCTGCAAGCAGCATCTTCGGATCGGTGTATACCGCTCCTACGCCACACCTGCACATTGAAATGAATGGACACCACTGCCGAAGCACCTGCAATGCGATTTTAAATGCGCTCCACGGGCGCATTTAACCCCTTCCTTGCCCGCTAGCTGGGTTATAAGTGCCCTGCTAGCGGCTGAATAGCGCCGCTAAAATGACGGTAAATCACCACTAAAACTAGTAGTGTTTTACCGTCAATGCCTGCCCGCTCCAGTGTGTAAGCAGCCTTAAGTAATAAGTGATACAGAAAATTTCTTACATTTTATTAAACAAAAACAAACCTCCAATCAGTTCACTTGTATGTATAATTTGGATTAAAAAAAAAAAACGATATCTTAAATAACCAGGGTTTACTTGCTCTTTATTTCCCTGCAAAGGTAAAGCATAATGGGCTACTATGAATGGCATAGTAGCCCATTATGTGTCACTTACCTGAAACCGAAGCCCGCAATGTCACCGTTGTCCCCACTAGCAGGGAGCGTCCCCTCTACACCCCTCTCCCTTCCGAGGGCACAAAATCCAGCTCTGTGACTGTCCGGAGTCGCGTGGCATCACTCCCGCACAAGCCGCCAGTCACGGCATGACCCCTATTAGAAACGACTTCAGCCCCGGAAGAATTTACCCCCTTCCTGACCAGAGCACTTTTTGTGATTCGGCACTGCGTCGCTTTAACTGACAATTGCGCGGTCATGCAACGTTGTCCTCAAACAAAATTGACGTCCTTTTTATCCCACAAATAGAGCTTTTGTTGGTATTTGATCGCCTCTGCGGTCTGTTTTTTGTGCTATAAACAAAAAAAGAGCACCGATTTTGAAAAAAAAAAAAAAAATGCATTATTTTGTACTTTTTGCTATAATAAATACCCCCCCCCCCCCCAAAAAAAAAAAAAAAACGTAATAAGCGTATATTGATTGGTTTGCGCAAACGTTATAGTGTCTACAAAATAGGGAACAGATTTATAGCATTTTATTTATTTTTTTTTTTTTACTAGTAATGGCGGTGATCTGCGATTTTTATCGGGACTTCGACATTATGGCGGACACATCGAACAATTTTGACACATTTTTGGGACCATTGGCATTAATACAGCGATTAATGCTATAAAAATGCATTTATTACTGTAAAAATTTCACTGGCAGTGAAGGGGTTAACACTAGGGAACGATCTAGGTTAACTGTATTCCCTGGGAGGTGATTCTAACTGAATGGGAGGGGACTGATCGTGGATCCTAGCTAATAGGAACACACGATCTGTCACTCCTGTCAGAACAGGGAAGTGTGTGTTTTCACACACTCGTCCCGGTTGTGTCGCCTGGTCACGATCGCCCGTGGCCGGTGATAATCACAACCATCAGCCACAAGCATCGGCACCCCCACCTGCTATCCCGACCCCGCGAGTCAACGTATAGCTACAACGGCTCGCACAGGGGAGCCAACCTGCCACAGTACAACTGCGGCGGTTGGTCGGGAAGCGCTTAACCACTTAAGGACCGCCTCCTGCACATTTACGTCGGCAGAATGGCACGGCCCGGCCCTGAGCTCCGTGACCGTGGCTGCGGAACCCGCAGACATGAACGCCGCTGGTGCCCCGCGATCGGGTCACAGAGCTGAAGAACGGGGAGAGGTAAGTGTAAACAAACCTCTTCCCGTGCTTCCTTTTGAGGCTGTCACTGATCGTCTGTTCCCTGTCATAGGAAAAGACCATCAGTGATGTCACATGCCAAGCCACGCCCCCCCTACAGTAAAAAAAACACACACAGGGCTCCCTTAACCCCTCCCCGCCCCCTAGTGGTTAACCCCTTCACTGCCAGTGTCATTTACACATGAATCAGTGCATTTAAATAGTACTGATTGCTGTATAAATGACAATGGTCCCAAAAATGTGTCAAAAATGTCTGATGTGTCCGCCATAATGTCACAGTCGCAATAAAAATCGCTGATCGCCGCCATTACTAGTAAAAAAAAAAAAAAAAAAAATATTAAAAAAAAATATAAAAAATGCCATAAAACTAACCCCTATTTCGTAGAAGCTATAACTTTTGCGCAAACCAATTTTACCAAAAATACGTATCGGCCTAAACTGAGGAAAAAAATATTTTTTTCCAAATTTTTTGGGGGATATTCATTATAGCAAAAAGTTAAAAAATGTGTTTTTTTTTTTTCAAAATTGTCACTCTATTTTTGTTCATAGTGCAAAAAATAAAAACCGCAGAGGTGATCAAAAAAGAAAGCTCTTTGTGGGGAAAAAAGGACGTCAATTTTGTTTGGGAGCCACGTTGCATGGCCGCGCAATTGTCAGTTAAAGCGACGCAGTGCCGAATCGCAAAAAAGGGGCCTGGTCCTTTAGCTGCAAATTGGTCTGGGGCTTAAGTGGTTAATATAGGCTTACCTGTAGGTAAAAGTGGTTGTACAGGGTGTACAACCGCTTCCCGACCGCCCACTGTAGATATACGTCTACAGAATGGCATGGCTAGGCAAAGGCACGTATATATACCTCCCCTTTAATTGCCTAGACGTGGGGTCGCGATTGCGCAGCCGCACGGTCGGGAGCTCTGTGACCACGGCCGCAGGACCAGCGGACCTGATCGCCGCTGGTGTCCCGCGATCGGGTCACAGAGCTGAAGAACGGGGAGAGGTCTGTGTAAACAAACCTCTCCCGCGCTTCCTACTCTGCCTGTCACTGATCTGCTGTTCCCTGTCATCGGGAATAGCCGATCAGTGATGTCAGACGTTAGCCACGCCCCCTACTGTAAAAAAACACACAAAACGTCACACTAACTCCTCCCCGCCCCCTAGTGGTTAACTCCATCACTGCCACTGTCATTTACATAGGAATCAATGCATTTAAATAGCACTGATTTCTGTATAAATGACAAATGTCCCAAAAATGTGTCAAACATGTCCGATGTGTCTGCCATAATGTCGCAGTCACAATAAAAAATCGCTGATCGCCGCCATTACTAGTAAAAAAAAAAAATATTAATAAAAATGCTATAAAACTATCCCCTATTTTGTAAACGCTATAACTTTTGCGAAAACCAATCAATAATCGCAAATTTTTTCCAAAAATATGTAGAAGAAAACGTATCGGTCTAAACTGAGGAAAAAAAAATTTTTATATATATTTTTTGGGGATATTCATTATAGCAAAAAGTAAAAAATATTGAATTTTTTTCAAAATTGTCGCTCTATTTTTGTTTATAGCGCAAAAAATAAAAACCGCAGGGGCGATCAAATACCACCAAAAGAAAGCTCTATTTGTGGGAAAAAAAGTACGCCAATTTTGTTTGGGAGCCACGTCGCACGACCGCGCAATTGTCAGTTAAAGTGACGCAGTGCCGAATCGCAAAAAGGGGCCTGGGCCTTTGGCTGCCAATAGGTCCGGGGCTGAAGTGGTTAACATTTAAAACAAGATAAAAAAACACGTAAAATAAAAAAAAATCTGCATTATATACCTGTGGTTTCATTACACTTGATTTATTTAAGTAACCATATGTTTCACCTTATACAAAACATTTGAAGTCTAGTATTTGTGTCCATTCTAATGTTGAAGGAGAGGAGCAGTACAACATGACAAATATCTTCCAAAACATCCAGGTGTGTGCTAGGACAGAGGTCCTGCCCTGAATCAAATCCAATCAAAGAAGAACCCTCACAATCCAGACACAAATACAATGTTATTTCATTTCCTACCGTGAGCAGTAATTCAGTCTGCTGACCTTTATCAAGCTTACTTGATACTTTATAGTGTTCGGTCATGTTTTTCACCACTCAAGGAAATTACAGATTTTAGTTCTAGTGCTCTTTTCTATCACCTGGCAGCATAATGCTACCAGCAAAATGTTTGGTAGACACTTCATTAAACTAATTAATTTTGTCTTCCACATTAGTGGGACAACTGTGCTAAGTTTTCACTTGAGCAAAGAAAAAAATAAGAAAAAAAAAACAAAACATACAGCCTTTTGAAGTAGAGATCAGTTAGCGGAACAGAGTGGGTACCAACCAAAACACCTAGATAAGATTTTCACATCTTTTTTTTTTCTCAGCAATTCCCTTTACCCAAAACTAAAAACTCTGGAGATAAACTGAATTACAAGTATCACTACTTTTAAAGTGGTTGTAAACACTTACAAACCACTTTGACCTACAGGTAAGCCTAGATTAAGGCTTACCTGTAGGTACAAGAAATATCTCCTAAACCTACGCAGTTTAGGAGATATTTGCCAAAAGACAGGCACCGCTGTCTACGGCGCATGCGTGTCAATGGCGATATGCCGCGAGTGGTGGCTCCCGTGCGCATGCGTGGGAGTGACGTCATTGACAGCGCCGGAGCCGTGAGACCCACCAAGAAGATGGAGGCTCCGTTCACAAGGGGACAGCGGTGACTTCGCTGGCTCCTGTGTCAGGTAAGTGACACATAATGGACTACTATGCGATGCATAGTAGTCCATTATGCTTTACCTTTGCAGGGAAACAAAGGAAGTAAACCCATTAGGGTTTACTTCCTCTTTAATTACTGTGTCAAAGAACTTTAGGCTTGTGTCCATTAGAAAATGCAGCTTGCTTTCAAATGCATTTAGCTTACATTTGGAATCAGTTTGAGATGCTTAGGGCTCTTTCACACGGGGCGGATAGGTGCAGATCCGCCCTGTGGATATCCGCTTGCTCAGCGGGGATCGCCGGAGCGATCTCCGCTGAGCAGGAAGATGACAGGTCCGTCCCTGCACTCTGGGACGGGGACGGACGGACCTGTCACAGCGCCGCTCTCCCCTATGGGGGATCGGGTGACGACGGAGAGTCCGTCGTCATCCGATCCGCTCTGCAGACGGATGAAAAAATAGGGTTTTCCTCCGTCTGCAGAAACGGACCATAGCGGGCACGGACGAGATCGGGTGTCAGCGGATGCTCATCCGCTGACACCCACTATCCCATAGGGATACATGTATGTCCGTTTTGCATCCGAAAACGGATGGATGAAAAACGGACATACGAACCGTCCGTGTGAAAGAGCCCTTATGAGATCTTTTGGAGATTACTCACAGGTGCAATTGACAAGCAGCTATACTCCTGACCTGCATTTGACCTCATAAACATTAAAGTAGGAGTCCTCTCCCATGTATTATTTTTACCTATAGGTAAGCCTATAATAAGGCTTACCTATAGGTAGAGTAAATATCGCCTAAAATATTTACTTTAGATGCAGCCTTTGTCCACAGACCAGGCGACCATCTGCACAGACCAATTCCAACACTTCGGGTCCCTTTGAGTCCCTGGAATAGACGCCTTTTTTCTACTGAGGTTTTTACCCATACACTGCCCTAAATGCATATCGTGCTTTTTGCATATCTAAATGCATAACAGATTACAATTGTATGATGTCCATATGTATGGCAATAATATGCAGGGTGTATAACACTACTCGTACACCACTTTAAACAATACTCCGTTACCCTTGGTGACTGTGCAACGAAACCAATCCAAAAGTTTAAGTATATATACCAACACCTTGGTACCAATACCAATACTTTAGAAAGGATTTCAGTATAACAAAATAAGTTTGCATTATAGCAGATCTTCCTTAGAGAGCTTGCCTACTGGGTCAATTCTGACATGCATCTCATACATGTTAAAACCAGCATTTATTTTGATAGAAAATGACTTAGAACTCCCAAAGATTATATACATTATCTCACAAAAGTGAGTCCACCTCTGACATTTATGTAAATATTTTATTATATCTCTTCATGCGACAACACTGAATAAATTACACTACAATGTAAAGTAGTGAGTGTACAGCTTGTATAACAGTGTAAATTTGCTGTTCCCTCAAAATAACTGAACACACAGCCAATAATGTCTAAACCTCTAGCAACAAAAGTGAGTACACCCCTAAGTAAAAATGTCCAAATTGGGTCCAATTAGCCATTTCTCCTCCCTGGTGGCATGTGACTCGTTAGTGTTACAAGGTCTCAGGAGTGAATGGGGAGAAGGTCTATTAAATTTGGTATTATCGCTCTCACTCTCTCATACTGGTCCCTGGAAGTTCAACATGGCACCTCATGGCTAAGAACTCGCTGAGGATCTTGAAAAAGAATTGTTGCTCTATATAAAAGTTTGCCTAGGCTATAAGAAGGATTGCCAAGACCCTGAGACTGAGCTGCAGCACGGTGGTCAAGACCATACAGCGGTTTAACAGGACATGTTCCACTCAGAACAGGCCTCACCATGGTCAACCAAAGAAGTTGAGTGCACGTGCTCAGCGTCATATCCAGAGATTGTCTTTGGGAAATAGACATACGAGTGCTGCCAGCATTGCTGCAGAGGTTAAAGGGGTGGGGAGTCAGCCTGTCAGTGCACAGTCCATACACTGCACACTGCATCAAATTGGTCTGCATGGCTGTCGTTCCAGAAGGAAGCCTTTTTTAAAGAAAGTTTGCTGAAGACAAGTAGACTAAGGACATGGATTACTGGAACCATGTCCTGTGGTCTGATAAGATCAAGATAAACTTATTTGGGTCAGATGGTGTCAATCGTGTGTGGTAACAACCGGGGGAGGAGTACAAATACAACTGTGCCTTGCATGGTGGTGGGAGTGTCATGGTCTGGGGCTGCATGAGTTCTGCCGTCACTGGGGAGCTACAGTCCATTGAGGGAACCATGAATGCCAACATGTACTGTGACATACTGAAGCATAGCATGATCCCCTCATTTCGGAGACTGGGTCACAGGGCAGTATTCCAACACAACGACCCCAAACGCACATCCAAGACGACCACTACCTTGCTAAAGAAGCTGAGGGTAAAGGTGATGGACTGGCCAAACATGTCTCCAGACTTAACTCTATTAAGCATCTGTGGGGCATCCTCAAATGGAAGGCGGAGGAGCGCAAGGTCACAAACATCCACCAGCTCCATGATGTCATCATGGAGGAGTGAAAGAGGACTCTAGTGGCAAAATGGGAAAGCTCTGGTGAACTCCATGCCCAAGAAGGTTAAGGCAGTGCTGGAAAATAATGGTGGCCACACAAAATATTGACACTTTGGGCCCAATTTGGACATTTTCACTTAGGGTGTATTCACTTTTGTTGCCAGCGGTTTAGACAATAATGGCAGTGTGTTGAATTATTTTGAGGGGAGAGCACATTTACACTGTTATACAAGCTGTACACTCACTACTTTACATTGTAGCAAAGTATCATTTATTCAGTGTTGTCACATGAAAAGATATAATAAAATATTTACAAAAATGTGAGGAGGTGTACTCACTTTTGTGAGATACTGTATTCTCTGAAAGCAAAGGCACTTGTGAGTAAAATTGTGGTTGTTGCAATGGTTTGTGTCATGAAAAATTTGACGGCACGCAAATATGCAACCTTACGGTGGAAGGGCCTTTGTGCCGTGCAGCCGCATATTTGCGTTACCACATTGCAAACACAGCTGTGCCAAGAGGGTGCCCTGTGTGCTCCCGACACAGTTATCGGTGGCTAATGGAAAAAAATTGCTGCTTTTTGCAATTGGGAGCTTTCCGATCATGTGGCTGCATGACAGCCAATCGCGGCGGTCACATGACCATAAACCCTGCTCTGCATCGATAACCCCTTAAAGGGCTGGGAGGCACCCGCGTCAAGGGGTTAATGAATTTTAATGCACAAAGCACACTATAACACCCAATTCTTTCCATATCATATAAAAAATGGTATGCAGAGATAATCAATACCAAACATGTCATGTTTTTAAAACTGGAGGAGAAAAGGCTGGTTCTCTAAAAGATGCAAGATGGTTTGTGCAAGTTATGTATACTTTTAAACAGAAGAAGTGCATTTTTTCCCTTAAAGTAGAGCATTACATTAAAAATAAATAAAATACAGCCCTGAGTTCCCCCAAAGTAAGAAAAAAAAAACAAAAAAAACAAAAAAAACTTGCAATGCTTTTATTTTTCACAATTTCAATAGCATTAACTTCAACTTTTATTTAGTAGATGCCCAAGTTTACTGAACCAAAACACATTAAGCTTAGCATTATTGATTACAATACTAATTCTGTTAAGTAATTTGGACTTGCAATACATATATCAACTCAAGCTCTTTGCAAAAGTGCTGAACTAAGATAAACATCAATTAGCTACAGTATAATACACAGTTATATTTACAAGAACACAGCATATAGTAAATTGCAGTGTAACCTAAAAGATTAACGTGTGCTGCAATTTATGTTTCCATCAGGTCTCGTGATATAGCATAGTGCATTTCCATACCATTGTTGGCTTTATTTTTTGACTAGAAAACGAAAGTCCCATGCAAATAACATGTAAATTAGAATCCATAAAGACTGTAAAGCCTCACAAAACAGTTAACTAATTTTCTTGCCATTTTCACAGTTTATAGCCCAGCTAGTCAGAAAAGTTTCCATACTTTTCCCATGACCCAATAAAACAAATACAAATGTTACATTTCGACAAATTCCCCATAAACCATATATTTCCTAAAGATTAAAAAGATAGGATTCATGAATTTCTCAAGATATTCCTACAAATAGTTGTCCAAAGCTTTAATAGAGGAAGGAAATGAAAACCCACATTCGTTTTTGTGAATTATTGTAGCAGCAAGCCAAACCATGTCAAAACAACATTGGAAACCAATCCAATGATTGTTCCTTTTATTTTTAACCACTTCAGCCCCGGAAGAATTTACCCCCTTCCTGACCAGAGCACTTTTTGCAATTCGGCACTGCGTTGCTTTAACTGACAATTGCGCGGTTGTGGATGTGGCTCCCAAACAAAATTGACGTCCTTTTTTTCCCCAAAAATAGAGCTTTCTTTTGGTGGTATTTGATCACCCCTGCGGTTTTTATTGTTTGCACTATAAACAAAAAAAGAGCGCCAATTTTGCTTTAATAAATATCCCCCAAAAATATATATAAAAAAAAAACTATTTTTTTCCTCAGTTTAGGCCGATACCTTTTCTTCTACATAGTTTTGGTAAAAAATAAAAAAATAAAATCGCAAAAAGCGATTGATTGGTTTGCGCAAAAGTTATAGCTTTTAAAAAATAGGGGATAGTATTATGACATTTTTATTAATATTTTTATTTCATTTTTAAATGGCGGCGATCGGCAATCACAGGGAGCAGAAATCAGTGTCACTTGTTGCTAGGCAAACAAGCATCTCCCCGTTCTTCCTCTCCGTGAGGCGATCGCGGGTATCCCTGCGGCGATCGAGTCTGCGGTACCCGCGACCCAACTCACGGAGCTTCCGCGGGCGCCCCCGCCGCCTCTTAAAGGGCAACGTACAGGTACGTAATTCTGTCTGTACGTGCCCTTCTGCCGACGTATATTGGCGTGAGGCGGTTGGGAAGTGGTTAATTAGTGTTTGTAAAGGCATGCATTCTATGTATTAAAGAATAACTCCACTTTTCCTGAGAAAAAAAAAAAACATTCCCCTCTGTGTGATCTATGTACATTGCAAGGAGTATAACAAACTTTGTTGCAGATTCCTACCTTTTGTTATTCTGAAGAAATCCATGTATGCTTGCCTTTGCCTCTGTACTGAGTGGGTCAAATGAAAGTGGCTTCATAATTAACTGTCAGATGAGCAGCTGCAGGGCACTAATGAGGAAATCTGCTGGGCCTGCATCCCTTTAGACGTGCTCCTATTGAAAGTATTTCTCCAAAAATTACAATTTTGTTGCAGGGGATGCCTGAAAATCGGACTTGCATCTTAAGCAGACTTCTGGGAAAATTGGTGAGCCAATCACAGATGAGAGTAGGTTCACCCTGAGGACATGTGACAGACATGAAAGGGTCTGGAGAAGCCGTGGAGAACGTTATGCTGCCTGTAACATCGTTCAGCATGACTGCTTTGGTGGTTGGTCAGTGATTGTCTGGGGAGGCATATCCATGGAGGGACGCACAGACCTCTACAGGCTAGACAATGGCATCCTGACTGTCATTAGGTATCGGGATGAAATCATTGGACCCATGGTCAGACCCTACACTGGTGCAGTGGTCCTGGGTTCCTCCTGGTGCACAACAATGCCCAGCCTTGTGTAGCGAGAGTATGCAGCCAGTTCCTGGAGGATGAAGGAATTTAGACCATTGAATGGTCCCCATGCTTGCCTGACCTAAATCCAATAAAACACCTCTGGGACATTGTCGGTCCATCCGACGACACCAGGTTGCATCTCAGTCTGTTCAGAAGCTCAGTGATGCACTGGTCCAGATCTGGGGGGGGGGGGAATACCCCAGGACACCATCGGTCGTCTCATTAGAAGCATGTCCCAATGTTGCCAGGCACGCATACAAGCACGTGGGGGCCATATAAATGATGGGGTACCATTTTAAGTTGCTGCAATGAAATTTCAGCAAAATGGATCAGCCTGCTGCATCATTTTTTCACTTTGACTTTTGGGGTGTCATTGAATTCAGCCCTCTGTAGGTTTATCATTTAAATTTTCCTCAAACGATGTGACATTCTTTGGTTCCTAACACATTACCCAGTCCATATCAGTATAGATATCCAGCATATTTTTCCCCTTTGAGATCTGATGTGTTTTCAAAGTGTACTTTTAATTTTTTTGAGTAGTGTACTTCCTTAGATGCATTTTTTTTCTCACAAAGCTTGGGTTTCCTGAGGCTTCAGTTAGGATTGGTCCCACAAAGTATTCTCTGAGATGAATTTTTTTTTCCTCACACTAAGCGAAGTAGGTCCTCTATCTGAGGTGGTAGATCTTGCAGGGAGTGGACTCCTGGCTTTAACATCATTGGACTTGCTGAGTCAGAGATACTACTTTCCTTTAGAACCAAAGAATAAAAATACCTTTAAAGCCAGCAACCAAGAAGCAGGATAGTAAATCAGTCCACAGGAAAGAAGATTTTGTCCATATGTAGGAGCCCACAGATCATGCCATGAATCTGATATTAGTGTGCCAGAGCCACCTTGCCCTGTCCAGTGTACCACCAGAATGCCCTCCATCTTGATCTTGGAAGGAAAATGAAATAGGAGCTTTAGGGAGGAGTAGACATCAGGTTGTGCTGATCCCACTAAGCCACCAGAGCATTGACTGCTTTCACCAGAGGATCTTTGTACCTGTAGAATAGCATGTCCAGTTTGTTGAATCTGGAGGCTCGGAGGTCCACATCCTGCATCCTCTACCTGTGGCAGTGTAGAAGCAATTACCCCGTGTCCAGACATCGCAGGCTGAGGAAGTCTGCCTGACAAATGTCCATGACTGGAATGTGAACAGTGAACAAGGTTGGAACATGAAATTCTGCCCAGGACAGAATGTTTTTACTTCTCTTGCCACAGAAAGAATTCTGCCTCCACCCAGATGGTTATTTTACATCACTGCCATTGCATTGTCTGATATGGAACAGGAGACTCTCCAGTTGAGATGTCCAGCATTGCAGAGACAACCAAATTGCTCAAAGCTTAAGAATGATTGGATGTTGAGATTCCTCCAGGGTCCAAGTCCCCTGCACCAAAATAATTCTCCCTAGTCTGAGGCTGGCATCTGATGTGATGACCTTCCAAGAAATTGCAAGGAATGATTTCCCCAACTCCAAAGCTAGATTCCCGAGCCCCAAGCTAGAGAGATAACCTGGTCTTTGGTGTCAGGTCAATTTGTTTGTCAAAATGATGGAACTAATTCTTCCCAAAATAAGACGTTGAGCTGCTGGGGGTCTGGAGTGATACTGGCCAAACCGTCAACTCTACATTGTTGGCCAAGGTGTCATGCTGACTATTCACTCAACAGGAGGTTATCCAGATATCACATTATGGGGATGTCCTGGAGTGTAGCAAGGCATGCACAGGAGTAAGAACTTTGGTGACTAGATTGGGTGTGGAAGGCAGACCAAATGGCAGGTCCATTAACTAAAAGTGTTGAGGACTTGTCTTGTACCTGGTGAAAATTGAGCTGAAGAGGGAGCTTCTGTTGCACCCCTTGTCCCTGGCAGTAATAAAGACACAGCAACATTAGCACCTGGGCAGCGAAATACCAAATCAGAAGGCAGGGACAGTATCAGGATACAGACCAAGGTCAAGAATAGTCCAAAACAAAGTACGGGAGCATAAAAAGGTAGAGACAGTGATAGAATACAATGCCAAGGTCAGTTACCAGCTGAGCAGCAAGGTACTGAATCAGGAGGCAGAATACAGAGTCTGAAACATGATTCAAGGTCACAACTAACAAAAAAGAATCCAGAAACAGGTGAAAGGGAGGCTGGGTCATGTGTGCTTGCATGCATGCTGCCTGGAGTGTGCACTAATATGTTTGTTTATATCCGCTATTACATTGTCTGTTAGTAACCTTATGCCCAGAAACATAAGCAAGCACTGGTGTTATTATACTGGAACACATTAGACCTTCTTTATATGACCTTTCTCACACCAAAGGGAAGAAATCACTGATGTTCGGGGAAAATAAAAAAGGTACGCAAGTACATATCCTTGATGTCTACAGAAGCCAGAAAATATCCCAGATGAAGGGAGCAAATGACAGTACTGCAGGATTATATACAACATTTTTGAGAATGATCGAATGCATTTAGGGGCTTGAGACCCAAGATTGGGCAAATTTAAACAACTTTTATTGTAGGAATTATGAAAAGGTTGAAATAAAATCACTGCAACCTTTTCAGAAGTGGGGAGACAACCCCTTGTCCCAGAAGAGCTGCATGGAGGAGGTCTGCTAATCTGAGCGGTGACACCAGAAGGTCAGAGGACAAAGTGAGGAGTGGATTGGGAATGGAATTCTTGCTTATTGCCAGCTGAAACTACTTCCTGTGCACAAGCATGAGATATCATTTGTCCAAATGCCCACAAAGGCTAAGAGATGTTCCCTCCACAAAGTTGGAGCATCCCTTCTTGCTGAAAGAAAACTTGTCTGCCAGTTTGGGGGAATTTGGGGTCTCAGTTTTTGTGGCTCCTGGTTTTGCATTAGAGGCTGAAGATAGTGAATATATTTATTTTTCTTCCCCAAAAGGAAGGATAATTGTTTTCCACTTGAGGCCTGGGATTCTTTTGGTGGGGCATATACTTACTCTTACCTCCAGAAATATATCCTTGATGAGGGTGTACAAAGCAGCTTGGAACTCTTGGTTTACTCTTGACGAGCATGTGCAGAAAATACTTTTTTACATGCTTGTTCAGCAGACCAACATTTCAACCAAAGAGTTCTTCTCAAGTTCACTTATAGGAGACCAATAAGGAAATAAAATGGTTGACACCCACTAGTCCACCTATACTGTAGTGCAGTGCTGCTAGCATGAACTATAACCCCTCCAAAAATAAAGTATTAATCTGGAGCAAGGTAGGACCCTCTGCCATGAGCTCTGGCTATTCACTAAAAGTTTGACAGACTAACATTAAGGCAATAGAGAACTGCAATACAAGGCCTGCCAGTGAAATCAAAGTATAACTAAAATTGCAGTGAATCCTGTGGCACTCAGTGTGCAAAAAAAAAAAAAAAAAATAGGATTTGTATAACAGCTTACCTGTAAAATCCTTTTCTTGGAGTACATCACGAAACACAGAGCAGCATAGTAATTACCAAGTGGGTTATGGGCCACCTTCAGGTGATGGACACTGGCATACCCTAAACAGGAAGTTGCCTCCCTATATAACCCCTCCAATACTGGGAGCGCATCAGTTTTTGTAGCAATATACATATACCCCAGAAAGAGGGGAGGGACCTCTGTGTCCCGTGATGTACTCCAAGAAAAGGATTTTACAGGTAAGCCGTTATAAAAATCCTATTTTCTTTATCGTACATCACGGGACACAGTGCAGCATAGTAATTACTATGTGGGATGTTCCATAGCAATGCTATTTGAGGAGGAGGGAGGGCACCACGAGACTTAAGGACCTATACTGCTGCCTGAAGTACACTGCGCCCAAAGGGGATATCCTCATGCCCTTTTCACATACAGTTGATAAAATCTGGTGAATGTGTGGACTGCAGACCAAGTTGCGGCCTTGCAGATCTGAGCCATGGAGGCTTGGTGATGCACTGCCCCAGAAGCACGAACTGCTCTAGTAAAGTGTGCGTTGATATGTAAAGGTGAAATCTTCCCTTTTAACCATTAGGCCTGAATTAGAACTTGACAAATTCACTTAGCAATAGTGGATTTCGACGCTGCCTGTCCCTTCCTAGGACCCTCTGGCATTATAATAAGACAGTCTTTCGGACCTGAGCAGTCTTTAAATAGACCTTGATCGCTCTCACTACATCAAGACAAGGTATTGAGTTGTCTACCCTAGAACCTGGTTTTGGAAAAACCAACGTTCGGACAATATTTTGGTTTAGGGAAAAACATAAAACCACCTTAGGCAGAAAACTTGGATGGGGACTTAACACGAACCTGTCCTCATGAATAATTAAATATGGCTTCTTTACAGGAAAGAGCAGCCAACGCTGATAACCTTTTGCAGAGGGTATAGCAACCTGAAACACTATTTCCCTTGTCCGAAGGATTAAGGGAGTATGCTGCAACAGTTCAAAGGGCTGTTTTTTGCAATACTGACAAAAAACGAAGTTCAAGTCCCAAGGGTTCAAGGGTGGTCTAACTGGCGGAATAAGCCGCATTACCCCTTGTATAAAAACCCCGGACCAAAGAATGCGAAGCAAGCGGTCTTTGAAATAGGACAGATAAAGCCAAGACTTGGCCCTTAATACTCAAAGTCAGCTTAATTTGTATTTGTAGAAAAAACAAGAATTCTACCTATGTTATCATTTTCAAGGGTCCCAACCCTTGGATTCACACCAGGAAACATAAACCCTCCAGACTTTATAATATATGACTCTGGAAGCCGGCTTTATTAATGAGGGTAGAAATCACTGACTCGGAGAGACCATGTCTCTTCAGAATGTGGGCTTCCATAGCCAAGCTGTCAAACTTAGAGTTTGCAAGGTAGGATGGAATATCGGCACCTGTGAGAGTAGGTCTGGCCGTAGTGGAAGGGATCCTCCACCGACATCTCTACGATGTCTGCATGCCAGGACCTTCTGGGCCATGCTGGGGCTACAAGAATTACCGGCTTTCTTTCCAGCTTGATCGTGCAAAGAAGCCATGGCAGCAACTGAATAGGGAAAAAAGCCTAAATCAGTAAAACTGACCCCATGGGGTCACCACGCATCTGTCTTGCACGCGAGTGGATCCCTTGTCCTTGACATAAGGTTGACCAACTACAGGTTGAACCTGGATGCCAAAAGATCTACATCCGGGATCCCCTATCTTTGGCATATAGCCAGAAAAAAATTTCACGGTGAAGGGACCCCTCCCCCGGGAACAACTGCTGGCGACTCAAGTAGTAAGCTTGACAATTTTCTGTTCCCGGAATGAAGAAAGCCAATAGGCAAGGAACATCCTTTTCCGCCAAGCAAGAATATGGTCCACCACTCTGAGCTGCGTGACCCTTAGTGCCCCCTTGGCGATTGATATAGGCCATAGCTGTGGCATTGTCGGCTTGGATCCTGACAGGACAATCCCATAACCTGAATGTTCAGGGCTTCAGAGCCAGACACGCTGCCTGAATCTCTAGGATGTTGATGGGCAAGGCTCTGGACCACTGTCCCTGGACAGTTGTCTTTTCCAGTACTGCTCCCCAACCTGGAAGGTTGGCATCTGTCGTTACCACTTTCCAGGCAACTGGTATGAAGGATTTTTCCTTCTGCAGATTTTCGGATACCTAGCACCAACTGATGCTCTGGGACACCCTTGGGGACAGCCGCATTGGCAAATCTAGAGCTTGAACCGTTTTGTTCCAAGCAGACAGGATACTGTTTTTTTCAACAGTCTCAAATGGAACTGGGCATAGGGAACCGCTTTGAATGAAGCCACCATCTTTCCTAACATCTCATGCAAAGGCGAATGGAGGGATCTCTTTCCGACTTGACCATCTGCACGAGTTCTCTTATGGCATTGATCTTTGCCTGAAGGCAAGAACACCTTTTTCTGGGCTGTGTCTATGATCATACCCAAGTACTCTAGCTTTTTTAGCGGTTTTAAGGAAGACTTCTCTAGGTTGAGAATTCAACCCAGATTTTTCAGGTATTTGGTTGTAATGAGCACACTTTGCTCCAATGCGGGCCACCGACTGGTCTATTAGCAATAGATTGTCTAGGTACGCAGTGACTGTTATGCCCTGTGCTCTTAACCTGGATAGAGGTGGAGCCAGAACTTTTGTAAACACCCGGGGTGCTGTAGCTAGCCCGAAGGGCAAGGCTACAAACTGAAAATGCTGCTGTTCTACCTCGAACCGCAGAAACCTTTGGTAAATGTGGGAAATATAGGGACATGCAGATATGCATCCCTGATGTCGATAGACTCCAGAAGTTCTCCTCCTTGTAGGATAGAAATCATTGACCTGATCGTCTCCCTGTAAAAAGAGCGGATCTTCAGGAACTGATTTAGATTCTTTAGATCGAGAATGGGTCTGACAACTCCATTCGGTTTTGGTACCGTAAAGAGGTTTGAATAAAACCCCAAACCTTGCGCATCTGTGGGGAATTGTACGATCAACTTCTCTGAACCTGGGCCTGACCCTGAGGCCTTCCTCTAGACTGTCGGCAAAGGCCGTCGCCAATGCCTGGAGGCTGATGCCCCTGGCGCAGGAGAAAGAGGCAGCTTAAATGAAGGGTGTTTATTCCTTCTTTTGACTGGCAAGAGAGTACTTTTCCCCCTTTAAATCTTTTGGATGTATTAGTTCAAATTAATCACCAAATAGCCGCTTCCCATGAACAGGAAAAATCAGTCAGGAGCCTTTTGCATGGTGCTTTGGCTGACCATTTTTTTTAACCACAGGATCCTACGCATGTGTACCAGCACAAGCGCAAAGCGGGACGCCTGGTAAAGATTTTTTTTAATGGCGTCTATGGCAAAACATAACGCTCTTGGTAGTTCGGCCAAATCCTGAATTTGTTGTACAGGAACCTCCTTTAAGGGCCTGTCTAAACTGGTCCTTTAGGGACTGACAGATGCCGATTGCAGCGGGTAACTGCACGTGTTAAAGAAAAAAAGGATTTTAACAGGAATTCCAACCTTTTATCTGTTGGCTCCTTAAGCATTTGTGCATTGTCTACTGAACAAGTTAGACTTTTTATTCACACTGGATATAGCAGCGTCAACTGCTGGTACAATCCATCTTTTGGTTGATTTCTCTGTGAATCTCTGTGGAGGGAGAAAATGCTTATCCGGGTGATCCCATTCAGCATAAATAACCTGTTCTAGCAATGCATGGACAGGAAACGCATGCAAAGGCTGTGAAGGTTTAAAAAGGAACCCAAAGAAGAAACAGAACTTTCAGCTGACTCTGTTAGGGGTAGCTTGAAAGTGAAAGGAACCATCTCCTTAAAGTTGTGGGCCACCCTGAAAAACAAAACTAGATAAAAATGTTAGTACAAATTTAAAATGGAAAAAAAAAAAAAAAAAAAAGAAGTGTCTGTGGCTTGAGAAGTGTCTGTTTGATTTCTCAGATTACGAGGATCTGCTCGGTATCCCCAGCGCCTGCGCTGTGTGCTGCTCATGGACGCTACGTCCCGCACACTGCACTGTGCCTAAGCCATGCCCCCTTCGCTCATTAACCAGCTCCCTCTTGTTTAAAACTAGCAATAGTCGGCGCAGGCGGATGGCATTCGGGTCTGCCAGCGCAGACCCAGTGAGAGGGGAGGGAAATTTAAAACTTGATGTTTTATGTTTTGGCTTCTGTGGGGAATAAAATATTAACATAGGGAAGCAGTCGTTGCACCCCCCCCCGTGGGGGGGAAGGGGGACAAACTACTGTTGTACCTCCTAGCCCCTTAGGGAAAAGAACATGCTGTTGAACTTTGTTCTAGAGGAGGAATCCCCCCTGGCTGCTGAGACCACACACATGCTGTTTAGCCGGGACACTGAGCTGACTGAGAAGCAACGTACCAAGGTATGTGCATTTACTCCCTCTAGTGGAGACCCTAAGGCATGACAACATTTTACTCATGGAAGAAAAAAAGCAAACATAGGTGGACTTTTTACAGTTCCTACAGATTCTACCCTTACCCCTTACCCTTACTTCTACCATTACAGATTTTTCCCTTACCCTGTCTTCGCTGCAGGATACTGCTGTAACAGACAGAGTCAAACTTCACCCATCACAGCGGGCTACGTTAGCAAACATTCAAGGTCCGGGTCCCTTTTATCAGGGTTCCACTCCCTTGGACCTGTATTAGCACCCCGCCAGGAAATAATTTAGGTATTGTAGGCATGACCAAAAAGCCCTGGGTCCAAACCCTGCAAGTAAAAAGGCGTTACAGGCAAAACCTTGTGCTTCGTATACGAGGCCCGGGTACCATCCACCTTCGGTGGTACTTTGGATTGATCAGGTCTATGGAGGCTGTTTAAATCCAGCAAGGATCCCTCCAGTGGAGCTCTTGAGAGTACATCTTCACTCGTGACCAACACCTTAGACACTAGCAAAAAAACGGAGGTGCTACCGGTATGTGAGGGGGTTATATAGGGAGGCAACTTCCTGTTCAGGATGTGCCAGTGTCAATCACCTGAAGGTGGCCTATAACCCACATAGTAATTACTATACTACTCTGTGTCCCGTGATATACGATAAAGAAAACATTTTAAGGCATTGTAATTGGCCATTTTCCTAAATTTAAAACCCTGTTCTGATCAGCATTTAGTCAGGAAGACTTCTGTAAAAATGACGTGCGTCACGCTGCAGTCTTTATTTCTGGCATTTATATAGATGACATATTGTACAGCAAGTGATTTACAGATTATATAGAACTATTCATGTCAGTCCCTGTCCCTAAATTGAAGCTAATGTTCTTAGCACACTCATATTAACACAAGGAGTAATACTGAGACAAAGTTGATTGATCTGCCAGTATTGTTTTGGTCAAGGGAAGAAACCAGAGCAGAAAAAACCCACAGCGAGGGGGAGGTCAAACTCCATACAGATAGTGTTCCTGGCAGGATCTAAAACCAAGAACCTTCATAACTACATGCGTGCACTTCAGCCTGATTCCATGCTATTAACCACTTCAATACCCGCCCATAGTCATATGACGCCCACAAGGTGGATCTACCATCCTGGGTGGGCGTCATATGAC
Organism: Lithobates sylvaticus; assembly: GCA_028564925.1. NCBI lineage: Eukaryota > Metazoa > Chordata > Amphibia > Anura > Ranidae > Lithobates > Lithobates sylvaticus. The sequence goes on along the minus strand of CM053028.1, from coordinate 318,960,664 downwards.
GTCCTCGGGTTCCCGGCCGCCTGGGGGGCGCGCGCGCGCCGCCGGCGGCGCGCGCGCCCGCGGCATCGCTCGGGACCCGGTGCGAGTGCCCGGCGGCCGCGATGTCCGCCGGGCACCCGCGATTGCCCGTTAAAACAACGGGACCGGGCGGGACCGTGGAGCTGTGTGTGTAAACACACAGCTCCACGTCCTGTCAGCGGGGAGGAGACCGATCATGTGATCCCAGTACAGAGGATCACATGATCGGTCTCCTCCCCTTAAGTCCCCTCCCCCTACAGTTAGAATCACTCCTGTTAGGGACACACATTAACCCCTCCAGCGCCCTCTAGTGTTAACCCCTTCCCTGACAGTCACATTTACACAGTAATCATTGCAATTTTATAGCAACGATCGCTGTGTAAATGTGAATGGTTCCAAAAATGTGTCAAAAGTGTCCGAAGTGTCCGCCGCAATGTCGCAGTCACGAAAAAAAAAATCGCAAATCGCCGCCATTACTAGTAAAAAAAAAAAAAAAAAAAATAAATTCAATAAATCTATCCCCTATTTTGTAGACGCTATAACTTTTGCGCAAACCGATCAATATACGCTTATTGCGATTTTTTTTACCAAAAATATGTAGAAGAATACGTATCGGCCTAAACTGAGGAAAAAAATTGTTTTTTTTTTAAAAAAATGGGATATTTATTATAGCAAAAAGTAAAAAATATTGTGTTTTTTTTCAAAATTGTCGCTCTTCTTTTGTTTATAGCGCAAAAAATAAAAACCGCAGGGGCGATCAAATACCACCAAAAGAAAGCTCTATTTGTGGGAAAAAAAGGACGTCAATTTTGTTTGGGTGTAACGTCGCACGACCGCGCAATTGTTAGTTAAAGCGACGCAGTGCCGAATCGCAAAAAAGTGCTCTGGTAAGGAAGGGTGTTTAAAAGCCCTGTATTGAAGCGGTTAAATAGGGCAGACAACCTCATGGTGACAATGATGAAACATGCCTGTGCAATATCAGGTTGGGAGGGTGACAATTCAGGAGAGCAACTGGTAGACAGAGAGAGCGTTGTTAAACCATAATAGGAAGTAGTACTTGAATTAAGGAACTTCATTGCAGGATGACCGGGTGGCAATTTAATAATAAAAATAAAAAAAACTTTAGATTTAGAAATATATTAAATTAAAAGACACTTGAAATTACCTAAAGATTTTAAAGACTAAATTAAATATTTTTTAGCGATTAGGTTCACATTTACTTTAAATTACATCTGTCAGTGCCCAAAATATATACTTTTGCATAGAAATAAGGCAACTCCAAATAGCAGCTGGCACCAGTGGCATGCAGAATTATCCCTGTAGAGTACCAAAGAAATGTCCAAAATTATGATTCGTGGTATGCCAACTCCAACTTTTGAAAAATTCAGCACCAAGGATTTAAACCATTAATGCTGCCATCCCACTGACCTACTGAACAGCAACAAGTGCTGCACAGTGAGATAAGCTGCGTTCCTAAGCACCAACATTTTGAGAAGCAGCAAGTTGCATGCTACAGAACTCCTCAAGTTTCAGTGTCTCTCTGGGTGCTCTGCAGAGATAGATGTTTGTTTCACTGGTGATGAATGAAACCCAGAGGTACCGAGATTTCATATAAAAGGTTAGTGTTTGGACTTGCACATAATTACAGGATCCACTGCACTACTGTGGATTACAGGAGTGCAGTTCATTTTGCATTCTTGTGACCCGTTTTCAGCAGACAGCGGGCCAACAATACGAGCCGGTCCAGGCTCAGGCAAGATCACAATGAAGTTGGGATCCACCCACATGCCTTGACCAGCACCTGGCTCAGCCTCTCAGCGAGCCAATGAGAAGCTTCAGCCAGCCACCCTCGCCCCCCTCCACAGCCCAGCACTCCAGTGAACAAGGAAGGGCAGAGCAGACAGTGGTGACTGACAGTCACCAGCTCTCTGCTCAGGGTGCCATGAGAACCGAGTGATTGGCGGTGTTTGAGCGATTGGGTTCCTAGTTTTCGAACCAGCAGGGGACAGATGCAGCATTGGCACGATCCACCTAGGTTAGTAGAATTCTGAATAAAAAAAACAAACCCAATACTTCTCTTAAGTTTTTAAAACATATTTTGTTCCCAATAAAGGTAAACTGACACTCTCTGAGATGCGGATATTTTTAAGCTTTAGGCTCTGTTCACACAGCGTTTTGTATCGTGTAGCTCAAAAAGGCTCAACAAGCAAAATCCCATTCATTTCAATGGCCCCGGTTCACATCTGAGTGTTCTGTAGCTTGTAGCAAAAGGCCTGTTGCTACTTTTCAGGTAGAATTTTTTTGTCCCTATAGACTTCAATGGAAATGCCTGAAAACACTTGATTTAAGTGTTTTTTTTCAGGCTTTTTTTTCTCGGTGATCTCTTCCTAGTGATTTCCATTGGCTAAATAAAAACCATCTAGATGAAAAATGCCTGACATTTGTGTAATTCGGGTTAAAAAAAAAAAAAAAAAAACACACCTGAAAATGCAAGGCTCGATCGTGAATGTAGCCTTAATGTAGAGAAACAAGAAATGAAAGTGGCATTAAACCCAAAAACAAGAAAGTAATATATTGCTGATTACCAATTCTTACATGTTGTGGCTGCATTCGTTTTCCCTTTTAGAGTTATACTCGCTTTCCCTCAATTGATAGATATCCTGGAGCTCCCTGCACAATCTTCAGCCCCGTGGATTCTGGGTATTGATCTCCGGCCCTTTCCATTGGCTGGGCCCAGATGACGTCACTTCCAGACAGCCGTCTCTTATGCATTAAAGAGCCTGTCAGTTCGCAATTTTTTTTTCTACTTAAACTTTTTTTCTCCTTTATTTTCAACTGTTGATCCTGCCAGCATTTTATTATTTTTTGCAAAAGTGGCAGATAGAGGTTGAGACAAACTGTTTAACACTGACAGGGGTGCTTACAATGGCCAGCTTTTATGCATTTATGTAAACACTTTATCCCAAAAAGAAAGAAAAAAAAAAAAAACTGTTCCTGTAATGGCTTAAAAAGTGTTGTTATCTAGAGTTTAGGTTTACTTTTTTAGTCAAGTCCATCAAAATATGCAAATACATCTAAACACTACTCTCTCCCGACTGACAAGGACACTCTCCAAAAGGTGTCTCTGTTGGTTTTTCATCCAGAGCAGAGCCACCCGAAAACAGGAAGTTTGTTACTGGATGGATCACTGGGTGAAAATATAGGAAAAAGGCCTGAAAAAAAAATAAATGAAAACAAATGCAGCCACCATATATAAATGATGGCGCAAACGTTACGCCATGTTACATTTTTTTTCTGTCTTACAAGTGACAGTCTATAGTATTATGTACAGTGGTGATGATGGCTAAATAGATCTGCACCAGCTAAAAAACAATATCCTAAATATAAGGCAAAGTATTTTACCATGTTTTTTAGCACTACACCTAGTAGAATAAAGCAAACAGAAATATCCAATTTAGCTTAATTGTACACAAGATATTAACGTCCCTGAAATGCTTTTCCTGAACTACAAATCCACCATATGGCTCAAGATGGAATACAACTAAGCTTTTGTGACTCCCTCCTTAGAGCAGGTTTAAGTGCTAATGAAGAGAATGCTCTTACTATATTTGTTGACCTATTGCCATATGTATAGCTGTTCCTGTGAGCAGTCAATCAGAAAAAAAAAAAAAAAAAAGCTATAAAACTAAAATTAGATCAAAAATATATTGTACAACTCTGAAATACACATTTTAGGCTAGGCAGATTCTGCTTTCTTCAGATGTACAGTATAGAAAAAAAGGTTTGGCTAAAAGGTCAAACCTAAGAAAGAAAAATTAATATATAAAATGTTACATCCTAAGCCACGGATATAACAATGGAAATCTAAATTACTGCCATCTTTCCATTTTAATGGATACCATAAATTAATATATCATGGTTATACTATTGGAAATAACAAAAAGAGAATTGCCCACTGTGCAGGAGAAACAAAGATCTCCCCTATCCCAACTGGGATGTCTGCTTCTTGCAATTGCAAGCTGTGTACTTTTTATGTGTTCCTTCTGGGACCTCTGTTGTGTCAGTGCTGTGCGGGAAGAGATTTCCCTGTCTATCTTCTCGTGGACAGCAGAGACAGATGTTGCCTTTGGATCAAATCTTAGCTTAGTCAACTGAAAGCTGGAAATGATTCACCACCCTACAAATCAGACTGATTAGCTCTTCACGTTAGGAACTATGGCCACAAATATGCCAATAAATCCTTTATCCACATATGGTCAGCTGTGTAAACAGAAACACTGGCTTGGCACAGCCACAATTCATTCTTCTCGGTTTTCCATCTCTTATTTGACTTATCTATTGATGAACTTCTCACCTTTAAAGGATATATCAAAAATAAGGGGAGAGCAAGGAAGTGGGACTTTACATGAAGCACATGGTTGCAATAGGGTAGATTGGTGTACATATAGGAAATATATATTGATCCATATTATATATACACATACATATACATATATATATATATATATATATATATATATATATATATATATATATATATATACACCACACATATGTATACACACACATTTTATATATATACACAATATATACAATTGTATATATATATATATATATATATATATATATATATATATATATATATATATATATATATATATATATATATATATATATATATATATATATATATACACACAATTGATACCAGCATTATATATATATATATATATATATATATATATATATATATATATATATATATATATATATATATATATATATATATATATATAATGCTGGTATCAATTGTAAACAAACATGGTTATAGCAATAAACATGGTAATGACATTGGTATCTCATGATATGACCACAATAATGTTCCATGGTTCACCAAAATGGCATGATTTAACAAATCTATAAAGTGCGTCTCTTGTATTTGACTTTTGTATTGATGAACTTCTCACCTTTAAAGGATATATGTGTCAACTTGCAAAAAGCCATGGCAATCAGCAAGCCAAGACAAATTCTCAGGTCAAAGCAGCATTGCATTAAAAAAAAAAAAAAAAACCTGCTCGCAAGTGACAGAAGGCGGTTGCGCTAGGTATGGCTTCTCTCACTATAAACAGAGACTGAATTTAAATGTTTGTCAGTTCATCTCCATCTCTGTCCTTCAGCATCAATGTCCGTTTTCTTCCAATACAGGCTGGACCTGTTATTATTGCCCCCACCGAGTCCATTAATTCATGATAACCTAAGGCTATTAGGTCACGTCTACCAATAATAGTTATACGAGTTTTAATGTAACAAAAAGTGTTTTATATTCTTGCAGTGAATTATTAAAAGATAAATGATTTTTCTGTATATGTACAACTGAGTGGGCATCTAACTCCTAAGTGAACCAGAACATCCATAACATTTTCAGGGTGCAGTACTCCATATCAAACCACATGTATAGCTCTGTACATTAAGCAATATCATAGAAGTTTGTATTTGAAACTTCACAACACAGACATGTATTCAAATATTTACTTTACCGCCATCTGCAGCACTGTATAAGTTGATACACATACCTTCAGGGGCATTGGCATTGCAATCTGAAGAATGAAAAATTGTCGCATTTCCAATATTGACATCTAGACTGCTGTTGCTCTGTAAAAACAAGAGCATCCAAATCACCGGTAAATAAATCTTCAAACAATAGAAAGTATAGGAATAAAAACATTTACTTAATATTTATAGCTAAAATTAAATACTTAAAAGATGTGTCCATCCAAAAAGCTATATTTTAAAGTCACCTGCTGGCTATTGCTTCACCAAAGAAAAAGAAAATCTGCTGCCATTAGTTCCTGGATCTGTTTTCACCCACCCTGCTGCCAAAAGAGAGCTCCAATTCCTCATGTTGTATTATTTAGGATATTAAAGTGATTGTAAATTTTTACCTTGTAAAACAACCCATTCAGTTTAAAATAGAAATGGAAAGCAAAACATTTTTGTATAGATAGAAAAATACATTATAAATACCTTTTTGTTCCCCTTTTTATAAGTGATCACATTCCCTCTATTCTCAGCTTCATAAGAGCTGGGGGGAGGAGAAGCAGCAGCACACTGAGCTTTCCAGTGAATAGCTGTGCAGGGGGGGCATGATCATTGGAGGAGAGTATACAGAGTTCCCAGCATAGCTAGAGAACTGACCACAATGTGTTCTCTCCTGCTTAGTGTGGTCATTTTTTAATAGGAAAGCAGAGGGACTGACAGGAATCCCAGGGATTTTAAACAAAGGAACCAATACAAAGAGAACAGAAGACTTTCTAATACAAGTACATAGTACAGCAGGCACATATCAGGAATATGAAGTGTTGGGGTAACAAACATTTTAAACAAAAGAAAAATCCAAAAGGGAGACTGACTGTTGCAGCAAGTGTGCAGGCCTCAGAAGTCAAGAGCAGAAATCTAACTACTGAGACAGAAGAAGCAGTTACGTGGTTTAACTCGCCAACATCTACCAAACACATAAATTTCACTTTTAATGCAAAAAGATAAAGCATGCAAATACTTGTGATTTACTATATAATGTATTGCACAGATATGTGAGTAGTCTATGTTTCGAGAAAAGAAGCACTATTTGCCTAGCAGACCATAAAAGAACTGTTTATCAAAGGAATGGAGAATACACGTAAATACTCTCATTTACAGATGCGCATATGGTTGGTTTTAAACAAAAAATAAAAAAATGTGCAAGAGACTGATGGTAAAAACAAATTCTCAGCTTTTCACTTTTACTATAATTCTGCTAAATTTGGCCTAGCCATCAATCACCATGAAAGGTGTAAACAGTGATCCTCAAGATATGTCAAAGCCACTGGACAGATTTACCCCCCAGCATGCCCACATCAATTCAATGTGGTGAGAAATATCCTCCAGTGACCGACATCGCAAAATTTCACACATAATGTTGGGTGGATTTATTCTGGTTACTTAATTGCATAGCAAATTCAAAATATTCCAAAAATGATACATTCTAAAAAAATAAAAATAAAAATGTATTCAAAGTGTGCAATATAATATGATCCAAATAGTAATAGCCTTAAAAAGCCATACAAATTAACCAGAAGCATTGATCTGAGAAGGCAGCTGACCAACAGATGGCAACAAAAATAATTAATGTTACCGCAAATACAGCAAGCTGAGGGCACAGGCACGGGGTGTGTGTTCACCATAGTAATAATCGCTCATTACTGCATGCAGTTGTCAATACACATTGCCAGTTTGCTTAACTATGCATCTTAGATGCAGTATGTTGTACTTTGAGGTGGTTCTAGCTTTCAGGAAAGTGTTACTGTATGTTGACCTCTGTATACATCCCAAGAAAAGAATCCCTGTGAAGACATCCAAAGCTTTGCAATATTCATGTGATGAAAGTATGGATTCAATGTACACTTGGCTTACGTTATCCTGGATCTATAAACCTCAGATTAGGTTTATGATACCTTTAATTCTTATAACAAGTGACTTCTACAGTGACATAGACAGTACATTTTTCTGTAAGCATGTACTGAACCTAATTGTGTCTACTGCAAGTGAAGTGCACTCAGCATTAGACATTACATATTCAGCAGCACCATCCAGGGGGCTATCCTTTACAGAAGTAATGCAGAGGATCATAGCTAAAGTGTAAGTAAGCCATAAACAACAAAACTTTATTTGCTCCCTTTTGGTCTATTAACCGCTTCCCGACCGCCGCCTGTAGATATACGTCGGCAGAATGGCACGGCTAGGCAAAAGCACATATACACACACATATATATATATATATATATATATATATATATATATATATATATATATATATATATATATATATATATATATATATATATATATATATATATATATATATATATATATATATATATATATATATATACACACACACACATACACACGTGCCCTTTAATTGCCTAGCGGCGGGGTTGCACAGGCGGCACGGTCGGGAGCTCCATGACCATGGCCGTGGGACCAGCGGACCCGATCGCCGCTGGTGTCCCGCGATCGGGTCACAGAGCTGAAGAACGGGGAGAGCTCTGTGTAAACAAACCTCTCCCCGCGCTTCCTACACTGCCTGTCATTGATCGGCTGTTCCCTGTCATCGGGAAAGCCGATCAATGACGTCACACGTACAGCCACGCCCCCCCTACTGTAAAAAAAAAAAAAAAAAAAACGCAACACGTCACACTTAGCCCCTCCCCGCCCCCTAGTGGTTAACTCCTTCACTGCTAGTGTCATTTACATAGGAATCAGTGCATTTAAATAGCACTGATTTCTATATAAATGACAATGGTCCCAAAAATGTGTTAAAAATGTCTGATGTGTCCGCCATAATGTCGCAGTCACAATAAAAATCGCTGATCGCCGCCATTACTAGTAAAAAAAAAAAAAAAATATTAATAAAAATGCTATAAAAACTATCCCCTATTTTGTAAACGCTATAACTTTTGCGCAAACAAATCAATAATTGCGATTTGTTTACCAAAAATATGTAGAAGAATACGTATCGGCCTAAACTGAGGAAAAAAAAGTTTTTTTTATATATATTTTGTGGATATTTATTATAGCAAAAAGTAAAAAATATTGCATTTTTTTCAAAATTGTCGCTCTATTTTTGTTTATAGCGCAAAAAAAAAAAAAACGCAGGGGTGATCAAATACCACCCAAAAGAAAGCTCTATTTGTGGGAAAAAAAAGGACGCCAATTTTGTTTGGGAGCCACGTCGCACGACAGCGCAATTGTCAGTTAAAGCGACGCAGTGCCGAATCGCAAAAAGGGGCCTGGTCCTTTGGCTGCAAATTGGTCCGGGGCTGAAGTGGTTAAAGCTAAAGTTTAACGAAAAAAAAAAAAAAAAAGTACCATATATCTTTAATAACATCACTTACCCATAATGAAGTATGTCCCACGTTGTGCAGGCAGTTGGGTCACTGCAGGGATGCCTGTGCTTCAGCTCTTCAGACAGAAGAGCAGTAATTATTGTGTGATAGGGATGTGCCTTCTTCCTCCATTGAGAAAAGTTCTTTCACCGATTACACTGCCTGTAACAGGATCTATGAATGCAGGGCTGGATTTCCCACAAGGCCACCAAGGCCAGGCCTCAGGGCGGCAGTGGTGCAGGGGCGCCACCGCATGCAGGGCTGATCCTAGGCTGCTCGGGGTGCAGTGCTCCCGAGCGCCAGAGAGGTGGGGGCGCCGAGTGCTCCCTTCCCCCCTCCTTCTGTTCGTTTGCAGAGGCGGCTCTCTCCGCCGCTGTGTTTCCTGCTCACGCCCTTCCCCGCTCCCTCCTCCTGTCAGAGAAAGAGAGCAGCCGGGGATGAGATTGGAGGCGGAGCGGCTGGTCTCTGTGTGGAGCGTGACCAGCGGCAGCCGCGGAGTGACATCGCAGGGCGGTCCGTGCCAGTCACTATTCCTCCTCTGTGTCTCTCTCTCTCCTGCATGCTTTGAAAAACTGCTCTCCACCCGGGCGGCACGGCTGCACATTGTCCTCTTCTCTCCAGCTGCTGCCCGGGTGTTTTTATGTACCATATTGGAGGGGGGGGGTCTGTACTAATGGATGGGGGTCTGTCCTGGGGGTGTCTGTACTAATGGAGGGGGGTGGTTTGTCCTGGGGGGGTCTGTACTATTGGAGGGGGGGGGTCTGTACTAATGGAGGGGGGAGGGTCTGTCCTGAGGGGGTCTGTACTGATGGATGGGGGTCTGTACTAATGGAGGGGGGGTCTGTCCTGGGGGGGTCTGTACTAATGGAGGGGGTGGTTTGTCCTGGGGGGGTCTGTACTATTGGAAGGAGGTGGTTTGTCCTGGGGGGGTCTGTACTATTGGAAGGAGGTCTGTACTAATGGAGGGGGGGGGGGCTGTACTAATGGAAGGGGGGTTTTCTGGGGGGGGGGGTCTGTACTAAGGAGGGAGATAGAACCCTGCTGCCCTGCGCCACCAGAGGGAAAGCCACACAGCCTAGCGCCATCCCTGGCGAAGAATGAAACAGAGTCATTGCAGGAATTCAGATCTGGGTGCTACCCAGCGTAGTCACCACGGGAAATTCAGCGTGAGCCGACTCCTGATCAGAGGAACCGTTGCTGTATCGCTGGGTCAGGTGAGAGGGCTGATCGGCCATTATCTACGAACGCCCATAGGAACTGCAGTCTCTGACCATCTCCTGTACTATGTCTGCAGTCTCTGCCCATCTCCTGTACTATGATTGCATAAAGGACGAGATGGTGGTGTGTGTGTGTGTGTGTGTGTGTGTGTGTGTGTGGGGCATTGAAGGACCCGGCCTTGGGGTGGCAAAGGGAGTAACTCCAGGCCTGTATGAATGAGGGAAAGTTTAATGATCAGGAGCCTCTCCCCTATTCACAGACCATGTTACAGAGTAATCAGTGAAAGAACTTTTCTCAATAAAGAAGCCGGTAGAAGGATTTGAATCACTAGAAAAGAAGAGATCAAGGAAAATCTTCTTTCTGCTTACAGCAAACTGATTACATTATCTCTGCCAAAGAAAACTTCCAGAATGGACCTCAAAGACTGATTTTAACTACTTCAAAACCTGCCACTTTTAACCCCTTTCTCCCCAGGCCAATTTTCAGCTTTCACCGCAGTCACACTTTGAATGACAATCGCGCAATCATAAGAAATTGTTATTTTTTTTCACACAAATAAAGCTTTCTTTTGGCAGTATTTAATCACCACTGTTTTTCTTTTATTATTTTTTGCAAAATAAAAAGACTGAAAAAATTGAAAAATTGTTTTTCTTTGTTTCCGTTATAAAACTTTACAAATAACCCATCTTATTACAATTAACGTTTTTTTTTTTTATTGCTTTTTTTTTGTTTTTTATGATTTTTTTTAACACACTGACCAGAGCAATAGTGTTACCATAGTAACACTGTACTACTCTGTGGAAGTGATCAAGATTTTTTTTGTACAGATTATAATTTGCCAATACCAATGAATTTCAATGGTATCAGCAAACATTTTTACTAAATGAAACTGATTCATTGTCTTGTTGTTGTGATTAGCTGTAACTGGGCAAAGCTATTCACATGGTACAGATGGGCTGTGATTGGCCCTGCCTGTACCATGTGATCACTGTGACCAATCACAGCTAGCAACTTTTGTATACAATGGATGTCATGAAACAAAGCCGTTCATTGTTTACACAATTGTCATGGGACCTGCTGTGATTGGCCACAGCGATCAGTGATTGGCTGTGTCCTTTGACATCTTGCTGCTGCGTGGCGCCTTCATACGACGTCTACTTCGAAGGAGTAAAGTCCCGCCTGGCCTATAGCAGATTGAAGGCTGGGTGGGACTTTTCTTCTCCAGAGGTGTTAAATCATAAAAAAGCGCTTTCTGGAAAAACGACACGGTTACTGCTTATCGTGACATTTCAGGAATGTATTTACTCTATACTGCAAGGTACCGTATTTATCGGCGTATAACACGCACCCTGATTTTAAGAGGGAAGTTTCAGGGAAAAAAATGTTCACAGCACACGGACCCCCCTGCACAGCACACTGACACCCCCCCCCCCCCCTGCACAGCACACTGACACCCCCCCTGCACAGCACACTGACACCCCCCCCCCCCTGCACAGCACACTGACCCCCCCCCTGCACAGCACACTGACACCCCCCCCCCGCCCCCCCCCCCCCCCTGCACAGCACACTGACACCCCCCCTGCACAGCACACTGACCACAGCACACTGACACCCCCCCCCCCCTGCACAGCACACTGACACCCCCCCCCTGCACAGCACACTGACACCCCCCCCCCCCCCTGCACAGCACACTGACCCCCCCCCCCTGCACACACAGCACACTGACACCCCCCCCCTGCACAGCACACTGACACCCCCCCCCCCTGCACAGCACACTGACACCCCCCCCTGCACAGCACACTGACACCCCCCCCTGCACAGCACACTGACACCCCCCCACTGCACAGCACACTGACACCCCCCCCTGCACAGCACACTGACACCCCCCCCTGCACAGCACACTGACACCCCCCCCCTGCACAGCACACTGACACCCCCCCCTGCACAGCACACTGACACCCCCCCCCTGCACAGCACACTGACACCCCCCCCCCTGCACAGCACACTGACACCCCCCCCCCCTGCACAGCACACTGACACCCCCACCCCCCCCTGCACAGCACACTGACACCCCCCCCTGCACAGCAGACTGACACCCCCCCCTGCACAGCACACTGACACCCCCCCCCTGCACAGCACACTGACACCCCCCCCCCCTGCACAGCACACTGACACCCCCCCTGCACAGCACACAAACCATGGGACAGCGCTGCTAGCATACCTTTAGGGGTTGAGAAGCCTGTGTCACCATCAGTGTAGATGGGGGCTTCTGTGTGCCTCCATTAAAGCAGCTCTCGTGGACCCGGTCATGTGACTCAACTCTGCTGGTTCATTCACGCTCTCCTCCTCCAATCGAAAGCTACAATCGAGGAGGAGGCGGAGCGGGAGGAAAACGGTCATGTGACCATCAATGAGCAGAGGAGAGTCACATGACCGGGTACACGAGAGATGAAGCCGCCTCCTCCAATCACAATCGAGGAGAAGGCGGAGTGGGAGGAGGAGAGCAGCACGGCCGGCCCGACACCCTCCCAATGAGGCGGACCACCCGATAAATACGGTAAGTCTTTCAGTCTCACTCTTCTTACGTCATTCTTTGAATTAAATTATATATAAATAAAAAACAAAAAGGTTGGAAAATACTCATACATTCACACATCCTCATAATGGATGTAAACTTTGTTATAGAAGTACAGTGGATATAAAAATTCTAAACACCACCGTTAAAACGTCAGGTTTCTGTGATGTAAAAAAATGAGAAAAAGATGAATCATTTCAGAACTTTTTCCATCTTTACCGTGACATATAAACTGTACAACTTAGTTGAACAACAAACTGACATCTTTTAGATGTAGGGAAGTAAGAATAAAAAATTAAAATAATACTTTTGCATAAGTGTGCACACCCTTAAACTTATACTTTGTTGAAGCACCTTTTGATTTTATTACAGCATTCGGTCTTTGTGGGTATAAGTCTATCAGCATGGCACATCTTGACTTGGCAATATTTGCTCACTCGTCTTTGCAAAAACTATACGATTCAGGTGTGGGCCCTGGCTGGGCCATTCCAAAACTTTAATCTTCTTCTGGTGAAGCCATTTCTTTGTTGATTTGTAGGTATGGTTGGGTCGGTGTCATGCTGAAAGAAAGTTCCTTTTCATGTTCAGCTTTCTAGCAGAAGCCTGGAGTTTTTTTTGCCAATATTGACTGGTATTTGGAACTGTTCATAATTCCCTCTATCTTGACTAAGGCTCCCGTTCTAGCTGAAGAAAAACAGCACGAAAGCATGATGCTGCCACCACCATGCTTTCATGGTGGGTATGGTGTTCTTTTAGTGATGTACAGAGTTGTTTTGGCACCAAACATAGCTTTTGAAATTCGGGCCAATAAAATTCAACTTTGGTTTAATCAGACCACAACACATTTTTCCACATGCTTTTGGGAGACTTCAGATGGGTTTTTACAAATATTAGCCAGGCTTGGATGTTTATCTTCGTAAGAAAAAGGCTCGCCACTCTACCCCACAGCCCAGACATATGAAGAATATGAAAGACTGTTAGTACATGTACCACTCAGCCAGTACTTGCCAGGTATTCCTGCAGCTCCTTTAATGTTGCTGTAGGTCTCTTGGCAGCCTCCCTGACCATTTTTTTTCTTGTTTTTTCATTAAGCTTGGAGGGACGTTGAGTTCTTGGTAATGTCACTGTTGTGCCATATTTTCTCCACTTCATGATGAATGTCTTCACTGTGGTCCATGGTATATCTAATGCCTTGGAAATTCTTTTGTACCCGTCTCCTGACTGATGCCTTTTAACAAATGAGATCCCTTTGATACTTTGGAAGCTCTCTGCTGACCATGGCTTTTGCTGTAGGATGCGACTAATAAAATGTCAGGAAAGACCTACTAGAACAGCTGAACTTTATTTGGGGGTAATCAGAGGATCTTTAAATGATGGCAGGTGTGTACCGACTCATTTAACCAGTTCCGGACCACCCACAGTATTATAAACTGCGGCAGGGTGGCTCGGCTGCGCGAAATCACGTAAAGGTCCGTGATTTCCTGCATGCCGTTTTGGGCACGCCAGAGAGCCACTCCCGCTGTGATTAGACACAGCGAAAGCCAATCAGTGGATCTGGCGGCCTCTGCGACCCGCCGATCGTTCACCTTTAATTGCCCCTGGTGTTAATCCCTTCCCTGCCAGTGTCATTTATACAGTAATCAATGCATTTTTCTAGAACTGATCACTGTATTGGTGTCACTGCTCCCCAAAAAGTGTTACTCAGTGTAAGAAAAAAAGTCCCTAAATCTAACCACTATTTTGTAGATGCTATAACTTTTGCCCAGACCAATTAATAGTCACTAAATTGGAATTTCTTTTTTACAAAAAATATTTAGCAGAATACATATTGGCCTAAATTTATGAAGAAATTATATGTTTCATTTTTTTTTATTGTTAAGGTTTTAGCAGAAGCAGAAAGTAAAAAATATTATTTTTTTTTTATCTAAAATTTTATTTGGGTAAAGCGTTGCACGGCTGTGCAATTATCAGTTAAAGCAACGCAGTGCCGTATTGCAAAAAATGGCCTGGTCAGGAAGTGGGTAAAACCTTCCGGGGGCTGAAGTAGTTAATGCGATTGCTTAACTCTGAACACAATTGAGTTGGACAGTTTATAGGTCACATTAATTTATTTTACGTCACAGAAACCTGACATTTTAACAGGGGTGTGTAGACTTTTTATATCCATTGTAACTCCACAGGAGTGACATAGGAAGCCAATGGTTACTCAATCTGTTAGCATCAACCCCACAGATGGTGCTTTATTATGATCACAATTAGCACTAAAGCTAAAGTTAAACAAAAAAAAAGGTTCCTGTGTGGTATAGGCATGTCTCAATGTTAAATGACGGTAGATACAATGTGGCCCAAGAAGGGTGTATGCAGACATTTTTTTAGGTTACAAGGTCATCTTACCTGTACTGGATATTTCTGGCTTCCATACATAACGTATTGAGGTGCCAAGCTGTAAATCATGTAGTTTGTGTGCAGAACAATCAACAAGAGGATCATACAAAGGAACAGAAGAGCTTGAGGTCTTGTTCGTCCTCTTCTTATCTTGTACAGCTATTAACATGAAACAAGACTTGTAAAATGGAGACTATTTGTTTAAACATGTAGTAATTTGTTTGATCCAATTTTCTGTTTAAATCTTTAAAGGTCATTTTCTAAAAGAGTGGAAATAAATGCACACAATATTTTTCTTTAGAATATCATAGTAGTATTAGACATATTGCTCTGTACGTATACAAAACAACAAGGCTGCTGCATACAGAAAAAAAAAAAAAATATGCTTTCTCATGACAATGTATGTTATGAAAGAGAACCTTTTAAATTATTTACAAAAAAAATAAAAAAACACAACAAAAATGCAAGGATATGCAGTTTCATTTTTTTTTAATCAACTCTAATATTAATCTATTTGAAGCAAGCTAATGTTGATGGATAACCATTGCTGATGCTCTAAGCTACTAGAGTCCTTGCTACTTGAAGAAACCGCCTAGAGACCATGAATCATATTGCAACAGACTTAAATTTTATGGTTTTCATACATTGGGATGGGGTGGAGGGGGAAAACAGAACACTGTATACCATGTAACTATTAATTGCATACATACATTCTTCTTAAAATGGTTTACTATTCCCTGCATCTTACTTACAAATAAAATTTTTAAAGCTTAAAACTAAAATATTGATCTTTAAACATTTTGGGAGTTGAAATTTTTACCCTTAAATTTTGCAAGACGATTGAAGAAACAATGGCAAAATGTTAGATTTTGAGGTTGTGCAAAGGTATAATACGAGGGGGTTAGAGTTTGAGTAAAAAAATAAAGTGCAGAAACTTTTTGAAGAACCCTTGTACATTGCTCTGTAATCACAATTGTATCTTAGTTGTTCCAAATACTAGAATAAAAAAAAAAAAAAAAAAGACTAATCAGGAGGTGAATGGGCTCCACTAAAAAAAAAAAAAATGATAATGACGCAGCGACGTACGGGTACATTGTTTTGCACACCCGTGCCATTTTGCTGACGTATAGTGGTTAAGAAGTTGTAGCTGGGTTCACTTCAATCCTCTAGTAATGTGCAGGAATAAAATTGGAATTTTGCTATACTGGCACATTCCATATCTTGGATTATAGTACAGGACACCGGTTCAGTAGTCAGACCATGGGTTATATTTTGCTACTTTCAGATGATCGGACACTGACAAAGCCCTGCAGGGAACACCTGATTAATCCAACCCACTCCTTGGGACTCCTGTTTTGTAGCAAGAAATAAGGAGATCTCACCTTATATTTATGACCCACATATATACAGTGGGGAAAATAGTTATTTGATCCTCTGCAGATTTTGTAAGTTTGCCCACTTACAAAGAAATGAAGGGGCTATAATTTTTTTATCATAGGTACATTTTAAATGATAGAGACAGAATATCAACCAAAAATCCAGAAAACACACAATACAAATGTTATAAATGGAGTTGCACTTCAGTAAGTAAAATACAATAATTCTGGCTCCCATAGACTGGCTACAGTATGTTCTCATGTGGTACACAGATCAGTCCGGTCAATTTAAGAAGGTGCGCCTAACGACAACTCATTAAGTGTATAAAAGACACCTACTCACAGAATCTATTTGTTCCATTTCTTCCACTATCATGGGCAAGACCAACGAGCTGTCAAAGGACATCAGGGACAAGAGTGTAGACCCGCACAAGGCTGGAATGGGCTACAAGACCATCAGCAAGAAGCTTGGTGAGAAGGAGACAACCATTGGAGCGATTATTCACAAATGGAAAAAATACAAAATAGTCATCAATCGTCCTCAGTCTGGAGCTCCATGCAAAGTTTCGCCTCATGGGGTATTGATCATCAGGAGAAAAGTGAGGGTCAGGCAAAAACTACACGGGAGGAGCTTGTGAATGATCTCAAGGCAGTTGTGACCACAGTCACCAAACAATCGGTAAAGCAATACGCTGCCATGAATTAAAACCCTGAAGCACCCTTATGGTCCCCCTTCTCAAGAAGGCACATGTATGGGCCCATCTGAAGTTTGCTAATGAACATCTAAATGATTCAGAGAAGGATTGGAGAAAGTGCTGTCGTCAGATGAGACCAAAATTGAACTCTTTGGCATTAACTCGACTCGCCATGTTTAGAGGAACAAAAATGCTGACTATGACCCTAAGAACATCATGCCTACAGTCAAGCACAGTGGTGGAAAAATTATGCTTTGGGGCGGTTCCTCTGCTAAAGGTACAGGTCAACTTTGCCACATTGAGGGGCCAAGGGACTGCACCATATATTGTAAAATCTTGGATGAGAACCTTCTTCCCTCAGCCAGAACACTGAAGATGGGTTGTGGATGGGTCGTCCATCATGACAATGACCCAAAACCACCAAGGCAACAAAACAGTGGCTCAAGAAAAAAAAAAGCACATTAAGGTCATGGAGTGGCCTAGCCAGTCTCCAGACCTTAATCCTATAGAAAATGTATGGAGGGAGCTGAAACTTCGAGTTGCAAAGTGACAGCCAGGAAACCTTAAGGATTTAGGGAAGATCTGTAAAGAAGAGTGGACAAAAATCCCTCCTGAGATGTGGGCAAACCTGGTAACCAACTACAAGTAATGTCTTACCTCTATGCTTGGCAACAAGGGTTTCTCCACCAAGTACTAAGTCATGTTTTGCTTGGGGATCAAATGATTATTTTACTGGACTCAACTGCAACTAAAATACACCTACGATAAAAAATTAGACCCTTCATTTCTTTTTAAGTGGGCAAACTTACAAAATCTGCAGGGGATCAAATGCTTATTTTCCCAATTGTATGTAAGGTCATATAAGCTTGTGTCCCTTTAAATGGGATTCTAGTTTCCATTGCAGGGGTATCTGGTCCCTCTAAGTGCAATCCTCTTGCTTCCAGTCACCCATCTTTTACCTCCGGTCCAACCAATGTCTCCATAATACATAGTACAATGCCCTAGCACTTTAATATCTTTCTCTAAGAGTTATGAAGATCAGAGTCTTACTCCTGAATATATTCAGTTGGTGGAGAGGCAGAAAAGTGCTTTTGTGCCCTGGAAGGCTCCAGGAGGGCATGGTGTTTCCCAAAGAAATCAGAAATAACTGCCAGACCAGCAACGTACCCGAATATCGCTGGACTTTCGGTGGTTATACCAGGATGATGCCTGCAGCTACACGCAATAGATTAGCATTAATCATGCCATCAATTTTATATGAGCCTGGAAGCCCGTAGGAAGGTACTAGCCCTTGTTAAGGATCGACTGGTAAACAGAAGTGTAAGGGTCAGGGCAATAGTATCTGCCGACAATTTATAAAATTCAGACCTGACATCTAGGGCAGTAATTGGGGAGTTGAGCTGATCTACCTGTGAGGGGTCTATCTGAGGGAGAAGGACCTGAGAAGTGAACATTTTGCGCTGCCTCTATATTAGTGATGGGCTCGGGCATGTTCGGATTGAACCCGCCAGAAAGTCGTCACTGCACACCACAAATCATAGGCAGTGAGGCATTTCCAACCGGCAGCTGCACATGCTGCCTATGATTGGCGGTGTGCAGTGCTGGCATTCCTGGCGGGTTCGATCCGATCACGCCTGAGCCCATTCTTACTCTATA
This sequence comes from Lithobates sylvaticus, assembly GCA_028564925.1. Taxonomy (NCBI): domain Eukaryota; kingdom Metazoa; phylum Chordata; class Amphibia; order Anura; family Ranidae; genus Lithobates; species Lithobates sylvaticus. Next base: position 318,941,817 of record CM053028.1, on the reverse strand, counting down.
TCAATGGGATCGGGGCCATACAGTATTGCATAGAATCTTTCTAAGATGGAATTAACCTCCTTAGGGGATGATGTGAGCCTCCCATTCGTGTCTCATGTGAGCAGGTGTACGGTATCCCCTGCTCAAGCGTGCCAACAATTTCCCAGCTTTGTTCCCAATTTATGGTATTGGAGGTCCAGGAAAGTATTACAGATCTTCTCCTGGGCCACCCGCAGCCCACAAATCAAATTGCTGCTTGGCTTCACATCATGCATTCCTGCGTTCTGGGGAATTCTTCACCTGTCAGAGGGAACCAACCTTCACCTGTCACGGTAGACAAACCCTCAAAGTGGCCTTCAGTGTCTGCATGCCATTGGTATGAAGCATGGTCCTTGACCTGTGGGACATATACAGCTAACTACACTTGCTGTACCAAGTGCCAAGGGAAGCACACAACACAGGATCCAGGGCCCCCGAGGCAAACGTGACAGGGTGGCCTCACTGATGTGGGGTTCAGGAACGGTTCCCAAAATATAAATTGCGAGTAAGCAATCTGGAAACTGCTAGTGAGCTCTAAGGCAATAAGCAGTCGGATCTTGAAAGAAGTGCAATTAAATTAGTGAAGAAAAATGAAAAGGACTGGTGTAGAAACTCCAGAGAAGAGGGCCAGAATGGACACTAGCACACACAAAAAAAAAAAAAAAAAAACTAGGAGAGTGGGGCTTTATGAGGGTGCAAGGGGCATTACTAGCAAAGCATCTGTCAATATCCAATCACCTGAAGGTAGCAATATATATATATATATATATGTGTGTGTATGTGTGTATATATATATATATCTATCTATCTATATATATATATATATATATATATATATATATATATATATATATATATATATATATATATGTATATATATATGTGTGTATATATATATATATATATATATATATATATATATATATATATATATATATCCCATGGTCTACGACTACTGATCCTGTGTTCTGTACTGTACATTTCAAAGTTCACTTTTCATTCACATTTCAAATAGATTCACCTTATTTGCCAAACTCAGTGCACGTACACAGTCTAAGTGAACAGTCTATACAACTTTAATACAACTTCACTACACTCTCAATTGTGCTAGAAAAGAAAGAGAAAACGGTAAGGGTTTGAAGAGATAACTGAAAATTCACTGAGGTTACTCAATCTGTTCAAAACGCACTTTTTCATTCACTATCTGTATTTTACAGACATCTACAAAGACTGTAATTTGTGCCGCAAATATAAAGAAAAAATATCTCAACTGCATTCGGATTAAGCCCAACTTACTTGAATAAGCCATATGAACAATAAGTGGCAGTTAATAAATGACATGTTATGTCATGGTCCCATGGCAAGTGGCAACTTTATAAACTTCTCTGCACTTCTTGATTCTCTACATGAGTAAGCTGCCCAAGACAGGCAGTTGACAGTCATGGTACATAACATGCTGCTATTTGACAGCCAGAGTCATTGTCTTCATAACAAATGCCTAAACATGCCCCTATGTTATTATAATTTAACAAAGGCCAAATGTTTTCCATAAATAGCACAAGAAAATTCACCAGCACTCAACCGAAAGCCTGAACACACTAGGGTAAGGGATTTAATTTTTTTTTTTTTTATAATTTATTGTTGCCAAAACTAATAAAGGTAGACAGAAAAACACAATGCGCACTTTGGTTTACATTGGATCACATTATCAAAATATAGCTGGACCACCTGGCACAAAGCAAAGAGGAGTAAGTACTGCAACGTGTATTTTTCAGATTGTTTTAAAAATGTGTAAACAATTTACCCTTATCCAAAAGAACCATACTCCCATATGTCGGATGCCAGCCATAGAAGTAAAGACAAAATACATGATAATGACAGTGATCAACACATAGTCTAGCGGGAAAACCTGAAAGAAAAAAAAAACATTGTTGTGAGGGGTAAACTTTCCAAAGAGGCACAGACAATTCAAAACATTTTTTACAGTATAAAAGGAAAAGAATAGGACTACCTTCTATTCTGGCAAGTAAACCCAAGTAAGCAATCTGTATTATGTGTTCTTACAGAAGCAATGCTTGCTGCAGCAGTTGAATACTTCTTTTAAGCAAAGTTATCAGTATCCAAATTTTGACAAAAATTCTTTATGTCTGGGAATGACATATTTTGAGACTCCCAGTCTACAGAGACTGCCTGTAGTTGGCACCAACAATGATGGCGGGCTTACTTTGCGACGGCTTTCAGTACCATTTATGGAAGGTTTCCTTGTACTTGCAGCAAAAATACTCTGATGACATAGGGGCTACTGCTCCGGTAGGTGTATGTATGTGTGTGTGTGTGTATGTGTGTGTGTATATATATATATATATATATATATATATATATATATACATACATATACACACACACATACATATACATACACACACACACACACATAGTCTAATACTGCTACAGCAGTCAGGGGTATCCATCTATCTTTGCTATATAGGGAGTTTGCTGGGCTGACTCACGGGTTAATGTGCCCAGCTGAAGAAGGCCTGGATACCCCAATCTCTTTAACACTCTTAGTCTGCCAAGTGAATATGCGCCACCCTGGAACCAGTTTTTTCTGTGCATGTCAGACTGGAGAGCAGACAAGCTATACAACAATATGTTAACTGTGGTACAAGTTTTGTAACTTACCTAAATACTTATACTTTGTTCAGCATGCAATGTGTTGCACTACACATACTTTAAGGACCCGGATATGGGAACACTACTGTGACACTAATAACCCAAATGCTAAACATGTTTCCAATGCAACGCATCACTTTAGGGAATGCCATCAGGGCGATCTTTCCTCATTCAGGTTTAGAGGTATAGAAAGTCTGTCTTACTCACCTAGAGGAGGTGACAGGGAGAGACGGTTACTGGGGGGGGGGGGGGGGCATGGTAGATTTTTAGACTAAACACTAGCTTACCTCAAACCTGAGGTGGGATTAGGACTTGCATCAGCACTAAAATTTTACTTTCTCCCTAGTTTCCTCTCTCTTCATTTATACATATGTTTTGGCTTACACGTACATTCGTTTTATCCTGCTTAGTACTTTTATTATTTGTTTTTCAGTTTTTCAGTCCCCCCTGCAGACATTACAGCTGTTTCTTCTATTGTTAATCATTTGCCATCAATTAGGATAATTGATGGGTGGAGCCTGTGGTACTTAGTGCCATTATTTTTTTTTCAAAGTTGTGTCTTAATGTAGTTATGACTAAGGCCTTGTAGGCTAAAAAGGTATCAACTGATCTTATCTATGTTTATACACGGATTTCTGAACAAATATGATATTTTTTAAGAGCAACAATTGGTTGTGCAGATCAACTTTATGGAGCAGACAAACTACCTATGTGATGACAACCAGAGCCTGTGTGGTGAGACTAAAGCTGGATCAAAATTAAGCTGGTTCAGCAGGGACCGATCCATTTACAGCCATTCCCACGCTACAGAAGACAGTGATCAACTTCTCTCAAACAGGACTGTTGGAAAGCTTTTATTTGATCAGCGTCTGTAGTCAAATCGGCAGTGCATTCCAACAGTGGAAGAGTCCCCGCTGTCAGAATCCAATAGCACAGAAGGGAGGATTCCCTCGTCCACCTCACTTGTGTGGATAGGGGATTCTGCTAATTTCCATGTTCAGCCAGCATTAGCCTGATTGGTTATAACCATTTATCCTGCTGACAGGTGACAGCTGCAGGACAGTTAGTCAGGGATCAGCGTGTTAAATCCTTGCCACTTTGGGCAATATACTAACTTCTGGTTTTGTTAGCTATTTTGATGCCTTTACATTTTGGAAAAAGACCAGGTAAATAGACTATGTATGGTTTTACCAAGACTTTCTGTCTGCTGTGTCTAATAACTGTGCTGTAGACTCATCCAGGGAGTTGCACACACCCAGCTACTGAGCTAACCCTTCACATACAGTATTGCACAAACACACACACATCTACATCTACATAATATATACAAATCACTACATTACTTTAAAGTTGTTGTAAACCCAAATACCCAAAACACCATTTGTTTGCATAGTTTAGTTTAGTAGATGATGTTGGTATAACCTAAAAATCACATTGAGTGTACTTCTCAAAAATGCATCCTCATTTAGTTGCAGCCCTCACAAACCTGCCCATCTGTGGAAGCACCAAAGCTTAGGGGAGCAGTGACCTAACATCACACTATCCCCCACTCACTAAAACACAGTCTTGCTCTCTCTGTATTCTGTACGGTCTCTCCTCTCTCACTACGTGTGTCTTTCTGTCTCACTCTCCCTGCCTCTCACTCTCCCTGCGTCGGTCTCTGTCTCACTCTGTGTGCCTCACTCGGACTTTCACTGTGTCTCATTCTCACTCTGTCCATCTCTCTCTCTGCTGCAAATATCCTATGTAAGAATTTCAGTGAGCTTTATACCTGGATAGATCCAGAAGAGAGTGAAGGAAAGTTAAAGAAAACTCTGCCAAGAAAGTTCCCCCAACGGATAATGACCCCCCCTGTACTGCGCAGCGCTTGCACAGTACGAACCAAAATGGAGCTGCCGAAAATCGCAGAAGCTGAACACCTGTGAGTCAGCTGTACACGGCGCCTGCATGCCAACACTATTGTAAAAAAGACTTTCGGCGGCTCCGTAGTTGTTCGTACTGTGCAAGCGCAGCACATGCGCAGTTCAGGGGGTCCATATCCGCCGGGGGAACTTTCTCGGCAAGACACCATCTCCGATCTCAGGCACAGTGAAGTGCAGAGCAGCAGACATGTCCCCTTTACACCGGCTTATGCATGTGTCTTTTTACACAGGCTGTCAATTAAAAAGGGAAGGGGAGTGGCACCACCATTTTTTTCACGGTGGTGTTTGTTTTAATCAGTAGAGTGGGCAGAATTACAGCTGACAGGCTGTTCTTCTACCCACAATACCATGCACAAATGATTTGCACTCTTGATCTTTATTAGATTTAATGTTTTGTTTGTATTTGGTTTTCAACCACTTTAATGTTTGCTCCACAGGGAATCCCACAATTAGTGCAGGCTTGTCAGATCTGAAGCATTTAGTAATAATTGCTATAGCATACATAAATACACAATACAGTAATAATATTTCTTGTTATTCAAAATCTATCTACAAACCTTTTTACCCCAGCCTGCGACCCTTTTATGGTTGAACAGCTTCAATATCCTTGAAGGTATTTTGTGTATATGCTGCCACTTAACATTATAATGTTTATCTGACATCCCAAACACTGCTTTTAGCCTTCAAGTTATTTGTTTGATCATGACGAGTTAACTGCTGTCATGATATAGCTGTAATTGGGCCTTTAGAACAATATATTGTTCATATATATATATATATATATATATATATATATATATATATATATATATATATATATATATATATATATATATATATATACACACACATTTTTATTTTCTGAACTATATGTAGGTGCAATGTGTAAATTTTGGTGGTTGTTGTGCTTATTTTTTTTTGATTGATCCAAGAGTGGCACCTGTGATCCTTTCAAGCAAGATGTCTGCTGCATTGTAGTGGGTGGGCATTCCCCTAGTGTGATGTTTTTTTTTTTTTTTTTTTTTGTTATCATCAGTGTTCAGTGATCTCTTGGGTTGTAAGTGTTTAACAAACTGGCCAAAGCTGATTTTCTTATTATTGCCAAGCATTAGGTGTGGTTCAGCTTCTGTACCTTTTGTGAAGAGAGTGTCTCAAAATGTTTCAGAATATTAGAGAATACTTTACCCAAGCTGTTGCTATGATGACACTAAAAATTTTATTTTTATGAATAGCCTGGATGTCTGTAAAATTTCAATCAATAGTTCTTTGCTTTAAATGTGGATTTGAAGGGATGATGGCATTCCCGGGGGTGTGAAAACACTCAACTTTTATTCTATGGCCTTTATACAAGACTCATGCAGCAACAAAAGAACTTCTACTCACCCTCTGCAGAACTGGGAGAAGTAGATTCAATGGGTTTGTTATGTTTGTACCAAAGATTATAAATCCTGACTCAATGCCGGCAGAGTGAAGAGCTTTATCAAGACTACCAAAAGAGGATAGAAATGATTAATACATTAACATTCATATTTAACAAGCCACAATATTAAAAAGTTATATAAAGCTTCAGTAGGGACACCTTAGTGATATACTCAGAGGTTATCCAACATCTATTAATTTTGCGGTAGCTGCCCCACATATGCCCACATCAATCAAAACTGAATTATACAACGAAAAAAACTGAAAACTGGATAATTTCATGCTTCTGGCATTAAAATATAAATGAGTGGTGAGCTAGCCACCCAAGTGTTGTTCAGGACAGTATGAAAGCAGTTTAACCACTTGCTTACTGGGCACCTAAACACCCTTCCTGCCCAGACCAATTTTCAGCTTTTAAAGCTGTCACTCTTTGAATAACAATTGTGCGGTCATACAACACTGTACCCAAATTAATTTTTTATTATTTTTTTCCCACAAATAGAGCTTTCTTTTGGTGGTATTTGATCACCTCTGGGTTTTTTATTTTTTGTTAAACAAATTAAAGACAGAATAAAAAAAAAAAAATACAAAACATTTTAGATTTTGTAAATACATTTTGGAAAACAGGTCGTTTTTCTCCTTCATTGATGTACGCTGATGAGGCTGCATTAATGGGCACCGATAGGCTGCATTAATGGGCACCGATAGGCGGCATTAATGGGCACCGATAGGCGGCATTAATGGGCACCGATAGGCAGCATTAATGGGCACTGATAAGGCCTCACTGATGGGCACTAATAGGCGGCACTGAAGGGCATTGTTAGGTGTTAATGATGGACACCGATGGGAACTGATGGGTGGCAGTGATAGGCACTGATGGGTGGCAGTGATGGGCACCACTGGTGGGAATTGATAGGTGGCACTCATTGCTGGCACATGTGTGGCACTGGCAGGCGGTACTTGTGGGCACATATATGAGGCGGCTTTGCCTCCTCATCTTCGGGACTGATGTCCCTTCAATAGAAGCTGGTGATCTGCTTTTTTTTTCCTGCTCACGCTGTTAGTGTGAGAAGAAAAAAAACAATAACTGATCTTCTGTTTACATCACGTGATCAGCTGTCATTGGTTGACAGCTGATCACGTGGCAAGGGGTCGGGATCGACCCCTTACTCCGATCTGTGATCACCAGAGTCTCATTGACCTGGGTGATCACAGCGAACGCGCCCCCTTCAGGGGGCGTGGCCAGCGTACAAAGGGGAGGACATCTATAGTAGGCCTCCTGGCAAAGCAGATCCGCTCTGTAGCCATCATTTGGCTATAGCACGGATCTGTACAAGTTAAAACCTTTTGAACCCAGCCTAATGCTAGCCTTAGATTATTACTGTAATCCATGTATGTCCAAGTTAAAGACTGCATTATGCTCAAGAAAGCCAAGTAGTTTAGAGTCCTTCAAAAACCTCAAAGCTGCTTTCACTATACTTCTCTGACAAAGCGATCATAGTACTCTAAGCAAAGCAAAACTCATCATTTGATTTAAAATTGAACTCCGGGAACAAAAACATTTATTTAAGTATATATTCTACAGTAGTCTGAAATGATGTGTGACAGCAATACTTTGCTCCACATAGCTTATGTAGTGAGCAGAATTGTGGGAAGGAACCAGGAGGCCGCCCCACTACAAAACTGCCTGAATAAAACTACAGTGGGGTGGATACACGACCTGCCTTATAAGAGAGCGCAGCAATGATTAGTCTTTATTACAGAAAATCCTTGCACAGATGCAAAGTGCAGGACTTTTTCCATGCTGGATTCCTGCAAATCTGGAGAAAATACACAAAGGACACCAAGATTCAAATACGAATACAGGAGCCTCTCTTCTATTTAGACAAAATTTGTTTAGCCTTGAGTCCAGCTTTAACTATTGGAAGCTAGTGATTGGGGACACTGACAGGCTGCATTGGGTTGGCGACATTGTACTGCTGTGGTGATGATCATGTACAATGGCTGACTGCTCTGATGACACTATGTCGCATGACATGACGACACTGTATTGTACATTTTATATGATCATCACTACAGCAGTACAATGTCATCACAGGGACTCTGCTTTGGTAATAGTATATATATCTTTACATTCACTATGGTGACATTGTACTGCTGTGGCTAAAAGCTGCTGCCCTGACTACAGTGCCATTGGAGCAGCAGCCAATGTCTCCAATCAATACATAGAACAGTGCAGTCTAGAGGAAAAGAGATTTAATCTCCAAATACGGAAAGGTTTCTTCACAGCAATGGCTGTGAAAATATGGAATAGACTCCCTCCAGAGGTGGTAAAGTTGATCCAGGGAAAATCCGATTGCCTCTAGGGGGATCAGGAAGGGATTTTTTTCCCCTGCTGTAGCAGATTGGAGCATGCTCTTTTGGGGTTTTTTTTTGCCTTCCTCTGGATCAACTGTGGGTATAGAATGGGGTTTATTGGATTGTACGATATATTTTATTTATTATTTCTTTTATTTTTATGGTTGAACTGGATGGACTTGTGTCTTTTTTCGGCCTAGCTAACTATGTAACAATGTCACCATATTTAAATTTTTGTTTTTTTACACTCTAGTTGATTACTTGATGGCTGTTGCAAGCAATAAGTTTCCCTGATGCAAGATTGCAAAATGTGGGTAAACATGATTCAAATTTAATAAGAGATGGTGTTAAACCCATTTAATATAAGACAATAAAAAGCTGTAGCATAAAAAATAAATTCTAACAAAGCAAATATTAAAGCGGACGTAAACCCATCAATTTAAGTTCACCTTTCGGAGTAGTTTACACCCATATATAGGGAGCAACGTGTAACATGCTACAGCTTTTTCCCAAATACACTGTCACAATTTAAAAACAGCGTGGCCGTGCGGAGCTCCGGCCACACATCTGCGTCATTCATTCACTGAGTTCTGTGAATGAGTGAACTACAATATCTGTGTTCCATTACAGCAGACTACATGTAGTTCTCAATGAACTGTGAGGGTGCTGGTGAGCTGCTCTTCAGTAACTGTCTGCCATATGGGAGTCAAGGGCAGACAGCTATACTGAGAGAGTCTGCATGAGACTGGCATTGCCCCTGTGATCTACTTATCATGGGTGCAAAGCTTTCCAGGCTTCTGCAGGAAAAAATAAAACGCATTTATGTTTTCTATAGAATGTTTTCTACAGAAATATGTGCATTTATTATTTTTTCCCAAAAAGTTACACTTAAGGCATAGCGTGAATAACGACGGACATAGTTACTTGTGCTCTCAACTGAACGGTCAAGCTGGTGTGATAACTGCTTACATGTGCACTACTATGACAATTGGAGATCAAACACAGGTTAAGACCGCAGCTTCCTTGGCTATGAATGATGGGTTTAGTTCCACTTTAGCCAATTGTTAAAATAATTAAAAACATTTGCCTTTAAATTAATGTTGGCATATTACTGATATGGTATATATAGAGTAACTTATGAGAATGCTTTAATTTTCTAACATTGCTTGGTTGCCAATAATTTTAACTTTTTTTTTTTTCCCTAAAAGCCTTCTTGATTGAGCCTTGATAAATCTCTACTATTATATATCCAAGTCTAATGAAGCAGAAAGTTCTGAGCCTGTTGCTGTGTATATAAAAGGTTGATTTTCAAAATTTTCAAATGGATTAGCAACTTTTTGATAGCCGCAGGATACGTTCAGGTTAAAAATGCATAATCATGGCACATTAACTCTGGATGATATTTCCTGCCTGCCAAATGAGACTATAAAGAGCATTGCCACATACAATTTATGCTCATTATGATGGATAGGCCACACTAACCCTTTCAGTCCCAAAGGTGCAGAAAATGCAGAAAAGCCTGTCAAGTGTGGATTTTAGTAACAGCTTGATTCTCTTCAGTGGATATTCGGTGATAAAAAAAATTGAGCAGAAAGTTCAAGCTTTCAAAATTACTACCCAGTTCAAATTTAAAACTTAAAAAGTTTGAAGTTAAACTACCATGTAAATTGTAAAAATTAATTCATTCTTACCGTAGGTGGTACATATGTTGTGCTAAAGCCAGTAAAACTACTACATTTACCATTTTTTTTGCACAAGTGAATGTGTTAATATTTTTTTACACATGAAACAATGTTAGCTAATAATTTCTGAAGAATTCACCAGTGTAATAGGTGATAACATACAATTTAGGTTTGAGCATGCAAATGCTTCTGTATTATGCATTAAAAGCAAAATAATGGGATTTTTGACTTACCAAAAAATTAATTCCTGTTCATTCATTGTCAGACACAGCGCTCCATTATTCAGAACCATAGGCTTATATCGCCCCCTACAGAAGTAGGACACTGTGCAGAAAAAAAGACTTGGCTGCGCCTATGGGCAGTCCTAGGTGATATACACCCCCCCTCTCTGCTATAGGTCTTCAGTTTAGTAACAAGCAGTGTCCAAAGCATCAAAACTCACTAGAGGGGTGGGTGCTGTGTCTGTCAATGAACTCAAATTAATGTATTTTATGGTAAAATCAAAAATCCCATTTACTCTTTCATTCATTGAAAGACACAGCGCTCCATTATTCAGAACCATAGAGACGTCCCAAAGCAGTGCCAAACATGAGGGGTCGGACAGCAAAAAATCCCAAGGCTAAAACAAGAGCCAACCAGGTAACAGGAGCTCAACACAGAAACAAACTGGAGCCCAACCTGAACAATACCCCTTTCAAGAGGGAATAGACCCTCTAAACAGCAGCTTGCAACACCTTGAGGCAAAAAGAAGCATCCTCAGATGCCAGCACAGCCACAATGTAGAATTTTGTGAAAGCGTACATCGACGACCAAGTGGCCACCTTACAAACCAGCGCAGCTGACGCCTGATGATGGAAGGCCCAGGAAGCAATAAGCAGCCAAGTAGAATGCGCCTGAACAGGGAAAGGAGGAACCCAACCACTGATAGAATAGACCAGAGTCATCGTCTGACGGAGCCATCTAGAAAGGTCGCAGAAGAAGCAAACAGCCCCCTTTTTGGCACGAACAGTGGGTCTGATCTCCGAAAAGACCCTGTGACTGCCAAATACACCCGAAAACATCCAGGGCATGCAAGGACATTTTGACCTGGGATACAGGGAAGGCAATACAACGTCCTTAATCAAAAGGAATCAGAGGAGGGAACCACGGACAAGGGTGAATAACCAGTTCATCTTTGTGGATCACCAGGTAAGGAGTATGACGTGGTAACGCATACAGTTCTGACACTCTGCGAGCAGAGGTGATGGCAACCAAAAAAAGCCACCTTGTGTGACAGAGCAAGCAGAAGAGCCTCCCAAAATATTTTTAAAGGGAGGCTCCTGTAGAACTAAACGCAACAAGAGTAGATCCCACGTAGAAGCGACAGCACCAGTGGAGGCAGATGTCGAACCCCTTGATTAAAGAGTACACACCAGGGAGTGCGAGACCAGGGGACACCTAAGAAAACCGCCAAGGCCGACACCTGGCCCTTGATGGTACTCAAGGCTCAGTTCTGCTCAACCCCCTCCCCCCGTGAAGGAAGTTTGAACCTGGGAATGTTTGAGTAATTATTTATTATTTATTATATATATATATATATATATATATATATATATATATATATATATATATATATATATATATATATATTTATTTATATATATATATATAATATAATATATATATATATATATAATCTTTTTTTTTATTGGAATAAGAAAAAAAGTATTATGCCCCGTACACATGGTCGGAAAATCCGATCGGGTGTGGGCTCTAGCGGGTTTTTTCGGAAATTTGAGAGCAGGATCTAAAATTTTCCATCAACAAAATCCAAATCGGACTGTGTATGGAATTCCGACACAAAGTGCCACGCATGCTCAAAAGAAATTTGGAGATGAAAGCTATTGGCTACTGGCCTCTACGTAGTCCCGTTGTACGTTTTATACGTCACCTCGTTCGGAACGATCGGATTTTCCGACAACTTTGTCCGACCGTGTGTGAGCAACACAAGTTTCGGATAAAATCAGTCGGAAAAAATTATGGATTAGTGTGTATGAAATATTTATGTTGGTCAAGGGTTAACCTAGCTACCTCTACACATATGACAGGCTTTAGATTGAGAACCTAATTCATTCACAGTTCCTTTTGATCTGCAGGAATGTTGGGTTTGTTTGTGTGTTTTATGGGAGATGCTCTGCTATTTACCCACGTAAATTCAAATGCAAGGAAGAGATACCATCTGAGTTAAATATCTTTGATCTGTTCAGGAATGGACAATTTGCCCTGGCTATGACAATGCATAGTTAAGTGTCCCAATCAAGAGAAGGTGATGACCTTCTCTTTAATTAAGTTCTCTTCTAACCAATCATCTCCCCAAGAGAGGAGGTGCTAGTGAGAGGCTGCGCTATGCTAAATTAAGGGGAAGGGGAAATTGTCTTATCTTGGAGGAGATACGCCCAGAGGGAGGAGAGGGGTAACATCGTTCCACCAACCAGGGGAGCCCTGTTCAAGTCAATGAGATGGCCTATATTTGTGTAAGGTACACACAGGGAAGAGAAGGAGTCATGATTCTGATGGGCCACACACATCACTACTAGTAAATATCAGGTCAGCTCCCAGCACTTAAGGTATACCTGCTTGTCATATGTTTGTTTGCTGTTTGTATTTCGATCTATTGAGGAATATACTCTGTATTCTTTTATTTTAACCTAATATTTTCTGCCTTGATGGAGACTATAGATGGCTGTGCAATAGACTTTCAACTACACACCAATAAATGTTATTGTGTTAAAGCTTTCACTCTTGGACAAAGAACTCTTAACCCACATCATATCTTTGAGATATTAAATCTTAAATATAATAAATGGGCAAAGCTTCCTAGCCTTCAGCAGCTTCATAACTTCAGCACCTGGCTCATAACAGCCAGGTCTTCAAAAACCAGTGACTGAAGCAGGATGGAAGATCGGCCCTAGGGACACTGAGAGGTAGTCGCCAAGGGACGTCAGCCACCAAGTGCACCAGGTCAGCGTACCAAGACAATCTGGGCCCACTAGAATGACCGGAATCCTATCGTCCTTGATCCTGCGCAAAAGCCGAGGCAGAATCTTGAGAGGAGGAGAGGTGTAGATCTGACTATACTTGTGCCACTGGGCCACCAGAGCATCTGCAGTGTCCACCAGAGGAGCCTGTGACCTTGCCAGAAACCTCAGTACCATTGCATTAAGCCGGAACGCCAACAGGTCAACCACAGGAGTGCCCCATCAGAGACATATGCAATTAAACATGTCCTGGTGAAGGGACCACCCCGTGGAGCAACACTAGCCGACTTGAGGCCACCGCCTGCCATTTTTCCACTCCTAGAATGCATATGGCAGAGAGGGCCGGAACAAGGCATTCTGCCCACCAGAGGATGGTGGCTACTGTCAGGGTTGCCAGCACACACTCTGATGATTGACATAGACCACCACCATGGAATCGTTCGACTGGATCCATAGCGGGAGCCCCCGAAGTCGACCTCCATGATCCATACATAGGCTGATCGCTCGAAGTTCCAGGATATCGATCGGTAGTCCGGAATCCTCCAGCATCCAATGACCCTGAGCAGAACCCAGTCCCAGGCTACCTCCCCACCCGGACAGAAATGATGTGCCCTCACGAAATCCTGGAGAGTGAAGCCATCAGACCAGGGACCCGCTTTTCTGGCCCAGCCCAATCTGATAGCAGAGAACTCGGGCACTTTACGCCAGGATCTCTCTTGAAAGGAGCTGGTAAGGAACAGCGCAAATGGAACCGCCTCGAAGGTAGATACCATCATGCCCAACACCCACCTGAAGGACCGCAGGGAGGCCCATCTGCGAGACAACAGAAGTTGAAACGCAGCATGCAACTTCTGGAGTTTATGTCTCCCGGGGTTATTTTCAGGTATTGCGGGCTCCGGCGCTGTGATTGGCCAGAGCCGCGATGATGTCACTCCCACGCATGCGGTAACAGCACAATAGCTGAAGAAACGGCATGAGCGAGACGTTTCTTCAATGCACATGCTGATACAGTGAATATCTCATAAACATGCAAGTGTAGGAGACATTCACGGTACCTACAGGTAAGCCTTATTATAGGCTTACCTGTAGGTTAAAGTGGTGTGTAAGGGTTTACAATCACTTTAAGTAGTTAAGGATGGTGTTCTGTGAAAAGTAAAAGGGGGAAGTATATTCTGAAAATTTAAGTAAATGCGCACATATACACTAAAACAATATATAAATAGTATAAGGGGAAAATCTCACAAATATACTTACTTAGAAAGGAAAAGTGAAATTATCATCAGAAGAGCCACAAGAATAAAGAATATCCCCCAAATAATCTGAAACATGAAAGAGACTTTAGTTACTATCCATTTTGTTAATACATTACCAGTAAGAAAAATTTCTGAAATTGTGTGCGTAGTGCAGCGCAAAGTATAAAATGTAAAATTTTCTAAAATTTTTTGCCAAGTTTTCACGCATTAATATTGATCCAATACTAATCCAGTTATTACTCACACACATATATACACAGTATATAGGCATACCCCACTTTTAAGTACACAATGGGGTTTATTTACTAAAGCTAAAAAGTGCAAAATCATTTCTCCATAGAAACCAATGAGCTTCTAGGTTTTTTTACCAAAGCTTAATTGAACAAGCTGGGGTTAGAAGCTCATTGGTTTCTATGCAGAAATGAGCCTGATTTTGCACTTTTCAGCTTTAGTAAATCAACCCCATTGTGTACTTAAAGGTGGTGTGTGTGTGTGTGTGTGTGTGTGTGTGTGTGTGTGTGTGTGTGTGTGTGTGTGTGTGTGTGTGTGTGTGTATGTGTGTGTGTGTGTATGTGTGTGTGTGTGTGTGTGTGTGTGTGTGTGTGTGTGTGTGTGTGTGTGTGTGTGTGTGTATGTGTGTGTGTATGTGTGTGTATATAATTATATAAATATAATTTGCATAATGCACAGAAAAACACTGAGCTATTCTATTTGAAAGATGCACAGATACAAAAGCAGAAACAATAAAAGAACAGATAAAAGCTATTCAGCAGGTGAGGACTTGCATTTAGATGAGGTTTGATCATATTAGACCTGTAATGCTCATTGCTTGCATCAAAATACACAATCATTTCTGAGTTCTACTCAAGTGTCTACATATCATATCCAACTATCTAGAATTTTTAATAAATAAAGGAAATCTATGGACACAGAATATACTTTATTTTTTTGACAATCCAATATAATCTTCCTTTCACATTGTAACGTTCTAAAAGTCCCTGCATACTTTGCAGCTCCTTCCCTGCTGCTTACTTTCAGTTTTAAAAACTACGTGCCTGCAAGCAATGCCTGTACTGACTGCCTCCTAAAACTCATCTCCGCACCTCTGTAGCTCAGAAGGCAGGCTCTGTGAATTCTGTGACACGGCAGTGAAAACTCACAGGGCATAGTGAATATGAGTCACAGAATTCAAAGTAGTAAATATGTGTGGAGCTTCACAAAGTAAGTTTACAAATGTCAACATTGTTCAGATTAATAGTAGCAGGAAAAACATTTTTTGTTTCATACATATTTTATTAAAGTTTTCACGTACACTACAGTAAATGGTTTCATGGATAACATTGTAAAAATATCAGTACAAACAGAAAGCGTAACAAAATATAGCATACGAGAGGAACTCTGCCTAAACCCGATATAAACCTTAAGATCCAAAGAGTTATCTTTGGGTAGCAATACCCACTATGCTATCCTTCATATAGGTTTATTATAGGGAGTAGCAAGGTATAAAGGAGCACTACTGGCTAGGTCAATTAAAATCTCTCATGAGGAGGTGGAAGCAAAAGCAGACAAGACTGTTTTGGTATTAATCCCGCCTTCCCCTTCTGTGTTGAGTTGGGACAGGTAGGGAGGAAGGGCAGGGAATGAGAGAGGGAAAAAAATAAAAAAGGGGGGGGTTTGGGTAAGGGTACCAGGGGGGAGAGGGGGTGGGGCCACCACCAACTACCCTCTCCATCTCTAATATGTAGATTTGCATCTTATGGCTTATGACGAGCAGTCAGGAATATCCTTTGCTGTCAAGTCCCCTGCTCAAGGGACATGTCAGTCGTTTTGTCGTATCAGCTCTTGGTAGTCTTGGGAATCTTGGTAGATATGCCAAGCCGCCCAAATGGCTGAGTATTCAGATATTTTATCAAGAGTGGTATATATGAGCTCCTCCATCACTGCAACGTGGCGGATGCGAGAGGTCCATTCCCTCAGAGGGAGAAGACGTAGATCTCCAGTGGACTGGTACACACAGCCTAGCGGCGTTTATCAATTGCATAGCCACCGACTTGAAGTAGCAAGTGGGAATTTGTGAGTGATGTGTTATTGTGCCGGAGTGAGCTCCAACGGGAGTGAAGTGATCAGGGTTGGCATGTCATAAACCTTACACCAATAAGGCTTAATCAGGAAGCATGTCCACCAGATATGAAGAAGAGTGCCCTTCTCCACTCCGCATCTCCAACAGTGGTCAGACACCGCCAGTATAAATTTATGTAGGATATCTGGGGTTTTGTACAATTTAGTTTTTGTATCCATTCTCCTGTGTCGCCACGTTTTAGGGACTCCCAGAAAGCGCGGTCAGCGTGTATTGTGGCATATCGTTCCCCAAACATCCAGGCATTGAGAGCAGAGATGACATGGCTTTGGGGAGATAGTCTGGTAAAGAGAGACTCAAACACCGTTGGGTCTAGAGCTGCAACGATTATTTTGTCTGTCGACTAATTTATCGATTATTTTTACGATTAGTCATCGACTAACGATTATTTTTTATTTTTTTATTTAATCTAGTGTTCTTTTTTTTGATTAGCCAATTAATCCTTTGGATAACTTTACAAAAAATAAGTACATAAAAAAAAAAAAAAGGAAAGATAAAAGAATATAACTACATATATACACACACACACACACAAAATATATATATATATTTTTTATCTTACCTTTTATGGGGGAATACATGTTCTTTTGGGAGCTATGGTACTATACCCAATTCCATCTGAGAGACTAGGCCTTTGAGACCGACCCACCCTTTGTACATGGATCTTCCAGTCTACCACCCTCGTCAGATGTATAGCCCAAGAGTACCGTTGGAGGTCTGGGAGACCAATCCCCCCACTCGACTTCGGCGACACTAGCTTAGCCCATTTGTTTTGTGCGGGTTTGTTGCCCCATAAGAAAAACCTACACATGGCCCTATATGCCACAAAAAATGAGGGTGGCAGTCGGAATGGGATCGTTTGCATCTTTTATAGCATGCAAGAAAGGATCATAATTTTTCAAATTGAATCCCGCCCGAACCAAGAGATTGAGGGCACGTGCCATTTCTGCAGATCTCGATGCATGTTATCCAATTTCCGCTGTAAAGTTTCTAGTATAAAGCTCTGTTGGGGTGACGGAGTTTTATTCCTAGATATGCGTCAGCGTCCATTTTCCAATAAAATGGAAAGTTCATCTGGAAATTGTCACATAAGGTCCGAAGGTAGGGAAACATTCAAGGCGAATGACTGAGTAGTTGATTTGCAGGTTGGAGATGTGTTTGAACTGTTCAAGAACTGACTGGAGTTTCGGTACGGACGTTAGTGGGGAGAAAACTAATAAGACCGCGTCTGCTGCTATTTTAAATTCACAACCCCATACCTGTACTCCCTTGATGGCTTTGTGCTCCCTTGTACAATGGATTAGGGGTTCCAGGGTAAGGATATAGAGAAGGGGCGATAGGTTACAGCCCTGTCTTGTTCCATTGTGGATAGAGAAGGCATTCGACGGGTGGCCACTGACTCCAACTCTTGCCCTCGGGTTGGCATATAGGGACAGAATGCTTGCACGCATTTTGGTGCCAAGACCCAGAGTTCCCAGTACTTCACCAATATAGTACCAGGCCACTCGGTCGAATGCCTTCTCCGCATCCATTGCAAGGAAAAGGACCTCCTGTTGGTTAGAAGTTAGCCAGTGGTGAAGGTTCAAGGCTTTGATAATATTGTCCCTCGCTTCTCTGCCTGGGACAAAGCCTACTTGGTCCAGTCCCACCCATTGTGGTACATATTAGGACAAACGTGTTGCTAAGATTTTTGAGAAAAGCTAAACGTCCACATTAAGGGGGTTTAAAGCGGAGCTCCACCCGCACCAAAAATATTAAAAGTCAGCAGCTACAAATACTGCAGCTGCTGACTTTTAATAAATGGACACTTACCTGTTCCAGGTTCCAGCAGTGTCGGCAGAATGTGACGAGCGACCGCTCGTCTCTCGGCTGCCCCGCCGCCATCCTCTGTCAGGGAATCAGGAAGTGAAGACGCAACGTTTTCGGGTCTCAGTCTATATATCGGCACTGGACTCATTGAGGGTGCGAGAGACCATGTGGTCCATTTCCTGATATGGCATAGTGTACATGAGGGTATTGTCAACTTCATAAGGCAAGTCCGGTTTAAAATAAAATAAAAATACAAAAAACACAACAAAGGGGGACAAAAAGGGGAGGGCACCACTTGTGTGTATTGCTCTTCCCATGGCAAGAATGGGACATATGCTGTTTTGTTTAATAAGGCCTGTGATGGGACAGAGGTGGAGATGGGGTTCCAGGGGAGAGAGTCACTATCAGGAGGGGATCCAATGTCAGCTCACCTGACCATGCGATCTTCGTTTAGCGGTCTGTCTTGCGTCTGGCTGAGGAAGGAGATGCACGCGGACTGGCATCCGACTCCATGTCGCCTCTGGCCCTCAAGGAAGAATTGAGACACAGGCGCCAGTGATCCTCGTCCGTGCTCAGGGGGTGTCCTCTGGTTGAGTTGGTATTCAGGGTTCACATTGCACAAAGTGGCCGTACCAATCAGGCACTTGCATCACAGGGATACCCAAGGTATCACAGAAGGTGTGCAGGTCTGCGGGTACCCTGAGGGATGCAGTACGGTTCCCTGTGGTAGCTTGTAGGCAGAAGGGGAATTGCCATCTGTATGCCTTTCCCTTAAGGTAGTCAGAAGAGGGCACAAATATCTCCTATGTTGTAGAGTGATGGCGGACAGATCCTGAAAAATCTGGATGGGGGCCCCTTGATGTTCTAGGTGATTATGGTTTCGTGCAAGTCGTAGAATGCCCTCTTTTTGAGAGAAGTTGACCAGGAAACAGACAGTGTTCCCTGGTTGGGTCAGTTTTTCTACCCCGTGGCCTAAGGGCCCTATAACACTGCTCCATTTCGACTGGCGCATCTGGTGGTCTGCCTAGTAAGGTATTAAAGATGGCCCAAACTACTGCCTGTAACTGGGGACCCTCCACCGCTTCTGGTATCCCTCTTACCTGCAGGTTGTGCCTACGGCCTCTGTGTTGTCCAGGTCCTCCATGTAGCAATGCATGTTGATCAGATGCAGGTAATTAATGCTGGTTACTTGCTGAACTTACTGAATAGCAGCGCCATGAGCCTCAGTCACTGTTTCCATGTGTCCCAGGCGAGTGGTGACCCCTCTCAGATCGATCCTTAGATCCGAGCATGTGTGAGGGGGAAGATCCCTGCATGTCACCGCTGGATTAAAAGTCAGGACATTAAAAGGACACCACCCCCTCCCCGCTGGCAATGTTTATTACCAACATTGCTCAGCCCTGAAACACTAAAATTAAAAGAAACATTGTTTTTTTGTATATTTCTGTTTCTTCATCTGCAGATCAAAGGGATGAACAAATGTTCCTCTGTTAAACCCCTTAATAACCATTAATTTACTCGAATCAGCCTTAATTAACTCCCTATTCTCCTCCATTTATTATTTTCCAAGTATTGGTACTTGTATGCATTGTAAAAAAAATTGGTATCGGTGCATCCCTAGTTAAATCTATACGACCATCTATCTTCTTTTTATGGTGCCACTTAAACACTGATGATTTTGAATTTAAATATATGTGGCCTGTTGTTCATTCTATGGCCTCCCAAGCAGAGTCACGCCATTCTTGTTGAGATACCCGGTTTGTACATGTCCTAATACCTTTGAGTATTCTCCATTATTATGAATGTATAAATAGACATCATTTCTCAGATCCTAGTACTATCTATGGGTCCACCGCTGGTTCCTGGGGTCATCTAGCTATTCCCTTCAGTGCCACAATTACCTGTCTGTTGGGGTCCGGTCCAGCTCATGTGATGTCATAGTTTTTGTAGCAAATACTGAACATAATAAAACACCTTTTTGTATTTTAAGAAGTCTCCTATGCATGTAATAAAACCTTTTTTTTAAACAATATATTTTGTTTTAATAAACTGTTAAGTTAATTTTAACCCATTTTGTTGTTGGTGTCTTGCTAGAGCCCCATGGGCAATGTAACTTTGTTATGTATTTGACAAAAAGGGATGGAGGTAGATCACCTGTTTACCAGATCACAATAAGAAATTCCAGTCTCTTAGACCAATCTTATCTACTTCATAAAGATCTTGTTTGCTAGATCCATATGCACATTCGTAGCCAAGATCTCTTGTCCTACCTAGAGTTTGGTACATACAAAAAAGACTATAGCTAAGGCCCTTGAAGTTATTACTCTTTTCCTTTTGAAAACCATGGTCCTATATGACTCACCCCTCAGTGTGCACGAGGATTAATGGCATTCTGTCAGAATCCATCCCTATTCAATTTTGGAACTTCCACTCCACCTATACCACCAGGGAGATCTACATTGCCCCACTATCCTTTGAAAATCATTGTTAATCAAAGATCCCATCATATTCAGTATCAACTTTATATGGCCTTTCCTTATCCACCATTTATTCCTTGACCCCGTCATATTTCTTACAATGGGAGAAAGAACTTGAATGCACTTTCTCAGAGGAGGCTATATCAAAGTCATTCATTCTAACACATACACTCCACAGCTAGCATAGCTCAGGAATGCAAATTTACACATGACCTTAATTGTACTTCCAAACACAATCAGATATCTCTTACCTATGATCCTCTGTCTCATATCCTTAATAAAGAAGAACCTCTTGCTCTTTATTATAGCAGCAAGAGCTGTATTACCCAAACATTAGAAATCAACTATGCCTCCTCTAACTGCAATGGAATGGATTGATTAAACGTCTTGATGTGGATGGAAGAACTAAATGGCACAATATTATGACAAACACCCACAATTTTCGACCAGCTGGATACTCTTTCAGGACAGCGCTGACTTGGATACTCTGACCCAAGCGCCCCAGTTTATCATCCTATGAACAGCTATAGATCTTTGAAATACATAATCTAATGTACGATTAACTTCTGTGTATGTGTGTAATATTCTGTACCTCACACTACTTCCTTTCTCGCCCTTATTCTT
Organism: Lithobates sylvaticus; assembly: GCA_028564925.1. Lineage (NCBI taxonomy): Eukaryota > Metazoa > Chordata > Amphibia > Anura > Ranidae > Lithobates > Lithobates sylvaticus. Next base: position 318,920,428 of record CM053028.1, on the reverse strand, counting down.
TTTTCCCCCTTCCCCCCATCATTCTTTTTCTTCCTCATTATTTATGGACCCTTCCTCAGCACAATATAAAATGCTTCTTCTCTAACTGGTACTATTCTACCTATATACACACATATGGAGCCTGCATTGACCCATTTATTGGACACCAATGAAAGGCCCTGCTCCTAAAACACGACTCTACAGTACCTATTGCGAATACCTTTGTTCTATACTGATTTTCTTGTGTTTGATATTGTAATATAAGGGATGAATATCTTCAGGACCCATTGCCTTATTAAGCTTTAACTGAGCCAGTTCCTCTGCTACCTCTGAATCTAGAAACCCTGAAAATTAACCTTCATTACTAGAACCAATGTCAGCCCCCAACTTGTTTTTGTTAGTGAAACTTATTTCTGTAAAGACTGAACAAAAGAAATTGTTTAACCGCTTGCAGACCGGCACACGACGATGTACGTCGACAGAATGACACGGACAGGCATAAGGGCGTACAGGTAGGTCCCCTTTAAGATGCCGCCGTGCCATCGGGCCGGTCGGGACCCCCTGTGAGGCCGGTCGCGGCTCCCGCGGACTCGATCGCCGCGGGGATGCCCGTGATCGTCTCACGGGAAGGCTGAACGGGGAGATGCGGCAATAAACGGCATCTCCCCGTTCTGCCTAGCAACTAGTGACGCCGATGTCTGCTCCCTGTGATTGGAGCAGAGATCAGCTTTCACTAGCTGACAGCCACGCCCCCCCCCACAGTAAGAAACACACCTCTAGGCATACTTAACCCCTACACTGCCACCTAGTGGTTAACCCCTTCACTGCCAGTGTCATTTACACAGGAATCAATGCATTTAAATAGCATTGATTGCTGTATAAATGACAATGGTCCCAAAAATGTGTCAAAAATGTCCGATGTGTCCGTCATAATGTTGCAGTCACAATAAAAATAGCTGATCGCCGCCATTACTAATGAAAAAAAATTATTAATAAAAATGCTATAAAACTATCCCCTATCTTATAAACGCTTTAACTTCTGCGCAAACCAATCAATAATTGCTTATTGCGATTTTTACCAAGAATATGTAGAAGAATACGTATCGGCCTAAACTGAGGAAAAAAATATAAGTTTTTTTATATATTTTTGGGGGATATTATAGCAAAAAATAAAGAAAGAATGCATTTTTTTCAAAATTGTCGCTCTTTTTTGTTTATAGCGCTAAAAATACCACCAAAAGAAAGCTCTATTTGTGGGGGGAAAAAAAGACGTCAATTTTGTTTGGGAGCCACGTCGCACGTGCAATTGTCAGTTAAAGCGACGCAGTGCCGAATCGCAAAAAGGGGCCTGGTCCTTTGGCTGCAAATTGGTCCGGTCTGAAAGTGGTTAAACTGTTTGCTACATGTGGCACCCAGTTTTCATTTTAGTGATCCCAAGGTATTTTTATTTTCTCTTCCATCACAGATGTACCTAAAAAAGGTTTGGTCCCCTTTCTTGATTTAGCAACGTTTACAGATTATACAGTAGTGTTAATGCCCAATCTAGTTTAAGGCCAACTCCACGAATTACACAAAAATTACACTTGAAGTGGGCCCCTAGCACTGAAGGGGGATACTGCAAGGGTAATTTTGGGTAATGCCATCTTTAATATTAAAAAAGATGTTTGGTTGAGTGGTATGTATAATTTTAAAATAGAAGAATATTTTTTTTAAAAGTGTCCGTCTAAAATTGTATTTGTCCTGAATGTAGCTTTGGGTGCGTCTTTTCACCAAGCAAATATTTACACATGTTTAGGACCTTCTTCCTCTACCCTATTTTGCAAATAAAATCCATAGAGAATGCAAGTAGGCTGGGGACATTGGTAATCTGGCTTAAAGAATAAGTTTACCTTTGGGAAAAGGTTACATGTTCCACCCAATTTAAGGGTGGAACATGTAACATGTTCCCAGTGTTGCAGCTGCCACCTACCTGCAAAAAATTAGCATTTTTTGGTTTCTTTAAGTGAACTTCTCATTTAAGTGGAGAGCATGAGCTGTCACAGACCTTCAAAAACTCTGGGGGTAGTGAGCCTTCTACTAAAGAATGAATCATACTGGGTGGACTTATTCTTTAATCAGAAATCACAAATACTGCATAAAGACAGAGTACCAGTTTGCATACACCACTAAAAGCCTCCTATATAAAACGAATAAGTATAGGTTATGAAGACAAAACAATTAAAACTGCAGGAGCTATTTTATAAACTAAGTCAGAAAAATAAGCTTAAACTTCAAGCATTAGTGGCTTGAAAAATGGGAGATGAGGTTTTGTAAATGGGGTAGAGTAGCTAATTAGAGACTATTCGAAAAAACAAAAACACAACTCTAGGTTCATCATTTTAGGAAATGCACAATTAATGATCTATAGATGCCTATAAAATCTATTTCAGAATCCATTGTTATCTACTGAATAAATATTGTATATAAAATTGCACTCCATGTAAGAACTATTTATTTCTCCAGACATATATTATGGCATATTTGCACTACATATGTTTTCATAGTAGAAAATGTAATTAGTTGCAAAAACAACCAACGTTGCTAACCTATATTGTTACAGTAGGCGAAAGTGGAAGCAGAGTCTATTTTTGGTTACGTTATCACTGTGGCCAATTAATTCTGAATAAATAACCTGCATTTTTTTTATTGGTTTCCTTTTTTTATAGGTTTTAAGTAATCTTTGATTGAAGCAGTAAGCACTGAGGCTTGAAATTTTAGAACACCAGTTCATATTATAACAGCATTTTTAAGGCAATGAAAACATAACTATGTGGTGACAATGGGGACAAACGTAAAACAACTTTGGTACTGTACCACCTGGTGAATTTATGAAGTCATATTAGAATTAGAGACAGTTTTTTTCACATTTATGTGCACTGCTTGCATCGTTTGCACAGTTAATAAAATGTACTACACTTTATCTCCGCTAAAGGATGGTTCAAACCATTTTTTTTTTTTTCAAAATTGTGGATAAATGTGCATAGTAGTGGTCCTATACAGTACTAAGGTAACCCACTTGGAGATATGGTGAACTCTGCAAGAGGGTAGGAGCTCAGTCTTTTAGACGTTTGTTAAAACATGTATGTAGCTTACATGCATCACATTTATGGTTAACTGCAAGCTTTAAAGCTGAATGTTGGGCAAAAAAATTTGTATTTAAATTAATTCCTCAATAGTCACAAAGTTTATACTTGTATAATCAATTTGTGTGCACCAAATGCCTTAGCAAACCCACATATTACCTGTGGATGTGACCAAGCAGGCCCACCTACTACTGACTCCCTGTATAAAGCTACAGGAAGCAGAAAATACCAGATCAGTCACACCGCGCAAAGAGCGCCACGGTGGCCGGTCTTTATTAAGGAAATCTCCTGTACAAACACAAAGTTTCATGCTGGCTTACTGCACAGATCTGCAAGAAATACACAAAGCACACCAAAATTCAAATAATAATAAAACATACTTCTTGTATTTAAACAATATCTTATGCAAGTTACTTGTCAGCACATATGGGGTGGATCAACACAGCAGACCATTAAAGTGATTCTAAAGCCTAAACATTTGTTACCTTAATGCGTTCCTTGCATTAAAGTAAAAAAATAAAAAAAATTTAGGCATCAGCATACCTCCCTTTTACTTACCTGAGCCCTCATGTGATCTAGCACTGTCTGGCAGCTCTTCTCCCCTCACTTCCGGGTCTTGCTGGCTTTGGCCCTTGGCCCCCCAGTGCCGTCAATCAAAGCCATTGACAAGGGAGCAGGGGCTGGGCCGAGTCCTGCTGTCTGTCAATGGATGCCGCAGTGGGGCTCAGAAGTGAGCATGCACGAGTGCCCCCATGGGGGCACTGGACATAGAAGAGGGGCCAAGAGCATCGACAGGGGACCCAAGAAGAGGACGTTTGCAGCCGCTCTGTGCAGTTCCATTACACAGAGTAGGTAAGTAGACGTGTTTGTTATTTTATTTATTTTTTAACATTTTTACCCTTACAATTGCTTTAAGATAACCATTAAAAAAGGTGTGTGCAGTGAGTACACCAAGCTTTGGTTCATGCTGTTTGCACACTAAAATAATTCTGTCCTTACTGGAAATAATAATAGACTGATGTCGCATAGTAAGGACCACATGGCCAAGCCCTATTGGACGCTGATGGACCCCTTTATGTTTTTACTATTTATTTGAAGGTCTGAAAGCCAAGCTAACAGAATAAGTTGCATTACCTTACCTTGAATGGTCGCATGACAGTACAACATTTCACCCAGCAACTCTTTTCATGATACACCAAATGTCTCTCTCTCCTCTCCAAGGTTTTTGCTTTTTCTTCAAGTTTGTACAAACTTTGTCTATCTTTGCTTGATAGTGGTCTGCCATCCTTGCACTGAATTAATAAAGAAATATTATAACACAACCCGATGGACAGCTTATCCTAACCCACTACTATTTTACAGTTACAATGTTAGCATGTGAAAATATCTGTCTTGTATGGATCAAAGAGGAAAGCCATATAGCAACAAAGGCCTACCTGCGCCCCCCCTCCTCAAATGTTTTTAAGCAGTAGTCATATATTTTATGATAGACTGCTATGTACAGCAGATGAAAAAGACTAAAATTAATCTACATGGCCAAACTGTTAAGACACAATTCACATGAACAAATTCTAAACTCACTTAGTGCAAGGAACCCTGCACAAATAGGCGATAAACAAGAGAATTACTTTTTTGTTTTTTAGAGTACAAAACCACCTCAAACAAAAAAACAGAAAGTTACCCCAGGGTTTTTTTTAGCAGCAGAGAATTTGTATAGAAATGGTTAATAATAATTTCAAATGAACAATAATGAATCATCCATATAGGTGGTGCGACACAAAAACATGTTACATGACTCATAACAAAGAACACCCTATGTACAAGCATGGTTTGCCAATTGTATTTATAACATATGTATCCATGTGAAAAACCCCAATACATTTCGACCCTTGCTATTTCCGGTCTCTTCAGGGGGATTTATATTCTAGGAAAATATCCAATTAAAGACATGGAACAGTATCAAAAAATGTAGGTATAGCATTTCAAATTGAGCAAAATTATATCTCCATACACAGAGGTATAATTACCAATGGGTGGATGAAGACATGAGGATGTATCGCACAAACCAGGATTGTAGTTGTCCAGTGATCCCATCGCCGCCGCACGTCCTCCCCACGTCCTTCGGGTGGGCGCATAGTCTATCGAGCTTGCAGGGGGCCACGTTCTCAGACCCGGAGAGGAGGATGGGGGTGAAGCACCTGCAGATGGTGCAGCTTGGTGGACTATGCGCCCACCCGGAGGACGCAGGGGGGGTGTGCGGCGGCGATTGGATCACTGGACAAATACAATCCTTGTTTATGCGATACATCCTCATGTCTTCATCCACCCATTGGTAATTATAACTAGGTGTATAGAGATATAATTTTGCTCAAATTGAAATGCTATACCTACATTTTTTATACTTTCCTATGTCTTTAACCGGTTCCCGACCGGCTCCTATATTATTTACGTCGGCAGAATGTCACGGCTGAGCAAAGTAACGTACCCGTACGTTACTTTGAATTTCCCACCGTGCCCGCGTTCGCACCTGCCACAAGCTCCCCGACTGTGCCTTCGGGTCCTGCGGACTTGATCGCCGCGGGGATACCCGCAATCGTGTCACGGAGCTCAAGAACGGGGAGATGCCGATGTAAACAGCAACTCCCCGTTCTGCCTAATGACAGCACACTGATCGCCTGTTCCCTGTCCTCAGGAGCAGCGATCAGTGTGGTGTCACACACAGCCATGCCCTTAGACAGTTAGAAACATGCCCCTAGGAACACTTAACCCCTCCCCGCCCCCCTAGTGGTTAACCCCTTTACTGGCAGTGACATTTTTACAGTAATCAATGCAATTTTATAGCATTGATCGCTGTATTAATGCCAATGGTCCAAAAAATGTGTCCACCATAATGTTGCAGTCACGATAAAAAATAAATGTAAAAAAAAAAAAAAAAAAAAAACGCTGATCGCCGCCATTACTAGTAAAAAAAAATTTTTTTTTTATAAAAATGCCATAAAACTATCCCCTATTTTGTAAACGCTATAACTTTTGCGCAAACCAATCAATAATCGCTTAGTGCAATTTTTTTTACCAAAAATATGTAGAAGAACACATATCGGCCTAAACTGAGGAAAAAATACATTTTTTTATAAATTTTTGGGAGATATTATAGCAAAAAGTTTAAAATAATGTGTTTTTTACAAAATTGTCGCTCTTTTTTGGTTTATAGCGCAAAAAATAAAAGCCACGGGGGGGATCAAATACCACCAAAAGAAAGCTCTATTTGTGGGAAAAAAAGGACGTCAATTTTGTTTGGGAGCAACGTCGCAGGACCGCGCAATTGTCAGTTAAAGTGACGCAGTGCCGAATCGCAAAAAACGATGTGGTCAGGAGGGGGTAAATTCTTCCGGAGCTGAAGCGGTTAATTGGATATTTTCCTAGAATATAAATCCCCCTGAAGAGACCGGAAATCGCAAGGGTCGAAATGCATCAGGGTTTTTAATGTGGATACATACATATGTTATAAATACAATTGGCAAACCATGCTTGTACATAGGGTGTTCTTTCCTATGAGTGATGTTCCATGTTTTTGTGTCGCACCACCTATATGGATGACTCATTGGTCAAAAAAAGCTGTGAAGGTTCCATTTGGGCTTTACCAAGTGCAGAAAGTTTAGTTTTTATATTATATTATATATATATATATATATACATACATATATATACACACACACACACACACACACACACACACACACACACACACACACACACACACACACCAGAGCTATAGCAAGGAAATCAGAGAATCACAGGTTCTGCAGTATGCTTGCCACATGATTCACAGAATGTTCATCCAGGATTCATACAGTTTTCCAATTGAATCCAATTAGAAAAAAAAAAAAAAAAAAAGCATGAATCTTTTTGAAAGAGAAGTTGATAACGGACCATTGCCCAGGCCTGGAAGACCCTGCACATTGTCTTTCAAGGGATGAAGTCACGTATGACTGCCTTGATGCTCCATGAGCAGATGTCTAGCATCGTGAACCATTCACATCCTAAATTTCTTCAAGTCTGGGAACTGATCCGAGCGGGACATGCAAGGAAAATGCAATGAAGATAAAAAACAGCATTTTAGCTTGCACATGTTTGGATGATAAAATCAGCAGAGCTTACCCTCACTTCAGATTTACCCCTCAGGTTTACAGCGACTGCACTTCCAAGTGCACTTTCAGTACAATTTCAAGTGCAATGCAAAGTGGATTTGCATTTTGTAAATAACCCCCATTGTGTCTTAAAACCAATACATACATTGAAACGGAAAGAGTAATTGAGGTTTGGAATAGACTTGCTGCACAGGTAGTGAGTCAGTCAACAGTAAGTGGATTCAAACATGCTTTGGACAAACACAGGTGCATACTTAAAAAAATAAAAACATTTGTAAATTAAAAAAATAAATAAATAAATAATGTGGCAGACTTGATGGACCATCAAATATGCATGCCTTCACTTTTTAATTAGCAAATTCAATGTTTGAAAAAAACAAAACCTTAATTCTACTTTGACACCAATTTAAATGTTCTTAGCATTGCAACTTACTAAAGTACCAGGCTATTAATCAAACATCAATATGTAAAAAAAAAAAAAAAAAAAAAAAAAAAAAAGAAGAAGAAAGAAGAATGGGGAACTACTCTATCAAGGTGGTCACTGTAGGTCTGGTCTGTCTCTTGATATGACATTGCAGTTATAGCACATCAGCAAGCACTCTTATCCAAAAATAAATACTACTTGCATCACAAGAGATACATGACAAGAAGCAGATTTACAGATGCAAGAAATGCAGTTAATAATTCATATCAAGATCTTTACAAGAGGTATTCATTGAATATTACATATAGCTCCAGCAATTGGACAACACTGATAAAAGGGAAAAACAAAATTATTCACAATTACTGTTTAAAGAAAATAAGAACACATTCTCCTTGCCTTCGATTTAATTCTTTCAATTTGCTGTTCCACCTCTTCAATATCCTCAGTGTTTTCCAGACGTTCGTAATGTACATTTCTTGTACCTTTAATTAAGTTTAAAGGAAGGGCGGACATCCCATAAGCCTAGAAGAAGAGACATCATTTACCAGGACTTTTAATTTTTTTTGTAATACAAAAGATGGCAAAGACGAATTTTAAACCCAGCGCGTGAATTTCATTAAAATGTGGACTTATTCAGTTTTAAGTTGGTAACTAATGCACTGATTTAATAATTTCTACGTTTCTCAACATTTCCATTCTAGTCATAAGCATTAGGTTACACAGCTAATAAAATTAGAATGTTTAACTACATAAGGTAAAAATAGGAACTTGGTGGATGTCCAACTTTTAAAAATAACGGCTTTGTTTTGGATTACTGTTTGGTGTTGAATTAAGACCACAGACAAGCTGACATTTAGAGCTAGTACTTTCTGATGCAGCTTAGCATTCACACTGGTCCTTCAAAGATTGCATGCTGTTCAGACCCTCAGGCAGTAAAAGCAGAGCAACACAATGTTACTTCCTCCTTTAAACCCCATTCATTTTGTATGGGCTCAAATCACACCACAAAAAGGTATCCGTTTTTGGTATTGGAGCATTTGCACGAGTATGTGCACTCGAGAAATTGCTTAGTATCAGCACCAATACCGGCGCAAACTCTAATTACGTCCACACTAAAATGTGAAAAAAAATTTAAACATAGAACACCATTCATCAAGTAGAAACATTAGCTTGCAGAAAGACCAATACATAAAGTCTATAATGTAAAAGTGCATAACAAATGCAGCACTTCAAGTGAAACTCTTCAGCTTAAAGTTAGTAATATATCCTCTGCCACGATACTATGAATAAAGTAAAACTCCTTATATATCTATATCTATATATCTATATCTATATCTATATCTATATCTATATCTATATCTATCTCTATATCTATATCTATATCTATATCTATACATACATACATACTTTTATTTATTTATTTATACAGGATTTATTTAGCGCCAACAGTTTACGCAGCGCTTTACAATATAGACATACATACACACACACACACACACACACACACACACACACACCTTAAAGTGGAAGTAAACCCCCCTATCGTTTTCAGCCAAGGAAGCTGCCATCTTTGCCTCTGTTTAATCTTCAACTGCCACGGTGCTGCACATGTGATCCGTTATGACACCAGCCATTGGATGGTTTGACTGTTTGGTTGAGAGCACAGCCAATGTGCAGTTAGCATTCCCGGCATGCCTTTTTTTTTTTTTTTAAACTGTTAAATCGATGGGTTTACTTCCGCTTTAAAGCTGAACTTCAGCTTTTGATACACTTTGTATAGTTTGTTTGGGCCAAACGAACTATGTCGCTCATTAAACATGCGAGGCCGCTGGATGTGCTGCATAAACTTTAAGTAGCCGAGGCTATATACAGCATACCGAATGTGACATCAGCCTGCCTCTCTGACTCAGCCAATCAGAGAATGCTTTGTTTTCATTGCGGGAATACATAGCTTTCTATGAATGGCTAAGCACAGATCAGATAGACTCTATTGTGTTCTGGGTATAAGACAAGAAGTCTTGGCTCGAACCCAGAACACAGTGTGGTGTGCTGTATGTACATACAGTTTATACAGAACATGCAGCGGTCTCACATGTTAATGTGGGACACAATTTGTTTGGCCCAAATGAACTATGTACAGTGTATCAAAGGCTGGAGTTGAGCTTTAAATTATCTATCCAAAATTGTGTAGGGTGCAGCAGCACGAATGAGACTCTAGAAAGTGCCAAATCCTCCTAAACAGAGAGAAGGCTTACCAGAAAGATGCACCCCAAAGAATAGCAGTCAGTATGTTATAATTCCCATACTGGATTTGAGACCAATCAGCTATCCCTGCAGCAATGTACTGACCAACACTGCTCCAACGTCCCCAGAATATGAGAAAAACGCTACAGTTGTCAGTGCATTATAAAACGACTGACATTTAAAACAGTTACTGTCACTTGTAAACACAAACTGTGTAGTACGAGATCAAAGCCTAAAAGCTTTGGAGCTTTTGAACACTGACATTATCATTCAGAGCCATTTGTGTTAAAAGTTGCAGTACAAATTTGACATATAGACATTTTATATCGTGCAGATTAAGAAATAATGACGCACCATTGGAGCATTTTTCACCTATGTTCTGGGGGCATTGCAGACAAAGTGTTTGGTGTTTTTCTGTTTTTGCTACCAAACTGGGATAACATCTACTTTAAATTTTTTTCACATTCAAATACCATAAATTAAAACAAAAAATTTACAAAGTGCAGTTTATATTTTAAGTGCTTTTTACTTGCTTAAAACCAGCTATTTCGTTTCCCACTATGGAGGCAAGGAAGGAGTTGTGGAGACCAGGTTTAATATAACAAACACTGCAGGTACTGTGCTGGTAGATGTTATCAGTTGTAAACTAGATTTAAAGTGGTTAAGCCACTCTGACATGTTTAGGCTCGGCAGACATGATACACCGTGGTCAGTTTACAGAGGGGAGGGTAGAAACTGGAAGGATCGGACAGTTTTTTTTTTAGGTGATAGAAGGGGCCAAAATTACACAGCACAAGCATTGTGCTGTATAACATGCTTTAAGGGAATAGGAGACATTTATTTATTTTTATTTTTTTAAGGATAACAAACACTTTAAAGAGGAATTTTCAAATGTCATTTTTTTCTTTCTATAAAAAAAAACAAAGGGTTAAAGATCTCAGCCTTGAATTCTGCATTGTATATTAATGAGGGGAACCTAACTATGTCCCCACTTTTTCCCTCCGAAATAGCTCAGAACAGCTTGCAGTCCCTTGTATAATCCTGCTCCTAAGAAATAAATAGAAAGGTAAGAGCTATATATTTTAAAATATTATAGTTTTAGGTACAGTTTAGAGTGTGAATGGGAACACATAATAGACATATAGTGGGGGGGTTTCGTGAAATTTGACTGTAAAAGTGGAAATACACTTTACGTAGTGGCCAGGTTTAATTCATTGGTGTAGTTATTCTGTTAGCGTTTCTTATATTAGAATATGCTTCTTTTAGAACTATATTTGGCACAATCAGTCAAAAAAAATAAAAATAAGCCATTGTTATGTACAAATATATGTAACTGCACAAAAGTACAGAGTGCAGACATTATGTGATCTTAAAAGGTTAACTAACCTTTTGTGAAAAATAAAAAATAAATATAGCTTATACAATTTCCACACAAACCATGTTGTAAACAAAAGGTGATTACAAATTACCTTTAATTTTCTATCTGTAACCACTGTAATTTTATGTAAAGTTCAATGCAAAATGACCCAGACACCATTGCTGTACAAAAACCCTCAAACATGTAATTTCCTGCTTGTGCGATTGGCTCACCGATTTTCCCAGAAGTCTGACCTAAGATACAGGTCACATTTTTAGGTATCCCCTGCTATGGGAATTTCAGTTTGGGTGAGGTGCTCACAAAAGGTTAAACACTTCTAAAGTGACACAGACACTACAACTTTCCTCATTAGAAGGTAATCATAATGAATCAGACTCTTCATTTGGAAACAGTTTGAAAAGATACAGTGGAACAAATCAACTGTTTCTTAAGAACAGAAAAAAAAAAAAAAAAAAAAAAAAGGTATGACTCTGCTACAAAACTTACAGAAATCCTTGCAATATACACATATCACCCAGAGTGGATGTTTTTGTTCTCAATAAAAGTGGAGTTACATGTTAAGTGTTTATGAATAGGGAGCTTAAACGGCCTGCCTTCTATCATTTCCATTTCACTTTCCACACTGGTTTAATTATTTAAATGTATTAATTGACTGTTGTCTCTACTTAAACATCTTGAGTTCAGCCTTGGTGGCTCAAGCGGAGGTTCTCCCTTCCCCCTCCCTCCTTGCAATCTTCTGGGACACGTCACAGGTCCCCGAAAGATTGCCCGACCAATGGGGAAGCGCTGCGTGCGCAGTCCACACCTGGCTGTGAGCCGAAAGCTGTCACAGCCCGGTGCCCACACTTGCAATGCCAGCACCACGGAGAGGCGAGGGAGGGAAGCGAGGCCTCAGGTGGCCACTACGCTGGATCGTGGGACAGGCGAGTGTGTGTTTATTAAAAAAAATAGGATTTGTATAACAGCTTACCTGTAAAATCATTTTCTTGGAGTAAATCACAGGACACAGAACCATAGTAGTTACTATGTGGGTTATAGGACACCTTTAGGTGATGGACACTGGCACACACTAAGACAGGAAGTCCACTCCCTACATAACCCCTCCCATTACTGGGAGTACCTCAGTTTTTGTAGCAAAGCAATATACGTGTATTAAAAGAGGGGAGGGACCTCTGTGTCCCGTGATGTACTCCAAGAAAAAGATTTTACAGGTAAGCCGTTAAAAAAATCCTATTTTCTTTATCGTATAGTTACTATGTGGGATGCCAACTGAGGGGAGGGAGACAAAACAAAAGTAGGGCACCATGAGACCAGAGGACTTATACTGCTGCCTGCAGTACACTGCGCCCAAAGGAGATATCCTCATGCCTTTTTACATCAACCTGATAGAATCTGGTAAATGTATGGACTGAAGACCAAGACGCGGCCTTGCAGATTTGAGCCATGGAGGCTTGGTGATGCACTGCCCACAAGGCACTAACAACCCTGGTGGAGTGCGCTTTGATTTGAGAGGGTGGAATCTGCCTCTTCAAACCATAAGCTTGAGCAATTACTTGCCAAATCCATTTAGAAATAGCAGATTTCAATGCTGCCTGTCCTTTTTTAGTACCTTCAGGCCTTCAAGTAGACTTTGACTGCTCTTACCACATCAAGAGAATGTAGTGACTTTACTTCTGTAGAACAGGATTCCGAAAAAAAATTAAGCTACAACAATATCCTGGTTTAGATGAAAGCCTGACACTACTTTCAGTAGAAAGTTAGGGTGAGGACGCATTACTACCCTATCCTTGTGAATAATTAAATATGGCTCTTTACAAGAAAGAGCAGCCAACGCCGATACCCTTCTTGCAGAAGATTGCAGAAGATTTGGCTACCAGAAAAATTAGTTTCCTTGTCAAAAAGGACCAAGGGAATATGTTTTATTGGCTCAAAAGTTTGTTTCTGTAATGCCGACAGAACAAAATTCAGGTCCCAAGGGTTCAGGGGTGACCTAACCGGTGGATTAAGCCGCGTTACCCCCTGTATAAAGTCAGAGACCATTTTTGCCTGACCTTATACCAGGGATCCTCAAACTATGGCCCTCCAGCTGTTACGGAACTACACATCCCATGAGGCAGTGTAAAACACTGACATTCACAGACATGACTAGGCATGATGGGAATTGTAGTTCCTGAACAACTGGAGGGCCATAGTTTGAAGACCCCTGCCTTATACACTACACACTCATAACATTGGAAACAGCATGAGACCAAGAAGTTTAAAAAGGTAGCAACTGTAAGACTTCTAGAAACTTCTTAATGGCAAGTACATATAAAGGATCAGTGCTGGGTTGACTTCTAAATTATTAAACCAAACAGAGAAAACTCCCCTATGAAAGAAACATTATATAGAAGGGAAAATTCACTTGATCATTGTGTTTTACTACTTTTTAATTACAAGGACAATACGTAAACCCACAAAAAGCACTGGCAAATATACTTTAACAAGGTAGAAATAAAAAGGTCATAAAGATAAAAAAAACAAAAAATAAAACTAAAAAAGCCATTCAGAGCGGTATAATGTAATCCACATTTAGGGATTGATTGAAATAGAATTTATATAGCTATTCACCCAAAAGTGCATGTGTTGTGTGAATGACACAAAAGCTAATCTAAATGGGCTATAGCCTTTCCTGTTTGAATGAAAATCTTACATTTTAAATAGATAATACTGCATTTGGTCACTAGATGGAGCCAGGTATCAAGGGAATGTGTTCTACTTATCCCCATCTAGTAGCCAAATACAGTGTTTTCCAATTAAAATCAATGATTGACAATCAAACAGAACTGGGTATATTATATTTACCCATGCATTTGCCTCATTTGCATAGAACAAATAGATGTATAAATGCAATCTAAATTCCATTAGGTTCATTGGCTGGGGTCTATTGACAGGATCTCCTAGTATGGAGGGGGAAAGGACTAATGTGAGGTCACAGGAGAGACTGAGGCCAGGTTCACACTGGTACGACTCGACAGTCGTAACACATTGGATCCGGCTTGGCCCTGCGACTTAAAGTACGACTTCAATGAACGGGGATCCGACTTTGATCCCCGACAATACCAGGCACCGTGTCCGGTATGAAAACGCCCACAAAAAAAAAAAAAAAAAAAGCATGGAATCCCCCTCCAAGAGCATACCAGGCCCTTCGGTCTGGTATGGATTTTAAGGGAACCCCTACGCTGAAAAAACGGTGTGGGGGGTCCCCCAAAATCCATACCAGACCCCATCCGAACACGCAGCCCAGCAAATCAGGAAAGGGGAAGGGGTTTGAGCGAGTGCCCCCCTCCTGAACTGTACCAGGCCGCATGCCCTCAACATGGAGGGGTGGGAGCTTTGGGGCAGGCGGTGTCCTGCGCCCCCCCACCCCAAAGCACCTAGTCCCCATGTTGATGAGGACAAGGGCCTCTTCCCGACAACCCTGGCCGTTGGTTGCCGGGGTCTGTGGGCAGGGAGCTTATCGAAATCTGGAAGCCCCCTTTAACAAGGTGGCCCCCAGATTCCTGCCCCACACCCTATGTGAATGAGTACAGGGTAAATTGTACCCCTACCCATTCACATAAAAAAAAAGTGTCAAAATAAAAACACATTACACATGTTTTTAAAGTAATTGTATTAAGGCAGGTCCGTCGTCTCTTCCGCTCTCTTCTTCCCTCTCCGGCTCTTCTGTGTCCTCCGCTGACATCTTCTGCCTCCGTCGGATCTTCTCCCCTCTCCGGTTCTTCTCCCTCTGTCTTCTGCCGGGTCTCCTCCGCTGTCTTCTCGCTCGTTTGCTCGCTCTTTTGGCCCAGGCCTTCTCTGCTGTCTTCTTCCGATGTTGACTTGACGCTCTCTCCCGCTGTAATGCCGGGTGCGCCACTACTTATATTGGCATGGGGCGGGGTCACTGCATGATGTCACCTGAAGGCCACGCCCCTTATGGCGGTACCACCTGGGGCACGATGGGCAGTGACGTGCCAGTTAAGATGGCTCCCATAGGGAAACATAGATTTTCCCAATGTCGGAGCGTTTGTCGTACCAGTGTGAACCCAGCATAACTCATGACAATCTGCTTTGGGTTTGGACAACTAGACCTGTCCAGAGACAGGTGCGACATATCCCACGACAACATGTTGTGCTACAAGTTCTGAGAGTGGAGCTGGACAAAAAAAAGTTACTATATTAAAAAGGAAGCTTACATCAAATTTAAGATACTTAAGGGCACAGCCCTGAGCCTGAAGGGCTCTCCTGCAGAAAAAAGGACCCAACTCTTCTGTTTATCAAGGATAAAACACAGGTACCTTAGTTCTACAGGGCCTGCACTTGCAGGGTTGTCCCACTGGAGATCCACAGACACTTCAACAGAGAAGAAAACTGAACTTGACAGCTACACCAAGTAGACTCCATGACAAATGATGTTATCTGAACCAACCAGCAGATATTTAAGGAATGCACAATTTCACTAAAGAAAGTCTTGAAGTCAATAGAGCTGAGCAAAAAAAAATAATTATTTCCTCCCAAGGACACTAGCAAAAATGAAGCATGTTGATCTCAGAAGAGCTTATACTTCTCATGACCGCTTGGCCTACAGCTGTCCCTCAATAGATGGGAAAGTAAAGGCTTTAACCTTGTGTTGTGTACAGTAAACAATAAAAAAAAAAAAGATATATTATATATACATACACACCCATACATAGTAACGAAAGGGAGTACACCCCTGACATTTTTTATTATATATCTTTTCATGTGACAGCACAGAAGAAATTACACTTTGCTACAAGGTAAAGTAGTGAGTGTACAGCTTATATAACAACGTAAATTAGCTGTCTCCTCCACACACAGCCATTAATGTCTAAACAGCTGGCAACAAAAGTGAGTACACCCCTAAGTGAAAATGTCCAAATTGGGCCCAAAGTGTCAATATTTTGTGTGCCCACCATTATTTTCCAGCATTGCCTTAATCCTCTTGGCCATGGAGTTCACCAGAGCTTTACAGGTTGCCACTGGAGTCCTATTCCACTCCTCCATGATGACATCACAGAGCTGGTGGATGTTAGAGACCTTGCACTCCTCCACCTTTCCATTTGAGGATGCCCCACAGATGCTCAATAGGGTTTAGGTCTAGAGACATGCTTGGCCAGTCCATCACCCTTACCCTCAGCTTCTTTAGCAAGGTAGTGGTTGTCTTGGATGTGCGTTTGGGGTCGTTATGTTGCAATACTGCCCTGTGGCCCAGTCTCCGAAATGAGGGGGATCATGCTCTGCTTCAGTATGTCACAGTACATGTTGGCATTCATGGATCCCTCAAGGAACTGTAGCTCCCCAGTGACAGCAGCACTCATGCAGCCCCAGACCATGACACTCCCACCACCATGCTTGACTGTAGGCAAGACACAATTGTCTTTGTACTCCTCACCTGGTAGCCGCCAGACACGCTTGACACCATCTAAACCAAATAATAATAAATCCATGTCCTTAGTCTGCTCGTCTTTAGCAAACTGTTTGCAGGCTTTCTTGTGCATCATCTTTAGAAGAGGTTTCCTTCTGGGATGAAAGCCATGCAGACCAATTTGATGCAGTGTGCGGCGTATGGTCTGGGAAATGACAGGCTAACCCCCACCCTTTCAACCTCTGCAGCAATTCTGGCAGCACTCATGTGTCTCATAACAACCTCTGGATATGACGCTGAGCACGTGCACTTAACTTCGACCATGGCGAGGCCTGTTCCGAGTGGAACCTGTCCTGTTAAACTGCTGTATGGTCCTTGGCCACCGTGCTGCAGCTCAGTTTCAGGGTCTTGGCAATCTTCTTATAGCCTAGGCCATCTTTATGTAGAGCAACGATCCTTTTTTTCAGATCCTCAGAGAGTTCTTTGCCAAGAGGTGCCATGCTGAATCTCCAGTGACCAGTATGAGAAAGTGAGAGTGATAACACCAAATTTAACACACTGGCTCCCCAGTCACACCTGAGACCTTGTAACACTAATGCGTCACATGACACCGGGGAGGGAAAATGGCTAATTGAGCCCAATTTGGACATTTTCACTTAGGGGTATACTCACTTTTGTTGCCAGTGGTTTAGACATGGTGTGTTGAGTTATTTTGAGGGGACAGCAAATTTACACTGTTAAACAACCTATACATTCACTACTTTACTACTTTAGCAAAGTGTCATTTCTTTAGTGTTGTCACATGAAAAGATATAATAAAATATTTACAAAAATGTGAGGGATGTACTCACTTTTGTGAGATACTGTATTTTTAGAAGGGAGTTAGAAATTTTCTTTCTTGTTGGTTTATTACACATAGGAGAAGAAATTAGCCAAATTATGCATCGCTTACCATGTATTTGAATTAGTAGACACCCTTGGCTAACTATTTACAGATATGAATTGATTGCCTTGAAAACTGCATTTTTTTTTTTTGCCCAAAGAATACTGTTTTCCCCAAATAAGGTTGATGGTGCAAGTGTGTCCTATTGCCTTACAATAAAATGCCTACATGTCCAACTGCAATCCAATGTCTAACTAGCTTCATAACGAAGAAACAGAAAAAGCATATATGGAAAGAGAAAAAGGATTGTAATGTCTGCTTGTAAGCAAAATCTGTAACTGTGGAATCACAGGTACATTTCAGTATTTCAACAACTAATGAGATGATATATTTTATTTGAACATAACGCAAAATATAAACATCTGTATACCTGAATGCGTTTCAACATCTGCTACACCATGCAGGGTAAATTTAGATTCTGTATTACCGAAAAGATAAACAGGAACACTGAGGCGTGCAATAGTAAATTAACGGTCAGGTAGTCGCTGGGCAGTCATATAATTACAAATAGAGAAAAAAATTTTTCCTTCGTGGTAACACAGACAAACAAACAATTTCCACTAAAGACACAGTGGTAAATAATGTCAATGTGCGCTTTAAACAATCCAAATCATACCATGTCCCCTCCAAGAAAGCCTGCTGGCAAAAACACATCAGGGTGGTGTAGTATCTTTTCCATGAGGAGCCCCTGCCAACACTGCCATGCTGGACTTTTCCAATTAATGGTGACATTGACTCCACTAAGGAACTTTGCTAAAAATCCACATGGGGTGAGACTGTTCCCATTCAGGGACTTTTGTTAATTTTATATCACATACAGTGACTCTGGTGACCTTTTATCACATTTAGTCTATAAACAAATTCTTGGAAGCTCCTGTAATGGCTTGGTACAAAATATTCATTAGATGTCAATATTTTCCTGTTTCCATTTGGACTTTGCATGATGCAATCTACACTGGTTGGCATGACATGCAGCATAAGTTGAACACCTGCACTTTTGCACCTATACATGACTTCATTGTGCCAAGGATACACACAGTGTCCACGTGTATATTGCAGGAACAGTTTGACTTTTAGCCTCATTATCAACATAATATTTCACATCCTGATCTATGGATTGTTTTTGCTGAAACTAAAGATCTCAAGAATTGTATTATCCACTGTACTCTTAGACCAGGGTTCCAATGAATCCTAGGGTTTCTCTAGAGCAGGCATATGCAATTATCGGACCTCCAGCTGTTGCAGAACTACAAGTCCCATGAGGCATAGCAAGACTCTGACAGCAACAAGCATGACACCCAGAGGCAGAGGCATGATGGGACTTGCAGTTTTGCAACAGATGAAGGTCCGCTAATTGCATATCCCTGCTCTAGAGGTTACTAGGGATTCCTTGAGCAATTTCTGCCTCTCAGATAAGTTTCCACTTACACCATTGACCTTTTTAGCCATATATAAGGGAGCAATTCTTCCTAATGACCACAAGTGTAGGGAGCATGCTTCTCACTGACCATTACACTAATGTATCATGAGTTGAATATATATTTATTTTAAGGCAGGCGTCCCCTGAGACCGGAAAGTTATTTCAAGGGTGCCTCTGTGTTTAAAATGTTGAGAAGTGGTCTTAGACACATCTATAGACACTGATGCATAATTTTAAACAGATCCATGATAAATTCTTTTTGGTGGTCAATTGGCAATGTTTGTATACATATAGATCCTAGATCTCAATTTGTTGTTTACTTTATACATTTAAAAATGAGTGGTTGCTGTGGACAGCTTATTTTTCAGCCTACAGTATGTTTTTAAACATGAGGTCCTATTAAAGTAGACGTAAATCCTAACTAGATGACATTTAGTTTGCTAAAGCACTGTGCATTCAAGCAATCGCAATGATTTTTCTTTTTCTTCAAACTGGCTTGAAATTACATTATTATGTTAAAAATGATATGAGATTTTAACGATTGGGTTTACATATATTTCAACATTAGACTAAAATGGCCTATTAAACGGCTGTCTACACCTGTGCTAAAAAGCGGCCATAATCTCACCCGTAATATTTGATTTTTAAAAGCTAAATTGCATTTGGAATAGATATTATTTTGATCAGGCAGAAGGAACACTTGGCTTTCGTATGGCAAGTTAGTTAATAACAAATTGACCAGCGGCAATGCCAAGTGACCAGTTTAAGATTTCTTTTTAGCTCCAAAAACAAAACCCATGTAATAAAACAAAATGTTCCCTGATAGTTCTATGCAGAACATGTATGACAGCCAGAATAATAAGCTTTGATATAACAATGCTGCCAAGAATGTGAAACGCATGAAAATGTGATTAAGAAGCAGTCCCTGCATTCATCTCGTCATTTCAGAAGTATTACTTCACAAGGACATAGTGAACTGTTCTTAGCTAGGTATACAGTATTAAATTTTAGGCCGTTGTATCACAGGATGTTGGACTTTTCATACAGAAAATTAGGAGAGGATAATAAAGACCACATTTTTAGAGCTAGTTTCAGGGATTTAAATATTTCTGCAACAGAATGTAGAAGTACGGCATGCTCAGATTTAGCTGTAGACTGGCATGTACAAAAAAAAAAGGCTGAATCTGAATGAGAATCAAAAATTCTCAATTAGATTCACATTAATAAATTATTTTTTCCACAGAAAACCTACCACAGCTAACAAATAAACTCCATTTGTGCAATACAATAGCTGAATAAATGTTTATATACAGCACAATTGTTTGACAAAAGTGTCTAGCAATCAAAGTAGATAAAACACAAAAAAGGTGAAAAAAAATGGGTGGCAGAAGTAACAGGAACATCTCAGATGTTCTGTGTATCTTGAATATAATACATTTTAGGCATTCTAAAAGAAGGTTTCATGCAATGTAGTTCAAGGTAGCAGATGATATGGAAAACAGGCTTAAATGGCTCAAGGTTTCTTCACAAGGGTCTCTATACCCTTTGGAGATACAGTACTGTGCAAAAGTCTTAGGCAGGTGTGAAAAAATGCTGTAAAGAAAAGAATGCTTTCAATATTTTAATGGTTTATTTTTTAGCAATTTACAAAATGCAAAGTGAGCAAAAGAAAAATCTAAATCAAATCAATTTTTGGTGTGACTGCCCTTTGGTTTCAAACCAGCATTAATTCTTACTCAGTGGTGGAACTACCACCATAGCGACACACACGGGCGCTATGGGGCCCACAGCCGAGTGGGGCCCAGTGAGGACAGGCTCTGCGGGTGCGCAGGCAGCTCCGCAGGTGAGAGCCGGCGGTTCCGCGGGCTAACAGTGAGGGCGGCTCCGCAGGCTGGCCAATCAGGGAGCTGGCAAGCGGGGAAGCAGAAAGATGACATCTTTCACCGCCCGGCATCCCTGCAATACAGTTCCCCCTCACTGTGCAGGCAGCCGGGAAGCAGAGAGATGACATTATCTATCTGCTGCCTGACTGATGATTTGCTGCTTGACTGTGTGACACAGCAGGAAAGTGACACAGTAAGTGACAATCTGTAACATGTGGCAGGTGACGTGGCAAGTGACAATCCGTAATGTGTGGCAGGCGACATGGCAGGTGACGTGGCAAGTGAAAATCTATAATGTGTGGAAAGTGACAACCCGGGACATGGCAAGCGACAATGAATAATGTGTGGCAAGTGAAAATCTGGGACTTGGCAAGTGGACAATCTGCAACATGTGGCAGGTGACATTCAGCAACGTGTGACAAGTGACAATCTGCATATGGTGACAGGTGACATGGCAAGTGGACAATCCGTAATGTGTGGCAAGTAACAATCCGTGACTTGGCAAGTGTAAAATCTGCAACATGTGGTAGGGCTCCCACTGATTCTGCATAATGGTGAGTTGAACTATTTCATTTTATATAACAGAACATAAATTGGTTAGAAGGCATGAAGATCAGCAATGTGTGTCCTTCAGGGGCTGCATACAGTATACTGCATACTTTATTGTTCAAAATTAATATAAGCTGTTGCCTGGGTGCTGTGCCACATGAGTGTGGTAATCTGTTGTTAAAATGCATTAGTTTATTTTTTTGTGGTGGGGGGGGGGGGGGGCGCCCATACATCATTTTTCTATGGGGCCCTGTGATTTCTAGTTATGCCCCTGTTCTTACTCCTGTACAAAGTAACATTTTGTAGGATTACAGTCACATGTACCATTAACCAATTATACCAAGCAGTTGCTAATGATCATCAATTTCCTAAGTAGGTTGAAACAGTCATTAACTGAAACTGAAACAGCTGTGTGGGAGTCTTAAAACTTGGAGAGGAACAGACAAACTCTGCTACCAAGGTGAGGTTGTGATAGACCATATCATGCCACAGCTCACACACCATGGCTAAACTGAGCACAGCAACACAACACAAGGTAGTTACAACGCATCAACAAGGACTCCAACATGCAAAGATTTCAAAGCGGACTGAGATTTCAAGATGTGCTGTTCTTTAAAAGAATCACAAAGAAATTGCAATGTTGAAGACCGTGATCGGCCAAGGAAACTTAATGCAGCAGATGAAAAATACATCAAACTTACTTCCCTTCGATATCGGAATAAGTCAAGCAGTGCCATCAGCACAAAACTGGCAGAGTGACCCAGGTACACACTTATCTACTGTCCGGAGAAGTCTGGCCAGAAGTGATTTTTGTGAAAGAATTGCAGCCAGCCATAACTCTGACGTAGAAAAAAGGATAAGCTACTTAACTATGCAGGAGAACCTAGGAAATGGGGGTGCAGAAAAATGGCAGCAGGTTCTCTGGACTGATAAGTTAAAATTTGAAATATTTGGTTATAGTAGGAGGCAGTTTGCTCACTGAAGGGCCCGAAAGTAGCACAATAACAAGTGCCTGGAGGCAACAGTAAAGCACGGTGAAAGTTCTGTGCATGTTTTGAGCTGCATTTCTGCAAAAGAGTTGCAGATTTGGTCAGGATCAATGGTGTCCTCAATGCTGAGAAATACAGACAGATACTTATGCATCATACCATACCATCAGGGAGGTGTGCGATTGGCCCCAAATGTATTCTGCAGTAAAACAATGACCCCAAACAGTCAATGTCATTAAGAGCTCCATCTTTAGCGTATAGAAGAACAAGGAGTCCTGGAAGTGATGGTTTGACCCCCACAGAGCCCTGATCTCAACATCATAGAATCTGTCTGTCTGGGATTAAATAAAGAGACATAAAAAGTGCAAGTGTACCTAAAAGAATTGATTCTGTTTTGAAGGCAAAGAGTAGTCACACCAAATATTGATTTGATTTTTCTTCAGATCATTTACTTTCAATTTTGTTATTAAAAATAAAGTATTAACATTTCTATTTCTAAAAGCATTTTACATTTACAGCATTTTTTCCCCACTTGCTTAAAACATTTACACAGTAATGCGTGTTAACCAAAATGATGGCGGTGTTGGACTAAATCTCATTAAAAGGAAAAAGAAAAACACCACATGCCATGGCTGCAATGCTTTTTGGAAAAACAAAAAACAAACACACAGTCCCATTAGGTGGACAAACATGATCCATTTCAAGGAATGGAACAGAATGGCTCTGAAAAGCGGTTCACCATATATCACTTTTCAGAAGGCGCTGCAAGGTTCCTTGCAATTGAAAACTTAGCCTGACCGTACCTTGATTTCAGTTTTGATTGCATAAAAACAACCACAAAAAAACAAAAACAAAGACCTACGATTATGTTTCAGTTAAAGGGGTTGTAAACCCCATTTTTTTTTAAATAACAAACATGTCATACTTCCCTCCACTGTGCAGTTTGTTTTGCACAGAGTGGCCCCGATCCTGTACTTCTGGGGTCCCCCGGCAGCACTGGTAGCTCCTCCTCGCATTAAGTGTTTGTGTTGGAGAAGGCTCTCCTAAGGTGGACACCCATGCGGGGGCGCTCTCGAGTCCTGCATCTGTGTACATTCATACAGAATACAGGACTCTGCCCTGCCCCCCGATGTCTGTGTCATTGAATTTGATTGACAGCAGCGGGAGCCAATGGCTGCGCTGTTATCAATCTATCCAATTAAGAGCTGAGACAATGGCCAGAGAGGAAGAGCGTATTTCCGCCGAGAGAACGAATGGGCTCAGGTAAAACGAGTAAAGAGTAAAACTGGGGGGGGCTCGACGATGTACGCCAGCAGAATGGCACGGACAAGCATTAGGTCGTACAGGTACGTCCCTTTAAGGATGCCGCCGTGCCACCGCGTGCTCGCCGTCTCACGGGGAGATGCGTTAGTAAACAGCATCTCCCCGTTCTGCCTAGCAACAAGTGACACTGATCTCTGCTCCCTGTGATTGGAGCAGAGATCAGTGTTCACCAACACACAGCCATGCCCCCCACAGTTAGTAACACGCCCCTAGAACACACTTAACCCCTACACTGCCACCCCCTGGTTTTTGTATAGCACTGATTGCTGTATAAATGGTCCTAAAAATGTGTCAAAAATGTCCGATGTGTTCGCCATAATGTTGCAGTCACGATAAAAAAAAATAATAATCGCTGATCGCCATTACAAGTAAAAAAAAATAAAATCATGAATAAAAATGCCATAAAACTATCCTCCATTTTGTAAACGCTATAACTTTTGCGCAAACCAATCGCTTATTGCGATTTTTTTTTTACCAAAAATATGTAGAAGAATACGTATCGGCCTAAACTGAGCAAAAAAAAAAATGTTTTTTTTTATATATTTTTGGGGGATATTATAGCAAAAAGTTAAAAATAATGCATTTTTTGAAAATTGTCGCTCTTTTTTTGATTATAGCGCAAAAAATAAAAACCACAGAGGTGATCAAATACCACCAAAAGAAAGCTCTATTTGTGGGAAAAAAAGAACGTCAATTTTCTTTGGGAGCCACGTCGCACGACCACGCAATTGTCCGTTAAAGCAATGCAGTGCCGAATCGCAAAAAAGTGGTCTGGTCTTAAGCCAGCAAAATGGTCCGGTCTGAAGGTGGGAAAACACTGTGCTGCACATAAGGCAGAGCTGTGAGAGGGGAACCCAGCTGGCCCACCCACTACAGGCTTCTTCCAGAAAATTTGAGGAAGGGCGGATACCAGACCACTCCCCACTCTGCAAAGAGAGCATAGAAGCTACTGGTCTTTATTACAGGACGCTCCTGCACAGAGGTGACGTTTGTATTACGCCACAGACCTGGAAGCATTACAAAAAGCACACCAAGATTCCTGTAAGAATACACATGCCTTTTCTATTTAGACAAGATTTGCTTATCCCGGAGTTCAGCTTTAAATGTTGTATCATCTGTGGCCTCTTGTTTCAGAGCTAGGTAGGTTGTAATATCTTCCACTGAACAGCAGCAGAACACATGAAAACTCAGTCTAAGAGGTAGCACAGAATAAACAGATAAGTGCATGCTACTCAAATCAGATTTTTAAAGATGTTTTCTGTAAGAAGTTCTATAAACCATACTTCCATGGTTTTCAATGCAACAGTAGCACAGTTTGCTTTGAATTACACATAATGCAGCAACTGTAAATTTGAACAACTAAATTCTCAAGGCCAAAAGAGAAGTCTATTCATTGTACAAAACTGACGCTAACCTTGGATACTTAAAACTGAAAACGACTGCACTGTGCCTTAAGACACCGAGCCGCACGACAATAAGGGCACTAAAAATGACAAATCCATGCTTAGAAGTAAACTATTTAAACAATAAAGATGCATAACTGTGAAAGGGAGTTAAATAATAAATACATTCAAAATGTTATAATAAAAATATTACAATAGTGACATATCAAAAAATAAATAAAAAATAGCCCCCTTTTTATGTCTAACGGTGGAGAAAAATAGATACACAAGCAAAAGACACAATCAAGTGCATACATTGAACACCACTGCCCCCTAGTGAATATTCAGATAATAAAATATCATCATCATCTTACATAGCCTCCTTCTTTTTACATATCTGGATGTTATTCTACAGCAAAATGGAACAAACAGATTCAGAAAAGGCTTACAATAAATTAAAATGCATGAAGTGAGTTGGATAAATGTAGCGATTAGTGTTTAGCATTGCCTATTCCTAAAAGTCATGATGACTGTCATTTCAGTGGTGTCACGTAAGATAAAACATTAAAAGGATTTCATATCTGATGCTGACAAGCCCTTCTGAAATTGTGAATACAGCTGCTGATGCTTCAACGGGTTTGTTTTAAGTGGAAAAGAAATAACTTCAAACGGTAACAATGGTCCTCAGAAGCATTAAAAGAGAACACCAGACAAAAAACATGATAAGTGAATAGTTTACACAGGTGTCTTTTTTTAGTCTTAGATGTATTAGCAACAGAGTGCTCAGAATACCCTAATATCACTGCAGTGACAGAGATCATAGAAGTGCACACTGGTACGGTGGGGGCGATTGGTGAGGCATACTTTGATGCAGTGGCGAGTGAAGTGAGGGCATGTGGGAGAAGTGGTAAGAGCATGGAGAAGAAAATGGGCTAGGCGTAGGAGTTGGTGCAGGAGGACAATGAAAGTCAGCTGAGGTGGTAAAAGTGTGCAGGAAAACGGTCAGCGTGAAGGTGCAGTGGTGGGGAGGTTTCAGGCATGGTGGTGAAAAGGTAAGTGCAGACACAATGTTGCTGGTGCAGTGATGATGGGGGTGGTTGCAGGCCTGGTGAGATGGTATCTCTGCAAAAGAATGGTTAGCTGCAGCTCCAAATGTAGTCCTCCTAGACAGCAGCAGAGGGTGGTTGACTGGTTAATGTGTGAGCTGCCTGGCCTGAAATTACAAGATTACAGTACCAGTATATGTAAAAAAAAGCTGCCATGCATACATATTATGCAATGAAATCTTCAAGTTGCTACTGAGCATGTGCCAGGTGTTACAGCCATTCTGGCTTATGCCCACTACCTGTCTTTTAGTGACAGCAATACTAATTCCCTCTAATATGCAGCAATCTTTGCAGATACCAGCAATCAGTTCCCAGCACAGGAAGTCTTCCCCTTATGAATAACTTTCTCTGCAAATAATTTACTAGTGATGGGAGACTTCCTCTTCTGGTAGCAGATTACTGACATGTTGAGTGAGTGCTAGAGGTTAGAGGAATACAACATCACTGTCACTAAATGTTGGGTCTGGGTCCTGCTTTCTAAACATGCGCAGTAGAGCACCGTCGACTTTCATGGGGCCAGGAGACATTTCGTTCAATAAGGTTTATTAGTTTTAAAAGGTAAGATATCAAGGTACAGTCAAAAATAAATCGTTTGAAGAGTAAAAAAATATGTACAGGCCAACATGGCCTGATAAGCAGCATAACGACAAATTACATATTCTGGGAATACAGTAGGTGTTGTACAATGAATGGTTAATTAAATGCGTCTCTCCGTATATGATCTGAGCTCTGATGTGATACGGCTTTATTGTGGAGGCCTTAACAATGAACTGTGGCCAAGTGGGGGAGTCAGGACAGTAATTCTTAGCCAGCGGGACAGGGTTCCACCATACATCCCTAAAGGGAGCACGCTGTGAATGGGGGGGGGGGGATCCCTCCACGCTTTGACTATTTAACGCTAAGTCCCCATTTAAAGAAGGTAGGGTGGTATGTAAAACAATTCAATGAACTGTGCTGAGACCTGGGACAAGAGCATGAGTGTAGTTGATTAGGAGTGCAGTTGGGTAGCCCAGGGCAGCTGAGATCATAAGCCAATATTCTTTCCATAATCCAGTATGCATTATAGGATTCGAGACCAGCCATATCTTGTGTATATATAGCTATGGACCAGGGGGAAGGTGGGCAGGAGGAATTGGAGGATAGACAAGTGGTTCTAGAGCGAGGGAAAGATAATGTGAGAGAAAGAGTGGGGTAGGGCGAGTAAGTTGGGTCACCCAGAGGAAGAATCATTGTGAGGAGTTGTCTTCTGGGTATAGAGGTACATGACAGTATTTGGCCCAGGGTTCCGAGATGAGTTCAAAAGACATGGGTTTTTGTCTTGTATAATACTTACCATCTTCTCCTGCGCCATAATCCAGGAGACTTTGTGCTTCACCGCTGAGATTGGGACTGAGGTTTTTTCCCCAGTGTGATGCTATTGCAATTTTGGTTCCTAAGAGAATGAAGAAGAGCGATGCGTGTGTATATCTACTTTCTCCACTTTGAGGTTAAGAAGTATTATATCTGGGGTTTGAGGAACCTGTGTAGTCGTTACCTTGCGTATCAGAGAAAATTTTTATTCCAAAGGCTTCTTATTCGTAGACAGGTCCACCATATGTGGAACATTGTGCCCACATGGTTGAATTCGCTAAAGCACAGCGGGGACGCATCTGGGTAGATTCTGGTGAGAAGAGAGGGAACCATGTACCACTGTGTAAGTATTTTGGAGGATAGCCTCAAGCAAGGAAATCTTTAATATACCTTTAAAGGAACGTTGGATGCAGGCATTCCATTTAACCTGATCCCATTCTATATTAAGGTTGTTTTCCCATGTTTGGGCGTAGGAAGGTTTGACGTAGGAAGGTTTGGACAGAGATGCAGCCAAGGGTAAATGATGAATATCCCTCCCCTCTGATCCGTGATGTTCAAGCATCATGATTGGTAGGTCGTGACCCTAGGAGACTCCGGCTTGTTGGGCCAGATCGAATGAAGAAAATGGAGTATTTGTGTATATCTGAACCTTTCAGAAGTAGGCATCTCTAGTTTGCTTGTGCAGAATGTAAGTGAAATGGGGCCTGTAGAAGTAAAGAAGTCCCCTATTCCTTTGTTGAGCCACCAGCTGAAGGCTAGGATGTTCATTTCTGGGGGAAAATTGGAATTGTGGAAGAAATGTGAGATTAATGAGGGATGTTTGTGCACCTGGTCGCATAGGGCCAGTGAGTGGGATAGGGTGGGGGCTAGGATGGGAGGTCTGAATTTAGTGGGGGACCACAATAGGAAGTCGATTGTGTGGAGGGGAACAGCTTGCCTCTCCATTGTGAGTGGGATAGGGTGGGGGCTAGGATGGGAGGTCTGAATTTAGTGGGGGACCACAATAGGAAGTCGATTGTGTGGAGGGGAACAGCTTGCCTCTCCATTGTCACCCAGTTGGGCTTCCCGCGAGTATACGATAGTATTCTGCTTGGTAGTACCACCAAATGTTGGGGAGGGTGAGTCCTCCCTGCGTTTTAAGTCTAAACAGAATATTTTTAGAGCGCCTCCTGCCTTTAGGTCCCCAGATAAATGTCAGAATGTTGGATTAGAGATTATGCAGTTGTGATTTCCTGATTGGGATGGGTTGAGATCTGAAAAGATATAATAGGCGTGGGAGGAGTGTAATTTTAATAGCGGCCTAGCCATGATAGGTTATGTTTCAAGAGCAGTACTGGAAACGCCAAACACCGGTAAAAGGTGTTAAACGAGGGTTAACGCTGTAAAAAGAGCGTTAAGCCTTGTTCGGCATTTCTCTGCCTCTATTTAAAATCAATGGTTCCCTAAGGGAGCCCAATGATTTGAATAGAAGTCGCACCAGAAGTCGGATCATCATGATGAGGTGGTGCGTCTTGTGTGCCGAGGATGAAGGGCAACACCATCAAAATGAAAAAAAAAAATTGGCGTGGGCTTCCCCCCCCCCCCCCTCAGACGATACCAGACCCTTCGATCTGGTATGGATTTTAACGGGAACCCTCTTCGCCAAAAAAAAAAAAAAAAAAACGGCATGGCCCCCCCCCCCCAAAAAATCGGTACCAGACCCTTATCCGAGCACGCAGCCCGGCTGGTCAGGAAAGGGGGTGGGGACGAGCGAGCGCACCCCCCCGAACCGTAACAGGCCGCATTGCCCTAAACATGGGGGTAGGTGCTTCGGGGCAGGGGGGCCCTGCGTCCCCCCACTCTAAAGCACCTTGTCCTCATGTTGATGAGGACAAGGGCCCTTTCCGACAACCCTGGCCGTTGGTTGTTGGGGTCTGCGTGTGTGGCTTATCGGAATTCTGGGAGCCCCCTTTAATAAGGGGGGCCCCCAGATCCCTGTCCCTCACCCTATGTGGAAAAAGAACAATAAAATAAAAAGTTGCTGCGCTGCATTATTAATAAGTTATATAAACACTAATGACCTATAATGAGAATATATAAACAATCCTCCACCGTATTAATAAACCTAATAAGGAAAAGAAATTGTACACCTTGCAACTCTATAGGACGAGCTATAGGTGCTGTAGGTTGAATCTACCATCTATCACCGCTGAATGATGTAGACTAAAATGGATTACATATAATGTAAAAAATAACTTTTGAAATGTGAACACACACACACACACACACACATATATACAAACATACATACATACATACATACATACATATATATAGAGAGAGATAGATAGATAGATATATATATATATATATATCTATCTATCTATCTATCTACATCTATCCAATCCACAATTGTGCACCGTGGTGAGAAATAAAACTAAGAAAAAAGAAAATGTGTTCACAATCAGCAAAGAGTATCCACAGTGTCTTCGATTAACTGGGATGTCCTCATACACATACAATCCGATTTCAATGTGGAATCGTTCCTGCTCTCAGGTAATAGAATGTCACACTGCCTGAAGTAAGTATGGATCCTTACCAGAAAAAGGTGGACTCCCTTTGTAGCGGAGTCGGCAGCGCCAGCAGACATAACCCTCTGCGGAGATGGATGGCTCCCTCAGTAATCCCAGATCCTGTAGTCGGCCACGCTTCTCCTCACATTGTACCCCTACCCATTCACCTTGAAAAAAGTGTCAAAAATAAAAGACACTACACAGATTTTTAAAGTAAATTTATTAGGCAGCTCCGGGGGTCTCTTGCGACTTCTTCTCTCTTCTTCTCCGCGCTCTCCGGCCTCTTCTGCCGCGCTCTCTCCGACCTCTTCTGTCGCGCTCCTCCGCTATCTGTTTTTTTGCTAGCGGTGGCCTGGTCTTCTCCGTCGTCTTCTTCTCTTCCTCGGATGTTGACACAACGCTCTCTCCCATCGTAATGCTGTGTGCGCGGTGCGCATTGACATATTGGCATGGGGCGTGGTTACCAGGTGATGTCATCAGGTGACACCCACCCCCTTAGGACATCACCATCCCATCATGCCCCAGGTGTTGACGTCATAAGGGGGGGTCACCAGATGACATCACCCGGTGACCACACCCCATGCCAATATAAGTCGCTGCGCCCCGCTCACAAGGCATTACAACGGGAGAGAGCGTTGCGTCAACAATCGGAAGAAGAGAAAAGGGAAGAAGACGACGGAGAAAACCAAGCCAACGCTAGTAAATGAGCGGGCAAAAGAGCAGAAGATAGCAGAGGAGCCCGGCAGAAGATACCGGACAGAGGCAGAAGAACCGGAGAGTGTGGAGAAGAGACGGGAGAGTGCAGAGAAGAAAGAAAAGACCCCCGAAATCGCAAGAGACCCCCGCCGCTGCCTAATAAATTACTTTAAAAACCTGTGTAGTGTGTTTTATTTTTGACACTTTTTTCAAGATGAACGGGTAGGGGTACAGTGTACCCCATACTCATTCACATAGGGTGGGAGGCCGGGATCTGGGTGCCCCCTTATTAAAGGAGGCTCACAGATTCCGATAAGCCCCCCGTCCGCAGACCCCGACAACCAACAGCCAGGGTTGTCAGGAAAGGCTCTTGTCCTCATCAACATGGGGACAAGGTGCTTTGGCCCCGAAGCACCTATCCCCATGTTGAGGGCATGTGGCCTGGTACAGTTCAGGAGGGGGGTGCTCACTCATCCCCACCCCCTTTCCTGACCGGCCGGGCTGCGTGCTCGGATAAGGGTCTGGTATGGATTTTTTTTGGGGGGGGGGGCACGCTGTTTTTTCAGCAAAGATGGTTCCCCTTAAAATCCATACCAGACCGAAAGGTCTGGTATCCTCCGAGGGGGGGAATCCCACGCCAATTTTTTTCTTCATTTTGGCTGGGTTCTCCTTCATCCTCAGCACACAAGTCATATCGCAAGTTGGCTCACGATGATCCGACTTCAGGTGCGACTTCTATTCAAATCAATGGGCTCTCATAGGGAACCATTGATTTTGAATAGAGGCAGAGAAACGCTGCTAAAAGCTAGCGCCGCTAAACGTGCATTAACGTCAATGCAAAACGCTGATAAAATTATATTTTTTTCAACCAGCGTTTTCTGCTAGCAATCTGGCATCCAAAAACAGCTTTTTTGAGCTCCAGCATGCATGGAGCCTAAATGTGGTTGCTATATAGTATTTTTAGGTTTTATTTGGTGATCTACCAATAAGCCTGTCATTTTTTTTAAATTCATTAACAGATCAAACTATACAGCAAAATTGGTCGTTAAGCAAATGGAGACAAACTATTACTGACAGTGATGCTTTTAATAATTTATGTAAATACTTTACCCCAAAAAAAGGGGAAAAAAAAATAATATTTTGCTGTAACTGCTAAAAAAAAAAAAAATATAAAAAATAAAAAAAGGTTTGGTATAGTTTAGCTTTGTTTATCAAATCCATCTCAATTTGCCCTCTCTCCAAGTTTTACAATGCCATATAGAGTGAAACCACCCTAAAGCTGGCCATACACGGGTCGAATTTCGAAAGATCTTTCTTTCGAAAATCTTATGTAAGAATTTTCGTATGAATTTCGCACCATTAGTGGGCTGCAGCAAGGCCGATTTTCGTGCGGCCATCGAATTTAAAAAATCCAACATGTTGGAATTTTTTTTTAAAAATGAACGATTTTCGAACCAATGATGGGAGAATCGTGCGAGAAATGTAATCGAAAAAGAAATGCGCATGTGCAAGAAAAGAAGATTCCCGGAAAGAAAAGAAGATTCCCAGACAAGAAAATTATTTTCTGTAGGAACATGAGGTTTCACCTCATGTTGGAAAGTTTGGTTGGTCGAATTTTCAAAATCAATGGTGGCACCATCGAATCACAAAATGCACGAATTTTCTGATTTTCAAAAGAAAGATCTTTCGAAATTCGACCCGTGTATGGCCAGCTTAAGACATGAAGTGTGGCCAGATCACAAAAACAAAAGGGAAAAAAGCCAAAAAAGGAAAAAAAAAATTTTTTTTAATGTTTTAAAACTTTAAACGTTGCCAAGCTGCATTATTTTAAACTTTTGGTTTAAATACACTTTAAATGCCTCCAAGCTTCTGTTTGCAGAAGACATCAATTAACAATTGCTCACAATGGGCATCATTTTCCAAAGTGGCTATTAACTGCAGTAACCACACGGATTCTTCACTTAATTCTTCTCTACTACACTAGAAGAATAAAAAAGGTAGACTAAACAGTTGCTAGGCAAAATAATAATAGGTTTAAGATCAGTTTATTTTAGGCCAGACATCTTGGTGAAGTTCCTTTCAGCAGTGATTACTTGGCATATAGTATGTCACTGCCAATGTTTGTCATTGATATATCAGGGAGATTAACTATGGTGCATGAAATACTATATTAGTACTTGGATTACCTACTGAACAGTGAGGGCTATGGGTAAATGATGTGACAACATTTTGCACCAAGGTTTTCATGTTAAAAACAAATGTAATTTAGAATTTTGGTACCATCAACAAATGGCCTTGTGGCCCTATATACATAACGTGTGTTTGCAAATTCAGACAGGAAAATCAGTTTAGTTAATAAAAAAAAAACATGCAATTATGGATAAATGGATCATGGGTTATCACATGATCATCTGGTGTGGAGTCTTTGCACACAGCTGTCACATCTGCACATACAATAATCTAGATATTTATAGAGCTGTACATGCATTCTTAGCACATGAGTGATGTATCATTGGTCACAAATGAGATACATGTGTGCACTTTCTAACCTAGAAAATTATTTTGTTAATTGCCAGACAGCCCAGTCCCAGACATTAGTTTTCTCCAATGCAGCCAAGACAACATAACTTGGTCAACCGCCTGCCCCCCTGGCACTATGCAGAGGGTTAGGATGCTAATACAATCAGAAACAGAATTAACTGATGTTGCATAGTAATGTAGATTCCACCCATCAGGTACAGTGCCTTGAAAAAGTATTCATACCCCTTGAAATTTTCCACATTTTGTCATGTTACAACCAAAAACGTAAAAGTAGTTTATGTGATAGACCAACACAAAGTGGCACATAATTTTGAAGTGGAAAGAAAATGATAAAGGTTTGTATTCAGCCCCCTTCTAGTGGAACCAATTGCCTTCAGAAGTCACCCAATTAGTCAATAGAGTCCACCTGTGTGTAATTTAATCTCAGTATAAATACAGCTGTTCTGTTAAGCCCTCATAGGTTTGTTATAGAACATTCGTGATAAAACAGCATAGTGAAGGATAAGGAACACACCAGACAGGTCAAGGATAAAGTTGTGAAGAAGTTTAAAGCCGGGTGAGGTTTTAAAAAAAAAAAATCTAACTATTATTTGTGCACTCCACAAATCTGGCATTTATGGAAGAGTGGCAAGAAGAAAGCCATTGTTCAAAGAAAGCCATAAGAAGTCCATTTGCAGATTGTGAAAAGCCATGTGAGGCACACAGCAAACATGTGGAAGAACGTGCTCTGGTCAGATAAGACCAAAATTTAACTTTTTGTCCTAAAAGAAAAAAAATACTAAGGGTGGCAGAAAACTAACACTACACATCACCCTGAACACACCATCCACAGCGTGAAACATGGTGGTGGCAGCATCATGTTGTGGGGATGCTTTTCTTCAGCAGGGACAGGGAAGCTGGTCAGAGTTGATGGGAAGATGGATGTAGCCAAATGCAGGGCTGAATACAAATGCACACCACACTACAGGCAAACCAAAATTCCTGAACCAAGATCCATTGGACACCACCCGCCATCTTTGGACAGACCACCTCCCCAAGGACCAAGGCCAAGAGTCGGAGTCATTTTTGACTCAGAGATGCACAAATAGGATCAGTAGTCAGCGGATCTCACCATCTTCTCCGCCTGCTACGCAGACTTATCCCCTTCATTCCAAAGGAGGACAAAGCAGTGGTAGTTGGAACAGTCATTCATTCATGACTTGACTACGCAAACTCCCTCTACATAGGACTACCCCAATATCAAATTGTGCGCTTATAACGCATCCAAAACACGGCGGCAAGACTGATCAAAGGAAAAAAAAATGGGAATCCATCTCCCCTTCCCTGAGGCACCTACATTGGCTAACCGTAAAAAATCGGATCACATTCAAGACCCTCTGCCTCACCCACAAATGCACACATGGAGACGCTCCTCAATACCTACTCAAGAAAATAAAACACTATACACCCAATCGCAGTCTTCGATCATCTAACCAAAACCTCCTCCTCATTCCCAAATCCCGTTACAAATCAAAGGGAGAACGGAGATTTGCAGTCCAAGGACCACGGCTATGGAACGTTTTTCCGACTTACATCCGCATGGAAGAAAACCATCAGGACTTCAAGAAATAACTCAAGACCTACCTCTTCTAAGAAGCTTGACAACACAGCACGAATACAGTGCGTTGAGGCGATTCAGTTCGCATCGTAGCGCTATACAAATTATTAATTCATTCACTTTTCAAATATTTATTTGGAAAAAAAATAAATAAATTGAAAACCATTTATCATTTCCCTTCCACTTCACAATTATGTGCCACTTTGTGTGGGTCTATCACATAAAATCCCAGTAAAATACATTTACGTTTTTGGTTGTAACATGACAAAAAATAATTGTAAAAATTGAATGGGGTATGAATACTTTAAGGCACTGTATACAAGTGTATTATCTTTAAACATCTACTAAGCAACTAAACTGATAGTTGGTAGTTAATGTATTTATTGGCGTATAACACTTTTTCGCCATGAAAATGGGGTGCAAATAGCATGTGCATGTTATACACCAATACTTAAATTTAAGCTGCCTCAGAGGGGACAGGGAGGAGGGTGGGACGAGCGTCATCAGATTACATACAGGAGATTCTCCTGTTTACTCGGCGGCCTCTGTAATAGAAAGTCCCATCTCCTGGGCCGCCGTTGGACCACTGTTCTGTCTATCATAAGAGATTCTCACTGTATGTAATCTGTCTGCGCTCGCCCCGCCCCCCTCCCTGTCCCCTCTAGGCTGCAGATGGGCATCGATAAGGCTGCTGCATTGAAGGCAATGGTGAGGCTGCATTGATGTGGACTGATGAGGCTGCATTGATGGCACTTGTGAGGCTGCAGATGGGCATTGATCAGGCTGCATTGATGGCACTTGTGAGGCTGCAGATGGGCATTGATCAGGCTGCATTGATGGCAATGGTGAGGCTGCAGATGGGCACTGACCCTTATTTTTCTTCAATTTCCTTATTTAAATTAATTTATGTTTTTTTCCTGAAACTTCCCTCTTAAAATGAATATGCGTGTTATACACCTGTGCGTGTTATACGCCGAAAAAAAAAGGATAGGTTGTTCTGACCGAACCACTGGTAGTCTGTATATATTACAACATTTTCATTTAAAAAAAGAAGAGCATTGTCATTAATACTTATGTGTTTTCATCTGGATGAATAATTAACAGTAAACAAATTAGAATCTGGTTCCCATTTGTAATGAGTTAGTAATGCTCTTGGAAAAAATAAATAAAGGCTTATCATTCTGTCATGCCTGAATCATAATAATGTCACTTAAGACTTCAATTGCATTTGGATTTCAAGACACAAAAGAGGAAATTAAGAAAAACTTACTGTGTAGGTGATTGCTGCCAACATTCCTATCAAGGTCAAGGAACTAATGGAAAATGACAAGGCATCCAAACCATCTGAAAAACAAAGTGTTATAAGAGGTGAAAACTCGCACATGAATCCAACAACAAAAAAAAGTTTATTTCAAATGCTGATAGTGCTGTTTTGAATTAAAAGAGTAATTCATTTCTTTTCATCATTTATTTGCACATGAATTCAAAGATTTCCTTTTTGTGGGAAAAATACTTGGACATATATTGCATATGCATGGCCAATGAGTAAATAATACAATGCTATCCAAAGTCAATGGCAAACACATTCTATTGTGGTATTTATATTTGTACACAGATGACAAAAGAACACATTTGTTGTATTCAAATGCAAAAACATATCTTCCCAAGCATCAGCAGTAGCTAAATCTGCATAAGTTCATGGATATGTTGATGAAAGGACTCCCTAGTTAACAAACCACTCATTAAAAAATAAATAAATAAATAGAACATCAAGCAAGCCAAAAAATACTGACAGCTAAGCTAGAATTTTTTTGTCATTCACACATTGAGATTTGCATCATGCGGTTTACAAAGCAACTATAGTGCCTAAAGTTAACTAGATGACAAATCCCAAAGATGACTTGATGAATAAGCTAAGAAAAACTATTTTCTAAACAGATTTTAAAAAGTAGAACATCCTCTGGGAGTGGCGCTTTCCCCAGGTTATGATCGTAACACAGCAGTGCTTCTTCTAAGTAGCAAAAGCAAATGTGTTTATCAGGAATAAGGGTTTGTTTCCATCTCTGTATGCGTTATGTGGTATCTGATGCTGGGCCATTGAAAGACACAAACAGTCTTTTTTTTTTTTTTTTGCATACTAGATTCGCAAAACTGCAACCTACAGAAAGACATTCTAGAAACTCAATATGGTACTGGCTTTTGGACTTTTTCCCTTTATGTGCAGTTTGGATTCTTTCCAAAAGCAAAAAAAACTGAACAGTGGCAAATTAAAGGCAATTATTTATTTACGAAAAAAAAGAAAATTGTAAAAAATAGATGATGTTTTAGCAGATATTTCACATAAAATAATGTTGATGTGAAAAGCACAGTAATGTCTGCTGAAACCATACCAAAGAAAGAATAATTGTTTTTAGCTGTAATGAATACGACTATAAGAGGATAGTATCAAAAATGATGACATCCTATGCAAAGTCAATTAGTTAAAACATTGGTACCCACAGGTATTAAAATATTGCTTGGGTCTTCTCTATTTCTATTGTATT